>FR990113.1:20850050-21450050 GCA_905404275.2 Hedya salicella | reverse complement strand
AATTTATTAGTGGATCACTCCACTAGCGTTATTATTATAAACAAAGATCAGAAACAAATGAAAAATTTTTTCGACGATACTGGACTTGAACCAGTGCCTTGAGCCAGACCGGGGCAGCACGCTCTACTCTAGTGAAAGTAACTTCATAGTTCTGCACCAGGCGGCGCTAACGGCTAAAGAGTCGGATGCACCATACAGAGATCCATAAGCAAGAACAGATGACAAAATTCGTCGACTGCTGGTGTGGACGATTAGCTCAGATGGTAGAGCGTGCTGCCCCGGTCTGGCTCAAGGCACTGGTTCAAGTCCAGTATCGTCGAAAAAATTTTTCATTTGTTTCTGATCTTTGTTTATAATAATAACGCTAGTGGAGTGATCCACTAATAAATTGCAAAAATTGTGATTATTATCATGATATTTGTAAAACAAAAAGTACAGTCTTGATAATAGCTCCACCTCTCGCCGAGCAATGGTACCTGTAAAGGTATCTGCTCGGGGTGAAAGTAACTTCATAGTTCTGCACTAGGCGGCGCTAACGGCTAAAGAGTCGGATGCACCATACAGAGATCCATAAGCAAGAACAGATGACAAAATTCGTCGACTGCTGGTGTGGACGATTAGCTCAGATGGTAGAGCGTGCTGCCCCGGTCTGGCTCAAGGCACTGGTTCAAGTCCAGTATCGTCGAAAAAATATTTCATTTGTTTCTGATCTTTGTTTATAGCACTATACTTCATAGTATATATTATTTGCCACTGAAATATAATGAAATATTATACTACGCGCAGAACTATAATGAATTTAAAAAAAGAACACAGTGTTTTTGCAATTATTTTTTAGCTGTGTTTAAGGGTTACTCGTAAAAAAAGTATTGTATACAATAGTTATATAATTAGCTTTTTAAGTCTCGTACCTTAATTAGGCCACTCGGCGAGCTCCATGGCCTAAACGCGGTACTCGACTGAAAAAACATACATTATATAACGATTGCATAGAATGATATTGGTTGATTGATAGGAAATGAATTACGCAATAATGTTTAATAAATAAAATATTTAGTAATAGCTTCTACCAAGTTACATTTTCGTAACCCGACGGATGTTCAAAATGTTAGTTCTGTCACAAATCTTTATTGGCACTTTGCAAAATTATATATCTCTTGCATATTATGATGGATACATTTTCGTCAAATCTGAGAGGTTACTCCGAAGTTCGAAAAACGAGTCCCTCTGTAGATAAAATAACAACAGAAAATTTAAATCGGGTCAAATGACAAAACCCCGCTACGTTAGTTTGGTCATTGTGTACTTGAAATTTATTTGTAAAATCTGATCAAGATGTTGTTATTGTCATACTTAAAACCTCGGATCATTCCTGTTATTTTCACTTGAGGACATTCTCCAGTTTTCACTACGTTGTCACCCTACCGCAGGCTAGGGTGACCTGTATAAAGCACCCAAAGTTGGAAAAGTATATTTTTGCACGTGGCGAGTTCCGTAAATCGATCTCTGCTTGCAGAGAACAACTATTGTTAAGTAATTAATAATAAATGTAGTTAGTATTCAATTGTTTGAACCGACTTACAGGGCTCAGTACAGATGGAATTATTCTTACACAATATCATATTGGAATAAACTTATATTTTATCGTACGAAAACTTACACTGATATGTATCTGATTCGAACGCATTACAAATATAGACTTAAATCAGATACAGAGCTTATATAGATTTTTTTAGATACATTGTGTAGTCATCGGTAAACAATCTTACGGAGACGGTGTCCGAATATTAATCGATTTCTACTGAATTTCATCTGTACTAAACCCACTATCTCTTTCTCTCACTACAAACGTTCAAAAGAGGGAGCGAGATAGCGATCGGTTCGTTAGTTTCTAGGCTAGTATTGTTAATGTGATAATATTTTCTATTAGTTTTGACCATGAAATAATTTAGTTCCATGTCAATTTTATAACACGACCAGCTTTAGCCCGAGGCTTCGCCCGGAAGAGCTTGTAGTGTAGGTGTAGTGAGAACTGATATCAAATCTGTTAAGCTATTAATTACTCTAGGAGTTCCAACATGACATACCTTTTTGCAACACTTAGGTATACCTAGCAAGAAATACTGCAATTGTTTTAGATTTTCACTTAAACACTTCTAAGACGTTATAATCGGCCTTACAGTGAGGTACGCACCAGTCATACATACCATGAAAGGTGCACATCTCTCTCTCTCTTGGTCAAATTGGACATCGTTTGTGTGCATCTCTTTCGCACATACCACATAGAAATCTTCAGTTATATTGCGAAAAGGTAGGTCGTCCTCGTCAATAACATTTTGTATGTGTATATAATATATTTATGCTATGTTGTAAATTCAAATTAAAATCTCAATAATAAAACACAGGGTGCAAGTTTACTATGGACATTATATTTAGTGCCGCTTTTAAAATACGCAGTTAAAACAGCAGTAGGGAATTTTTTACTAAATTAGTAGTCACTTATAATAAAAATTGTTAGGGCAAAGCGCTCAAAAATATCTGATACAACTGTTCTTAGAGCAGGGACTCGTTTGTCAAAAGCTTATAAGCGGATATCTCTTTCCAACAGTATGTATTAAAAAGAGACTTCCACTTGTATTTAATACAAGTTACAAAAGCTTTTGTGAAACGGGCCTTAGGTATCGCATTTTTGAACGCGTTATCCTATCCGATATTGTAAGTGGCTGTATTACATATGAAATAAAAAATGGTTTTATTTTTTACTGTACTGAAATCGCCTATTTCGATTCCGTATAATTTTTTATCACTATCTAAAAATAGTTCATAAATATAATGTCGATAGTGAAATAGAATTCATGTAAATATATAATAAGGCCTTCTGTATATCGTGTAGCAAATATCAATATAAAACGTATTTTTATATTACGCAGTGTCCACGTGGCTTAAACTCTTATATCTAAAAATTCTGCTATATGACCCCAAAAGACACAGTAATATACAGCTATGGCTATGGTTGTGATATATGTATATTTTTATAATTTATTAGCACAAATGCTAATTATTAATTTGATTTGTATATTTGGTACGGCTGAGTTATACGGTACCTGTTTGATTCGTCAATATGCCAGGATATTTGAAAAAGTTAGTGTTTTCTTTTAATTGATTGATCGCAACTTTTAGTGCTCATTGCTTCCTGTTATTGTGACTATAGTTTTTGTAATATATAAACATATCATTTATTTACGCTTTAGATACATATTTTTTGGTGGATAAAACGTTATATTCATCGTTCCATTATTTGTTAAACTGCGCGGTTTGAATCAGAATATTAACAAGATTTGATTATATGTATTTCAGCCTTTTTTGCGTGTTGTAACAAAGATACAAAATATTTTACTAATATGGCATTATCTCCCATTCATGTCTGTGGAACGTTGAGTAGAAGTGATCTGTATTTCTAGATTTTTGGATATGTTTATAGCCACGCGCCTGACTTTCCTCCCGGGACTGCTATGAAGTGCGAAATTGAATTTCGTACTGAGCCGTCCGTTTCGCTCTCATTTCCAATCATATTTGATTAAACGAGACGCCACTATACGACATTCGAATCTCGAACCGCGGAGTAGTCCCCAGTTCAATTTTTAAAACTTAGAACGCGTAAATGTGCCTTAAAAGTTGCGAAAGTAGGCGGCGGCTCGCGAAGGCATCGCTTCTGTGCGCTTTTCGGAATAAAGCCATTACGCATGCGTGCCCAAGCATCGCGAGACTGTCCGATTGTCTCACTTTTATTATTATTGTTATGATTTTCGTTATTTGCTTTTGTAAGAGCAGGATTGTGATTGTTTTTTACCAGATTAAAAAGACATATTATTAGTTAATGCATCCTATTTGTTCGACTGTTATGTTATATAGTGTACTTTTGTCTGAATACGTATTCGAATCAAATCTGAATATTGAAAATTTTAGGGTCTACACCCTAAGTTTTGGGATTACGATACGTTTTCTCTTAAATATAGGAGTCAGTTTAAAAACAATCACAATTAATAAAAATACAAAAAAATGGCTTCCGCGCCAACCCCAGAGTAGGAAAATGGCCTTTGTAGATAGAACCAATAAATAAATGCTAGGGTTATAAATATAAGATATGATTCTAGTTATGAAATTAAAATAAGATATGCGTCGACTGTTAGCCTCGAGAACGCGAGAATTGTAACGGTGGTAGTTCCCAGCTGGAGTCTGCCAGTCACGGCACCTCCGGTTGAACCGGACTAATATACTATTTATAACCTGACAGTTCAAATTGGTTACTTTTATTTAATTATAAATCAGACCGGTAGTGGTAGTACTACATAAGTAGATGAGAATTAATATTTTTATAACATCACTGAACACTAGCTGCTTCCTGTTAAATAGATTAAACCGAATCAAATAGAGATAAAAAATATTTAAAAAAAAAAAATATTCGAAAATGCCCTGTATTCATATAAAAATCAATTACAAAAGTTCCTCATTCTAAAAGAGCGTAATTGTCAGTAAATCATACAGAAGCATTATTTCTATGGCGAATAACTGTTAAAATTGTTCATGTGACTGTCGCAATGCTGCCTAGTGAAATAAAATAGGTTTCCATTGAATACAACTTGGAAGTTGGAAATGCTTATTTTATACTAAGGTGGCAAACAAGGGTACGGCCTGTCTGATGTTAAGCTGTCCCCGTAGTTTATACAAATACAATACAAATACATTTATTGAACCAACATAATATACAGAGAGTTACGGCTAAATTCTATAATACATAATTAAATTCAGATTTTTATATACCCTGAACTAGGGTTTCCCCTGTGTTTCAGGCAAAAGGAAAGCCTAATATTACATTATTTTATGAACGCTTGCAACGCTAGGGGCATTACGTACGTGTTGCCGACCCTTTAAAAACTTTTGGATAACCCCATACTGTAACCATGCTGTCAACTCGGTGAGAATAGTCTGTTTCTCCAGAAGGTGCGCACTCAGACGCTTCACTGACGAATTCATGACTTAAATATACTCTGTAACTACATGGTAAACTAGTGCAAATGTTTACAGTTCTACAGTTCTACCTCTGCGATGTATTCCGTTTTGACAACCCTATAAATTTAATGGAATGAACTAAGTTGCAGTAAACATGAATTACTGATTTTATTCCAGTAATGGATGTATTAGCGGCATTAGACATGATGACGGGGTATGAAAATCAAAATTCTAATTAGTCCGACAGTTAGGTAATAAAAAAATATTGGACAAGTATTTTTTACTTTTTTTTAAATAATAAAACTACTCTGATAAACCGCATTAAAGTTCAGGAGTGGGGGCTTGTGACGTCAGTTCTAGGTAAAATTTGTACTTTGGAGTGACGTCACGCGAAATTTTGACTCAATGTACCTCCTTTATGTTTTGATTACCTTCGTAAAAAAGGAAAAAAAATCGTCTCCAATATTTTTTATTATATGACGGACTAATTATTAAAATTTAGTCATCATCCCTATTCTGACGCATTTACGTCTCGTGGCAATGTACAGTCAGGAACAATAATGAGTAACCGAGGCGTTCATAAAGATGAATATAATACATATTAGCGGTTATCTGTGCTGCGGAAACCGAAGCGGTATTTGGTGTATTTTGGCAACACCGCACACCGGTGCGGTTTACGCAGCAGTGAGATGACCGCCATAAAAATTATTCATTCCATCGTGCTTAGATGATTATGAGCGTATCTTAATTAGCGTCCGGCACTATCGGTGCAAAACTTCAACAAAACTTGTAAAGCGGACATAATGGAGAACTTACCAACAAGGAAAATAAGAATGTTATTGGCAGATTAGTGTTCAATTTAACTCTATATCGGAATCTCGGATTTCCAATCCTTTGGTATAAGGGTATTAATATTATTATGGCTGTAAGCACTCTTATGTCCGCTTGGCAAGTTTAATTAAAGTTTTGCAACGATAGTGCCGACCGCCTGATAAGCTTAGTTATCATAATCATACGTCACTATTGCTATTGACTGAGCAATGTCGATAGAAATCAGTACTTACATTTAATAAATACATCTAAACATTTCCGTTTCAATAATTCTTATAGTTATCGTTTACAAATATGTTAATTTATTTTTAGTACAAATTTCGCACTGTTAGATTAGATAATTTTATTTTTTCACTTGTTTCGGTGTCTGTATACATTAAGATATGGTTAGTTGGGGACGCCTGGATCGCCTGCATTTAGCTAAGCGGGGTACAACGGCTGTCTAGACACTATAGTCCTAAGCTTAAGACCTATGTGCGACCAATCGACTTTAAGGTTCTCATATATTTCCTTTGTATATCTTTGCTCTGACATCAATTAAGCATCAAATATACTAATTATTTACTCATTAATATTTAAAATAAATAAATGGAAAGGTGTCTCGCATCAATAGTATTTAATTATAATGATTTATTATACTGTAGTTATTGTAACACCAAAATTTTAAAATAAATGTAATTAATTACCGACCTAATCAATTTTAATAATAATAAAAAGTGGAATTATTTATTTTAATATGTAAGCAGAATTTATAATATTAACTATGGATTGTCCATTAAAATAATATTTTAATAATTCGATCACTGATGTAGTTGTCTTGCAATAATTATTAATTTACCGATGTGGGTTTACTTTCACAAAATTAGAAATAACACTACATTTTTTTTTTTACTTTTGTTACCATTTTCATCGATATGTAGTGATATTTATAGTACTTATATATTACATTTATTGGAAAAAAAAATACCTAACCAACTATTCATTACAAAAATCGGGTTTAGATTTCTGACTTTTTTCTTTATTTAGGTTGTGTAAGTGAACTCACATGTGTCTTAACAGATAGAAATATAATCGTCAGTTTGTTGGAACGTTGAGAGAATTTAATAGGAGTGTTAACCAGCATAATGTAACAAGGTACGAATGTTAAGAGATCAATAAATGCAATGTGTTTTAATATACATTTGTTTTATTGCACACTTGAGTATAAATTGTTTGACAATAACCCCAAATATACATAATGTCATAGCTTATTTAAATATTGTTTCACAATAAACTTAACATTGGCACGTATTTACAACTAAAATAGTTTGAAATGCAAAATGGTCTCATTTTACCAGCTTTCCTGTACCACTTACTGGCAGATTCCACAAAAAATTGCAGTTAACTGCTAATTGGCTATTTCTTTCAAAAATGAAAAAGATAGCAAGAATCATACGTCGAAATTGAAAAGTAAAAACGTTATAGTATTTTACGTTAAACTAACGAAGGGTACCTGGAATGAAACATTGTCTATAATGCCCGATATACAAAAATCGTCGGAAGTTAAACAAAATTTATAAATTGCATAAAAATCATTAGAGAAAAGCATTTGTGGAGTAATAAATAAGATTGAATATAATTATATAGCCTCCTGCCGCCCACCATTCAAACAATATTGTTAATGAACTTTGAATTTACATGTATACGGAATAGAACTCAATGTATTATTTTTTAATATTTAACAAAACAAAAGAAGTGCAGCTCTGTTGTGTTCCAAGAAGATTTAAGATTAATTGGAATTGGGAAGACCTTTTTATAAGCCTTTCGGCGGCTAGGGAATTGTAGTTCAGTCCAGTTTTTAATTTTAATGGCTACTGTCTATCACGACAATGTTGCCAGCGTCAAGGTTTTATATTAAAAATATTTAAAAAATGACTTGATCAACACGTCCAACATGAGTGACAATAATCTATTAGTTATTCAATGTAATTACTTTCAGTTGTCATCCGACGGTATTCTACTCGGTCACAATATCTGAGGGGTTACTACGAATCTCGAAATTCGCAACGTGCCATCCCTCTTGCTCTCATGTTAAACTGTATTTGAGTGAGTGAGATGGCGCTATATGAACTTCGAATATCGATTTTCAGAGTAGCCCCGTGCACCTCGCGCGTGACATCATGTCGGCTCTTTAGTTACGGTGTGATAAAACACGTTAAAAAAGTGTACAAAATGATTTATTCCAAATTGCGAGTTACTCATTATTGAAAGTTGCTGAGTTCAAATACCAGTAAGAGCACATATTCGTTTCCGAGCCTTGGATATAGTCTAGTATTTAAGTAAAGTACATATATCGTTGTCTAGTACTCATAACACAAGCCTTATTGAGCTACCCATGGGACTAGTTCGAATTGTGTAAAAATTGTCCCGTAATATTTATTAATTTATGTAAATAAAAAAAATAAAGGGATTCTATTTCGTATATATCCCATTGAGTACCCGACGTTTCGGAAGCTATACAGCTTTAACTTGGTTTATTTAAATGATTGATAATCGCTGAAACAGAAAAAAAAATTATATATTGTAAAAATGTTCGCCGCCATTAACTTGATATAAAGTCAGTACGTTTAGTCCCGACACGCCATTGACTTCATATCAAGTCGATGTAACAATAAGATTGTGCAAGTAACCAAAGTGAAGTAAGGTTCATTTTCAGTCTCTTGTGACATCGGCTTCGGCGTGTGAGTTACACTTTTGTATCTGACGTAAAGCGTCGAAAAGGTTAACATGTTTTTTCGCATCGTAACCAAATCGCTGACATGACGTCACGCGGCACACTTTGACAGATATTAGTAGTAGTAGACGTTCAGAAAGATATTTCTACGAAACAAATAAAACCTAATCATCTCAAAGCGCCATCTAGATCAAAATTAGCGTAACACGCGAACTCATTCGCCAGATTGTTCCTATGCCTCGGCTGGAAGGCACACACACTCAGCCCCAACAGCGTCTCGACTTTCTCTTTCATCACGGCACCAGTGCACACCACAATCTTGTCTTTGGCCAGCAGCTTGATGGTCTGCGAGGTCTTGGCGAGGCACTCCTCGGCGAGGAAGGGCGGGTCGGCCACGACGATGTCGTAGGGCTCCAGGGGAGGCAGTTTGTCGGGCGTGTTGTAGTCGTAAAAGATGAAGTCGGGCGCGTGTACTTCGAAGCGCCGGTCGTACTCGAAAAGAGATACTGTGACACAGGCAAATATAAAATTCAAATTAAACTAATAAATAAAAAATATCATTGATAATCTTACACAAATCGACCTGGAGCCGTTTCTCAAAAGCTTGTAACTTGTATTTCTGGGTCATACTGTTCCTGTGGACACCCGGAAGTTAAGGGCTTTAAATACTAATTTCTTAGTGCCCTAGTAGGCGATGTACAAATTGATTAATACTCTGGATCTAAGCGATAAAAATATCAGTTATATGTACCCAAGCCCTTAACTATTGCGTTGTCCACAGGAAAGACGGCTAAATTCTAGAATCAGTATAACCCATCTCTTTCCGAATATTTATAAAAAAAACAAAAAAATTCATACTGTCGAACATAGAACCTCCTCCTTTTTTGGAAGTCGGTTATAAAAAGAGACTTCCACTTGTAATACAACTTACAAAAGTTTATGAAACAGGCCCCTGTTCATTCAATTCACACTTGATCTCTTTTCTCACTTGTTATTCTCTTTACTTTATATATGCTGCAAGTTTTAATATTTATAGCATACTAGCTTCTGCCCGCGACTTCGTCCGCCTTAAAATCGTTTATCGCTGATAAGGGTAATTTTTCCTGGATAAAAGGTAGCCTATGTCCTTCCCAGGTACCAAATTTCATCCAAATCGGTTCAGCGGTCTATGCGCGAAGAGGTAACAGACAGACAGAGAGACACACTTTCGCATTTATAATATTAGTGTGGATGATTAAAGCAGAGGGGATCACATAACTTTCTCCAATATTTGTGTCCTTTATTTAAGAACCTGACTTGAACTGGGTAGGTCTAGCCTCCTTACCAGTAATCGGATTCAGTGCGGGGAGCGCAACGCTACAAATAAAAATGCCACACACTCGGAGTAATGTGGGGACGCGGTGCGCA
This sequence comes from Hedya salicella, assembly GCA_905404275.2. Taxonomy (NCBI): domain Eukaryota; kingdom Metazoa; phylum Arthropoda; class Insecta; order Lepidoptera; family Tortricidae; genus Hedya; species Hedya salicella. Next base: position 21,440,089 of record FR990113.1, on the reverse strand, counting down.
AGGCACAAGGACTGCGTACGCAAAGCTGTCCAATTTTGATGCACCTATAGGAAATAAACCTTTTAAGAATCTGATCTGTGTTACCAACCTGTGGCCCGGTCCCCGAGATGCCTCTTGACAGGCACGAAGAGCGTAGGGCAGGAAAGCAACGCCACTCTGCCACCGTCGGCCAGTGATTTGTCTATAATCTTCACCAGCGCCTGCACTGTGGCCTCGTCATACCAGAACTGGCTGAGTTGCTGAAACCAAAAAAAATTAGTTTACATGGGGTCTGCTCTGTGTGACGTAGCACATACACTTAGGGCTGATACAGATGGATAGTGTTCCATTCCTAAAGGATGCTAAGACAGGACTCTATTATCAGACTTTGCTGTCTGTTCTTCCATCAGTCAATGAGCTTAAGGGCTGATACAGACGGACAGCATTTGAACTGCAACCCAGCTGCAAAATGGAAGTTCAAGTGCAGTTCTGCTGCAGTTGGTGTAACTGCAAACCGACTGTGCAGTCCGCTTGCATTTGCTGTGCAGTCCTGTCAACCGCACACCAACTGCAAGCTGGCTGCACGGTCGTAATGCAGTCGTATTGCAGTTGAAGCAACTGCAATACGACTGCAATAGAACGGCTCATAATGTTTGCAGTGTTTAAGTTCCGCTCCGCCAGTTACTTGTGGAAGTGAATAGAGTACACACGTATAATGCAATTATATTGCAGTCCTTCCAACTGCAATGTAACTGCATTACGACCGTGCAGCAAGCTTGCAGTCGGTGTGCAGTTGACAGGACTGCATGGCAAATGCAAGTGGACTGCACAGTCGGTTTGCAGTTTGGATGCAGTTACACCAACTGCAGCAGAACTGCACTTAAACTGCTATTTTGCAGCTGGGTTGCAGTTCAAATGCTGTCCGTCTGTATCAGCCCTTAAGCTCATTGACTGATGGAAGAACAGACAGCAAAGTCTGATAATAGAGTCCTGTTTTAGCATCCTTTGGGAATGTAACACTAGAAACAGCGATTTCTTTTTTGGTCCAACATGTTTATGTTGGAATTCTGAGGCATTAAAACTTTAAACGTACCCTGCTTTGACCGATGCGTGTGCCTGCACAGGTCAGAATAAGAATCTAAAGAAGTTTTAAATTAGGCAGTTGAGTAGACCCCGTTAATTACCGCCCGATCTCAATCATATCTATACTCTGTAATAATAATGTCTCGATATCTTAACGTTTACTAGTTTGCTACATGATTATTCAGAGATTGACAGTTTGGTTTCCGCTAAGGGGTGATTACCAATGCTTTTGTCCTGCTCTGGTACGCGATCGTAGTGGGTAGGATGGATAGCATGATATTAGATAAATTAACTGTAACCATCTGTGAATGCCCAGCTATTCATGTACAGTCACCGAAAAAGATTAATACACATCCAAAGTTTCAAAAATATGTACACACCTGCTCTATAATATATGTAATTTGTTTATTTTTATTTTTTTCACTTGCTTATGGTATGCTATCGAATATTTTTTTTTCTTCCTTTCTTTCTCTACACGATCGCCGATCATCTGCGAGTAGATGAGACGCGGTTATACGTTAAAAAGAGCACCATATTATATTTCCATCTCATTCTAACGTAATGCTGCGTCCCACCTGGTCGCCAATGATCGGCGGACATGAAGAGGGGCAATAATGTCACAGTAATACGGTTTGGATGTGTTTACTTTTGTTTGCCTTTGACTGTACCAATAATAGTTGAAATCAGACTATTCTGTTCTACTACACTTACTCGGTTATCCACATCTATTTTTAACAACACATTTACCCAGTTCTCATCAAAGAGTATATTTTCCTTTAGCTTATCCTCAGCCTGTAGTTTGTCAAGTATCTCCTGTCGCTTCTGCTGCTCCATGTAGAACTCCTGGAGTGCAGCAAATGCCTCCGCAGACAGTGCCGGCATATCATCATCATCCATCCCTTCTGAAATTAATACCTGCAGTTTTAAGAACTCCTCACAAGTTATTAGGATAACTTCCCGATTAATTGGATTTTTGTTTCACTGTCAGAATTTTTCAGTTACAGAAAATCAATTTGTAACTGGTTGAAGTCTTCTCCTATTGTACATCAACAAAATGGATAATATAATTAAAATATAAGCAAGCTTTCTTTACGTAACCATATTTATTATATATAAATATTTCTGACGAAACAAGAATTGAATGAATCAATTACTAATTTGTTTCTAATAATTTTATTCATATGCAACTTAAGCATAGATGCTGCAGTTGGCTTCATAAGAATACCCCAGAGGAGGTTTAGATAATGCAGTCAAGGTTGTATTTATTGTAATTTTTGTTTAAAACTATATGAACAGTATTTTGCTTAAGCCTAGCATGTCGGCATATGCAATTGAGCATAATTCACAAAACATACATTTATTTGGTAATTAATATTTTTAATACTAGTATAATCTGAGTAATGCTATATATTTAAATTAAACAGTTTAACGGATTAGAAGCTTTTCAGGTTTCCATGGTCATGGTTTGAAATGGAAAGCGAAAAAGCGTCCGAAACGTCGGAACTCAAATGAGATAATATACGCATAGATATAATCCGTTAAATTGTTTTATTTAAATGAATAATAATCGCGGAAACGATGCTATGTACATTACGAAAAATAATGTGGTTTGGTTTAATGATGTTTACTAGTTGTCCAGAGTAGCAAACATTTGTTTTAAAAATTTGGTTCCCTAACAATCGTTACTCATTCTTTTGCGAAAGCAATAATGTTTATCTTCGCCCATACAATTATTTTTAATGATTTTACGACTAGTAATAAAACTTAAGAGAGACAAGCAGCCAGCAGGAAACACGGCTACGAGCGCTGGACCAAAACCGGAGCCATTGTGCTCCCGAAAACTTCATAAACAGCCGTTTGTTTACTTCCGACTGCATTCCTTCCGTGTTACCTCATCGACACCGATGCGCGTAACAACCATTACGAGAAGAAAAGTTAAACGAACGAGAACGGGGGCATGCGTGTGACAGATAAAAATAGGTTAGTTTAGTTCTGTCTTCAACGTACGCGAGCGAAGTCACGCTGCGTTTTAAACGCTTTTATAAATACACTCACCTCAGATTTTGTATTAAAATGTGATTGATAAGGTGTGAAATGATTGTGGATAGGTGTGTATCCAAAAAAATCGGTTTGTTTACGCTTTTAACTATCGAAAAATATGCAAATCCAATAGGGTTTCACTTTCAGTGAACGACGCTTTTGTCAATTTTGACAGCTGACAGTGACAATAGTGATGCCGTATGTATTTTCTAATTTCTACTATTTTGTTGCCAGGTATAAAATTTGACCATGGAATCGGAAAGGTTGGAAGTCCTGCTTATCCATAATCACCCAGAATTTTTAAAAGCAACTTGCGAATTAATCAACGATGAATGGCCCCGCAGCGAAACCGCCAGAATGCTATCGCTTCAAGCGTCCTGCGATCTCCTACCGACTAGTTTTATCTTAGTAAAGGACAGGAAGCAAGTGTTTGGTCACTGCAAGCTATCCGCTATACCAAGTATTCCAGAAAGTTGTTTTATAGAAACCGTAGTAATAAGTAAAGCTTTGCGTGGAAAAAGATTGGGTACATATCTAATGAGACACGTCGAAGATTACTGCAGAAATGTGCTAAAGTTAAAAATGGCGCATCTGTCGACGAAAGGACAGGAAAAGTTCTACGCCACATTGGATTATGAGATTTGCGCCCCCGTGTCTATTTACGGCGGTTACTTACCTGCCAATATTAAGCTCTCTCCTAGTAGCCATAAGATTGAAAATTCAGTGCCAATACCGAGTAACGCGTTGCCCGGCGCGCCTCCGCCTCCCCCGCCCCCACCGATGGCAACCTACGACAACGCTTGGAACAACAATAATGTCAGTAATCTAAAAACTAGCAAGACATACATGTTTAAGTATTTGTAGTATTATTTTTGTACGATTTTGATATTGTTGAGGAGATACAATTGTTAAAATAAAACTCAAAATATAATGTACACTTTATTTCATTGAGTCATCATTACATAACAATAACAGCATTTTGCTTTAACATTTCAGCATAGTAAAACGAGATAAGTTATTCCAAAAAAAAATAAAACAATACAAATTATTATTGGGTACCTACAATGACCAGGCAACACTGCCTGCCGTTAAAAAATAGTACTCGATCTCACCCTCATTTATACGAAAAGTCACTATTATATCTCACTGCTGTTTTTTTTTAGGAAAAGTCCGTTTAATTACGATATTTCTTCCCTATGTTTGACCCACTCTGGACCCACGTTGAGTTCCCTCGAGTGTGCTAGAACTTGGCCGTCTCCATGAAGCGCACGGCGCGCTCGCGGATCTGCTCGGCGCGCTCGGCGTCTCCGGAGCGTTCCTCTATTTCAACCCACTTGTTGAACAAAGTTTTGATTTTTCGCGCTGGCAATTTCTGCGACGTCATGCGCTCCATTATTTGCCTGTGAAAAAAAAATTGCTTTACTAGAGAACGTGCACGCAACTTACGCGGATGAGAGAAAAAAATCGTAAACCTCTTTTTATCTTCAGCGTAGCCGAGTAAAAAGTGTCCTATAATCATCTATTTTTGGTACCCAAGTACCAAAAATAGTTGAAATCTGTTTAGCCGATTTGGCGTGATGAAGTTGTGGCTGATGAGTACAAAATATACATACAAAAATTAATGTATATATATTTTTAATTAGTTACCTCCATACAGCCCGTTATAATTTATATATTTTTTATTATCTTCAATGTATAGACATATCACCCATTTCAACAATTTGTGAATGTGACTTTTAAATAGTTTGTATCACTTATTTTTCGAAAATATCTTCAATGTACAGACATTTCATTTTTATAACCTTTTAAATAAACAATTTAACGGATTATATCGCGTATCTCATTTCTATCTCATTTTAGTTCCCGACATTTCGGAAGCTTTCCAGCTTTCCATGGTCACGGGTGGAAATGAGATAATATACGCGATATAATCCGTTAAATTGTTTTGTTTCAATGAGTAATAATCGCAGAAACATAAGAAAATATTATTAACCTTATAATGGTTGATAATTAAGGAGAAGTATTTTTATATGTATATCCAGTCTTCGTCAAAAGGTGTTAAATTGGTGTTGACACTTAGCAAGTGCGAAAAATAAATTACCATAACAATGCCAAAAAATATTCACAACGATGCAATAATAATAATTTTGAAGACAATTAAATATTTACATCAGAAGAAGAACGAAGGATTGAGTAGCATTTCGATAAAATTGTCGCCACCAATTTAATGCCCATTGGCGGACACTTTATAGAGATTGTTCTCCTTGGTATACACTCCACATGTAAAGTACTGACCTCACGGCCTGCACGTGGCCGCTCTTCATGAGCATGTCGACGTAGGCGGCGCACACGTCCACGCGCTGCGGGTACACGGCCAGCACCTGCTCGAACAGCGCCTCGGCCCGCTCCAGTAGTGTACACTCCACATGTAAAGTACTGACCTCACGGCCTGCACGTGGCCGCTCTTCATGAGCATGTCGACGTAGGCGGCGCACACGTCCACGCGCTGCGGGTACACGGCCAGCACCTGCTCGAACAGCGCCTCGGCCCGCTCCAGTAGTGTACACTCCACATGTAAAGTACTGACCTCACGGCCTGCACGTGGCCGCTCTTCATGAGCATGTCGACGTAGGCGGCGCACACGTCCACGCGCTGCGGGTACACGGCCAGCACCTGCTCGAACAGCGCCTCGGCCCGCTCCAGTAGTGTACACTCCACATGTAAAGTACTGACCTCACGGCCTGCACGTGGCCGCTCTTCATGAGCATGTCGACGTAGGCGGCGCACACGTCCACGCGCTGCGGGTACACGGCCAGCACCTGCTCGAACAGCGCCTCGGCCCGCTCCCGCTCGCCGTGTGCGCGCTCCAGCAGCGCGAACTGCACCAGCACCGACACGTCTGCAACATACGTTACGTGTGACGCTATTTTATTATGCTGGGAGCACACTATCGCTATAACGCGAAGATTTGCGTTGTTGCGACACGTGTGGCCAAAGAATTCGTCCTATCGCGAATATGAATGCCATTCGCGCCGCTGTCGGTAAATTGCGTACATCAAAGGGTTTTATCGCGACAAAGTTCGTGCGGTTGGCAACACTTCGCGCACTTCGGGTTCCAGATTATCGCGACGTAGTGAAGTTTCCACGTACATACATCAAAATGATGTGGCCAAGCACTTCGTCATGGATCGAACACAATAATTCCGGAAACTAGTGATGGAGAATTTATTCAAATTTGGATCGATTATTTACTAAATCAATTTTTTTTAGAAACCTATGTGTTTTTGGAAGAATTGTCAAAATAAAGTTTCAGCTACGGTTACATGTATGGTGTGCCCACATAGAAATATTTATTTTTGTTATTTCACCACCAAACTAAGTTGCGGCGTATACAAGACACCTTTTTTAAATTTCATTAATATACATCTTGTAGTTTTTGAGTAACATTTTATTTATTTATTTATTACAAACATTACACTATCCTTACAGTTGCCCAATGCGATAGTGTAGCAAGACAACAATATCATAATTACAACGTATTAGAGTAGCACAACACGCAGAGAGTCACCTTTGTGAATGCATTAACATGCATATGATATACGGGGACATAACGAAACTATAAGGCTTCCGTTATTACCATTTTGGCTACTGAACCCTAAAAAGGAGGTTGGAGGTTCTGTCAGAAGCGTGACAGCACTTCTGCCGTGAATATTTAGATAGCAGTTTTCAAAAGAATTGCTTGTCAGAAGACTGCCTTCTAAAGAATCACGGCAGACTTCCAACTTTTGAGTAGGATCGCAGATAAAGAACATGTGACACTTACGTTCCTTCTTCTCTAGCACACTGACAGCCTTCTGCATGACATGCCTCGCCTTGTCCACGAGCCCTAGTTTAAAGCAGGCAGCGCCGCACTGCGTGTAGTTGCTCGGGTTTCGCTTGTATTTCCGCAGCATCAGATCAACCAGGGATGAAAGTTCCTGAGGTTTGGAGGTCTCGCAGTAGATGTCCAGAAGTTTGGAGTGGACCTTGAAGGTGTCGTTCATTTGGAGGGCTTCTTCTAGTGTTTTTTGTTGGGATTCCTGCAAGGTATGAAAAATACGAATCGTTTTAAGACGTTTTCAATATTTGAAAAAAAGAAATATTTGAGAAAGAAAACTAAAACGAAAATTATAAGATGTCTTGACTGGGATCGGAAACCGCGTCTCGAACAGCTCCCCGGGCCAAGACGGCTATCAAAATTCCTTATAGAACTTTTTAACGTGTCGCGTCATTTAGCAAAGTGGTTTTTCAAAGCATTATAATTATAAATATGGAGAAAATCAATGGTACTTCAAGGTTCGCTTTTGATGAAAGTTCATATTGAACATATGTTTCTATTAAGAGAGTCTCTACCACAACTGTGATGATACACTTCACTCTCACACACTATTAAAATATGTACGAGCCGAGAGATTTCTTATTTGCTTACATACTATTGCTTAGATAAATAAGACAGGTGAAACGTTTATATATTTTTGACTGTGCAATCCGTACAGTAACCATAAGTACTCTTTTATGTAGATTTATTTTTGAAGCCATTCCCATGCTTACACATTTATGAACTCGTCTGTACTAGAAAAACGGGTGGTGCTATATCGCGCGACTAGTAGGGCTTGCCTGGCAGCTGTTAGTTGTAAGTCGTGACGAGGACTGACCTTGGTGCCGAACCGGTTCTCGAAGTTGAGCATGGCGAGCCACACGTTGAGCTTCTCTTGCTCTTCCCGGAATGAGATGGTGTTCAGCGCCTTGCGGCCCACCGCGCGCGCCTTGTCGATCTCCGTCGCCTGTGATAATCCAATTTTTATTATTCATTTCCATTCCCAGGCGGCAGTCGCCGCTGCCGAGCGCTCCGCATCATCAACTCTGTGCTCCAGCAGGCGCCACACTGCGATGTGTTCACCACGCCGGTACAAAATGTAATGGATGAATGTAAGAGGATGCATGAGGTTGGATTCATAAATATTAATTAATAGGTTTATAATATTAAGTTTGTAATGCGATGGCACCTAGGTGTAAATTGTAAATGTATTTTGACTTCTCTGACAAAACTCAGAAATTCAAACTCGGGTTTTGGCAAAGAGCTATGGAGTGTAGTATATTGGGTGTAAAACTAGCGAATCTAATCCGGAAAACCAAGCTACGCTCAAAGATCAACGATGTAGCTCGGAAATCGGTCAAGTAGAAGTAGGCTGATCATATCTGTCGCACGCCGTAAGAGTTGTAGGCCAAGACTATCACAGCTTCCAGCCCATAACCTCGAAACGGAAACGCGGCAGACCTTCCTGAGGATGGCGGGACGAATTAGATCTCTTCTTGGAGGACTGACAGAGGTGATGATATTTTTTGTGTTAATACATAAGGTTAATTCTGCGCTGGAACTGCTCGGAGCTAGGCCGCGCCGCTTCCATCTCCTCACCTGCAGGTGGAAGGCCATGTAGGCGATCCACAGCTGGCTGCAGCTGGGGACAGCAGCTGGAACCGCTCGGTGCCAGGCTGCGCCGCTTCCATCTCCTCACCTGCAGGTGGAAGGCCATGTAGGCGATCCTCAGCTGGCTGCAGCTGGGGCCAGCAGCTGAAACCGCTCGGTGCCAAGCTGCGCCGCTTCCATCTCCTCACCTGCAGGTGGAAGGCCATGTAGGCGATCCACAGCTGGCTGCAGCTGGAGCCGGCAGCTGGAACCGCTCGGTGCCAGGCTGCGCCGCTTCCACCTTCTCACCTGCAGGTGGAAGGCCATGTACGCGATCCACAGCTGGCTGCAGCTGGGGCCGGCAGCTGGAACCGCTCGGTGCCAGGCTGCGCCGCTTCCATCTCCTCACCTGCAGGTGGAAGGCCATGTAGGCGATCCTCAGCTGGCTGCAGCTGGGGCCGGAAGCTGGAACCGCTCGGTGCCATGCTGCGCCGCTTCCATCTCCTCACCTGCAGGTGGAAGGCCATGTAGGCGATCCTCAGCTGGCTGCAGCTGGAGCCGGCAGCTGGACCCGCTCGGTGCCAGGCTGCGCCGCTTCCATCTCCTCACCTGCAGGTGGAAGGCCATGTACGCGATCCACAGCTGGCTGCAGCTGGGGCCGGCAGCTGGAACCGCTCGGTGCCAGGCTGCGCCGCTTCCATCTCCTCACCTGCAGGTGGAAGGCCATGTAGGCGATCCTCAGCTGGCTGCAGCTGGGGCCGGCAGCTGGAACCGCTCGGTGCCAGGCTGCGCCGCTTCCATCTCCTCACCTGCAGGTGGAAGGCCATGTAGGCGATCCTCAGCTGGCTGCAGCTGGGGCCGGCAGCTGGAACCGCTCGGTGCCAGGCTGCGCCGCTTCCATCTCCTCACCTGCAGGTGGAAGGCCATGTACGCGATCCACAGCTGGCTGCAGCTGGGGCCGGCAGCTGGAACCGCTCGGTGCCAGGCTGCGCCGCTTCCATCTCCTCACCTGCAGGTGGAAGGCCATGTAGGCGATCCTCAGCTGGCTGCAGCTGGGGCCGGCAGCTGGAACCGCTCGGTGCCAGGCTGCGCCGCTTCCATCTCCTCACCTGCAGGTGGAAGGCCATGTAGGCGATCCACAGCTGGCTGCAGCTGGGGCCGGCAGCTGGAACCGCTCGGTGCCAGGCTGCGCCGCTTCCATCTCCTCACCTGCAGGTGGAAGGCCATGTAGGCGATCCACAGCTGGCTGCAGCTGGGGCCGGCAGCTGGAACCGCTCGGTGCCAGGCTGCGCCGCTTCCATCTCCTCACCTGCAGGTGGAAGGCCATGTAGGCGATCCACAGCTGGCTGCAGCTGGGGCCGGCAGCTGGAACCGCTCGGTGCCAGGCTGCGCCGCTTCCATCTCCTCACCTGCAGGTGGAAGGCCATGTAGGCGATCCACAGCTGGCTGCAGCTGGGGCCGGCAGCTGGAACCGCTCGGTGCCAGGCTGCGCCGCTTCCATCTCCTCACCTGCAGGTGGAAGGCCATGTAGGCGATCCACAGCTGGCTGCAGCTGGGGCCGGCAGCTGGAACCGCTCGGTGCCAGGCTGCGCCGCTTCCATCTCCTCACCTGCAGGTGGAAGGCCATGTAGGCGATCCACAGCTGGCTGCAGCTGGGGCCGGCAGCTGGAACCGCTCGGTGCCAGGCTGCGCCGCTTCCATCTCCTCACCTGCAGGTGGAAGGCCATGTAGGCGATCCACAGCTGGCTGCAGCTGGGGCCGGCAGCTGGAACCGCTCGGTGCCAGGCTGCGCCGCTTCCATCTCCTCACCTGCAGGTGGAAGGCCATGTAGGCGATCCACAGCTGGCTGCAGCTGGGGCCGGCAGCTGGAACCGCTCGGTGCCAGGCTGCGCCGCTTCCATCTCCTCACCTGCAGGTGGAAGGCCATGTAGGCGATCCACAGCTGGCTGCAGCTGGGGCCGGCAGCTGGAACCGCTCGGTGCCAGGCTGCGCCGCTTCCATCTCCTCACCTGCAGGTGGAAGGCCATGTAGGCGATCCACAGCTGGCTGCAGCTGGGGTTGGCGAGCAGCGCGCGCTCGAACTGGTCGGAGCTCCGCGGCTGCGCGTGGCTGTCGGCGGCGCGGCGCTCGAGGTCCCGCAGCCTCTCCTCCTCGGCGCGCGCCTTGGCCACCTTCTCCGTCGCCGTCAGCTTCTTCCGTTTCTTTTTTGGCTGCTCGGTTTCCTGGTGATAGAAAGACGATAAAATTATAGCCGCAACACGCCTCGTACTTCATCTCTGGACTTTTAGAACCTTACCGAATGACACACAGATTCTGGCACAAGTCACCGCGCGTTCGCATACATTTATATCACGCGGTGTACCCTTGTGTTAAGCCTTTTTACTAATTATATAAGTAAGTACTATATCATTTCGAATTAGTTTATAATATTAAGCTTTGGAATGCCAATGACGGATTAGTTTGTAACAGAGTGCAGAGCGACATTATCTCGATGCACTTGCGTACGACCTAACTATGGTGTTGACACTACCATGTCGTCAAATTAAACAAGGCAATTAGGCCACGCTATACAAAACCGTACCACAACTTTTTTCGAATTTAAAACGTTTGTTTTTTCCATTAAGAATCACAAGTTCATCCTAACACGAGAAAAAGTGTACTTTTTTAAAATTCTATTCCGTTACTTTATTGTATAGGATTTTCATTATGTTCTATTGAAGTAACGAAACATATAAAAAAATTGGACACTTCTATCAGGATGAGTATTCATGATTTAGAATCATGAATAGGAAAAACATAAACTGTCCAAAATCTAAGAAAAAAGTTGGCATAGGTACAGTTTTTAAGAACGGCCTAATTCGTCACATTTCTGGCCACCCTGGAAATACTAAAAATACAAAAGCTACAGAGTATACTAGAAGATGCCCGCAACTTCGTACGCGGAGGGGGGAAAATCATAACCATCTTTTTTTCTTCAGTGTAGTCGGGTAAAAAGTATTATATAACCATTTAGAGATTCCCGGCTACCCGTGTGCAAAATAGTTGAAATCAGTTAAGCCGATTTTGCGTGATGAAGCCACAACGACACATACAAAAATTAAAAACATCCAAAAAAAATATAAATAAATTTTTCGTTTGAGTGAAGTCCAAATAATCCGTAACAACCATTTTTTGGAAAATATCTTCAATGTGCAGACATTTTATTTTTGCAATTTTATAATAGTATAGATTTCAAACCTCATCCTCGCTGCTACTAAACGACTGCTCCAGCGCAGTCTTAGCCAAGTGATCGGCACTTTCCGACCAGAAGTCTTTGGCGCTCGGCACCTCGAGCGCGGGCTCCAGACTCTCCGCCACCTTAATATCTTTACTTTTATCTACTACTTCCTTTTCTTTATTTTTATTACTTTTCGCTTTCCCGATTTTTCTACTATCCCGTTTTCCATCTTTGTTAGATTTATCTTCAACATCCTGATCTCTACTTGGTTTTTCTTCAGTATTGTTATCTTTTTTCTTTTTTTTCTCCTCTTTTAATTTCTTCCTCTCCTCTTGGTTCTTTTTCTTCTTCTCTATAAAATCAAGGTTTCTGAATTCCGATGGATCAAATTCTCGTAACTTCTCCTGTGCTATTGTCAATGCTTCCATCAATTTCTTCACTCTTTCTTCGATGACTAACTTCTCCTGGTGCATGGCCGTATGGAATTTCTTGTTGTCAGCTGTTAAACCTTTTTTTTCTATGTTAAGTATCTTTTTGGCTATTCGCTCCGTCCTAAGCAACCTACATTTGATAGATTTAATTAAAGATATTACGCGTTTCTTCCATTGCGTGGCGGTCTCGCAATCTGAGAAGTCTATAAGGGCCAGGTCTTCTGGTTTCAGTACTTGATCGCTATCTTCATGTATGTCTGTCTCTATAGCGTCACTTTCTTCTGAAACATCTGTTGCTTTTTTGTTCTTTTTATCTTTTTTGTCTTTCTTTTTCTTTTTAACATCTGTGTCGTCAGTTTCCTGTGAAACGTCTTTTACTTTATTTTTCTTGTCTTTTTTTTTGTTCTTTGTGTCAGAATCATCTGATTCACTGGTTTTACGTTTTTTACTAGGCATTTCATTACCATCCGATTTTTTTTTACGTTTCTCTGGTTGATCTGGACTGCGTTTCTGTAAATGAAAATACGTTTAGCTACGCAATCAAAGCAAAATAAAGCTAGGCGCGTTTTTATTGTGCATTAACTAGAAGGTGCCCGAAAAAAATCATAACCCTCTTTTTTTGTACAGTGTAGTCGAGTAAAAAGTATCCTATAACCATATGTGGATGCTAAAATAAGAATAATAAAATAAATATAATAATATAGCTAAAATAAAGCTATAATAATAAATAATAAAATAGTTCAAATCACTTAAGCCGTTTTGGCGTGATGAAGCCACAACAACACATACAAACATACAAAAAATCTAATAAAATATATAATTTTGGACCTTTATATAGTCCGTATCATTTATTTTTTGAACATATCTTCAATGTACAGAGATTTCATTTTTTCAACTCTATAATAGTAAAGATTTCAAATTTTAACTGACTTTGTAATTTTTTGCATCAACTCGTATTCGTTATGAAATATTTTTAAATATACTACACAATTAGAGCATATTTCGATTACAGGGTCGTAAAAGCCGAGGACTGCTCTATAAGTTTCGGCCGATTCAGAGGACGTTAGTAATGCTACATGAAGAAGTTAGAGAAGGGCAGCGTCGGGGTTCACAATTGTCTCTTTTCTAAGGTCCTCGAACGTACCCAAACTCGGAATGGCTTTTACGATGTGAGTAACCGCTAATTAAATCTAAATACGTGCGAGTGTCACGGTAGTTTTGTGAATGGAATAGAATAATCTTTAGGTATTGTATATAATGTCCAGCAGTGGACTAATATAGGCTGATGATGATGATGATGATGATGATGATTGTATAAAACAGGCAAGGCGCAAAGATGGTGCAGAATGTTTTAGTAGGTGTTTCAACAGTGGTAACATCCGGACAAACAATGTTTTATGCTCTTTAAATCTAATTTACAAAATTGACTATCATAAAATTCTTTTTTCTTTTTACAGGACAATTTATACACAAATCGAACTAGTCCCAAAGTAAGGTCAATAAAGCTTGTGTCATGGGTACTAGACGATATATTTAATATATATAATTGCTTATATACATAGAAAACATTTAACACTCAGGAACAAATATTTATGCTCATCACACAAATAGTTACCCTACCGGGAATATATTATATTATAGGCCTACATGCAGCCGAGATGAGAATGTTGAGATGGATGTCTGGAGTGACGAGGAATGATCGGATTAGAAATGAGTATGTAAGGGGAAGTTTGAAAGTAGCACACGTGACGGGCAAAATGAGATGGTGTGGGCATGAAATGGAGAAGAGATGTACGTCACATTAGTGTGAGAGAGGACATGAGAAAGAAAGGAGTAAGCGCTGAATTGACGAATAATAGAGATGAATGGAAGAAGAAAACATGTTATGTCGACCCTACATAAGTGGGATAAGGGCAGGGAGATGATGATAGGCCTTATCTATTAGCCATTTGTGCTATCCTCTACATTTTTATATTGGTGGGAAGAATATTGAATACACGAATAGCTGTGAGTGAAGCGTACGTACCTCGGGCCAGAAGGGCGGTAAGATCAAGCTGCCCAGCATCTTCTTGTTCTGCGGGTCGACGTTGAGCACGGTGCAGGTCACCATCTGCCCCGGGTGGAAGGAGTCGGGCAGGTTAGCAACGGGCGTCCGGCTCACCTGGTTGCGAGGCACGTACGCTACAACGTCGCTCAGGAACGATACTAGGATGTAGTCTTTTACCACCTGCAAGATAAAAAAAATATGAGAATTTGATGCGAAATGGTAGTTATTGCGATAGAAATCCTAAACAAAATCGAGTTCGATATCTCACGCGTAGCTGGTTTTATGAGCCTTTAAAGGAAAGGCCATTTGTAGGGTTCCGTACCAAAAATGGTAAAAAAGGAACCCTTATGGTGCGACTCTATCTGTCTGTCTGTCTGTCCATCTGTCTGTCCGACTATTAAAGCAGCATATCTCAAAAACTACTTATGCTATGTATTTGAAATTTGGAATATTCATAAACATGGTCAGTCCACGTGTATTGCAAAGGAAACATTATAAAATATATTTTTATTTTCTAAAAAAACGACCGTGATGGGGGGCTAAAATGAAAACTCTAGTCACTTGGTCAAGTAGGGTATCATATGAAAGGGCTTAATCTGTACATTTTTGATTTTTTTTTTTAAATTATGCTTAAATTTCATTTATTAAGGAAAATGTGGAAAAAAATACCATTCCCCCTTTATCTCCGAAGTTTGCCAAACGAAAAACCTGGGTTTTTCTGGAATTATGTAATTTAACATAAATATTACACGAAAAATATAACCATATATCTTACTTTACAGATGTTTTACTTTTTTTTTAATCAACAAAAATCATCTTTTAATAACCCGGTTTGATTAAGTTTGCCCCTCATTTGTATGTCACACCATAGATACCAGAGGCAAACTTAACTCAAGCGGCAAGTTAAGTCGGAATAAGTGAAAGTTTTGTAGTGTGTAGTGTAGTGAATAAACGACCTCGGTGCGTGAGTCAGACTCGCACTTGACCGATTTTTTTATTTAAGTATGAAAATATTAATAACTAATAATACCATTGAATAAGTCTAGAAATGTATACTAACTTATGTTATGAAACCGTTTCGATAAACGCAAGTTTCTTTTTAATTATTTATTTCAAATCTCAATATTCTTCTATGAAATAATAAAACAAATACCTGCAATATGGGTGTAACTTGACCACTACAACAATTAACGAACCCCCCATATCGTAACTAATGTTAACTTCCTCATTGTTCCTTTCACAATTCGGTGATTAGTGCTCACTCTCTGATGACGCCGGTGTTGGCCTTCTCCACTTCCGCCTGGTCGTAGGCAGCCAGCAACGTCACGTCGGGAGCTACGTAGGATGGCTTAAAGCACAGCATCAGCATCTGCTTGGCGGGTCCACCACCAGCACTGTCAATCCTGAAGAGCTAGAGTAACGCTCACCTTGATGACGCCAGTGTAGGCCTTCCCCACTTCCGCCTGGTCGTAGGCAGCCAGCAACGTCACGTCGGGAGCCACGTAGGATGGCTTCAAGGACAGCATCAGCATCTGCTTGGCGGGTCCACGGCCAGCACTGTCAATCCTGAAGAGCTAGAGTAACGCTCACCCTGATGACGCCGGTGTAGGCCTTCCCCACTTCCGCCTGGTCATAGGCAGCCAGCAACGTCACGTCAGGAGCTACGTAGGATGGCTTAAAGCACAGCATCAGCATCTGCTTGGCGGGTCCACCACCAGCACTGTCAATCCTGAAGAGCTAGAGTAACGCTCACCTTGATGACGCCAGTGTAGGCCTTCCCCACTTCCGCCTGGTCGTAGGCAGCCAGCAACGTCACGTCGGGAGCCACGTAGGATGGCTTCAAGGACAGCATCAGCATCTGCTTGGCGGGTCCACGGCCAGCACTGTCAA
This sequence comes from Hedya salicella, assembly GCA_905404275.2. Taxonomy (NCBI): domain Eukaryota; kingdom Metazoa; phylum Arthropoda; class Insecta; order Lepidoptera; family Tortricidae; genus Hedya; species Hedya salicella. Next base: position 21,423,956 of record FR990113.1, on the reverse strand, counting down.
TCCTGAAGAGCTAGAGTAACGCTCACCCTGATGACGCCGGTGTAGGCCTTCCCCACTTCCGCCTGGTTGTAGGCAGCCAGCAACGTGACGTCGGGAGCCACGTAGGATGGCTTCAAGGACAGCATCAGCATCTGCTTCTCGGGGTCCACCGACAACACGCGTGCGGTCACCTCTTGACCCACCTGAGGAAGTGCGATGAAATGTAGTAAGGAAAAAAATGCATACACACATACATAAAACAAAACGAAAGGTAAAAAAGAGGATGCCCGTAACTTTGTTCGCGGAGGATTTCAGTTTAGATAATTTTAATACTGAGCCCGTTTCGCCATCAAACGTCACAGTATCGCGAGTAATAAACAAATTGTATAATGTACTTATTTTTATGTAAAAATATATAAAATTAGAAAGCGACCGCAACTTCGTTCGCGGAGAAAAAGTCATAACCCCTCTTTTTTTCGTAAGCGTAGTGGAGTAAAAAGTATCCTATAACCATCTAAACATACTTGGCTACCCGTGTACCAAAAATAGTTGAAATACGTTTAGCCGATTTGGCGTGATGAAGCCACAACGACACATACAAACATTTTATTTTTACTAATTTATAATACCAGCAAAATGCAGCTAGATTCAGACACTATTGAAGCAATGTTACCGAATGTTGATACGCAATGTAACTACACTGCCGCAACATTGTCGACCTTACTTTCCGGCCACACATTATGTTACCCGTATATACGTCTCTTAAGAAGCACATGTAAATTGTAATCGATTATCAGTACTGTACCTTGTATTTCTTCTTGGTAAGCTTGGAGGTGGAGGCCTTCTTGGGGTCCACGTACACGCCCGCGTCCGACAGGTGAATCTGCGGCACGTAGCCTGACAACACACATATTTATTACTAGAAAATGCCCGGAACTTTGTTGGCGCAAAATAACGAAGAGAGGTAAGGTAAAATTTAAACATTTTTAGGAGATTACTAGAAGATGCCCGCAACTTCGTTCGCGGAGGAGAAAAAGTCATAACCCGTCGTTTTTTCTTCAGCGTAGTCGGGTAAAAAGTATCCTATAACCATCTGGAGATACCCAGCTACCCGTGTACCAAAAATAGTGGAAATCTGTTCAGCCGATTTTGCGTGATGAAGCCACAACGACACATACAAAATACATGAAATATTTTTCGATTTAGTGACCTCCAAATAGTCCGTAACAATCAATTTTTTGGAAATATCTTCAAAGTACAGACATTTCACTTTTACAACTTTATAATAAGTAGTATAAATAGATGTAGATTCACATCTAAATTGGAAGGCTCATATCGAACACATAAATAAAAATAAAAACTAGAAATTGTTACGCATTGTCTATACTGCGGGACACTTGCTCTAAAAGCATAGTTATCAGAACCTACTACGGAAATATATATCCTTTATTGATGTACGGAGTAATGTTTTGGGGTAATTTTGTGGATATAAACAAACCATACATACTTCAGAAACGATGTATTAAAACAATTTATCGTAATAATGTAAAAGATTCGCTTCGACAAGTTATTCGAGAAAAGAGCTTTCTTACCTTGACAAGTAATACATACTGGAGGTAAGCTTGTTTGTAAAAAATCCGACAATTGTCGAAAATGGCTCATGTAAATTATACACGCCCCCTAACAATACTTAAGAGTCCCGGGTAAGCTCGGTTCTCCATACAAACGTAGTTACGCTCTCATTTTAAAACGACTAGCTAGTTTGCTCTGAAACTTTGTATTTAGAATAAGTTAAGGTATATGCAGGCCTCTAATTATTTATCAGATACCATAGTAAAAAAAATACAACGAATTTTAGTTTTTCATACATGTCTTGTTTTCGCTATATTTCGTTTGTTTTATAAACTGGAGCCATATAAACTAATTACATGTCATTGTATATGCAAAGTTTCGTTACAATCCAACACATAGTTTGAAAATGAGGACGAAACTTTTGTATGGCAAGGTGAAATTCGGCGTTGGGGCAGGTCACGTCAGCCCTCAGTACCTGACAGGCGTCCCACGGCGACGGTGACGTGGTTGTCGGCGACCGAGCGTATGGTGCCCTCGACCAGGGCGCCCGTGCTCAGCTGCGAGTGCGTGAAGTACCGCTCGCTCAGCAGCGACGCCTCGTCGCTCACGTGGTACATGTAGTCCGACATGTTGTACATCAGGACTCTGACGCGGTGCGTGCTGCCTGAAATAAAAATAGGACAATGAAATTTACTAGCACAGAAACACCCCATTTAAAATGCGATGCATTTGGAGTGTTTAAGATTTCCTATTCAAGATTAATGTAAGTTTTTGGAATGTCCGTAGAGCCCACTTATCATCAGGAGGTGCATATTTGGCTTCTTAGTAAAGCATTGTTTAGTTTCCTACAGGTCTTTGTGGGACCTCTTTATAGCAAAAAACATCTGCTAGTGAAATCTAAATATAAATTCAAGCAACTGGTTGAAAAACGTTGTCCTTTTTGGCCCGGAGAGCCGTTGGAGACGTGTTTACCAAAGCATAATCTTTTTCAACGTTTGGCTTTGTTTGCCTACCGTTTAGTCAAGCTCCATTCAAGTCTATTGCCAGAGTCTTGGAGTATAAGCGGCCACCAGCGATAAGGTAGTTACCAATGGGGTAGAACTGCGCGACGACCTGTGTGCCTACCATGAGCTGAGTTTACGATCGGCGCTAGCGAGTATCTCGTATCGAGAGTCAGTGCACCTCTCTCGCACGCGCTAATAGTGCGAAAGAGATAGACCGTCATCGAGCGCTCGATACTCGCTCGTGCCGAACTCATGGTAGGCGCACTGCTTGTCGCCGAGTCTATATTCAGCATTTTTTTACAGCAGATGGTGAGGGATATAACCTATAACCTGCTATCACTATATGCTTATTATTTTAATTTGCAGCTAACTACTCCATGGTATTGTGTTCTTTAAGGGGATAAGCCCACTAAAGAAAATAAAGCGTATACCTATGGGGTAGGACTGCGCGACCACCTGTTCGTCGCTGAGGTCCTCGTCCACCAACACGTGCTTGAGGCTCATGATGCCGATGCACTTGCGGCCCAGCTTGAAGTGGATCGAGCGGCCCGTTATTTTTAGCACCTGTGACATAAAAAAACATTTGTAAACCCTGCGTAAAGGAGTCGATAGGTTATCAGGCTCGTTGAACTGCTGGAAATGTTTTGTTCATTCTATAAATACTTAATTCTGGGCCAAAAATCAAACACTATGGCAACATTCAATCAAATCTGGTCACTTCTACACTAGTTCAAAATAATGCAACCAATCCTATTACCAAGGGCCATTGAAACAAGAAGACTGACCATCTTCATATAAAAAGCCGTTCCCCGATGTGTACAACGCCATCTATGTATAAGAATTATTTTTTACAATTTTTCAACTTTGCACGCGTGACAAATGTTACAATTTATTTATTATTAGCTATTTGCGAACTAATTGCTACTATACTGTTTCTTTATTCAATTATAACATCGTTAAGAGTTTAGTTTTGAGGCGCCATCTAGTTTTTGCCAGAATAACTCCTTGCGATCGGAACACGATCCAAAGTATGGCAAGTGTCAGTCCTCTTGTTTTAATGGTCCTTGCCTATTACACAAAAGATCTTATTGGATCAAAGTGTCCATAAGGACCCCTGATGACAAGTTTTTTTGACGTGATAACATCTTATAAATCGATGAACGCCAGCTGCACGCACGAAAAAGCATGACTCATTGTCACGTTCCGCTCGAGTCGAGCGTGGTTCAAGCGAGAGAGAACGATAGAGATGCACGATCGGCATAAGTATTCGGGTTGTGAAGCATCTATCTCTCTTCCACGTTATCACGTATAATTATCGATCGTCAACCGATTTTTCTTTATCTTTATCTAAGGAGCTTTGATCAAAGAAATGAACATGCCAGCTCCAGCAGGCCTAAACATAAATCCTAACAGCTTCTTACAAGATTATTTCTTAATATGAAAGATAACAAGGTAAGATAGTTTACGTCACACCTGGCCATAATGTGAGTTTTACCGCACGCTACGTGTACCGCAAAATTCGCATTATGGCCAGGTGACGACGTAAAATTGTGTACTCACCACGGGCAGTAAAAAAGAAAGCTCTCTATCGCATATTTACAACCCTCGCCTGCTGCTCGGGTCACAAACACCTGCGATTTCTGGCTTTCTTTCTTTTACAGCCCTTGGTTAGTAAAGTACTATTGTATCGCTATACCTGCGCGTCATCGATAATGTCGCCGTCCTTGAACAAGACCTCTTGGTCGAGCGCGGGGCGCGCGCGGTCGAACACGCCGCGCGTCGTCAGGAAGGGCGCCTTGCGCGTCGGCATCACGTACAACACGTACGCTCTGATCTACGAGTACACCAATCTAATTGTTACTTTTATTTATAACAATAGTGTAAGCACAATCACAAGCGTATCCAGGGATGAAAAGGAGAACTTTATCTACACCCATACAGTACAGTCAAGGAATTTGATTTATATACCATTTCGTACCTTGTCACAGTCAAAATCAATACGAAAGCCGATAGAGATTCCATATCAATGTCACTATGACAAGGTACGAAAGGGTACACAAATTAAATTCCTTGACCTATACTTAAATCCTCTTTTCACCTCACTCGCTCGGAAAAGTCCCATTTACAGCGACAAATCTGCGTGGTAAAGTTCGTTTTATCCGCTAGCGCGGAAAAGTTGTTTTTTTTTGTTGTGAGTGTGTTTTGCACGTTAATATTAATAGTTTTAAATGAAAACATAATCGATTTGTTACAATTTCATAGTTTTTCTTACATCTCACATTTTCCTCGCTGTAGTGAGGTGAAAAATGGTGTGTTTCGCACGACTGCAAAATTATTTGGCTTCTTATGCCTTGAAAGCCTCGTTACGCTCAGGAATCTATATTAGAACCACGAGCGGCGCAGTTTTTTTTGTGAACGCGGTACGTCCTCTGCGAAATTGTCTGGTACGCGAGTATGTAAGTCAATCGGAAACCTAGACGTGGGCCAAATTTAACTTGCAAAATTTGATTACATAGTTACTGACATACTCAGTTACAGGTGAATCTAATATAAAACTTAATATTTTCTTTTGTATCACTCTTTAAATAAAACAATTTTAACGATTTTTTTGCTGAAGATAAATTATTAAAATAAAACAATTAAGCCCTCTTTACAGATTAGACCCATCTGGCATGTATGTATACCTTTATTTGTTTTATCAAAGTGGGTAGTTTGCACAAATTGTAACTTTGACGGAGATAAATATATCTTTTCTCAGTCAACCCGTGAATACGGAAAGCTGGAAAACTTCCGAAACGTCGGGAACTCAAATGAGATAATATACGCGATATAATCCGTTAAATTGTTTTATTTGAATGCAGGGTATGTTATAATGTTGGTGTACCTTCTGTCCGAGCGCGGGCTTCTTCCCCTTGTCGCTGTGGATGTGGAACCGCTGCATGTAGGCGACGGTGTGGCCCAGCACGCGGCCCTCGATGCCGTTGTCCAGTGGCTGCAACAACCAAAAGTTATAGTCCAACTGGGACAGTAACCTCCTTATGTTGCCATGTTATAAGTTTACTTGAATTGGAGCCTTAGTACTCAAGATAACAAGCCGTGTAATTACCGAACAAATTTTTAATGCATTTTTAGCGCGGGGTGAGGTGAACACGTACAGCACACTACGGAAATATTCCCATTTCTACAAACGCACACATCTAAAAGCAATCACCTACAAACAAAAAAAAAACACCCACACATTGACAATTTATCATATAAACTAACCGGAGATTTCGCGATCCTTTTGACGGAGGGGAATGTAGTCGTATGGCATCTCCAGCGGTTGATTGTGTTTCGCAAGACTGCAAAAATATTTGGCTTCTCGTGCCTTGAAAGCCTGGCTACGCTCAGGAATCTATACTTGAACCACTCGCTTCGCTCATGGTTCAATTTTTAGATTTCTTCGCTTGCTCGGCTTTCCGTTCAAGCACTCACGCCAAATAACAAATTTGCAGCCTTGCATAACTAATAACTATTGTCGATAATCCTCTCACGACGTTTTGCATCTAATTTTGGTATTAGGGCCGCCAAAGATGGGAATTCCCATCTAGCCAGTTTTATTTGTGAAAATTATAACAAATCTCTTCAAGTCGAGCGTAAATTGGTATTTTTTTCAAATATACTTTATGATTCCATCGTCACTTAACTTCAGGGAAGGGCCATTGAAACAAGAGGACTGACAATCGCCATACAAAAAGCCATTCCTAGATATTTACAACGCCTTCTATGTATGAGCATTATTATTTACAATCAATCAACTTTGCAAGTGTATGCCAGTATTTAAATGTTACGATATATAGCTGACTATTAATTGTTACTGCGCTGTTTCTTTGTTCAATTATAACATCGGTAAATGTTTAGTTTTGAAGCGCTATCTAGTTTTCATACTGGATATCCCCTTGCAGTATAGCCATTGACAGTGACTCTCGACAGGAACCTGACATACAGACGACATATACGAAAGGTTAAAGAACGAGCGACCTACGTACTGTACCGACTGGGGCCCAATGAATTTTAGGCGAAGTAAATGCGGTTTACGCACTTTACAACGCCTGCGTAAGGCCAATACTGACGTTCGGGTGTACAGTCTCGGTTCATATTAGCCAGAAGCTGCTACACCAATTACAGATCGTGCAAAACAACTTTTTACGACGATCGCTTGACGCTCCCCGACGGGTTGCCAACCTTGACTTAGACATCGCCGCCGGCATACCGACAATACACGAATATGTACGTGACTTAGCACACCTACTACTACAACAGACTGTTTACCGACGCCATTACCTGCGACTCTCTTCCGTTTCCCAAAGAGGCGGACTACATAACTACGCGACGACTTATACCCAGCCAAGACATAACACTACTGACCATAGACCCGGACGACGACGACTCCGACTCTGACTAGATTGCCGACAGAGTCAGAGCACTACATGACTTGATGACGCAAGCCGTAGATGTCTGCGCCTTCAAAAGGCATAGGCACTTCAGACGACCCAGACATCTACTGACCGAGCAGGACGATGTCATCACGGTCACCATTAAATAGTACCCTGATGACCCATCCGACATTGATGTCAACCTACTCAGAGACGCTAACCATGACGCCGACTTTTACCTGGACCGCGACGCCAGACGATGGGAACGACGCCTACGTAACGAGACACGACGACGCAACCAACCACACTCAAAACTTGCACGCCGACGTCTCCGCCGGCGGGGACGCCCTCCGCCACAAAAATATTTTGTTCCCACTATAACGTTATTTGAATATACATAAGTTGTATCGCATTAGCGCGCGCGGCGCTCGGAACAAAAGAAGGTCGCTTTGCAGGCCATGGCCCGCAATTTCCTATGAAATTATCATTATGTGCCTCTCGTCGTGTCGCACCCGAAACGTGAGACTTCGGGGTCTCATATAAGGAACATAACGTCAATATATCATTGGACGTTTGAGAAAAAACAGTTATAGACTAGGGACAGACACTATAGCTGCTCGTAGCGCCCGCGCGCGGCAGCTTCCACACGCTAAGGGCCGAGGATGTCCTGGCATTCTGCCGCCTAGCACACTGACGACGGTTACGGTAGACATACTCTTATGACAGTACTCTTATTTTAATGGTTCTTGAAATCAGGTGAAAAATCTCCGTATCTACGACAAAGTTCACAGCGATTGCTAACCACGACCTACCTTATCTACGGTGAACTCGAGGGCGGTGCCCGGCAGCAGCGCGCCGGGCTTCCTGCGCAGCGCCTTGTGCAGCGCCGCCGGCGCCGCGCTCAGCGTCACGACGCTCGTGTCCGCGGACTTCGTCACCGATCTCACGGCTGTCCACGTCAAAAGGCCTGTGTCTGTTTAAAAGATTGAAGACAAATGAAGTTCATTAAATAAATGTTGGAATTGTGAGGCTTTTTATTATATTCAACAGTTCTTTGTTATGCAAGGCTGCATAGTTGTAATTTGGCGCGAGTGCTTGAATTGAAAGCCGAAGCAAAAAAAAAGAGAATAAATCTAAAATTGAACTACGAGCTGAGTGAGTGGTTCAAATATAGATTCCTGAGCGTAACGAGGCTTCAAGGCACAAGCCAAATAATTTAGCAGTCGTGCGAAACACAACTTTTCACATCACCGGGTCTTGACAGGTGCATAATTGTAAAAATAAAAACAGATTGAAAATGGTTTTTTTTAAATTGCCTAAGATTACACTAATAACGTTAGAGATACTTTGAAACCATGGCTGTAAGTGTCACTTGTCACGACCTCAGCGCACGAATGGATCGCGTGATCGCGCGACGAGAAAGTAATTTCGGCTCTGAGCGTACGTCATAAGCGTACATTTTCACTCGGTTGCAACAAAATACTATTCATATTAGGTATTATTATTACGGGTAATTTTTTGCTACCGTGGGAATTCTTATTTATTTATTATTGTACGAAATAATATAGTTACACTTGAAAAAAATATCTAGTTATACTTATTATCTAATCTGTGCTATCTCTCACCTAGCTCAATCTCCGGGTTAGCCTCAGCCTTGGGCAGGAAGGCCCTGGCGTTGGGCACGCCGATGTCCATCACATAGCCATGGTCCTCCACCGAAGACACCGCCGCCTGCAGGATGTCACCTGCAACACCAAACAAACGCTTCTGTAGCGCATCAGGAATGTTCGCTGAAGCAAGGGTCGACTGCTTTTATACCACCATGCGTAAGAGGGCCGCATCTTTGGTGCGCCGGGTGCGTGGCAGTCCCAACAACATCTTGAGAATGATAGGAGACAGGATTGACTGCCCCTTCTTACGTCACTGTTGTGGGTTACATGCCCCCAGTTGTACATAAAAATAATAATAATAATTGTATTTACTAACACTTACACCTGAGTTACTAACAACATATGAGTATTTATACTTGAAATAAATGATTGTATTCTATTCTTAAACAGCTTTTATTTAGTTACTTGTCCTGGTTTTTGTTGTTGTTGGTCGGGTAAAATCTTGCAATTTTTTTTTTTGCTCAGTCTCAGTTTGCCTGTCTGTTTGTCACGCATGAGGGCTCTAACTCTTGAAACCTGATAGGTTGACACTTGAGATATTCACATAATGTGCATTACTGAGGTGGTGGCTGATGGTATGTAATTACAAAAACTAAAATATAGTATACAGTTTAAAAATTAACAACATACGAATGTTACGGATTTTGTTAATATCATGAAAATAGTAATGAATTCATACTCTTACTCTGAACCCAGTCCAATAACAATAGATAATTATGAATCCTACCAAAATTATGAATGTCCTTTCAATTTATGTTACAAATGTTTTGAACCAGGAAAATATAAGGCTGCGTTTAGAAACTCAAATAATACATACCCTTCTGTAGGACAGCGTTTGTTATCCCAGAGTTGACATGCTGCGGCATCATGGACAGCATCACCCCCTCGCTGCCGCCCTCCGCCTCCAGCACTTGCACCGCCACATACTGCCCAGGACTAAACATTTCCGGCAGCTCGCGCACCTTCTCCGTCTATCCCAAACAAAATACAAAGCACTATAGGATGTGGAGAGGAATCCATAAACGCTACTACACTACTACAGGCCTTCATTAAAAATTGCAGGTTCGATTTTGTTTGAAATTTATTAGAAACTAGAAGGCGCCTGCGACTTCGTTCGCAGAGGAGAAAAAGTCATAACCCCTCGTTTTTTGCTCAGCGTAGTCGGGTAAAAAGTATCCTATAACCATCTGGAGATACCCAGCTACCCGTATACCAAAAATTGTTGAAATCTGTCCAGCCAATTTTCAACGGATTTCACCTATTTTTGATACACGGGTAACTGGGTATCTCCAGATGTTTATAGTATACTTTTTACCCAACTATGATATAGAAAAAAAGAGGGCTTATGACTTTTTCTCCTCCGCGAACGAAGTTGCAGGCGCTTTCTAGTTAACAATATTGTTTGTACCCAGCATGATGCTTTGGGTGTTGCATTCATTTGATCACATATTGTTGGTTTCCATTTGCCGCTCATTACTATGGTCCTTGTAATGGACTGAAACATGCCACGCAGTTCTTGGCTTTTATGATGGAAGTAACCATTCATGTAATTTAAATACACCCATAGTATTAAAGATCATCATCATTTCAGCTATAGAATGTCCACTGCTGGACCCAGGCTAGATAGAGGCAACACACATCCAGCGAGTCCCCGCAACCCTGACCAGGTAGTCTGACTACCTAGTGGGTAACCTTCCCACGCTGCGCTTGCCCGTAAGCGTTCTCCACTGGAGAATCTTTCCGATGCTCCAATGGCCATAGGTTCTTCGAACTATATGCCCTGCCCATTGCCACTTCAGGTTACTTACCTTGTTGGGTATGTTGATCTTAGTTCGCCTACCAATCTCCTCATTCCTGATTCGGAATGTTTCATTATCATTAATCAATTACTAGAGAACTGACCCTTGTTCATACACCTACTTGTTTGATTACAACAACTATCTAAACATTGTTGTGATGCTGACCAGACTTGGAAATTTAAAAACTAACAGAATGTAATAAAAAATAACCATAAGAAACAAGCACAAACTAAAATGAACAATAAAAAACCCTGACCAAGCCATGTTTCTTCTATTTCTGTGTTTCACATTCACTTATATCACAAACATTTGGGATAATGATTCTGCACTGAAAATAATGAATACTAAGATTAATACCTCATCATTAACATAGGCCTCAAGTGTCTTGTTGTACGGCTCGCTGATGTGGCAGGCCATGACGTTGCCTACCATCTTGTTTGGCATTGAGATGCGGAGCTTCGTCTCTAGCACCTTGGACACACGGCCCAGTACATTCAGGCCAGGCTTGATAGTCTGTAAAATAGAGTTTTTTATAACTTAAATCACAATGTTTATTTAAATTTAAATTCACTTGGGTTAATAAAGATATGAACTTGTCCTTCTGCTAATATCAAAAGCACTATTAAACTCCCCATTGAAAAAGTATTTATCTATTTTGACGAAAATTAGAAAGCGTAATAGCATAATTCGATATAAAATAGAATGCAAACATAGCCATAGAATACCTTGTATCCAATGCCTGCTGCACACAATTTGTATGACTGATCCACCTCCTGGACCGCTTCATCAGATAAGTATCCATCATCATTTTCCGATCTTTTCTTTTGTTTTTTCTTCTTCCCTTGACCTTTTTCCGCAGCACCTAAAAACTAATGAAATAACTAATTTTAATAACAAATAATTCATTCATCACAGGAACAGAGGCATTTAAAGTACTTACATTGCTGCTCTGCTTAAAATATGTTACATTAGGCTTTTTTCCTCCGCGAGGAAAGTATTCTTCGGTCATTTTGAAAAAAATATTAAAATTTACATGAGTTTTCTGCGTATAAACACATTGTACACGCGAATTTCGAGGTTATGTCGTTTTGTTATAGCTATGCCGAAAACAAATATCGAAAAATAAATTACATTGTACTAATTTATTTATACTGTTTTTAGTAATGGTTTATTTTAAGACAAATATATTCTAACATAACTTAATAGGACATATTTAAAATATTAATGATTAATATGGCATACGGAACAAAACGCACTGTCAGTGTAGGTGTGACCATGCATAATATGCATATAAAGTATAAAGTGATGAAATTAATTGATACACTCCAATTCTTCTAGTTTCTACATCTTTCTTTTTGAATGGCTAGTGATGATGGTGAACCAACATCTTAATTTTATTAGTTATGAAATCATTATATTTCTACTGCAGCTATTTATACTATTTTAGCAGAAAAAAACAATTAGTAGCCACACTCTATAGCCCCGCCAAATGCAAAGGTATAAATATAAACTGTCTCTTACTTTTCCTCTATGAGTCAACCACGTGTCTAAGAGTGACAAAAATAAAACTGGAGGAATATTTCTAAATGAATTGCGCTACATTTTGACAACCGGCTACCGGGTGTCAAGTGCATGCTATACGTGACCACTTTGAACAAATCGACCACTTGTCCTGTAATATCATTATCACTAATTTACAAGTCGATTACGTCGTAGTACAGCATCACTTGAGCGTTAAACGAACTTGAACTGCCGGTAAGGTATCAAATTACCATAACAATTTGTTTAAAATTGTTTCCGTCGATACTTTAATGAATTCTGCCGTTACGTGCGTCATTCAATAATTTCAATTGGAGTGAGGTTTGGTTTCCGTGCATTATCGTAGTGAGTGTGGATTAAGTAAGTCGCGAATTAGATATCTATTTGCCTTTATCGACAGATAAAATTGCTGCACTGAACGCTATTGAGCGAGCCGCTAGACCAGTTTAACTTGTTATTTAATTGATCTGTTTACTATTCTTGACTATTCTTTCAAATAAGATTTGTTATTCTGTTTGTAGCGATCGATGAGCAACATGGTGAAGAAAATCGTAATATTCGGCGCTACGGGTATGACGGGGCTCTGCGCCGTCGAAGCCGCCGTGAAGAAGGGTAGGCATTTTATATTCCTTCTAATAATACGCATTCAATATTAGAATATTAATCCATTAATTAATTAATTGAGAACATTAATCCATCGAATTGTTAGAGCACTGCTTTAAAGTATCAAACAGTGGAACAATGAAGTAATTATCTTTGACTTTAATAAAAATAAGTAACCTGAATTATTGCTATTATTACTGTTATTTTCTGTCATCATCATCACGCAATCCTTATCCTTTGTTATATAGTTTTCATGTCTGTTGTATTATTTGCAGAGGATTCCACCATTCTAATTCACATAAATTAACTCATTATATTGAACATTACAAATGGGTCTATAATTGTCGCTTTTATTATAACAGATTTCACAGTCTATCATAGTTACACTTATCGTCTTAGATAACACTGTTTTTAACTAGTATATGTGTGAGAGTGATAAATTATTCAACTACGGTGGCAAACACGATCATAACACGCATGTTGTTTACATAAAAAACGAATAATTAATTTTGTTATTAGGTTTGGAAGTGCGCGCATTTGTCCGCACGCCATCAAAATTACCTGAGCACCTGAAAAATAAAGTAGAAATCTTCCAAGGAAATGTTCTTGAGCCAGACTCTGTTCATGATGCTGTTGAAGATATGGATGGTGTTGTCATTGCCCTGGGCACGAACAACAACTTGGAAGCTACATCGGACATGTCTGAAGGAACCAAGAACATTCTTGAAGCCATGAGGGCGAAGGGTGTGAAGGTTCTCTCAGTGTGCCTATCAGCATTCCTGTTCTATGAGCCTGATAAAGTGCCTCCAAGGTTTGTGGACCTCAATGAAGACCATAAGAGGATGTATCAGGCTGTTAAAGAGAGCCCTTTGAACTACATTGCAGTATTCCCTCCGCACATTGCCGGTGAGTATCTTTGACAATATAATCAGGGCCGGCTTTAGGGCTGGCCTCTGGGGCGCCGCAGTCTGTGTTTGCTGTATGAGTGCCAGGGCGTCTGCTTAACTGCTCAATCAATGACTCGGTTAGAGCGCCTACACGGTTAAGACCGGCTCTGAATGTAGATAACCTATCATTTCTTAGCATTTAAATAAACACATCAAAGTGACTTGGAGTTTTGAACTTTATGATAATTAATGAAGTTTTACTTTAAACTATACATGTTCACATGTATCAGACAATAGGGGTTAAAGGTTAATTAGAATGCCCCACTCTTTGATTGTTTTCCGAAGAATTAATTCGGGACATAGGTATTGTTAGCTAACAATTACAATATTTTATAAAACAGAAATTTGAGTCATTCTCCTCGCCAGTTACCCACTGTTGCTCTTCTCTTTTAGGGTTCCGTACCCAATTTCTTCTTTGTATGTACCGCATAAATACCATTGTCACCACTCTATCACAGTGAATAAATTTACTTGTTTTTCCGCGGTGAGGGCCTGGAGATCTGTAATACAGGTTTATACATAGTTCCGATACTAGTCTCTCACAAAGGTTATTGTGAATCATTTGTAAATTTTGCTTGTAAAATTGTCCTTTGTGAGGTGAAAATAAATACATTTATTATTATTATTAAAGGGTAAAACGGGACCCTATTACTAAGATTTCGCTGTCCGTCTGTTGGTCTGTCTGTCTGTCACCAGGCGGTATCTCATGAACCGTTATAGCTAGACAGTTGTAATTTTCACAGACGATGTATTTCTGTTGCCGCTATAACAAAGCAAAACAAAAGCAAACAATACAAAACGCGTACATTTTGCTTATGAGTAGGGCTCTGCTAACACTGGATTTTTATAGATACGGCCATTTGTAGCGTATATTTTGTACGGAACCCTCAGTGCGGGAGTCCGACTCGCACTTGGCCGGTTTTTTTATTCATAAACTGAGCAGCGATTGACCCCAGTATCACTTGATGGTGAGTGACTATGGGGTTGAAGATGTAGATTGCTAGTTCGGCAACGCTGCCTTGAACAGACAACTACATTTGATGGACAACTGTAGGAATTGGTACAACTGACTTAGGGACTGGCGTCTACGGCACAGATTTGCGTCGCCATGATTTGCCGTCGAAAAGCATTTTGAGTGACGTATTATTTGCAGATGAGCCAAGCAGGGAAATAGTAGTGGAAGTGAACCCAGAGAAGTCTCCCGGCAGAGCGATCTCCAAATGGGACCTGGGCGCCTTCCTGGTGGACTCTCTCGCCGAGCCGAAGTACTACAAGTCTGTCATCGGCATCACTAACGCTCCCAAGGCCTAGAATAACAGTAATAGATGTGATTAGAGGTGCGACGAATACCAGGCTAACACCATCGCCCGCGGCCGCGCGATCGTTACCTTATTTTAGTGTCCACTGTGTAATACAAAGTAGCATGGTTGCAACACCTTTGTCACCTTTATAAGTACGCATGACGCTGATTAAGTTTTCGGCGCAAGAATACGAATGCATAATAAAATCACACGTCGCCGCGTCTAATGACTATTATTATAGTTAAAGATTATCGATGTTGCCGGACAGTCCCACAAGCACTCTCTCAAATGTTGTATCGGTTACGTAGTAACTTTTGTATGATGTTTTACATCCGTGACAGTGAAATAGCCCATACCGTTGCATCTCTAACATTGCGGCTGACTGTGCTAAGCCTCACATGAGTATTGCGATAATGGGACTAACTTCGTGGAAGCAAATACGCAACAGCGAGAATTCCGCGACTTCCTTGAAAATGAATGCGTAAAAGAACTAGTGTTTATTATCTAAGGTTGTGGCACCGCACAAGGGGGTCTACTATCAAGTTCGAAATTAAAATCCTGCTATCTCTGACCAAAACATATACAACAGGAGAGTGAAAAAGAAGGCAACGCCTCACCGTTATGATTCAAAGGTTGAACTTGAAAGTAGATCGTAGGTATTATAATGTAAGACTAGATCAAATATAACAGTAATTTAAGTTTCTTGTTCATGTATGAAATGTTTCAAGTTGTATATCGAATACCTTTATTGTTATACATATTTTTTCTTATTACAATGAGTATATCTCTTCAAAACCTTTCCAAAATAATAATTGCAAGCAATCATGAACAATCTGTAAGTCCGGACCAAACTGAAATGCAATTGGGCGGGGCTCGTCGTTCGTAAGAAGAAGTGGAGCGGAGCGGAGCTTTACGAAATAAGGCCCAAAAAGTTGATCCATCGTAAGCCGTAGCTAGCCATAGAAACCCGATGAAAGTGAAATATTCCGTTGTGCGATGAAAATATTCAATACAGTTGTATGGTTAATCGTCGTGTAGCAGAAACTCAAATAAAATTTAATTACGTGAGTTAACGTGTCCAACTATTGGGGCCTCACCCATTTATTATGTACGATTCCCATCGACCGGGCCGGGTTGGGTCGGCTGTCGTGCCGCAGCGCACGGTCGAGCACTTTGCAGTAGTCGCTCTGTATTTTCAAATACGTCATTTATCGTTTAGTACAAAATGATGTATTTTTACTACTGTCAAATTCCCTGTTAGTAGCTCTATGTCATCAATTCAACATCATTATAAAGTTGTAAAAATGAAATGTCTGACTGTATACATTGAAGATATTAAAAAAAACAATAGATAAGTGAAACAGACTGATGGTAATTTTTTGTATGTTTGCATGTGCCGTTGTAGCTTCATCAGTTCATCACGCCAAAACGGCTAAATTATTATATCGGATTAAAATTATTTTTGGTACACGGGTAGCTGGTCAATCACAGATGGTTATAGGTTACTTTTTATCCGACTACGCTGAAGCAAAACATAGGGTTATTGCTTTTTCCTCCGCCACGAACAAAGTTGCGGGCACTTTCTAGTCTTAAATATAATGTCTTGGTGCAATCTGCTTAACGCCGAGTCGCTGCAAAGTATATATGCTTCCTGATGCGGTCGCTGCCCCCTTATCTGGCGACTTGACTTTCTGAGACGTTGACACAAATTATCGCTCAATGACTCATGTTTATTAAAGTTAATCTGTAAATATTACTTAATACACGGTAGTCCTCGAAATTAGGGGTATAAAAAAAGTTTAAACATTTTTAGGGTTCCGTACCAAAATTTTTTAAAAAGGAACCCTTATGGTACGACTTTGTCTGTCTGTCGGACTATTAGAGCTCCATATCTCAAATGGTCAGCCCACAGGTATTGCAAAGGAAACATTTTAAAAATCTAACTACTGGGTTGAGTAGGGTATCATATGAAAGGGCTTGATCTGTACATTATTAAACATTTTATTTTTTTATTGTGAGTACATTTTGTTTTATTAAGGAAAATGTGAACCCCCCCCTTTATCTCCGAGGTTTACCATGCATTTAATATGAATATTACACGAAAATTATAACCATATATCTATCTCTTACTTTAAACACTTGCCCGAGCCGGGAATCGAACCCGGGACCGCCAGCTTCGTAGGCCACTGACTGAGCCAAACGTGTCGTAAATATAGACTGATGACGCAGTTCTGTTAATTTCTTCACGATAAACTCGAAATTGCCCTACCCTTCACAATACTTTATTATGATCAATATCATCATCGTCAGCCCGGAGACATACACAGCTGGGCATGGGCCTTCCGCAATTCACGCAACCCCGCGGTTCTCAGCTCTCCGCATCCAACCGCTTCCCGCCAATCTCCCAGGTCGTGGGCCCACCTGGTGGTGGGAGGTCGCGTCGTCAGAGCCAGTTGTTCTAGTCCTCCACTCCAGAACCCGTCTGCTCCATCAAACATCGTTATCATCTTTGCTGACTGTTAAACTTTAGTTATGTAGAAAACTGTAGACTTAAGTTTAGTAATACAGAAAAAAATGCTATACTCTACCAGGGTCCTTGTGATCTATCTATTTAAGAAGGTACTTAGTTGCAATAAATATTATGTTGTTTTATATAGGGGTCTATATTGACAACCATAAAATTTAATGACAT
Source organism: Hedya salicella (assembly GCA_905404275.2). Lineage (NCBI taxonomy): Eukaryota > Metazoa > Arthropoda > Insecta > Lepidoptera > Tortricidae > Hedya > Hedya salicella. Next base: position 21,406,435 of record FR990113.1, on the reverse strand, counting down.
AAATGTATTGTTTGGCCTAATTTTCGTGAGTCATAATTTTTTTACGAAACCGTTAACTTTTCGGGGTCGTTAAATAAACCTTCCTTAATGGGTTCTACATGTGATCTTTCCAAAGGTCCTGAATATTATACCGATTTAGAATAATTACAAAATGATTTTTCGATTAACATTACATTATGACTTTCAAATGACTAAGGGAAACAATGAGATCCGCTTATCTAGACAAGTCATCCAGTAGTGGACGAATAAGTCGTAGTAGGACTATTCCGATATATTCAAACTACATATATTAACTACATTAGCGGTTACTGACGTCGTAAGTCGGAGTAACTCGGCAAGTTCCGTGGGTCTGCACGTCTCTCATGACTCATGTCCTCGGAATGGACTGAAGCACATTAGTAACCGCTAATGTAATCTAAGTACACACCACTCTTTGCATCAAGTTAAGCCTTACATCCTGTTCATATAGCGCTTTTTTATGCTTATGATATTTCCACCATCAACTCAGGCTGTACAAGCGTGAATCCAGCGATGTGGGCACGGTGGGTATGCTACAACATAATAGGGAATATGCATGAATTTTTATTTTTGCTTTATTAAAAGCTCATTCATGTAACAAACAGTAGACAAAAATAATTGTTCGAATAGCTATAAAAATAACCAAGATATAAGCCATCAAACATTTCATTCTATCTCTTTCTTCGTTCGTTCGTAACTTAAGAGCTACGCTCTCGTCGGTGGAGTAATCACAATTCTTCCTTATCCTCTGTTAGCCTTTTGGTCTCCTGATACAACACGGTGCCCACTTTTTCTTTTATTTGATTAAAATAGGTTAATCTTGGTCTACCTCTGCCCCTTCCGTTAAATTTACGTTTCACAAATCTCTTTCTTGCAGAACAGAATTTAATATGAAGGAGTGCACTGTGACGTAACAGCGCACATCTGACCTCTGTCTAATTACTAGTTTAAAATGCCTATATCTTGCGTATTTCTTGGCCGATTTTATTTTTAATTTCACATTTTGAAAAAGTTTTTACGGTATTTTGATATTTAGTTAAGAAAAGCGATAAAAAAAATCATGCATGTACCCTATTGTTGAATGTAGTATATCAGTGGCGTCGCGTCAAACATGTTGTTGGTAAAGCCGGAGTATATATTGTTTTGTTTTCTTTAAAAGCAGTAGATTAAAGTACCTTAATACCTAGACCTAATAGCTTAATCGGGTTCTATTAACTCCACGTCACTATAGTACGTCTCCGACTCGCTCTTGGCCCTCTTGGGTGGCCGTCACCACAACCTTTTTTGAGGGTTGGATCTCGTTTGAGGCTTCATCCACAAGAGCCTTTTTAAAAGGTTTTCAAATTTACTAGGACGTAATTGCTTACTAGCTTAAAATTTCTAATCTAGTATCCACAAAACCCATTAAGTTTCTGTCGAAAATGTCATTTTTGTGACTAGCTTTTATTGATGACTGTACTTTTCTTTGAACATTCGTTAATTACTCATCGAGACGATTCTAAAGAGCCCAAACTCGGTAGAATTCCGTAATTTTATTACAGAGTTCAAATGCCATCCTCCTCCATCATCAGATTACTTCGATGGTGTCATAATATTGTATTGTGACCTACTTATACAATACATAAGTATAGGTAGTCGGGGAATGAGAAGGTTCATCACTTTTCGTCACTATGTGATAGTACATTAAGGTTGCTTTCCAAACCTTTTCATTTCGCGACTAACGTCAATCAAATTTTAGCTCAATCGAAATCCGGTAAGTGGGTCAAATTTGAATTACAAGATTTGACCCACACATACTACCTTATATACCTGCAAAAACGAAAATCATGTTATTTAAGAACAACTCCAAAAGGACTGATACTCTTAACATAATTACTAAAGGAGCTAAAATAGACGTGGTTAACTGTGTTAAATTCCTTGGATATCGATTCAGCATTAAACTGGAAGCAAGAACTGGACTCTATTCAAAATTCTATTTACTCAGCCTGTTATGCCCTGAGAAGCCTCAGGAATGAATTGACGGTGGAACAACTCAAGACAGTTTATTATGCATTAGTCGAATCCAAGTTGCGGTATAGCATTATGTTCTGGGGAAATAGCTACATGTATAACATAAATAAAGCTTTACTTGCACAAAAAAGAGCGCTGCGATCCATTTTGCGCCTTCCTCAGTGGACCTCCTGTAGAGAACACTTTAAAAATTTGAGTATTCTAACAGTTCCTAGTTTATATGTACTTGTCTTACTCACTGCGCTAGTGAAAAATATAATAAAATATGAGACTAGCGAGGAACAAAAGATACGTTTGCTTTCGCGGACCAAAAATTTGAAGCCTGGGTTCTGTCCTAAACACAAAGCGACGCAGCACTGCGCAAGAAACCAGGCAGTCGTAGTCTTTAATAAGCTTCCTACTAACTTAAAGATTATTACAGACTGTGTCGCGTTCATGAAACAGCTAAAAACATATTTGTTGAGAGGGTGCTTCTATAGTATAGACGAAATATTTGTACAGGATTAGGATATTGTTTAATGTATGTTCCTAGTTTTAAAAAATATTTATATTATTAGGTGTAGATATGTATTGATTTCAAACACAATCTTTGTATTGTTCATGAATAAATGAAATGAAAAAATGAAAATATATACTAACACGGAAATTTAAATAAAGGCATGTAATATATATATAATACAAGTTTCGATATACTTGGTTACTTATGATTCCAATATTCTTTTTCTTATCACATCTTTTTTAACATTATTAAAGAACGATGAAAGCCGACGCTTATCATAAATATGCTTCAGTATTTTTAGTTTGATGGCGGCGGCTGGTAAAGACGCCGCCCTGGTCTCACTGCTGCTGGGATACCACGAGTCCGAGGCCCAACTCTGCTCAGACCAGGGACTCCACGGGTACTCCACCTTGACTAACTTATCCTCAGTCAAGGAGCACGTGCTGCTCATCAGGGTCAGAGAGAGGCTGTTCACAGACTCGACGTCTTCTTCTGACACGGTCAAACTCGCCAAAGGCTCTGGCCAAAGGGTAAAAACGTCGTCATATATATACTCACGCACGACTGTACGTAGGGACGGACTTGTGTCGGTGTGTGTATAGGTCGACGCAGGATATGTCGTGAGGAATGAGCGTGATGAGAACTCCGATGAGACGTCTCCTGATTGGAGCCAGCTTTTGGACGTCCAAGAATCAGTGCTCCAAGGGCTCTCTATCATATCAAGCGTATCCGTAGCTGAGTTTTCCGAGTCGAACGTGAACGTTGACTTTGAAGCGCAAATGCTTAATGTTTCAGGGTACTTTAAAACGGAGGATGGATGCTTCTGACATAAAATACGACTTGAGATTTTGCTTTTTATAGGAGAATCGTGCTCGAAAATGATTAAGAAAGATGACATTTCACTTTTTATGTATCGAGACTCCGTGGCTGCCGCACCGTTGTGCGGTTGCTAAGTGATAAGCTTACTACATCCTGTGGACATCATCAGATTATCCACTCAAATAGATTTGATGGGCGGGACTTGCCTTCTCAACTCGCTGTGTGGATCCTGGACATCATTCGGAAAGGATAGGTATCTGTGGCCATGACGATGAGCCAGTGGTATTCCTGGATAGAGACCACAAAACTCTGCAGGTAAGCCAACGGATTCATACTGAATTCTGGTAAGATGAGACCCCACCTTTGCTTGCGATAAATATACCTAGTTTTAATTGTTTGTGGTCATATTCTTAGAATTGGTGTCTTTATTAGTTATCCATGAGGTATTTTTATTAATGTACCGCTTAGGTATATTTTGTGTGGCTTGATTGAAGTTTAATGACTGACGTTTGAAGGCATTATGTATTTTGTCATTTATATTTGATTACAAGGAAAATATGTGGAAAAATATTTATCTACCAAAAAGGTATAATATGTACAAAATCTCTAATAGGATTTAACCACTGGAGATGTGCGTTTGTAGAAAGTGGAATATTTCAGTGGCGTGCTTATAAATGAAATTTGTTGGGTATGAATGACACGGCTTGTCTTCTACAGTGGTTAAATGCTCTGTAAGAGGATCTCTTATATGTAGATATTTTGATAAAATAAGTACATTGCCGATATACAACGAGTTACATCATTCCATGCAAAAAAAACATTTATTAAACCCAAAAAAGTGCCAACCCTAATAACCTGGCACATCAATGAAACTGTAAATAATATAATTAAAATGTAAATTATCAATGAAACTGAATTTTCATAGATTATTTTAACAGAAGATAGTGTTTATTGCCTAGTTTATAACATTTTTGTAACACCCTGTATAGGGAACTACAATTTTCCCGCAGCATCGCCTGCGTCGTCTACTATATTGTTTATCCCTCGGGAATCTTGCATTTTTCCCGGAATAAAAAGTTGTTTATGTCACTCTGCAGTTTCTATTTTGTCAACTAGCCCCGATGCATAAGTTTTCGTCTAGTTTGTAACCATTTGTACGGAAATAATATTTTAGATAAAAATAAAATACTGTTTAATACTAGAAATTTTTCCACACTAACATAATTAAGATGTAGAGATGCCACTTGTATGATAGAGAAGAAAATTTTCGTTTTTTTTCTTCTATTTCGCTTACGAATTCACCAGACGTAAAAGGGCCATTACTAGGGAAAGCGACCCGGCATATCTACTCGTATATGCTGACAGTTCTGCTTCGAGCCCAAGAACTGCAGTTAGAGACCACGATTTCACTTGTACAATATTTTTTAAGAGATTTTTTTTACAATAAAAGCCTTCAAAATGTATATTAAACAATGTTTATAAACTACAACTATACTTTTATAAAGTTGTAAAAATGGAATGTCTGTAAATTGAAGATATTAAAAAAAAATGATTGTTACGGACTATTTGGAGGTTTCTAAAACGAAAAATATATTTTTTGGATTATTTGTATGTTCGTAGGAATCGTTGTGGCTTCATCACGCCAAATCAGCTAAACGGATTTCAACAATTTTTGGTACACGGGTAGCTGGGTATCTCCAGATGGTTATAGGATACTTTTAACCCATCTACGCTGTCGAAGCAAAAGAGGAGTAATGACTTTTCTCCTCCGCGAACGAAGTTGCTGGCGCCTTCTAGGTAAATATAAAGAACCTGAGGGCCTACTACGAAACCCGAAAAACGAAGTTCGTGACGTGCTGTCCCTCTCGCTCTCATGTTATACTGTATTTGACTGAGCGGGATGGCGCCATACGAACTTCGAATTTCGGAGTAGCCCCTCTGAATCCATATAATTGTTTGTTTTTTCTTAATGTGGAAATACCACAATTTTTATTCAAATTAATATTAACAGTGTTTATACCCGCTTAGCGGGCAACGTCGCATATTTTGTCTTCTTACTTCATTATTTTGTGGTATTTGAATGAAACTTAAAGATATGTTCAATACATACCCTAGATTTTTAGCATTTATATTGTGTTTAATTCATGTAGCGAGGAGAGTCTGATTGCCTTGAGCTAGTGGATAATTTGGTAAGGTTATACGTTCCGGATGTCCCTCGAATTACGCTTAGACCCCGCATGCGTGCGTTGTTGGCCGTGCCTGCAGCTCGTACTGTGTCGCACAGGAACTCAGCGCTCCTCTGCGCCTTGACGTTGCTCAATGCACTTCTGGTGTCAACACCGGAATGCGATTTGTTTGCGTGGCAATGGACGGCTGTATGTAATGCGTGTTTGAAGTACTGTGAGTTGATGGATGACAGGTTAACTAGTGTCCCTATCTGATTGTTAGCTTAAGTTTACATTTAGTTTCACAGTGTATTAGATCTAGTCTGTAATGCTGTGTGAACATACTTATAAATAAATAAATAAAACGTACTCATCGCTTTTGCCTTAATTTTCTTACAAAACAAGATATAGACTTAAATTCATTTTTAGAGCTTTGGTTGTGGCAATATCATGAAATTTTGCAGTGTCCCAGCTTATCTACCGAAAACGTAATGAATGAATTGAAAACATGTTCAAGTTACATACACATTTCTCAAAATAATCAAGAAAAACCAAAAAATATGCGTCGTTGCCAGTTAAGCAGGTATACACCCTCTTAAAACACAGAGTTTGATTTGAAAGGAAAAAATCAATGCGACCTAACCTAACTAAATTGCAAGCAGGATTTGAATCTTCGACCTACCGAACCATAAGTGCTCTGACCAACTGAGCTATCGCAGCTTTACGTACGTGGCTGAAATTTTAGAGCACAATCTAGTTAGTACCAGTAGCGCCCTCTTTATCTTTCTTATTTTTATATGCTAAGCGCATTCATTAGCGTACTGTTAAAAAAAAAAGCCATTATTATTAAATTTTAAATCGACGCCATCGTTCCTAAGTACAGATTTCGGTATCTCTCATAGTTTCTGACTTCACCATACTGACCCATTTGGATTGATCACCATGTGTACAAAGATCCCACTTTTCAGTCCCACAGTCGGCAAATCCCGTCATTCAAAATTTGTACCACTGTCGCCAGCGTCGGCATATGCAAACCAAATTTCATGGTTCCAAAACTCCGAATATAATATCAATATGTGGCTCTGAAATCACTATTCTATTTTTGAAGATTCATTTTACTGTATTGCTGTTGCGTCTGAACCAAATCGTATTACTTCGCTTCTTGACGGATAAAAGTTAAACACGTTATAACTTTATTTACACTTCTATTGACGGACATGTATAAACATGATTATTAGGTAAATAACACACCTATGTAATTTGGGGCGCTGCAATCTAACGTTTTTAATTAATTACCTACCAAACGATTTAACGCGGTCGTATATCACGCTTACGGCCTCTTCGACAGAAACCTTGAAACTTGCGCTGTAAAGTATTGAAGTTAGAGATTCATTGTTTATAAAAACACAACTATCTTTAAAAGTTAACCTAATACAACAGTGTGGTGTCTCCTATAGCTAGGCTAGATTAATACTAAAAAAATTACATAGACACATTACACTTACAGACATTTCGTACAACATTAAATAAATAAATAACCCAGGGATCTTGCACAAATTGACCTAGTCCCAAACTAAGCAAAGCTTCAACTATGGGTACTAGGCTACTATATACATAATATATTGATAAATTATAATACTTAAATACATAGAAAACATCCAGATTACAGGAACAAAACATTCGTGCTCATCACACAAACACTTGCCCTGGCCGGGATTCGAACCCGGGACCGCCAGCTTCTTAGGCCATTGTGCAACCCACTGAGCCAAACGTGTCAACGTTTAAATAACATGTATATAACACAAAATGTACAATGTTGCCTTTGTGAATTAGCTCAGCGTGCAGCAGAAAGGTTTTAGTTCGATCGCTACACGGTTAAGGGAGCAAATGGCTTTACTAAAGGGTGCTTGGCGCAGCATCACGCGAGAGGCTCGGCTGCCGCTATCGCCGTACGTACCGCTATTAGACGTTTAAGCCAACTTCCGCTAAAGCTACCGGGTCCGGAGGAGACGAGATCATGGAAAACAGTTTTTTGTTTTTAGCTTTAATGGGTACCGTCCATTAGGAAAATTTTGCCAGTATCAAGGTTTTAAATCCAAGGTACGACAAGGTCCAAGAAAACAAAACATAGCACGGATTGCACGTAATAGTAGATTGTTTGTCAAGGGGCTAAAGGACAAATATGTCTGAGTGTCATAATGGCTTTTAGCCACGTTTTTTTTTTTTTTTTATGGCATAGGGGGCAAACGAGCAGACGGGTCGCCTGATGGTAAGCGATCACCGTCGCCCATAGACACTTGCATCACTAGAGGAGTCGCAAGTGCGTTGCCGGCCTTTCAGGTGGGAGTACGCTCTTTTCTTGAAGGTTTGAAGATCGCATCGGTCCGGAAATACTGCATGCGGCAATTTATTCCACAGTTCAGTCGTGCGAGGTAAGAAATTTCTAGAGAAACGCACAGTTGTGGACTGCCAACCATCTAAGTGGTATACATACTGCTTTTTACTTCGACTGCGAGAAAATAAAATATACATTTTTTAAAGCCCCTAGGGGCTAGACGTACTATTTTAGTCTCGCTTCGTGAAGCTAAAATGACGTCATTTTTGAGCAGGAGAAGTGAAAAACTCTTTATTAAACAGCGTCACCGTTTGACAACTCCGTGGCCAGCGTATCGGCCGCTTATACCACAGTATGCAAGTAGCTTGCATGTAAAGGGATGTCTACAAAAACAGCATAACTGCAGGTTGCACACTGGTATCCTGGTAAGGTGGATTTGAGTAATTTCGGTAATTTTCATGTAAGTAAACTATTTACTGTGATTACTAAAGTGCATTCCTTAATGATCTCAACTTTTGAACGCCATGTTGCCAAGTTTCGTGTCGGTATTGACAGACATCAAAGTGACAGCTAACACCAACAGTCATCCTTTTTTGGAATAATAATCATCACCATTTTATTGAAAGAGATAATTTTCATTGAGAAGCGAAATTTAATATAGTTTTATGTAAAGAGATCAACAAAACTATTTTTTTTTGCTGATCTTTACTTAGCCATATGACATTTATTACTCCTAATGGCCTCGGAAAAGCGTGGTTAAAGACTTTAAGATTAACCAGTGGTTACACTGGGAGTTCGGTTTAACTGGCCTCTACGCACAGCTCTACATTGTTACATCGCGCTTGTTGTTGCCAACCGCCTTTGTATTCAAATCGTCAACCGTTTTTGCATGCAACCAGTCCTATTTAGATTGAAACAAAATTATTGTTTTCTCAGTAAGTGATTTATGTAAATCTTTTGAAGAAATAAATGTCTTAAAACAAAAAAGAAGATTCCTCGCGGGCACCTTTTTATACACACATTAAACTAATGACAACTTTCTTGTCTCGCCGGGGCCACATTTGAGTACGCAAGCGGTGATCTCACAAAGGTTCAGTTTTTACCGACTTAGATACGGAACACTAAAAAATATTGGAGTCGGGTACAACGAACTAGTGATTCGTAACTTACGTAAATAAAAAGCGCAAAGTAATCGTATTGCTTATATTTACATTACATTTCCTTTAGCTAGGTATAGTAGTACCCAAGTGATAAGGCGCGCGGATTAAGCAATAATAGCCTCTCGGTTAACGTCTTAAGCATTCAAGCGTATTTGGCATTTTGCGTGTTACAGTTTTGGTAATTAGCGAATCTGGTACATGCGTATTACAGGTTTCGTAACTAACGTAGTGGTGTATTGCGAGTGTCACTTTACAAATCTCAGTAATAAGAGCGACTTCCATAAGATTGAGAGGCACCAGAAGACTTATAAAAGTTCTTGGATGTGAAGACGGTGCTGGAATCTTTTAAAGAGACTGGCTCACCGTAATACCTTCAATTTTTGGGTAATTTTCAAATTGAAGGTATTACTTCAATTTTTTTGGTCCAATCCGCCTAAGTATATGACAACCCAGACACCACATCATCACAATCCCAATATGAAAACCGACGTTGGGCTTTATACTGGTGTGGCTTCGCACTTTACCACGGAGTAATCCGTCGTTAGATGTATCACAATATGTATAAAATATTTAATAAATGATGTCACTTTAGTACTTTGCCAAATTGGAGTTTTGCGTAAATGGACATATGGTTGCTATGGCACATTGCGAATTTGGTACTTACTATGCGTCGAAAGGAACAAGAGACTTCTGACCCTTACTTGATAGCACATAGGTTGCTTTACAATCTTTACATCGGCTTGATATGAAGTCAATGGCGTGTGGGGCACTAAACGTACTGAATTTATATCAAGTCAATGGCGATGGCGGCGAAAAGTTGCAAACGAGAGATTGTGAAATGAAATTGATGTAATTATCACAACACGGGGCTTAATCCATACTAATATTATAAATGCGAAAGTGTGTCTGTCTGTCTGACTGTCTGTCTGTCTGTTACCTCTTCACACTTAAACCGCTGAACCGATTTGGATGAAATTTGGTATGGAGATAGTTTTGAGTCCCGGGGAAGGACATAGGCTACTTTTTATCCAGGAAAAATACCATCCGCGATACACGAACTTAAGGCAGACGAAGTCGCGGGCAGAAGCTAGTTAAGTATTAATATGATTTATTTAATTACCTTTCGTTGGTAATTCTTTCGGACGTCGCGTTACGTCCCATGGTCTCGAAGGAACTGGAGAGGCGGGTATCAACATCTTCTAGCCGCGCGAGTTTTTCGACCTAACCGCGCTCGGTGTTGATTATTAGGTTGAACACTACGGTCGTCACTAGACCGACACACTACACATACGACATCTCGCGATTTATCGGATGATATTTGATGTTGTTTACATTTACTAATTACTGGATCCCACGAAGATGAAAGTTTCTAACCGTCTTCCCGGTAAAAATTTCGGTGTTTCTTGATTTCGCCATTATATATTTGAGGTAATTAAATAAAACATATTTATACGCGAGTTTTGTTGTGTTGTGATAATGAGTGAAGATCGTGTAAGTTTAAATCAATGAAATTATGTAACTTGTTTTCTACGCTAAAGGTTCTCTATGCTACGCCATGAGGTTCTCTTTGTCCTTTTTATAGTCCTTGAGAAGGTCTATGTCCAGCAGCGTCCTGCCCAGCTCGCCAGACCGGAAAGCCTTGATCATAGTCCGGGCGACCTCGATGAAGTCCGGCACATCGCGCATGTTCCCGTCGAAGTCTCGCGTACGGCGCACGCGGTTGTATTTCACAGCGCCTGCGATCAACACCTGTGTGGATGAAGCTTTTGTTAAAAATATATTTTTCCTTCCGTCGCTGAACATCATATTCGCAAAACATGATATTCGCAAAACATGATATTCGCAAAACATCATATTCGCAAAACATGATATTCTCAAAATGTAAATTACGATTATCGATAATTATAACCCATTATCCCATTTTTTAAGTTTGAGCACCGCACCACTCGCAATGACGTCAGTATTAATCACCAGAGTCGAAGAGCTGTCACGGTAGTATAGTTTAATTATATAATAGTTTTCTTCTACCATAGGTTATGGGAGGATTGCAGTTCTACTAACCTAACCTACCTTTCTTGTGATGACTCGTTTTTGTGGGGATAGCGATACCCTCTTGGCCTAAAAGTGCAACTATTAAATTCATAAATTTAGAAGTGTCCAACCGAAACAGGTTTTTCTGCCCAAACCGAAACTGAGTTTTTAGCCTTGCTCTCAGTTTCCGAAATAGAGACAATTTCGTTCGCGTAAGAGAAAAGTCATAAGCCCTCTTCATTTTTGACTGAGCGTTGATATGTCAGTCTGGACTCCTTATATATAGATTATTAAACAGACAGACAGAAGCGCCAGGGGTCTCGTCCAACTTGAACGCGCGACATGCACCGGTGTTAAAAAAAAACCAGTTTTTATTATTTTACTTAAATAAAACCGTACAAATGCTTTGCCAATATCATGTTTTGCGAATATGATGTTTTGCGAACATGATGTCTTGTGAATATGATGTTTTACGAATATCATGTTTTGCGAATATGATGTTTTGCGAATATCATGTTTTGCGAATATCATGTTTTGCGAATATCATATTTTGCGAATATGATGTTCAGCGACGGAAGGATATTTTTTATACAGTTTATTTTTATTAAAACGACAATAGGGAATATGCATGAATTTTTATTTTTGCTTTGATAAAAGCTCATTCATGTAACAAACAGCAGACAAAAATATTTTTTCGAATAGCTATAAAAATAACCAATATATAAGCCATCAAACATTTCATGCTATCTCTTTCTTGCAAAACAGAATTTAAAATGGAGTTTATATGGCCGGAGTGCACTGTGACGTAACAGTGCACATCCGACCTCTCTGTCTAGTTACTAGTTTAATATTATGCGTATTTCTTGGCCGATTTTAATTTTATTTCCACATTTTGAAATAGTTTTTTCGGTATTTTGATATTTAGTTAAGAAAAACGATAAAAAAAATTCATGCATGTACCCTATTACTATTTGACTCTCTAAAAGAACGATAATATACGCGATATAATCCGTTAAATTGTTTTATTTCAATGAGTAATAATCGCGGAAACAGAAGAAAATATTAGGTCTAAAAAAGTTAAATGGACTGTTTGAAAGTCACTGGACACAAAATGTTCAAATTTATTTTTTGAATGAAAGTATAGATCTTTCTATTTTGTCGAAAAAGTTGTTTTTAACTTGTTATCTCTAGTAGCTTACAGAGGGTAGAGGCCTAAGGCAGATTAAGGGTAGAGGGTGAGATGAGAAAGCAAGATAAACACGAACTAGTCCGACAAAATACGATAGCAAAACATTATTCAATACAGCAGGCGACCCGTCTGCTCATTTGCCTCCTATGTCATAAAAAAAATCTGTTTACAATTTAAAGTGACACTTGACACTCATTGTGAGGTGAAAAGATTACTTAATTACCGGTTATCATGACTTGCAATATAAATTTTGTTTTTTAATCACTGACTGATATGTACCAGTATATATTGTAACAGACTATTTGGAGGTCACTGAAACAGATTTTTTTTTCAACTTTTTGTATATTTGTATGTGTCGTTCCGGCTTCACACTCCAAATTGGCTAAGCGGATTTCAACTATTTTTGGTAGACGGGTAGAGGAGTGGTTATAGGATACTTTATACCCGACTATGCTGTCGATAAAAAGAGGGATTGTGACTGTTTCTTTTCCGCGAACGAACGGGAGTCTTTTTATATGTACTTTAAAGTACCCGCGACTTTGTCTGCGGAGGAGAAAAAAGGCCATAACCCTCTTTTTCACTGCATTGTAATCGGGAAAAATGTTATTAGCATCCTCGAATGTCTGTTATTGTTGGAGTCCTCAGAAACAAACATTAAAAAAAAAACGAGTGACCTTTAAATAGATAAATAAATGATCCATTTATTTTATATTATAGGGGGCAAAAGTGGTAAGCGAACACTGTCGCCCATAGACACCTACAAGACAAGAGGAGTCACAAGTGCGTTGCCGGCCTTTCTGGTCGGAGTACCCTCTATTCTTGAAAGCTTGAAGGTCGCATCGGAAATTGGAACTAGATCTCGTTTCGCGAATTTTAATGAAAATATCTTCAATGTACAGACAACTTTATAATAGTATACAGTATAAATTACTTTATTTATATTTATCTTCTTTCCAGTTAATATTTATTAAAGATATTAATGATATGATATAATATTATACTAAAGGAAGTTATACGCTTATCTCGCGGTTAACGTTTATCTTTCCTAATTTAAATAATTATTGTATTTTTTTTAAATGATGATTTTATTAATAATATCATACTTAAGTTTAATGATCTGATTAGGTTTTTCTGGGTTTTCCCTAATCCTTGCAACAAATGTTGGATCACATTGTATCTCTCCCAGTAAACACTTATCTAATGTACTGTACCTGACAATTCGAAACTGCTTGTACCTAGGCCTACTTAAAAAAAAATCAAGACTCGGACCGTATTTGAACCAGCGCCTTGCCGGGGCGCACGCTCTGCCAATTGAGCTACAGAGCCCTTCTTCTTATCTTCAAATTTTGTCACTACTTGTTACAAAACCATTGCATTTTGCATTTTAACCGGCTTTTCTGCCGTTAGCGCACCCGGTGAGCATTTATGAAACTAAATTTTCACCCTAAAAGAGCGATCTTTACAGTTGCCACATGTTAGTTAGAGATGTCGCTGTAGTGTGTGTTGTCACTGTAGTTTGTATTTTATAAGAATATTCTTTCTTAGTGAAGATTTTCACTTTAATAATCATGAAGATCGTGATGGTAAAACATCAAGATTATCGTAAATAATCGATACTCCTACTGACCTTGTTGATGTCGTCACAGGGCTCCAGCAGCCCCATGTAGTCCACGTAGCTGAAGCAGCTGTGCTTGTTGAGCCAGTAGAGCAGGTAGTCCGCGATGGCTTCCTCACCCACCAGGTGGTCCTGTAGGTTGGCACACAATGCCAGCTTTAAACCCATCTCCACATCTGTCACTGATGGCTCGAGGATACCTGGAATAAGTGTATATTTTAAGAGGCCCCTTCGTGTTTTTGGTAAAATGTTTCTAAGAAATATAAATTACTAGAAGGCGCCCGCAACTTCGTTCGCGGAGCAGAAACAGTCATAACCCCTCTTTTTTTCTTTAGCATGGTCGGGTAAAAAGTATCCTATAGCCATCTGGAGATACCCAGCTACCATGTACCAAAAATAGTTGAAATCCGTTTAGCCGATTGATGAATCCACAACAACACATACAAACATTTAATTTTTACAACTTTATAATAGTATTTCTAAATTCTGATTAGTTATTTGAATAAGTCAGTTTCTAATTGTTTATGTAGCGGCCTCAAATTTGAGAGAAGTACTGGATATTTTAACTAAATTAATGATTCACAACAGTAGGGTTTGAAAAGAGTACTGTTATATGTATGAATATGTATGCATTTTTGTTTTTGCTTTATTAAAAGCTCATTCATGTAACAAACAGTACACAAAAAAATTTCGAATACCTATAAAAATAACCAAGATATAAGCCATCAAACATTTCATTCTATCTCTTTCTTGCAAAACAGAATTTAATATGGAGTTTATATGGCCGGAGTGTACTGTGACGTAACAGTGCATATCGGATCTCTCTGTCTAATTACTAGTTAAAAATGCCTATATCATGCATATTTATTGGCCGATTTTAATTTTAATTTCACATTTTGAAATAGTTTTTACGGTTTTTTAATATTTAATTAAGAAAAGAGATAAAAAAAAAAAAATTACACGGTCACTGACCTGGTGTATCCAGCATGAATATCTTGGGGTCGTTGTTGATGCGGATCTTGGTCATAACGCTGCGGGTGACGCCGGCCACCGCCCCCACTGGCAGTGCGTGTCCAATCCGCATGTTCCGCGACCGCAGCATGTTGATCATTGATGATTTGCCCACATTTGGTACCCCGATGATCATGACATTGTAGTCGGATTCTTCACTTCTGTTGTACCTAGAATTTTAGTTTTTCTCAAATATGTCCATAAAGTTGTAATTATGGTCTGGATATTAGAAGGCGTAGTACATAGTCTATGGTAAATCTCAATTAAAAAAACATGGGAAATGGCTGACGACAATAAGGTTGAGTCGTCTTGTTGTAAACTTTTTTTAAAGTTTGAAATGGTTCTGCGTTTTTATCTTCGCAATATCTTATCCTTTTCTGTCGCAATTTACTGGCAATTTTAATTGTTTAAAATAATAAAAGGTAGCGAAAATATTTTCACGTACTTAGTGGCTTTCTTATAAATAGCAAAATGTGTTCCCAGTGATGACATGATGAAATGTTTCAAATACATAAACAAAAATTCGGCATACTAATATTAGTGTTCCTGGTGTAAATTTATCATTAAGCAACCATACTATGTCGCACAATATGTTTAATATGAAATAATTTGTATATATTTGATTAACAAAATTTTACTCTAATAATATTTTCTTCTGTTTCCGCGATTATTACTCATTGAAATAAAACAATTTAACGGATTATATCGCGTATATTATCTCATTTTAGTTCCCGACGTTTCGGATGCTTTCCAGCTTTCCATGGTCACGGGAGGACCATGGAAATTTCCAAGAAAAATAGGGTAAAATTTTTGAAATAAAACATGGATATTTCCATGGTCCTCCCGTGACCATGGAAAGCTGGAAAGCTTCCGAAACGTCGGGAACTAAAATGAAATAATATACGCGATATAATCCGTTAAATTGTTTTCTTTCAAAAATTTTACTCTATTTTTCTTTGTAAATTTTGAGAATAGCACTATTGATTATACGCCTCGGCGGGAAAGGTTTTTGCCTGACTCATATATAGCAAGGCCTCGCTATCACTTGTCCTTGCAAACTTATACTCATCGGGCGATCCCCCACTTTCCAGCCTCACCAATAATGTACTATTTTTTTTATGTAATAAATAAGTGGCGACTGAACCTCAAATTTGTAAATTGTGTTATAATTACCTATTAGAATCCTTAATAATATCAACCATCAACGGCCTCAACGTCTTCAACCCGCGGCAGCTCTGATCCTTGCTGTTGGTGAACACCACATTTTCCACGCCCTCCTCTGCCTTCAACTGATCCTTTATCCTCGGTATTAACGCACTGACCGTCAAGTCTTTCTTGTTAAGAACAAGTATGTGAGGTTTTGCGCCCGTCAATGTGTTCGTAAAAATAGGATTTCGGCCTGCAAACGGTATTCTGGCGTCGTGAACTTCGATGACGCAGTCGACTGAATTTAACTTGCGTTGCATCTGCTTCAGGCCCTTATTCATGTGCCCCGGGAACCAGCGGAGCAGGTCCTTGCTCACGTAAGGGCATTTTTGGCGAAATTTGTACGCAGCGGGGTTGAATTTCGTTGCCATTCCGATTTGTTTTGGTTTTGAGGTTATGTGGAATTTGGACGATAGTGAATTAAGTTATCATTACCGCAGTAAGACACAAGTTAGAATTGTTGAATAGGACGGTTTTTTGGTAGTAAAAATAGGTCATATAAACCGACGCAATCTAAATACAGTAATAAAATTAAAATAATATGATTGTTAGATCACTTATGCTTATGACTTTTGTTTGACAATCACCTGTTTGTTTCTATTCTATTGAGGGGAGCGTTCAAATCCGGATAACAACAGTAGATAATGCGAGACACAGTATCGTTCGAAATCAAACGGAGTTGTGCATAACATCTTAAGATCCCCAATCAACCTTAAATTTAAACTACTAGAAAAAACTAGCATTGACAATATTTTGACAATTTCAAATATAAATAAGTAACTAATAGGCAATATTTTTATTTGATGAACAAACTTGTTTTATTTTCAGCTACAGAAGGAACTAAATAATTATTTAAAATGACTCAACCATATATGTGCGAGCCAGATCTGGTAGCAGCTACAGAAAATGTCATGCCAGACCTTAACCACGATCTGATTCTGGCCAAGAATTTTCTCAAACAGCAAAGTGCTGCCACAGGAGACTCATTGTAAGTTAAGCATTGCACGGTAACCTAACCGTCTAATAGTAAAGATATATTACGACTGTGGTTAGGACCAACCAACCCCATCAAGCGGACCAGCTTGAAAAGTAGCACTGTGCTGCTAAACCCAGCAGTAGCACTTGCTAAAATTAGTATCCATTACAAAAAACAATCTCTAATTTCAAATTTAAGTACTTACAAACGAACAGATTTACTAAAGCAATAGTGTGGTAGTCCTACTTTTTTCCTGAAAAATAGACAGTGGAAAGATAACAAATACCAAGCGGGTGAAATTTAGTACCTCATACTATCTAATACTTCACTATGTACAGATACGACCACATGGTGGATCTCGTACACAAGATCCTCACACACAAGCCTCCGGATGTGGTTGACAACTTTGAGCAGTACTCCTGGGACGTGAAGCTGGAGAAATTCCGGCCCAACTTCGACCTACTCAACGACGTGTATCTGTCGCCGCCGCAGCTCGACACCGTGCGGCTGCAGGAGGAGATGTTCAGGGTATGAGTACCTACACTTGTGATAGCTCTCATTAGAAAAAATCAAAGCGAGCCTTTTTTTATATCGACATACTTTACTGCACTGAGAAGGTTGGCTGGATCAAATAGGGGTCTGCAAACTAGCCTATGCCTCAGGCTGGCGGTCCTAAGGGGATCGCAAAAATCACGACCGCGCCCAAAATCATACTCTTGATTTGAAAATTATCTAGAACAAGCCTGCATATGATGAAAGCTGCGCCATCTATTGCTCATTAGGAATACCTACTACTCCACGCTAGATGTCGCTAGTGGCCTCAACTGCAATTTTTAGGTGATTCAGGTGCAAACATAGCTTAATCGAGACGTTATTCTAGCATTAGGTTTTTCATTCTAAATGGCGTTTTGGCGCAGCTGGTGGCCAGCAAGTCGGAGAAGATGGACAAGCTGGGAGAAGAGGAGGAACTCGACTTGGAGGAGGAGCCAGGGAAGCCTCACATCGCTGACCTTATCGAACACAACTACTATTTTCGAGAGGTATATTATACTTACTTATACTCCAGTTAATTATTAAATTCCAAAATGTGTTTTTATTATCTAGTTATTTAAACGTTTTTTCGTACGAGAAAAAATACCTATTGCGCATAAATAACTTTGTCTGGATTTGACAGGGCGGGTACGGCCTGCCAGCCAGCGAGTGCTACGCTGTGTTCATCTCCCTGAAGATGCTGGGCATCAAAGAACCTGTTTCTACCGTCAGGTAAAATAATGCTGGTTACCAGTGACATCTATTGCTGGCTCGTGTGAATGTTAATTGTATTATAACGTGTGTGTGTCTGTTAATAGCATCATTGCTCCTAAATGGCCCTAATTGGGAACTAGTTTTTATTGTCCGACAGGCGACTTGTTCTTAGCTATGATTCAAGGAATTCTGTTCACTCGTCTGGAAAGCTTTCTTAAATAAATAAATATTAGGGGGACAATTTTTACAGAAATCGAACTAGTCCCATGGTAAGCTCAAGGCTTGTTTTATGAATACTAGACGACGATATCTATCCATATCCAGACTAATATTATAAATGTCAAAGTGTGTCTGTCTGTCTGTTACCTCTTCACGCTTAAACCGTGGAACCGATTTAGATAAAATTTTGAGTCCCGAGGAAGAACATAGACTACTTTTTATCCCAGAAATATACTTTTATCCGCGATAATGGAATTTAAGGCGGACAAAGTCGCGGGTAGAAGCTAGTACTATTATATGAAAATCAAAATTCTAATTAGTCCGTCAGTCAGATAATAAAAAATAATGGACACGTAGGTATTTCTTGTTTTTTCAAAATAAAACATAATCGTATTAAATTTTAAGAGTGGGGGCTCATGACGTCACTCCTAGGTAAAATTTGTATCTAGGAGTGACGTCACGCGACATTTTGACTCAATGTATCGCCTTTATTTTTGATTATGTAAACAGAAATAAACACGTGTTAATTTTTTTGTATTAATCTACATGACGGATTAATTATTAAAATTTAGTCATCACCCTTATTATGTATGGTTGTATTATGGTTATATTGTAATATTTGTAATCATAGTTACTGTGGTGTTTTGGTGTACAGGTTTTTTGGTAAAATATTTGGCACTAAAAATAACTACTACATTGCGGAGACCGACCTCACTGTGGAGGAGCTCGACAGACGAATACGGGTAGGTATTTAAAGTATTCTGTAATAAATAAACATTTTATTGGTTTTTGTTCCAATGACACTGCCTGGCTCTATTGCCTCTATAAAAATCAATTTATCCTAACCCACGACTAAAAATAGGGGTGTTATTAAAAATAGAGGCAAACACGTTAAATAGTGAATTAAATGCAATATACAAATGCTAAAAATATCTTTAATCGTCAAATCGTCAATCGTCATCCATACTAATATTATAAATGCGAAAGTGTGTCTGTCTGTCTGTCTGTCTGTTACCTCTTCACGCTTAAACCGCTGAACCGATTTAGATGAAATTTGGTATGGAGATAGTTTGAGTCCCGGGGAAGGACATAGGCTACTTTTTATCCCGGAAAAATACCCTCATTCGCGTTAACCAAATTTAAGGCTCACGAAGTCGCGGGCAGAAGCTAGTATTCCATAAATGGTTAGTACCACTCTTAAACCTAATTTAGTAAATTATTCAGTATGAAATATGTCTAAGCTTCATTCAAATACCACAAAATAATGAAGCAAAAATTATTAATAAAATACTGTTATAAGTCACTACAATTAATAGTTTATGTCGCAGTAAAAATATAATTAATTAATTGTGAAATAATAATTATCAAACACTAAAGTTACATAAATAGCTTGAGAGTGTTTATAAATTGGATATTTATTATGACTAGTGCATAATTGTATAACTTATAGTATACCCATTTGCGTTGTGAGTTAAATTAAAAAAATCTAATTAACTATATTGTCATTATCTAGCTAATGTGTTTCTGTTAATTGTAAAATCAGACATGTAAAAGAACCTACTTGCAGAATAAGGGTTTAAATTTATACCCAGGAATTTGAGCTGAAAGATATGCCTGGAGAAGGGGAGGACATGGAGGATAAAGAAGAGGACGCTGGGGAACACAAAGAAATGCGTACGTATTTTATCATTTAAGTGGCCTTTTTTACTTAATTAAGGAGTGAAATTATTTTAATTAGAACTACCATAAGACTCTGACATAAGACTAACCCAGTTTTATAAAATTATCCATTTCCATTTTGAGGATACTTTTTAGATTGGTTTAGGTACGCTATTGATTGTTATAAGTACTTACTAGTTGGAGAAGGGGAGGCTATTGAAGATAAGAACAAAGAGCCTGAGCCGCCAAAGCTGCCGCCAGTGCCGCAGACGACGTGGCAGCCGCCACCACCCATCCCTGTCGAGCGGCCCGGACAGGGCGTCAACAGGAAGGTACCATTATTGCACAAGCTGCTGTCGAACTTATTACCCTAGCCGATGTAGCAGTTGCCGCCACCCACTCACTTGTCATGCGGCCCGGTAAGGGTACTAACTGGAAGGTACCACTTCTGCACAAGCCCCTTCGGCCGCGTACGAAACCAAAATTCGAAACCAGATCTTAAATAAGAATTATTTTTCTTCTTTCGAAATTGGTTTCGGTAAAAGAATAATATTTCTTATTTCGAAATCCATTTCGATAAAAGAATATGGTTTCGTCTTACGAAACTATAAAATCAGAAGTGAATCCAATCTCTTTAGATGTGTATGAAGTAATTTACTGACCACTAACACATCAGGAAGTTATCTTTAAAATAAAATGACATATATTGTCACTATCTTTAATGTTATACGTCAAGTGCTGATAGTAATTGGATAGTACGTACGGAAGTGCAACTAAGCAATTTAAATTGCATTCATTTACTGGATATGTACAATACGAATTGCAGTATTTACAATGAATACAACACAAATCGAGTTTATAAGTACTAAAAGAGGAGGGGTGGCAGCTCTGTATCAGGAGCGTAAGTACCATAGAAAGAAAATTTACGAAAACGGCAACACATTTTATTATTGCGAAAATGAACATTTGGGATGCAAAGGTAACTTTACTATTAATTGTAAGAATGAAATTATGAAACACAACCCGCACGAGAATCACTGTAAAGGGGATATTGTTAAAACAGGATATCTTAAAAACTTGGATAATTTGAAGCAAAAAGTGAGTACTAATTTTGTCTCAATAAAAAAACAATATGATGGCTGATATGGAAAATAATGGATTTGATATGATTAATGAATTGCCTAGTTATAGTAATATTAAAAGTTTAAAAGTGTTTTCATATTTTCCGGGAACGATTACTTCGCTCGGTAGTGTAAATCTCTGTTTCGTGACACCTAATACTTTGTTGCGTTCGTTGTGTAGTCCACTTTTAATATTACTATAACTTGGCAATTCATTAATCATATCAAATCCATTATTTTCCATATCAGCCATCATATCATCATATTGTTTTTTTATTGAGACAAAATTAGTACTCACTTTTTGCTTCAAATTATCCAAGTTTTTAAGATATCCTGTTTTAACAATATCCCCTTTACAGTGATTCTCGTGCGGGTTGTGTTTCATAATTTCATTCTTACAATTAATAGTAAAGTTACCTTTGCATCCCAAATGTTCATTTTCGCAATAATGAAATGTGTTGCCGTTTTTGTAAATTTTCTTTCTATGGTACTTACGCCCCTGATACAGGGATGCCACCCCTCCTCTTTTAGTACTTATAAACTCGATTTGTGTCGTATTCATTGTAAATACTGCAATTCGTACTGTATCCAGTAAATGAATGCAATTTAAATTGCTTAGTTGCACTTCCGTACGTACTATCCAAGTACTATCAGCACTTGACGTATAACATTAAAGATAGTGACAATATATGTCATTTTATTTTAAAGATAACTTCCTGATGTGTTAGTGGTCAGTAAATTACTTCATACACATCTAAAGAGATTGGATTCAATTCTGATTTTATAGTTTCGTAAGACGAAACCATATTCTTTTATCGAAATGGATTTCGAAATAAGAAATATTATTCTTTTACCGAAACCAATTTCGAAAGAAGAAAAATAATTCTTATTTAAGATCTGGTTTCGAATTTTGGTTTCGTACGCGGCCGAAGGGGCACAAGCAGCAGTTGAACCTACTCCGGCTCACGTAGCAGCCGCCGCTGTTCGTTTCTGTCAGGGGGCTCGGTCGGGGCGCCAACAGGACGGTGACGGTACCACCAACATACTTCTGCACAAGCAACGGTGGAACCTACTCCGGCTCACGCAGCAGCCGCCGCTGTTCGTTTCTGTCAGGGGGCTCGGTCGGGGCGCCAATAGGACGGTGACTGTTCCACCAACGGTACCACTTCTGCACAAACAGTGGTTGAACCTTCTCCGGCTCACGTAGCAGCCGCCGCTGTTCGTTTCCGTTAGGGCGCTTGGTCAGGTAAGGGCGCCAACAGGACGGTCCCACCGACAGTACCACATCTGCATAAGCAGTGGTTGAACCTATCCCAGTCCATGTGACAGCCGCTATTCAACCCGCAGTGAAACTCGGCCAGGGTACCAAGAAGGTACAAGATGAAGCTGAACAAGTAGCTGTCGACCAGACTATGTTTTTGCCACGCGTATCTGTTGACCGACCAATTCCCCAACAAGAATGCACCCAGAATAGTAGGTACATACTACTCCTGCATAAGCTGCTGTAGAAATTGCTCGTGCTGCGGCCGCGGGACAACCCAATCAGGGCGTCAACACAAAGTTAGGCGGCACGGGTATCCTTATAGGTTGAGGTAATAATCAGTTTGTTAAATAGTAGTTCATGTGAGTCGATTTAAATCTGTGATACGTGACGCAGGTGTACTGGGTGTGCAACACTCCGGGCGAGCAATGGACGTGCCTGCCCGACGTGACCCCGGACCAGATCCGCGCTGCCCGGCTCGCCGTGCGCAGCATGACTGGGGACCTGGACGCAGAGGTGAGCATCACATCACGCCACTGGGTGCAATGGGAGCAGTGACGTGCTCGTCGTGACGCCGGATCGCATCCGTGCGGCGTGCCATGACCGGAGATCTGGACGCAGAGGTGATCATGATCTGCTACTATACATATAGCTGTAGGTACTTCATAATAATGATGATTAGATATCATAATAGTAGAGGAAATCTTGAGGTGACGCTTTGTTAATTTCGATTGTTACATACATACAATCACGCCTTTTTCCCATTACGGGGTAGGCAGAGACTACCTCCTTCCACTTGCTACGGTCCTGGCATACAACTGCCGCTTCATCAATTCATTCACTAATCTCTTCATTTTGTGGTGTAAAAACCCTTTTGCTTTGTCACATTCACACACAGAATATCAATATTTCTCGCATCCATCATCTGACATATACTTCATCTATTTTATCATTAATTCCTCCCCTTACATTTAACGTAGCAAAGCGGCTCTCCATAGCCCACTCTTCGCTCTCGCTGGGACCGAGACGTGATGGGTTGCGAACCACATCCCCGCCATTTGCGTTCCCACGAGCAGCTAGGGATAAAATATTCAAACCCAGCAGAGCCCCGCATACCAGGTAAGGGTTTAGCCTTAATCTAGGGTCACCAGTCCCAGGGCAATTCGGCACGCTAACGCCTAGACTCACCTCTAGCCACGCATCCATCGGCACGGCATACCTTGGATTGGCGGAATAGGAGGAAGGATAACAGGGTAAAGAAAGGAATTGTACGAATTTAGACAGGAGAAAGGGTGAAAGGATAGTACTGTCCCGGAAGACTATGTATGAGCCAGTAGCAGCTCGGGGAGCCAGGGTCGCATACCCGTATACCATAACAAAAATTCCGGAAGGGCAACTGTTACATGAGCAGTAACATAAAATAAATTCTGTACCTACCTACGTACAACCGTCGAACTGCGTCGCAATGAAAACCCACCGTCATTTAAACTCAAGTGATACTGATAGTGATTATGACACGCTATTGCTACGGGGTGCTATATAGTACACCTTCTTTAAGCTTCTTTATCCCAGGTCCAAATATTCCCGCCATTCGACGGCACTGAGCGCCACTTCTTGCGCGCGCAGATCGCTCGCATCGAGGCTTCCACGTCCATCTCGCCGCAGGGGTTCTACACATTCGGCTCCGGCGAGGAGGAGGAGGACGTCGATATGGAGGAGGGCATGGGTAATTGGAAGTTTATGGTGTAAACTAGAGATGTAAAGACTATCCGGCCACATTTATAGTCGGTGAATAGTGGGCGATTAGTCGGCAAAAGATACGGAATATTCGGCACATTATGACTTACTGGAAAAAAACAAACTACCAATATTTACTTCAAGTTTTTATGTTTGTCAAACACAACAATTAGATAATTTCACTGTATCTTCATTTTTTTTACTATAATAAGAAACACGCCGGCCGGTGTAACAAATAAATCACTAAAACGGAGAACAAAGTCAAAGCAGATTTGTGAAAACATCAACACATGATGAGTGGCGCGAGGCGCGATTAGCGAACTGAGGGTTTACTCCGAAACTCAAAATTCGAAGTTCGTAACGTGCTATCCCTCTCGCTATCATGTTAAACTGTATTTGAGTGACCGAGATGGCGCGATATACGAACTTCGAATTTCAGAGTCGCTCCTCTGAAACCAACGTTCCCGATTGCACCCGAACTTAGCCGAAACCAATGATCGGCGTTGCCGACTAGTCGGCCACCTCAGCGCCGATTAGTCGGCAAAATCCGTAGTAGGCACATTTCTAGTGTAAACCCAATATTAAGGTTGGACTGCGCTGACGCTATCTATTTTTATATATTACTGCTGCAGCTTCTGCCCGCAACTTCGTCCGCCTTAAATTCGTTTATCGCGGATAAGGGCATTTTTCCGGGATAAAAAGTAGCCTATGTCCTTCCCCGGGACTCAAACTATCTCCATACCAAATTTCATCCAAATCGGTTCAGCGGTTTAAGCGTGAAGAGGTAACAGACAGACAGACAGACAGACGGACACACTTTCGCATTTATAATAGTATAGTATGGACTACCTTGTGCCCACGACTTTGTCCGCCTTAAATTCGTTTATTGCGGATAAGGGTATTTTTCCGGGATAAAAAGTAGCCTATGTCCTTCCCCGGGACTCAAACTATCTCCATACCAAATTTCATCCAAATCGGTGCAGCGGTTTAAGCGTGAAAAGGTAACAGACAGACAGACTGACACACTTTCGCATTTATAATATTAGTATGGAAGTATGGATTTTGACGACACGTTTGGCTTAGTTGGTTGCACAGCGGCCCACGAAGTTGGCGGTCCCGGGTTTGAATCCCGACCAGGGCAAGTGTTTGTGTGATGAGCACGAGTGTTGGTTCCCGGGTCTTGGATATTTCCTATATATTTAAGTATTATAATTAATCTACATATTATGTATATCTTCGCCCGGTCCCATAGTACAAGCTTGCTTAGTTTGGAGCTAGGTCGATTTCTGTAAGATTGTCTCAGATCTCTCAGGGCCAGGACTGCTTTTTTTTTTTTTTTTTTTTTTTTTTTATTTATTGAGATAAAATCCACAGCACAAATTACAGAATTATTATTATCTTTTATATTTGAAATTATATCATTGATTCTAGATGACCGAATTGACCTTTGTAATTTATATGCATCATGAATAAACTTTGGGAGCGTTTGCTATTTCGTTTGAGAAGATATAAAGGTGCTCTCTCACTTGGAGGATTCGCCTGTAACGTAACGTTACAGAGTCGAGCATTACATCAGTGCGGGAGGAGAATGCTCGTCAAATCAGGGAGGCAGTACTGTTACGTAATGCTCAAAATATCTGTAATGCCTTCAACTGTGAAGTTGTTCATATTCAGGGGACATGGCGTTCAACCCCAACCCGTTTTACCGGGGGCACACCATCAAGGACCTGATGGACCCTGGCTTAACGTACTGGGTGCACCACGGCCGCCACATCCTCAAGCAGGGACGCACCATCTGGTGGAACCCCAACGCTGGAATGGGTGAGGTGTGTAAGTAGCATATAGTGACAGTGCGGGAGTGAACATTGCGGAGTCATGTTTTTACCCGACTCCGTCCGAGATTATGGTTTTCGAGTGTATGTATGTACCTATTTCTTTGGCACGCCCTGCAGCCTAAACGGCGTGATGGATTTTGACGTACGAGGGTGAATTGAAAAGTTTTGAGCCTTAGATAGATAATGAAATGAAAAAGAAAAAATAATGCTGGCACGTTTTTTTTCTTCTATCACACTTGCAAATTTTGTGATCGAATTACTAAAAGAGGATCGCGATTACCTTTAGAATGGATAAAATAGAGCACCTTTCCGTCATAAAGTACTTACAAAAAAAAGGGTTTGACGGTAAGGCAAGTTTTTGAAGACATGTGCTTTAGGAAAATCCGCTCTATCAACTGTCAGTACTGGCCGTGACTCAGGACTCTTGACAGTTAAAACTTTACGGCTGTGTTTAGGAAGAAGCAGAAGAGGAGGAGGACGAGGGCCCGCCGCCGATAGCGCCAGAAATAGGCCCCACGCTGATGTCGCCGCTGTCCGAGGACGGGCACGTGGAGGGGCAGAGCGCGTGGACGGCGCGCCGCAGCAGCGTGCTCGCGCCCGAGCGCGCGATCGTCGTCATGCGCAGCAACGTGTGGCCCGGCGCCGTGGCGTACGCCACCGACGGCAAGTTAGTATACCGGGGCAGCTAGGCAGGTGTACACAGAGCGCATGAACGGCGCGCCGCAGCAGCGTGCTCGCGCCCGAGCGCGCGCTCGTCATGCGCAGCAACGTGTGGCCCGGCGCCGTGGCGTACGCCACCGACGGCAAGTTAGTATACCGGGGCAGCTAGGCAGGTGTACACAGAGCGCATGAACGGCGCGCCGCAGCAGCGTGCTCGCGCCCGAGCGCGCGCTCGTCATGCGCAGCAACGTGTGGCCCGGCGCCGTGGCGTACGCCACCGACGGCAAGTTAGTATACCGGGCCAGCTAGGCAGGTGTACACAGAGCGCATGAACGGCGCGCCGCAGCAGCGTGCTCGCGCCCGAGCGCGCGCTCGTCGTCATGCGCAACAACGTGTGGCCCGGCGCCGTGGCGTACGCCACCGACGGCAAATTAGTATACCGGGGCAGCTAGGCAGGTGTACACAGAGTGCATGAACGGCGCGCCGCAGCAGCGTGCAGATGAGCGAGCGCGCTCGTCGTGCTGCAAAGCAACGTGTGGACTGGCACCAAGACAGGTGTCCACAGACCGCGAGGTCGGCGCGCAGCCGCAGCGTGCAGATGAGCGAGCCCGCTCGTCGTGCTGCAAAGCAACGTGTGGACTGGCAGAAAGACAGGTGTCCACAGACCGCGAGGTCGGCGCGCAGCCGCAGCGTGCAGATGAGCGAGCCCGCTCGTCGTGCTGCAAAGCAACGTGTGGACTGGCAGAAAGACAGGTGTCCACAGACCGCGAGGTCGGCGCGCAGCCGCAGCGTGCAGATGAGCGAGCACGCTCGTCGTGCTGCAAAGCAACGTGTGGACTGGCAGCAAGACAGGTGTCCACAGACCGCGAGGTCGGCGCGCAGCCGCAGCGTGCAGATGAGCGAGCCCGCTCGTCGTGCTGCAAAGCAACGTGTGGACTGGCAGCAAGACAGGTGTCCACAGACCGCGAGGTCGGCGCGCAGCCGCAGCGTGCAGATGAGCGAGCCCGCTCGTCGTGCTGCAAAGCAACGTGTGGACTGGCAGCAAGACAGGTGTCCACAGACCGCGAGGTCGGCGCGCAGCCGCAGCGTGCAGATGAGCGAGCCCGCTCGTCGTGCTGCAAAGCAACGTGTGGACTGGCAGCAAGACAGGTGTCCACAGACCGCGAGGTCGGCGCGCAGCCGCAGCGTGCAGATGAGCGAGCCCGCTCGTCGTGCTGCAAAGCAACGTGTGGACTGGCAGCAAGACAGGTGTCCACAGACCGCGAGGTCGGCGCGCAGCCGCAGCGTGCAGATGAGCGAGCCCGCTCGTCGTGCTGCAAAGCAACGTGTGGACTGGCAGCAAGACAGGTGTCCACAGACCGCGAGGTCGGTGCGCAGCCGCAGCCTGCAGATGAGCGAGCCCGCTCGTCGTGCTGCAAAGCAACGTGTGGACTGGCAGCAAGACAGGTGTCCACAGACCGCGAGGTCGGTGCGCAGCCGCAGCCTGCAGATGAGCGAGCCCGCTCGTCGTGCTGCAAAGCAACGTGTGGACTGGCAGCAAGACAGGTGTCCACAGACCGCGAGGTCGGTGCGCAGCCGCAGCCTGCAGATGAGCGAGCCCGCTCGTCGTGCTGCAAAGCAACGTGTGGACTGGCAGCAAGACAGGTGTCCACAGACCGCGAGGTCGGCGCGCAGCCGCAGCGTGCAGATGAGCGAGCCCGCTCGTCGTGCTGCAAAGCAACGTGTGGACTGGCAGCAAGACAGGTGTCCACAGACCGCGAGGTCGGCGCGCAGCCGCAGCGTGCAGATGAGCGAGCCCGCTCGTCGTGCTGCAAAGCAACGTGTGGACTGGCAGCAAGACAGGTGTCCACAGACCGCGAGGTCGGTGCGCAGCCGCAGCGTGCAGATGAGCGAGCCCGCTCGTCGTGCTGCAAAGCAACGTGTGGACTGGCAGCAAGACAGGTGTCCACAGACCGCGAGGTCGGTGCGCAGCCGCAGCCTGCAGATGAGCGAGCCCGCTCGTCGTGCTGCAAAGCAACGTGTGGACTGGCAGCAAGACAGGTGTCCACAGACCGCGAGGTCGGTGCGCAGCCGCAGCCTGCAGATGAGCGAGCCCGCTCGTCGTGCTGCAAAGCAACGTGTGGACTGGCAGCAAGACAGGTGTCCACAGACCGCGAGGTCGGTGCGCAGCCGCAGCCTGCAGATGAGCGAGCCCGCTCGTCGTGCTGCAAAGCAACGTGTGGACTGGCAGCAAGACAGGTGTCCACAGACCGCGAGGTCGGTGCGCAGCCGCAGCCTGCAGATGAGCGAGCCCGCTCGTCGTGCTGCAAAGCAACGTGTGGACTGGCAGCAAGACAGGTGTCCACAGACCGCGAGGTCGGTGCGCACCCGCAGCCTGCAGATGAGCGAGCCCGCTCGTCGTGCTGCAAAGCAACGTGTGGACTGGCAGCAAGACAGGTGTCCACAGACCGCGAGGTCGGTGCGCAGCCGCAGCCTGCAGATGAGCGAGCCCGCTCGTCGTGCTGCAAAGCAACGTGTGGACTGGCAGCAAGATAGGTGTCCACAGACCGCGAGGTCGGTGCGCAGCCGCAGCCTGCAGATGAGCGAGCCCGCTCGTCGTGCTGCAAAGCAACGTGTGGACTGGCAGCAAGACAGGTGTCCACAGACCGCGAGGTCGGTGCGCAGCCGCAGCCTGCAGATGAGCGAGCCCGCTCGTCGTGCTGCAAAGCAACGTGTGGACTGGCAGCAAGATAGGTGTCCACAGACCGCGAGGTCGGTGCGCAGCCGCAGCCTGCAGATGAGCGAGCCCGCTCGTCGTGCTGCAAAGCAACGTGTGGACTGGCAGCAAGATAGGTGTCCACAGACCGCGAGGTCGGTGCGCAGCCGCAGCCTGCAGATGAGCGAGCCCGCTCGTCGTGCTGCAAAGCAACGTGTGGACTGGCAGCAAGACAGGTGTCCACAGACCGCGAGGTCGGTGCGCAGCCGCAGCCTGCAGATGAGCGAGCCCGCTCGTCGTGCTGCAAAGCAACGTGTGGACTGGCAGCAAGACAGGTGTCCACAGACCGCGAGGTCGGCGCGCAGCCGCAGCGTGCAGATGAGCGAGCCCGCTCGTCGTGCTGCAAAGCAACGTGTGGACTGGCAGCAAGACAGGTGTCCACAGACCGCGAGGTCGGCGCGCAGCCGCAGCGTGCAGATGAGCGAGCCCGCTCGTCGTGCTGCAAAGCAACGTGTGGACTGGCAGCAAGACAGGTGTCCACAGACCGCGAGGTCGGCGCGCAGCCGCAGCGTGCAGATGAGCGAGCCCGCTCGTCGTGCTGCAAAGCAACGTGTGGACTGGCAGCAAGACAGGTGTCCACAGACCGCGAGGTCGGTGCGCAGCCGCAGCCTGCAGATGAGCGAGCCCGCTCGTCGTGCTGCAAAGCAACGTGTGGACTGGCAGCAAGACAGGTGTCCACAGACCGCGAGGTCGGTGCGCAGCCGCAGCCTGCAGATGAGCGAGCCCGCTCGTCGTGCTGCAAAGCAACGTGTGGACTGGCAGCAAGACAGGTGTCCACAGACCGCGAGGTCGGTGCGCAGCCGCAGCCTGCAGATGAGCGAGCCCGCTCGTCGTGCTGCAAAGCAACGTGTGGACTGGCAGCAAGACAGGTGTCCACAGACCGCGAGGTCGGTGCGCAGCCGCAGCCTGCAGATGAGCGAGCCCGCTCGTCGTGCTGCAAAGCAACGTGTGGACTGGCAGCAAGATAGGTGTCCACAGACCGCGAGGTCGGTGCGCAGCCGCAGCCTGCAGATGAGCGAGCCCGCTCGTCGTGCTGCAAAGCAACGTGTGGACTGGCAGCAAGACAGGTGTCCACAGACCGCGAGGTCGGTGCGCAGCCGCAGCCTGCAGATGAGCGAGCCCGCTCGTCGTGCTGCAAAGCAACGTGTGGACTGGCAGCAAGATAGGTGTCCACAGACCGCGAGGTCGGTGCGCAGCCGCAGCCTGCAGATGAGCGAGCCCGCTCGTCGTGCTGCAAAGCAACGTGTGGACTGGCAGCAAGACAGGTGTCCACAGACCGCGAGGTCGGTGCGCAGCCGCAGCCTGCAGATGAGCGAGCCCGCTCGTCGTGCTGCAAAGCAACGTGTGGACTGGCAGCAAGACAGGTGTCCACAGACCGCGAGGTCGGCGCGCCGCAACAGCGTGCTTACGCACGAGCGCGCGCTTGTTGTACTGCGTAGCGACGTGTGGCGTACGCCACCGACGGCAGATTGTGTTACAGAATTTAAGGAGATTACTTCTTTTTAAATAGAAGCTCTAGCTACAATCAAAGACGCACTTAAATAATCATCCTAAACCTTATCGCGATAGGGTCTACAAATGTTTAGACACTTAACTTTTTTTGTAAATATTTCAAGGCCTGACCACAACAGAGGGTACTTTATTTTCGGGTTCACAATGGGGCACAGCTTCTGTGTTAGTTTAAGTATAATCGGACAAAGCATTTGGACCTCGGACCTGGACGAATCTCATCAATCTTGCATCTGTTCTTGACAGAAACTCGGAGTGCATGTACATAGGATGGGGACTGAAATACCAGCCGCCGAACTTCTCACCACTGCAGCTGCCCCGCCCACAGGACGAGTACCCCATAGGCCCTGAGGTGATGGAGATGCAGGATCCTTCCTTCGCCGACGAGGAGGTTAGTCCCCTTGTTGTATGAAAGTCGGTGTGCATGTAGGATGGGGGCTGAAGTACTAGTCGCCGAACTTTTCCCCGCTTCTGGTATGGCGCCATAAGGACGAGTACCCCATAGGCCCTGAGGTCATGAAGATGCAAGATCCTTCCTTCGCCGACGAGGAGGCTCCTTATTGTCAGGATGTCGATGGTGCAGGTAAGATGGGGGCTGCAGCAGTCAGTTGCGTGCACAGGATTATTAACCTAGGTAGGTAGTTTTTCATGCCTTTATGAAGCTATGATCGTTCAGGCCTTCAGGGTAGGCAGTTTTTTTGTGCCGTTATGTAGCTATGGTCGTTCAGGGTTTATTGCACGATACACAATTTTATTGCACACATTATAAAACAAATGGAAGTCTTCTATTTTTGTATTATTTTTATTATTGAGAGGTCAACATCCCCCCCCCCCCCCACCCCTATGTATTTCTAGTATAAATGCGATGGATTTATTGTAAAAAAATATATAATTGGCCATATTTTAGTGATGAAACCTGTTCTACTTAATATTACCCATTATTTTGCTATTTTACAATGTTTCTCGTAGGAAAAAATACGTGAAATTAGCCCACACGTCACGCACACCCATTCGGTGTGGCCGGCCTTAAATGACGATCACTACAGCTTGACCTTCTCCCCCTCTCCAACCCTAAACGGCTCACGTAATTAATGGACGACCTTCATCCCTTGTCGTGCGCAGGCGTACCGCATCGCGCGCCTGCCGCCGCCCATGCCCGAGCTGCCCGGCGAGGGAGCGGCCGAGGGAGAGTTCATCGAGGAAGAGGAAGACTAACCAACAGATATACTTTTATCTTAATTTACTTCAGTATATGTTGATGTTCACAGTGAGTTTTATTTATAAGTATACGTAAGACTTTTTCTGGCACGAACGTCAGGTGGCTAGTGCTTGACATGAAAAAGGGTAGTTAGTTTCCGGGGTAAAAAAAACATTATTCTAATTAACGTATTTTTTTTGTCAAGTAAACAAAAAAAGACAAAGATAAAGCGCGTCAAAGTTTGGGAGTGGGCGCATGACGTCACGCCGTGCGAAAAACGGCGAGACGTTACGGGGAACTTTAACGGGCTATATCTTCATCATTTTTTTTTTCATTGACAAAAGAAAAAATACGTGTTTAATATTTTCTGATAATTTACCTGACGGACTAATGATATTATTTTACGACACAAGCTTATAACGGCTATAACATCGACATAAGTCATAATCAGGGGTCGGACAAAAAGTGCGGATGACGTAAAAATGACGTACCTAATTTTGCACACAGGTGATGTTTGTATTCAAAATTCCGTGTGACATGTAGTAACGAAGTAGTATTAATTAAAAAAAAATTGAATGAGTTGAGAACTAAATCTTTTATGGTGACGTTGTTTGTACAGTCGAGAACTTTAGAATCAATTACTTGTGGTCTGCTTGCATTATGCTCTCTCAGAGCACCAATGAGGACATTAACAATATTTTGTCACGTTCCTCCAAAAACGGAAAATTGCCACAATATTCGAGTAAATATGACATTTTACAGCGTTTTTTATACATTAGTAAATATAAATTTTAGCTAAATATAATCGAGAAGATGCAATAGCTAAACAATAACTAAGTCAATTTATTGTTCATCTGATTTGACAATGTGTCAGTCAAAAACGTACTTACTCATTTCAAGTGGCGATATCGTTTAATAAAGAGGTTGATAAATGATAATTGTTTATGAAAATCAAAAATACTACCTATTTGAAATCACCTATAAGTGGTTTGACGTCATCCGCACTTTTTGTCCGACCCCTGGTCATAATCCATAAGTACAACTTCAACGTCTTAGAGGAATATATAGTATGTACTTAGTAGCTAATTACTATAAGCTACGATTTTGCCACTTTCTTATTACTTCGATGAGTTGGACGGCATTATGAATATTATCTTAATACTCACTACATACTATGTCTTTCTCTAAGACATTGAAGTTGCACTTATCGTTATCGATAACAGGATTGTTGGTGAAATAAAACAATTTAACGGATTATATCGCGTGTATTATCTCATTTTAGTTCCCGACGTTTCGGAAGCTTTCCAGCTTTCCATGGTCACGGGTGGACTGGGAAAAGATGTATTTTCCTCTGTCAAAGTTACAATTTGTGCGAACTACCCATTTTTTTTGAAAAAACACAAATAAAGGTGTACATACATGCCAGATGGGCCTAAGCTGTAAAGACAGTTACACATGTGCCAGAAGGGCTTAATTATTTTATTCTAATAATTTACCAAGCAGCATTTCTCAGTCCACCCGTGACCATGGAAAGCTGGAAAGCTTCCGAAACGTCGGGAACTAAAATTAGATAATATACGCGATATAATCCGTTAAATTGTTTTATTTCAATGAGTAATAATCGCGGAAACAGAAGAAAATATTAGGATCCTCGGTGTTATTTTCATGTCAAGCGCTAGCCACCTGAATTCGTGCCAGAAAAATCTGTATGAAATAAAACCGTCTGTGGTATCTCCAATCGTAATCATATAATTATTTCGTTTAGAAATATGTCGTAAAGCAAGTTTTGCAATCCAGATATAATGCAGATACTTCTTAGGTAATTGTGGTTTGTCGTATTTTTGTGTTGGGTATCTTTTCGAATTACTAAATACTTAATTATTTGAAATAAAAAATAATTTGTAAAACAAAATTTTAATGTAACTTATCATTATCAACATAAACATCATCATTATTATCCTGCACCAAGGAACAAGAAGAGGACTGACCATTTCCACACAAAAAGCAGTTCCCCGATATGTACAACGCTATTATGTATAAGTATTATTTTTTACAATTATTCAACTTTGCAAGCGTGACACAGTTATTAAATGTTACGATCTATTTATTATAAGCTATTTGCGAACTAATTTTTACCATACTATGGTTCTTTATTCAATTATAACATAGTTAAATGTTTAGTTTTAAAGCGCCATCTAGTTTTTGCCAGAATATCGCCTTGCGATCGGAACACGATCCAAAGTATGGCAACTGTCAGTCCTCTTGTTTTAATGGTCCTTGTCTGCACTGTTCTGTGGCAACTTTCATTTTTTGCACTAGGGTCATAACGAAAGCCGTGTATAAATTTTAAAAAATACAGTGGAACATAATAACCTCCTTCTTTTCTGAAGTCGGTTTAAAATAGACGCGATCGCTAAATTATAATAATTGTTTGAATCAGGCTTTACAAAGTATTCGTTCTTTCGCATTCCTCGTGGGCAACCATGACAGAGATCCGCATGGCTTGAATATATTTTTCCTTGAATTTAAACAACCTAGAAGTTAGTGATACCATTTTAGAGTATTTATCTCCTTCCATAATATCAAACAAATCTTAATCTTCATCAAGAGTGATTATTTTCAGAAAATAATTAATAATTCAGAAAGTAAATTAAACTACATCATGTATACCCACATTTTTGGTTTCTGGTTTATTACCATAAATATCACAAGGAACATATCATTATGTCATTTTAATTGAAAAGAGACGTCCATGTCATTAACAATGATTCATTGTATACTACACGTGGACCATTCTAGAAGATCATGAGACATGCGGTACATCTGTTGGGCAAAACTGTAGTCTAGAGCACCATTGAAAAATTGCCTACTTATAAATGACAGATCATATACTAGTACATTATGATACGAGTGTGGTACGTTGGTAATTACACTCGAGGCTATATCTTGCAGCACGAGTCGTAGACAAGTGCTGTATAAAGCCGAGAGTGTAATGACCAATGCACACGAGTTTCATACGACGTTTTTCAACACACTTGCGAGGAAAAAAGCAAAAAAACAACATTACTTAAAATTTCGTCTAGATTATACGTGCGTAACCAATCCTTTAGTCGTAAGTTTTACAATAAACTCTCATCAGTACCTCAAATTAACGTACCTACATAATGATTATATTTTTAATATCATTGCTTGAAACTATTTACACAATATTGTCATTTTTTTTTTAAATAATCATTATTCAATATGAAATATTACATATGTCAAATCAAATCAAAATGGCGTTGAGGCAAAGGCTAATAGGCCAATCAGCCAAACATTAATAATATAATAAACTGAATAATTATATCAATTTCATACAATCAAAACGTTCTTTTGTTTAGAAAACTTTCTAATTTATTGAAATTAATTGCTTTTTACAAGTACCAGTTTTGATTTATTAAAATAACCTATCATGTTTCTAGTACCTAAAACCTATTTGCTAAAGTTTAAAAAAAAAGTGTAATGAAAATGCACTAGTGCGATTATGTAATGTAAAAAACACGCGTGTGTAATGGACTGGTTTACACACATAAAAACGGTGTAATAAACGCCACTTTACGAGCAAGTGTATAGAAAAAAATATTACAGAGTGCACTGGGACTGCGTTAAGCTGTGGCATCCACCAAGACCACCAGGGGCCCGTTTTATTCGGAAGCGGAAGTCTCTTTTTAATTCATATTATTGGAAAGAGACTTCCGCTTATATTAGTGGTGTAGATCTCAAAATGTGTTAAAATTATATAAGATCCTGATAAAACACGCGAAATAAGGAGCTTAAGATTTCGTGTTCGATACCTTACGCGTGGCTTCTTTTATGAGCCTTTAAAGTTTGGTGGGAAAGTCCATGTCCAACAGTCCTTAAGTCCATACAAGGAAGTAACGTGTGACGTCACAAGATACTAGGCTTTGTTATGAAGCCTTCTTTTGGAAAGTCCAAAAATGTGATTTTAACATGGTTGTATCTCGGGGAGTGTTTATGAGATTGAAGTAGTTTTTTCACCAATATTTATATTATTGAAAACTCAAATATTGTACAAAGCTAAGTACTTAATATTGTAATAGATTCGAGTTGTTTAGAAAACAAAACAACTGACTGTTGAGTGTGTTTCGGCTTTCTTCTCAACAGTGGCCTCCTCTTGGGAAATGCCGTAGAGTCAGACTTGTAAAAGTGCCCTTACGGCCTATCATTATTTCATTTCATTATTTCTCATTGCACTTATACAGGAGTCGCCAAATGGCGGACCGCCTACCCATTTTGTGTGTACCACGATAACCCA
This sequence comes from Hedya salicella, assembly GCA_905404275.2. Taxonomy (NCBI): domain Eukaryota; kingdom Metazoa; phylum Arthropoda; class Insecta; order Lepidoptera; family Tortricidae; genus Hedya; species Hedya salicella. The sequence continues at coordinate 21,369,887 of FR990113.1, read as the reverse complement.
GCAACTTGCACTATAGAGTAAAAATGTATCCCCCGCATTACCTTTTGTAACAAGGGAGAATGAGTTCGCGGATTGCGAACACGATGATCGTAATGTTGTGCGGACCGTGATGGTCTTTTCATTTCTTAAGAGTCCCCGGTAAGCTTGGTTCTCCATACAAACGTAGTTACGTTCTCATTTTAAAACGACTACCTAGTTTGCTCTGAAACTTTGTACCTAGAATAAGTTAAGATATATGCAGGCCGGTAATTAGTTTATGTAGCTTCAGATACCATAGTAAAAAAAATACAGCGAATTTAAGTTTTCCATATAAAACTTGTTTTTGCTATATTCAGTTTGTTTTATAAACTGGAGCCATATAAACTATTTACAGGCCTAGATATACCTCATGTCATTGTATATGCAAAGTTTCGTTACAATCCAACACGTAGATTTAAAATGAGAATGAAACTCCGTTTGTATGGGAAGGTGGAATTCGGCCGAACTTACCGGGGACTTTTAAAACGGACCCCAAGCAAAACTAATTGGTGACCCCTGCACTATAATATACCACAGAAGAAAGTTGTCTACGCCCCTATTCGCCGCTAGTGCTGTGAACATACCTAGCTACACCGCGTTCTAGAATGATCCCTTTATACCTGGCTACCAATTCACTTCTTATGCTTATGTAGCTGCGGGGCCGATAGCTTGACCTTCCCGGGGAAGTTCCTCGCCACGTTCTCCTCCTTGACGGCTTTGAGCAGGTCCCGCTCGCGCGGCGAGCACGCCTTGTCGCGCGTGAACACGGTGACGGCCGTCTTGGCCGCTTTGCCGCGCTTGCTGGCGCCAGGGGTCAGCTTCACTTTGAACCTGGGAACGGATATCAATGTTGATAAACGTCAAAGAACTGGAAACATGTTTTTTTTTCTCGATAGTACAGGTCAATTCATAAGAGCTGGGATGAATGGATTGAACGAAAGTAATGAAATAATGATCTTTATTCGGTTGAGAAGAAAGCGACGAGAAAGGAGGTGACGATTACTGATGTGCAAATTGCGGAAATTTTACAAAATGCTTAAAAAAGGTCTTATTCTAGTGTTAACTTACATGTTTATAAGACCTTTTTTAAGCATTTTTTAGAATGTAAAAGGTCTTAAGTCTAGTGTTAACTTACCTGTTTAAAAGACCTTTTTTAAACGTTTTGGAAAGTTTCCGCAATTTGCACATCAGTAGTGACGATAGATGTAGCGCTTTGTATACTGCCAAACTATTTGATGCTGACAGGAGCACTTTGTGTGTTGATTTATTCATGATACAGGAATCTAGTTTGTGCTAAAGTCGGAGATCGAATATTTGATAATGAATTTACAAAGAAATTGGTTAGTATTTTAATTACTATTACTAATCAACTGTTCACGAATTCTGATCATTACCAGTGGTATAAATTAAATTTCCGTATACTTTATTTGAACTACATAAAAGTGGAATAGAGTAAAATAATATTTGCTGGTTAAATATTTTTAACTACTCGTACGGTACTATTTAACTCTGAATATGGTAGTTTTTATGAGTATTTCAATGATTTTATTAACCACCGCTTGCGTTAAATTTTTTATGGTGGCACCCATTTGTTTACAATTTTGATCTCGTATTCGATCTCCGACTTTAGAACATTATTGTATAGGTTGGAGAATAAGCAACAGATGGACGAGTGTGTGAAAGGCGTAATCAAACCAAGACAGGAAATAGTGGATTAATGGATTATAGTTCCATTGCTTTACCGCGAACCGCTAGTCTTGGTTAGATGTGACAATAAATTGTGGTCACATGCGCATATTTTCATGCAGTTTCCACAAAAAAATACGCATGCAAATACAACAAACAACCACCAAACAGTATAATCCTCGACACGTGTTTCGCTTCTCTACGAGGCGTCATCAGGAGATGCAGGAGATGTTGACGGTCCGGCGTCCACCCGAGAAATTATTTGGGATAATTTTGTTATTTTAGTTCCGCAATTAGTCGCTAGATGACACTTTTAAACCAGCTCATTTCTAGAACGCGGTATCGAAGTGTCGACGTAAAAACTATAAGATGTCCGGAATTTTAAGACATTACAACTTGTAGCAACCAAACATTGTTTTAATTCACTCGGGATAAGCGTTTAATTTACCATTCGAATAACAAGATAGTAGTGTACTAATCACTACAGTCGAATGAAACTTCGACTGCTGTACGATGTGGCGATTACCGCTAAGACGCGATGGGCGACTTTGAATGATACGAGTAGAATTATTCGATTTTTAAGTTGTGTAACTGGCGGCGGCGCTGGCGATTGACTTCGACTGCGACTCGACTCGTTTCGGGCGAGATCGACAATCTTCGGCCGACGGCGGCTGCTGCCCGTTAAGCTCTCACTCTCTCTAAGTTCTCTGAGTTTCGAATGCATTCGAATGAATCTCGACTATTCGAATGATTCGAATGAACTTAAAAGTCGAATGATTCGACTAGAATCATTCTAAGTCGCCCATCGCTACTGGGGATAGAGGGCGTGAAGCGTCCTGTTCGAGGCACAAACAGAAATCCTCGGTTGGTTTTCTATAATCCATTAAACTAGTATGGAATTCTGCAAAGCAACGCCCGAATCTATCAATTATTCAGGTAATAGTGAGGTTACTTGTAGTTGTGCAGCGCGGAGTAGGGCGCCACGACGGGCACCGCGAACAGCAGCTCATCTTCGGGAACCGGGGAGCCCGTCAGCTGGTTGAGAATCTCAGTGTCCGCGTCCTGCGTCTCCGGCTGGGGGTTTAGAATAACGTTACATCTTTTATTATAAAGTTGTAAACATGAAATGTTTGTACATTGAAGATATTTTCAAAATAATGGTTGTTACTGACTATTCGTAGGTCACTAAACCGAAATAATTTTTTTTTTGGATTTTTTGTATGGGCGTATGTGTCGTTGTGGCTTCATCACGCCAAATCGGCTTAACAGATTTCAACTATTTTTAGTACACGGGTAGCTGGGTATCTCTAGATGGTTATAGGATAGTTTTTACTCGACTATGCTAAAGAAAAAAAGAGGGGTTATGACTTTTTCTCCTCCGCGAACGAAGTTGCGGGCGCCTTCTAGTTTCTATTATAATCATTATGTCGGACCATCTCGATCTTCGTGATTTTTATGACGGTAGCACACCTCCGCCGCGAAACCGCGCAACGCCACACAGAGCGCACGATACTAAAGAGGAATTTTCTTAGGTTTGACGTTTCGCGGCAGAGGTGTGCTACCGGCATCAGTGATTTTTTTCTAAAGAATGCAATTGGTTAACCGATTCGTATGAAAAAAACCATCGATTTCGGTAAAAACTCGGTTTTTTTCATATTAAAAATAAACCATTGCATTACCTAATTTCTTAACTAAGATACATACATACATACATACAATTACGCCTTTTTCCCATTACGGGGTAGGAAGAGACTACCTCCTTCCACTTTCTACGGTCCTAGCATACAACTGCCACTTCATCAACATTCATTAATCTCTTCATTTTGTTTGTTTTTATAAGGATTTAGAGTGACTGGTAGGATTAATTATTAATTCATGACACAGGATACTCATTAAATAAGAGATATTACTCGATCTTCACTTGGAACGCATTCATGATACAGAGAAATAATTGTATGAACGTTGAATATGGCACCGACAGCTGTGCGTCCTATATAAGAAAGTAAAAATTGACATTCTACAGGATGTAACGTACGTAACTTACAATTATAGACAGTTTAAAATATCTTAGTGATCAATTATATGCGCGATGTCATTGAGATATTTAAACTCAAGGCACTGTCAATGATTTACCAAAACAGTTATATTAAATCACTTGACCGTTATTCGAAGCTTATTTAATTGGAGATAGGCACATCCGTTTCCCGCGTATTTCCTTCTCTTTCTACCCTTATATCACCCTCTCTGTCACACATCCTCTCCAATTTCGTCACCACCACCACCATGCAGCGGCGCCTGAGGCCTGGAAGCCTGCAGCGCGGTCTGGCTCTGGCTGGCTTGGCGTTTTGTTTCCCGCCGAGACGGATAGCAAGCAAAACCTCTGTCTATCCGAATATAATTAACTTAGCGAAACTGTAGCTGGTCTAGCCTTACTGGTAAGGTTATACTGTGGGTGCAATAGTACCTGCCATTTACGAAAGTGATTAAAACGATACAATATAAAAGTAAAGTAAAACAAACCCTGTATAATATAGTTTCTTCAATGTACTTACAAGTAACCTTCTTTCAACTCTATCTATACAATATACACAATTAATGCTATTTATTCTTCCCAATCACACTGTTCTGATGCGAAAACCAATGCGATTTCGGTGTTTATAGCAAACTAATTATTTATTGAAATAAAACAATTTAACGGATTATATCGCGTATATTATCTCATTTTAGTTCCCGACGTTTCGAAAGCTTTCCAGCTTTCCATGGTCACGGGAGGACCAGAAGAAAATATTAAACTAATTATTTGTTATCGTGTTATTTGTCTTAAAGACCCCTAGATATATTAGCACGTGATCGGCAGTCGAGAAGTTTTTGTTACTCCATCTGGCGTACCTCAGGATACTCACTTGAGTCCCATCTTATTCTTAGGTTTCCAATTTGCTGCATAAGATATTATTTTTGACGTTTAAGCGTCTCTGAGAGGCTAATTCGCCACTGCAAGACTAAAGGAGCGTCCGCTGCCTCGAAAATCTAACAAAACAGTGTTTGTCTAAAATGTTAGCAAAACTTCCCGTCCGTTGCAACAACGTTTTTGTGAGCCAAAACATTGTTGACGCTCCAAAGTCAAAATGAATTCTGACAAAGAAGACGTGTTATCCCAACGACGGTCAAACATGAAATGAACGCTGCATCCCCCTCCGCAGGCGAACGCGGGGAATGTTTTCCATCCGTCGCGGCAAACATGTTTCGAGTGTTTTTGCTAACCAAAACATTTAGGCCACGCCCCTTTTATGTTAGAATAACATGTTAGGTGTTATACTAGCCCCCAACCAAAGTGAGGACTGCGACCATAAAACCCTTGAGCTCGCGTTATCAGTTTCCCATTGTTTGTCACGGAGCGAGCCGAGACCTATAGAGCAGGTAGTAAACCCACATTGAGGAATGTGGATATTAGGGATAAGTTGAGTGAGTAAATACATTTTATGTGCATGTGTTCAATATTATATATTATATAATAATAATGACAATGGCATTACGCTATAACATAATATTTTTAATGATTTTGACAACATAGGCTAAAAAAAATTACATATGACAAATAAATAATTTATACAATTTCTTAATTTAAGTACTTACACTACTAACTTATAAAAAACAATATATAACTAATTAAATATCTTCGTTGTCACTGTCGTCATCACGGAGATTTATTATAAATGGTCGGGAATCTACTAAGCATGCCTTAACTAAGTCGTCAGTCTGGAGCTCTTCAGCATGACGGACACATTTCTGCCAATCTTCGGTCGTTACATTGTTGATAGCATCATGTAGTAATTTTTCTACCATTTTAAAAGTATTATTTTTTGCCGCAACTTCTTTAATTTGAGCCCATATTAGCTCCATAGGATTGTATTGGCAATGGTATGAGTCTAATAACTTCGTGCCCGTATTCATTGGCAAGCTGATCTACTTCGTATATTTTTTTTTGGTTGATTTTGCTCCACTTTATTCATAAGCTCCGCTATAATTTCTGTTGGACAATACGCAATCTTATTTTTCGTCAACCAATCTTGGATATCTTTCTTGTGCCAATGAGTGGTAGGTGTTGGGTTTAACACCTTTGTGTGGTAGCTTGCGTTGTCTATGATGATCAATGCCGGTTCTTCTAAAACCGATAAAAAAATTTTGAACCACTTCATATACACTTCAGAATTCATTTCAGAGTGGTAATCAGCGTTCGAAGACTTCACAGCCTTGAATACTAATTTAGCCTCAGGTACAAAGCCGTACAAAGTGTAATTACTTACGTTGAAAGATGATAATAACATTAGGTATGTGATTTGATAAATACCCATCTTTAAATTATTAATAATATATAATGTACTCCATTCGGTTATTAAAAAACAAGAACCTCACTTAGGAAGACAATAATCACTGAATAACTAGGCAATAATAGTTAAAAAAATTAAAGTATTAAAATTACATCGACGTTTAAAACATTTCGTAATCGTCACATTCCCATCACTACGACCGCCGAGTTTTATTGCACCTCACTCGAATTTTATGGCCGCAGTCCTCACTTTGGTTGGGGGCTAGTATAGAAAAACACAAAAACACGTCGCAGCGGACCCGGCTTAAGTCGGCTAATTCATTGAACCGGAGCGGAGCTGTTTGAAAAGGACCAATTAGGGTGCGTCGCTGTTGTAACCAATACGAGCTAATTTAAATCTGCGGAATGTGATTGGTTAATTTCGCACAGCTCCGCTCCGCTCCGCTTCAATGGATAAGCAGCCTGATGTGCAAATTGCGGAAACTTTCCAAAATGCTTAAAAAAGGTCTTTTAAACACGTAAGTTAACACTAGACTTGAGACCTTTTGTAAACGAAAAAATAGTTAAAAAAGGTCTTATAAACATGTAAGTTAACACTATACCCAAGACCTTTTATATATTGAATAATGCTTTATAAAGGTCTTATAAACATGTAAGTTAACACTAGACTTGAGACCTTTTGTAAACTAAAAAATGCTTAAATAAGGTCTTATAAACATCTAAGTTAACACAAGACTTAAAACCTTTTTTAAGCATTTTGGAAAGTTTCCGCAATTTGCACATCAGTAATTGGCAGCCTAATAGAATAGTACAAATTCTGACCTCAGCGTCGGCGTCAGGTTCTTCGGGTTCCTCGTCTTCAGCTTCCAGGATCTGTGGCACCGGCTGTGGGATCTTCGGCCCCCGGGAGCTCTTCATCGGTTTGCCACTCTTCGCTGCTGCCTTTTTCTGAGTCTTCTTCGTATCTTTTAGGGCGTTTGCTGACTGTAGTAAAAAACTTCTATATAATAACTAATAAATACATGAATTAGGTAATAAACTTAAAAATAAAATACAACCGAATTGAGAACCACCTCCTTTTTGGAAGTCGGTTAAAAACTGACGTTGCGTATAACAAATTCACGGATACACTTCTTACTACTATTTAACATCTAATTCTAGAAATCTGTCACATAAGTCCATTTGACGTGTGTATCTGTCTGTCTGTTTGTGACATCGTAGCGTTTGAACGGATGGAACGATTTTGATCTAGTTTTTTGTGATTGTAAAACTTTATCGAGACTATTCAGATATGGTATACGAAAATCGGGGATATGCTATTCTGGTTTGGGGCAAAGCAGCTGACATTAACACTTTCCTTTATGTACGGGGAAACGCATTCTATCAGCTAAGTGTTTACGAACAGAGCACCCGCTAGGCGGGTTCCTGGCAGTGAATGTGTTAAATAGCGGCATTTTCTATATATTCTTCTATTATAATTTTATTTTTATAAGTTTTGATATGTTCTCTCGGAGAACTACACATTGAGTTTATACTGAAAAAAATATATTTAAGATAGGCAAAGCACTAATATTGTAATAGTTACTGCCTTCGCAGTCTACTTGCAGGATAAATAAATAAATAAATCTTACAGAACAATTATACACAAATTGAACTAGCCCCACGTTGAGCTCAATAAGGCTGGTATTATGATTGTGAGTTCTAGTCGACGATAATATATTTAATAGATAATTTTACTAATATACATAGAGAACATCCAAGACTTACGAACAAATATTTTTACGTCACACCTGACCATAATGTGAGTTTTACCGTACGCGTAATGAAGACGTAAAATTGTGTACTCACCACGAGCAGTAAAAAAGAAAGCCCTCTATCGCATATTTACAATCCTCGCCTGCGGCTCGGGTTCCAAATACCTGCGATTCTTTCTTATACAGCCCTTGGCACCTACCAAGGTACACTACCTAATGTACTTATGCTCATTACACAAATACTTGCCCATAACGGGTTCCGAACCCAGGACCTTCAGCTTCGCAGGCCTTCAGGCAACGTCACTCCCGCTTAGCTAAACCGGTCGTCAAATAGGATAATACGAGGGTTGCTACTTATATATCCGGAAACAAAAAAACAAACAAACGTACACGGCTGAAAATAGTTTTATTGTTTTTCAAAGTATTCCCCTTGATGATCTATGCACTTTTGCATTCGCGTGAACCAATTTTTAAAGCACTTCTGCCACTCCGCCTGAGGTACCTCCATAACGTGTTGTTTGAATGCGTCGACAGCATCTTCAGCGGTCGAAAATCGTTGACCGCGTAATTTATTCTTTATATTTGGAAATAAATAAAAATCGTTGGGTGCCAAGTCAGGGCTGTACGGCGGATGACCCGTTAATTCCACATTTTGACCCTCCAAAAATAGAGTTGTTTCGCGTGACGTATGACAGCTGGCATTGTCATGATGAAGAATGATTCTTCGTCGCTGGTTAGTTTTACGAATTTGTTCAAATACTTCCGGTAAGCAAATGGTCGTGTACCACTCTGAATTAACCGTTCTACGGTTTTCTAGTGGCACTGTAGCTACATGGCCATTAATACCGAAGAAGCAGGCCACCATTTGTTTCAATGTACTTTTTGCACGAGTAACTTTCGTAGGGTTCGGCTCATTTTGAAACACACATACCGTTGATTGTTGCTTCGTTTCGGGATCGTATGCATAGATCCAGGATTCGTCACCTGTATAGATGTTATAAACGGCTTTTGAGTCACCACGGTTATATTTTTTTAACATTTTATTGCACCATTCGACGCGAGCATGTTTTTGCTCATTTGTTAAGTTGTGGGGTATCCAACGCGAACAAATTTTTTTTACAGCCAAATAATTATGTAATATGCTATTAATGCTGGTCATAGAAATACCCAGAGTCGCCTCTATCTCGCGGTACGTAACATGTCGGTCGTCCATTATAAGTTTTCGCACAGCCTCGATATTTTGTTGTACAACGACCGATTTCGGGCGACCTGCCTTAACTTCGTCCGTAAGCATACTACGTCCACGATTGAACTCACTAAACCAGTGATACACAGTAGTTTTAGATGGGGCTTCATCACCAAAAGTTGAAGTTAGTTGATCTATGCACTGTTGTTGCGTTAAACCACGCCGAAAATCATAATAAATCATAGCACGAATATTTTCACGAGTGAGTTCCATTCTTGCTGCGAGATGACATTTAAAACCCGTCAAAAACAAAACACGAGCGTTAATAAGGAAGAAAAAATATACCTTATATACTTAAAAAAGTTCAAATTTTACCATGGCGGTCAAATATGCTATTTAAGAAGATTGTAATCCCGGTTTCCGGATATATAAATAGCAGCCCTCGTAGTACATTGTTTGACAAGGGGCTAAAATAATGACACTCAGTCATATTTGTCCTCGCTCACTTTGTGAGCTCGTCCAAATAATCACTTCGTGTCATAATGGCTTTTAGCCACGTGTAAAACACTCTGCTTTTCACTTCGACTACGCGAAAATAAAAAAGACTTAACATTAAAATTGTATATTTCATGAAAAACTAATAGTACAGTTTGAGCAATTCTATCAGAAAGTGTGGCCAATCTGATCAGGTTGGTTCGTTTGTTTTTAATTATTCGTAAGGAGTATGTAGCTAGCCACAAGTTTTTTTTTCAGTGTTATAGAAATTTGTATGGAATTATATGGCTTTCTTTTAAACCCTAGGGGCTAAATGTTCTATTTTAGGTTCGCTTCGCGTAGCTAATATGACGTACTTTTTGAGCAGGAGAAGTGAAAAGATAATTATTTACCTGTAGTAACCCCATCTTTAGTGCTCGGTCTTCTTCATCCTGGTCCTTGTACTTCTCTTTGATTTTCTTCAGCTTACTCCGCTGCCCGCGCTTGATGGTCGGCTCCTTCTTCTCCTCTTTATCCTCTTTTTTCTCTTCTTTCTTATTTTCTTTGTTATTCTGCTTCTTGCCAGTCTTCTTCGGTAGGGTCGGGAATGATAAAGGTTTTTCATCGCCTGGTAACAATTTTATTCAGTTCATTATAAAATAATCATTTTAGAAGATTCTAAAGTCAGAAAAGCCGATTTAGGGGTCAATGTGTAAGCTATAATTTTGGGTCTGAAATAAAACACTTTTATTATTATTATTTTTTAACTTTGACATTCCTCTCTACTCAACAGGGGTGTAAACTTGGACACTGACACAGAGGGAAGGGAACAATATCTTACTTAGTAAAGGAAAGTTTTAGCAGGAAATAGGGATAAATTATTTAAGATCCTAATAAAACAAGCAAAATAAAAAAACTACGTTAAAAATTTGAGATCGATACCTTACGTGTAGCTTGTTTTATGAGTCTTTAAAATTGGGTGGGAAAGTTAATTTTTAAAGTATGAAAATATTAATAACTAATAATACTATTTAATAACCCATAAAATGTTTTGTAATTTTTGTTATAAACCGTTTCGATAAACGCAAGTTTTAACATAGCTGCAGAACAAAGTTCTTATTTTCCCTATACAAGATACTAGAGTGTGACGTCACATGCTTGTAGGCTTTATTATAAAGTTTTTTGGGAAAGTCCAAAAATGTGATTTAAACGTCGTTGTATCTCGGGGAGTTTTAATGAGATTGGAATAGTTTTTTCACCAATATTTCTATTATTAAGACGTCGTTTTATAACATACTATAAAAAAAATGTCAAGTAGCCTATTCTGGGACCTGAGGAGATCAAAGCCACATGTCTCCGCTGGCTGGGTTACTTGGAGAGGATTGGAGACGATCAAGCCTTTAAGAAGATGTTTCAGGGGCGACCGAGTGGAAAACTTCCGATTGACCGCCCAAGATACCATGGTATGACAAGGCGCAGAAGAATCTGTGCACCCTTGAAACACAATAGGGTACATGAATATTTTTTTTTTATAAGCGATAAAAATTCTTAACTAAATATAAAAAGACCGTAAAAACGATTTCAACATGTGAAATTAAAATTTAAATCGGCCAAGAAATACGCAAGATATAGGCATTTGAAACTACTAATTAGATAGGTCAGACGTGCACTGTCACGTCATAGTGCACTCCGGCCATATAAACACCATATTAAATTCTGTTTTGCTAGAAAGAGATAGAATGAAATGTTTGATGGCTTATATCTTGGCTATTTTTATAGCTATTCGAAAAATTATTTTTGTCTACTGTTCGTTACATGAATGAGCTTTTAATAAAGCAAAAATTAAAATTCATGAATATTCCCTATTGGCGGTAGGTCGCGCAGCACAGAGAGGAATGGCGATATCTTTTGTCGGAGGCCAAGTTCCTCTTTGGATCACCGAGCCAGCGTAGTAACTTTGAGTAGAAACGTGAAGTTTGTCTTTTATTGTTTTACTAGTAGATGCCCGCAACTTCGTTCGCGGAGGAGAAAAAGTCATAACCCGTCGTTTTTTCTTCAGCGTAGTCGGGTAAAAAGTAACCTATAACCATCTGGAGATACCCAGCTGCCCGTGTACCAAAAATTGTGGAAATCTGTTTAGCCGATTTTGCGTGATGAAGCCACAACGACACATACAAAAATTTTTCGTTTTAGTGACCTCTAAATAGTCCGTAACAATCTTTTTTTTTTAAATATCTTCAATGCACAGACATTTCATTTTTACAACTTTATAATAGTATAGACTAGAGAAATATGAAGCAAGTTTCAGCTTGGGTATCTATGGGTATTGGGTAGATTGTTAAACATGTTGTGTGGAACAGAGTATAATCGCCAGCATCAATATCTGCCGTAGCAAAGCGGGCGAAAATATCTGACACGTCCTAACAGCCCTAGAAATAGAGTCGCGTCAGATATTTATGCGCGCTTTGTTGTGGCTGATATTAATGCTGGTGACTGTACTTAAATAAGAAACTCACTTTTATCGGATACTTCTGAAAAGGTTCGTGTTTTCGATTCCATTATAACTTCACCGGTTCCATGGTCGACCTGCGATGAAACAAAATAAAAGACTTTTAGTTGACCGGTAGATAATGCCTTAAGAGTCCCCAGTAAGCTCGGCTGAATTTCACCTTCCCATACAAACGGAGTTTCGTTCTCATTTTAAAACTACGTAGTGGATTGTAACAAAACTTTGCATATACAATGACATGAGGTATATCTAAGCCGGAAATTAATTTATATGGCTCCAGTTTATAAAACAAACGAAATACATTAAAAATAAGTTTTGTATGAAACACTTAAATTGGCTGTATTTTTTTTAGTATGGTGTCTGAAGCTACATAAACTAATTTCCGGCCTGCATATACCTCAACTTATTCTAAGTACAAAGTTTCAGAGCAAAATAGCTAGTCGTTTTAAAATGAGAGCGTAACTACGTTTGTATGGAGAACCGAGCGGACTGCGGACTCTTAAGGTATTAACATCGCAAACTTTTAACACATATCTTAACATATTCACGAAGAGTAACAGTTTGGGTCACAGGCCAAGAGAAGAACTACACCAATGCGTTATCATTTAAGGAGGTTAGAAACAAAAGGTGACATTTACGCATTCATTTCATATGTAAATGACTCCTTTTGTTCCTAACCTCCTCATTTGTGTCCGCGATTAAGTCAATATCTACTCTTTACAATTTAAAGTGACTTCTAGATAATGCAAAGGACTTCCTAGCGTAAATGATCACAAAGAACAGGGACCATTCAAACAAGAGGACAAACAATTTCCATACAAAAAGCCGTTCCCCGATATATACATCGCCATCTATGAATAAGAATTATTATTTAAAAATTGTCTACTTTGCAAGCGTGACTCAGTATTTTAATGTTACTATTTATTTATTATTGGCTGTTTACGAACTAATTGTTTCTGTACTAAGTCTCTTTGTACGATTATCAAATCTTTAAATGGTTAGTTTTAAGGCGCCATCGGTTTTCATATAATAGGCTCCCATAGCAAAGCGGGTCTATTTTGTTAAAATATTTTATGACACTATGCATGATGACAGGGTATGAAAATCAAAATTCTAATTAGTCCGTATGCTAAATAATAAATAGTAGATTGTTTGACAAGGGGCTAAAATAAGCCATAATGACACGAAGTGATTATTTGGACTAGAGATGTCACGAATGACGTTTTCGTCACATTCGCGAATGCGAATGCGAATATTAAGGATGCGAATGTACGAATGCGAATGTTTTTGAAACCCATTAAAAAACTCAGTAAATCTGTCAGTTTTTTATTTTTCTAATTACCTATTTAACATAATATGAGTAGAAAGAAAAAAATAGATCTCATAGGTTACAGTCTGTAACTGTACTGTACCATATAATGTCATTACGCAACACAACAATCACAGTAAACCAACTTAGTGAAAACTAAAAATGCTCCCTCCCTATTGGTCAAAATGAATCACGTCATGCGGCTAGCACGCTCTGCGCATGCGCGAGTCGGCTGAAGCAGCCAGGGCGGGCGAAACTTGTCACGACCTGCACACATTCGCATTCGCCAATAATTCGCATCGTTTGATGCGAATGCGAATGTCGATGCGAATGTTTCAAATGATACGAATCATTCGCGTATGCGAATGCGAATGCGAATATTCGTGACATCCCTAATTTGGACGAGCTCACGAAGTGAGCGAGGAAAAATATGTCTGAGTGTCATAATGGCTTTTAGCCACGTGTTAAACACTCTGCTTTTCACTTCGACTGCGAGAAAATAAAAAAGACTAACACTAAAATCGTATATTTCATGAAAAATAAAAAGTGCAGTTTGAGCAATTCTTTATAGTTAAATTAACAGCTTATATTTTTTTTTAAACTAATAATGGCCATAGACAATTGTTACTTTTTAATGTGAAGGGCTGCAATACGATCAGAAATTTTGGCCCATCTGATGAGGTTGGTTTGTTTGTTTTAAATTATTCGTAAGTAGTATGTAGCTGGCCGCAAGTTTTTTTTTCAGTTTCATAGAAATTTGTATGGGATTATATGGCTTTCTTTTAAACGCTAGGGGCTAAATGTACTATTTTAGTCTCGCTTCACGAAGCTAATATGACCTTCTTTTTGAGCAGGAGAAGTGAAAACAATATTGTACACGTATTTTTTGCTTTTTCCAAATAATAAAAAAATACTCAGATAAATCGCATTAAAGTTTAGGAGCGGGGCTCGTGACGTCACTCCAAAGTAAAATTTGTACTTGGGATGACGTCACGCGACATTTTGATTCAATGTATCACCTATATTCTTCTATTATGTAAAAATATAAAAAATACGTGTCCAATATTTTTCATAAATCTACATGACGGACTCATTATTAAAATTTAGTCATCATCCCTATTCAGTGTCATTAATGTGACAGATTTTTAGGGTTAGCACTTTTTTCGGTTTAATAAATATTTTCTTTACTTTTTGTTTTACAAATATCATGATAATAATCACAATATTTGCAATTTATTAGTGGATCACTCCACTAGCGTTATTATTATAAACAAAGATCAGAAACAAAAAAAAAGTAACTTCACAGTTATGCACTAGGCGGCGCTAAACGGCTAAAGAGTCGGATGCACCATACAGAGATCCATAAGCAAGAACAGATGACAAAATTCGTCGACTACTGGTATGGACGATTAGCTCAGTTGGTTAGAGCGTGCTGCCCCGGTCTAGCTCAAGGCACTGGTTCAAGTCCAGTATCGTCGAAAAATTTCTTCATTTGTTTCTGATCTTTGTTTATAAAAATATTTTCTTTTTCATGGGGAATTATGTGTCGATGTATTGGGTATGATTTTTGCATTCACTAGATTGTTCGTAATGATCCGTGTTTTCCTTTCTTTCTGTACCTTGATGTGTGTGTCGGGGAATGCTTCGTCGTCGCTTTCGGTGTCTTCGTCGATGTCGTCCAAGGCTGGCTTCTCCGACTGCGACTTCTCATAGCTCTTCTCTTGCGACTTCTCCTCCTCGTCTGACCCGTCTAAAAAAACAAATAAAATCCGATTTAATTTGGTACGTTTATTGTCAGTATTTACCTAGTAATTATATGACATAAGTGTAAATCAACTTTTGTCTGTTCCCCGTTGTTACATCTCCTGAGTAACTCTTCAAATCTACGATTAAACGTTAAAACAATCTAGATAACATAGGTTCATTTTTCAAGGACCGAACAGAGTAACAAGAAAACGTTGATCCACCAATAACTTTTGTAAAGGCCAATGGTATACACAATTATCTGCTTAGGGCGTTAGTCTTAAACTTACCATCATCTGCGATTTCTTCGTCTGGGTCCTATATCCGCGCTAAGGTGGCTTCACACACGGCAAAAGCTTTTCAAATCATATGCAAGAACAGTAGACCAGTGTTTTTTAACCTGTGGGTCTCGACTTCTGGGGGGTCGCGAAGCCTCATTTTCGCTTTTACATTAATTCGAACTCAATATTTGCAACGTTTAAAACAGCATGTTTCAATCAGCGCAGAATGGGGGTCGCGAAATGTTTTTCTTTTATGTCTCATCATGAAAATAGTTGAAAAATACAGCAGTACAATTGTGACATAAACAATAAACCATATGCGCCGACTGCGCCAGTTAGGAATATTTGTACAAAACTCACCATCGTCCGACACCGCGATCTCTTCGTCCGGATCGTCCTGTGCCAGCGCCGTGGTGGCTTCAGACACGACGGACGTGGTGTCTGAAGCGTCGTCTTCTGGAACCGGCGCCTTGCGCTCGTCCTTGTGACGCTCTATGCAGCTGTCTTCCAGCTAAATATAGACAAATACATTACTATATTATATTAGTGAAACATTATCAAAAAATCAACAGTGGATATCACCATAACGAAAGGTCTATATTTGTGAATTCTTGATACTCTTTGTCAGATGGTTAATTTCTTTTTTCCAGGATATTTCTTTGCGTCAACAATAAAACGGGTCAATCAACTTTTTTCTGTACCTCGTTGCCATGGTTACGTCCCCTGAGTCACTCTTTAAAACTACGATTCTAAACGGTATAAAGGCAGCAAAAATATTGCTTTCCATGTAATATAGGTCCATTTTTCTAGGGCCCATCGCGTCGGTATGTTAATAGCCTAGATAATTTGCCTTTTTCTTTGTAACTCTGTCACTATTGTCTCCAGAGTTACGGGACAGAATAACAACAAAAATAGTTGATACACTCAGATATGGACTTATTAAAAAGACCCAAAAATCTATTTAAAAGGGGTACATGCATGAATTTTCATCGATTTTCTTAATTTCAAAATACCGTTAGAACGATTTCAAAAGGTGAAATTAAAATTAATATCGGCCAATAAATAAGCATGAAATAGGCATTGTAAACTACTAATTAGACAGCGATATGGCAGAGAGGTCCAACATGTACGGTTACGTCATAGTACATTCCGGTCATATAAGCTCCATATTCAATTCTGTTTTGTTAGAAAGAGACAGAACGAGATGTTTGATGGCTTCATTCAAATCATTTTTCTCTACTGTTTGTTACATGAATGGGCTTTTAATTGAACAAAAACAAAAATGCATGCATATTTCTTATTATTTACATGATCACGGTGACTTTTCATAGACATAAATTTTCTGGACTCACCCTGAACAGGAAGCTGAACCCCAGCTGCAGGTGCTGCGGCAGCAGGTAGTTCTTCTTGCCGCGGATCATGAAGGAGCCGGTGGTGAGGTACTCTCCCGTGGGCGCGGACTTGGACACTTGGTGCGCGTGCACCCACCACGCACTCGTCAGCACCTTCGCCTCCCACGCCACACTGACAAATTCAAAATAGGGTTATGTAGATACTACTACGAGACCAGGGGGGTTATTGCCTAACGAAATTTTGACAATAGGGTATAGGCATGAACTTTTTTTATCGTTTTTCTTAACAAAATATCAAAACACCGTAAAAATGATTTCAAAAAGTGGAATTAAAATTAAAATCGGCCAAGAAATACGTATGATATAGCTATCATAATAGCATTATAAATATTGGTAATTACTAACATAGATTATTAAGTATTCCCATTTTGTTTACTATCATCCTATGGACCATTAATTTGTCTGAAAATAAAGATATTTTTTTTTTTTTTTTTTTTTATAGGTATTTTAAAGTACTAACAGAAACTAAACTACAGACAGCGATTTGACAGAGAGGTCCGACATGTACTGTTACGTCATAGTCTACGCCGGCCATATAAACTCCATATTAAATACTGTTTTGCTAGAAAGAGATAAAATGAAATGTTTGATGGTTCATATCTTGGTTATTTTTATAGTTATTCGAAACGTTATTTTTGTCTACCGTTTGTCACATGAATGAGATTTTAATAAAGCAAAAATTAAAACGTCTCGGTCCCAGCGAGAGCGAAGAGTGGGCTGCGGAGAGCCGCTTTGCTACGTTAAATGTAAGGAGAGGAATGAATGATAAAATAGATGAAGTATATCAGATGATGGATGCAAGAAATAGAGAGATTAATGAATGTTGATGAAGCGGCAGTTGTATGCCAGGACCATAGCAAGTGGAAGGTGGTAGTCTCTGCCGATCCCGTAATGGGAAAAAGCCGTGATTTTATGTTAATGTAGAAATTAACAATCATGCATATCGTTATCCGAATCAACTATCATAGTCCATACAAAATCATGACACTTGATTCTGATGACGAGCGTCAAACGCGTTAGGCAATACGGGGGCTGGTTTCTAACTATAGGCCTCTTAGCCACTCACTTGCTTTAGTAACTATCTGTCACTATTCTTATTCTAATACTAGAAGACGCCCGCAACTTCGTCCGCGGAGGAGAAAAAGTCATAACCCCTTTTTTTTTCTTCGGCGTAATCGGGTAAAAAGTATCCTATAACCATCGGGAGAGCCTAGCTACCCGTGTAACGAAAATAGTTGAAATCCGTTTAGCCGATGTTGCGTGATGAAGCCACAACGACACATACAAACATACAAAAAAACAAAAAAAAATTTTTTCGTTTTAGTGACCTCCAAATAGTCTATAACAATCATTTTTTTTAAATATCTTCAATGTACAGACATTTCATTTTCAATTCTAAACAAGCAAGTGAGTGGTTAAGGAAGCTCAGAGTCACTCAGCGAGTTATGGAAGGGGCTATGCTCGGGATCTCTTTAAGAGATCTAATCAAAAGTGAGGAGATTCGTAGACAAACCAATGAAAAGCTTTTGTTTTAATAATTTAACGTAATTCAATTATCTTCGACTCCGTGGCTAATCTTAACAATTAAAATTATACTTTCCAACCTAGGGATGAAAAACAATTTTCCACTCTCCTGTTCGGAAAGTTTAATTTTCATGGGTATTTAGTCGGGTGGAAAATAGCTTTTCCATCCCTAGGGTGGAAATTATTTTATTGTTACGATTAGCCACAGAGCCGAGATAATTGAGTTACGTCATATTATCAAAATAAAAGCTTTCATATCGCGATTGCGATGATGATGATTGATTTTTATATTTTCCTCACAGCCGAAATGAAAAGTAACACTTGGGTGAAATTACCCATTTCACCCTCGAACAATCCAAGTTAAAATTTTCTTTATTGAAGTAGGCCTAGCTACAAGCACTTTTGAATGGTTATTTACGATAGGATTTTAGAGCAATTTATTGATAAAAATTGGACAGCATAAAAAAATAAGAAATGAAATAATAAATATAAAAAGATCCCAAAAAGCATCGTCAAGAAAATTCAAAAGAATTTGTATTCGTATACAATGTTTCTAGAATAAAATCCCTAATGTCAATATGTAAAAAATAATAATAATTAAAAAATAAAATATAATTATAGGTACACATGTCATGATTGCTTTCATTTTAATTAATCCCACGAGTCAATCAAATGAGTTTTCAATTCACATATTTTTTTAATTTACCAATCGATAAGTCAGTTATGCTTCTAGGAAGTTTATTAACACCTCACACAGTTACCCATGAATGTTTTATTTTTATTTTATGGAACCGAGTGGCAGGCACTGCGAGCTTATGCTTATTTCTGGTATTGATATTATGTATATCACAATTATTTCGGCGAAGAACAAATATCTCGGGTGCAATGAGTCACTTTCAACCCTTGGTTACCAATCTACTATTGCAATCCAGTATTTATTTATTTATTACATGATAAATAATATTCAATTCACGGAACTTCAATAAGCCCGTTCTATTTTTTGAAAATATCTTCAGTTTAATTTTCACAAATGTATACTAGTTTAGATGTTAAGTATTTATTAACCTGTAAGCTACCGCTGCTTGTCCGGCCTCAGCCAGCGTCTTGGGCGGCACGGGCCCCGGCGCGGGGTTCTTGACGATGATGGAGGAGGCGCCGGACACGTCGGCGTGCACGTACAGGTCGCCCGAGCGCATGTAGCGTTTCACTAGCAGCTCGTTCTGCTGCTGGTCGCGTCCGCCGATCACCTGTTTAATGCGTGGATATGACAATAGGGATAATGACAACTTTTTTGTGTGGTGTTATAGAACGGCCATTCAATAACAGAAATACTGGTGAAAAAAACTACTTCAATATCATAAAAACTTCACGAGGTACAACAACTTTAGAATCACACTTTTGGACTTTCCCAAAAACCGCTCCATACTAAACCCTACAAAGGTATGACGTCACACCTTCCTACCTTACATGGGGAAATAAAGAACTTTGTTCTGCAGCTATGTTAAAACTTGCGTTTATCGAAACGGTTTCATATGAAAAGTTACAATATATTTCATGAGTTATTCAATGGTATTATTATTTATTATTATTGTCATAGTTCAAAAATGGACTTTCCCACCTAACTTTAAAGGCTCATAAAACGAGCTACATTTTTTGGATTTGTATCATAAAACCACCATTTCGCATCAAAATTGTTTATTATCTGAGTACAGTCATCATCCCTATTAAACCACGTTATCGAACGCTCAGTTTGGGGGCAAACTAAAATAGTGATGTAGGTTCACATAATTGGTAGATTCATATTTACTTATTTTTTTTTTTAAGTCAAAATAGAATTCTTCGTTTGTGAATGCTCTTGAGATATTGATTAATTGCATTTATTTGATCGGATTCACGCAACATTAACAAACATATTAAATAAAAATCCAAGCTTTAAAAAAGTAAAAAATAGTAATCAATTGTTAGAAAACAAGGAAATTAAAGTTGATAATAGTATTGTAAACAAAAGCTGCACTAGTGTAGTTTTTGCAAGTTACATCTGTGGCGGGCCAAAAAACATTTTCATTTTTAAAATGAAATAATGATCTTTATTCTGTAAGTAGGCCGCAAGGGCACTTTTACAAGTCTGAATATACGGCGTTTCCTAAGAGGAGACAACTGAGGAGAAGAAAGCCGAAACAAACTCAACAGTTAGTATTTTTTTCGAAATAACTCATATCTATTACAATATTTGTACTTAGCCTATCCTAAATATATGTTTTGAGTATAAAGTCAATGCGTAGTTCTTCAAGAAAACATATCAACACTAAAATATAGAATATAAAAAGCAAAATAATGATTTTTTATTCAAAACCGCTAAAAGTAAATTATTTGGTTTCTGTTTTGGGCCATGCATTTTTGTCTGTTAAATAGTCCTGTACCCTACAATATGCCTAATATGCCCATGCCAATGGATTTTTACAAGCAGTCGACAATATTTGGAAAATATATTGATGATTTATTTATTATGAAGCATACAATAATAAATACTATTAATAAAATAAATTTCATATCATAATAATTAAAAAAAAAACACTATAGCAGAGCTCTGTTAAGTATGAACCAGATCTTTTGATATGCGATTGAGTAAGTAAATTACCTTTTTTTTATCGATTCATATCATCGAAACTGCCCCACCCCTACCCCCAAACTGAGCGTTAGATAACGGGGTTTAATGACAATAGGGTAGTTTCCTGGGTAAAAAAATATTCTAATTGGTCCGTCGGTTTAATTATCATAAAATATTGGACACGTATTTTTTCTTTTGTCAATGAAACAAAAAAGACAAAGATAAAGCGCGTCAAAGTTTGGGAGTGGGGGCGCATGACGTCACGCCGTACGAAAAACGGTCGCATGGCGTGACGTCACGGGGAACTTTAACGGGCTATGTCTTTGACATTATTTGTTTGACAAAAGAAAAAACATCGTCTCCAATATTTACTGATTCACTAACTGACGGTCCAATTATATTTTTTAGGACACAAGCCTATTAGGATGTTGACTGTACTGAAAATAAAATCGTAATGCACCTATGACCGCGACTAAATAGCACATGAACTCGAAATCATCAAAGGCGAGGCGATTATCGCTCCTTCTCGTGCGATATCGTACGTATAGTTTACATGATACTATATTTATTCTCGTGCTACGACAATCGCATGGTCGAGGCGAGAAACTCACGCCATCTAAATGGGCCTTTAGGGCCAGTAGCATCGACTACATTCAACAGGCCGGTAAACATAAAATGTACGTTGATAGATGTTTTCCCATATAGGAACGTCAAATTCTCTAAAGTTAGCCACCTCATCGAGTAGTCGTCACATGGCTTTTCTGTTGATGCTGCTAATGGTCTGGGCTTCCTTCAGGGTCTGCTTGGCCTTCTATAAGCTCACCAGGTAGTTGTCTGAGGATATATACCAGAAGAACTTCTCGAACCAGTATGTCCTCCTAGCAATGCTAATGCTTACTACTGGTCTACGCTTCCTTCAGGGTGTGCTAGGTCTTCTATAAACGCACCAGGTAGTTGCCCGAGCATATGAACCAGAAGAACTTCTCGAACCAGTACGCTTCCCGGCTTTGCTGATGCTGCTAATCGTCTGCGGTTCCTTCAGGGTGTGCTAGGTCTTCTATAAACTCACCAGGTAGTTGTCCGAGGATATGAACCAGAAAAATTTCTCGAACCAGTAGGTCTTCCTGGCTTTGCTGATGCTACTAATGGTTTGGGCTTCCTTCAGGGTCTGCTTGGTCTTACGTTCGGCACTCTTCAGCGCCTTGTCTGCTGACTCCAGAGTCTTCTGTTGCTTCTTGGCTGCGTTGCGTTTCATGTCGTAATATCTGGAAAATTATAGAATTATTAAAATGTTTCACTAACACCGGAACACAGATATCAATAAAAATAAAAAAAGTTGTCGTAGTCAAATTTATTTTTATATGAGAAATCTACCACATCACACATTGTTTTTATATGACAAGGCCATTGATCATCGTAGATCAGGACTCCACTTACTTCTTCAAAACCCCAATGCCATAACGCACCAGGAACACCTCCGAGCCGAGGTCATTCTACAATTAATCTACATTATGATAGGGACTCACTTCCTGGCGTTAGCGAAAGCTGTCAATGAAATGCGATGTCCTCACACATGGGCGGCACATCCTCGTCTTCCTACGGGTCTAACAGCTGCAGTGTGATGTGATTGGGGTTCCGTTTGCGGTGGCGGACGAGCTACTCTAAAAACTGTATAGCTTTGGGGGAGGACCTCAGAGAAGAGTTCATTCCACATAATGATTGGGACTCACGCCCTAGCGTTAGCGAAGGCGGTCAATGACAGGTCGATGTACACACACATAGGCGGCACACCATCGTCCTCGTACGGGTCGGACAGCTACAGGATGATGTGGTTGGTATTACAAGTTTGGGTACTCACTTCCTGGCATTAGCGAAGGCTGTCAATGACAGGTCGATGTCCACACACATGGGCGGCACATCATCGTCCTCGTACGGGTCGGACAGCTACAGGTTGATGTGGTTGGTATTACAAGTTTGGGTACTCACTTCCTGGCATTAGCGAAGGCGGTAAATGACAGGTCGATGTCCACACACATGGGCGGTACATCATCGTCCTCGTACGGGTCGGACAGTTGTAGAGTGATGTGGTTGGTGTTGTCACATGTTTGGGTACTCACTTCCTGGCATTAGCGAAGGCTGTCAATGACAGGTCGATGTCCACACACATGGGCGGTACATCATCGTCCTCGTACGGGTCGGACAGTTGTAGAGTGATGTGGTTGGTGTTGTCACATGTTTGGGTACTCACTTCCTGGCATTAGCGAAGGCTGTCAATGACAGGTCGATGTCCACACACATGGGCGGTACATCATCGTCCTCGTACGGGTCGGACAGTTGTAGAGTGATGTGGTTGGTGTTGTCACATGTTTGGGTACTCACTTCCTGGCATTAGCGAAGGCTGTCAATGACAGGTCGATGTCCACACACATGGGCGGTACATCATCGTCCTCGTACGAGTCGGACAGTTGTAGAGTGATGTGGTTGGTGTTGTCACATGTTTGGGTACTCACTTCCTGGCATTAGCGAAGGCTGTCAATGACAGGTCGATGTCCACACACATGGGCGGTACATCATCGTCCTCGTACGGGTCGGACAGTTGTAGGGTGATGTGGTTGGTGTTGAGCTTCAAGTGCTTGATGCAGGACGCGACCGGGTCGTCGTTCTCACGCGCCGTCTTCACTAGCAGCGTTATATCGTCCCAGGACATCTGTTAAAGGAAACGGTTGGTTGACCGAGCGAAGCCTTCGTTCCCGCTTGGCCAAAAATGCTTACGTATGTCTGTATACCCGGATTTCCTGCTACAGGTCGCATTTCGCGTGAAATTTTGTGAGCAGATTCGATAATTTCGAAGCGTGCGAGCGTTATAGTACTTGAGAGCAATGCTTTGGAAAAGGGTAACTTTTGAGCAATAGATGCCTCTGGAATTTGTACAAATTCTAACAAGAACATCAAATACTCGGGTACATGACGCCATTCTTTTGGTTACGTAGCAGAATATCTACGATCAAATGTCATAAGCTTCAAACACATATGTCTAGAATGTCGAAAGCCTAAATGAATAACGTTCGTTATCTATAAAGTTCGAAATATATACAACACGATAGATCGAAAGAATATAATATCGAAGTACAAAATGAATATGATGATTTGACATAAAATTGATGCACATAATGTCTACAATGTCGAAAGCCTAAATGAATAATGTTTGCTATCTATAAAGTTCAAAATACATACAACACGATTGATCGAAAGAATATAATATCGAAGTACAAAATCATCATCATCATTTCAGCCATAGGACGTCCACTGCTGGACACAGGCCTCCTCAATACATTTCCGCATGGGCCGGATAGAGGCGACCCGCATCCAGCGCAACCCTAACCAGGTCGTCGGACCACCTTGCGGATGGCCTTCCTACGCTGCGCTTGCCGGTATGCGGTCTCCAGTCGAGAACCTTTCTACCCCAACGG
Organism: Hedya salicella; assembly: GCA_905404275.2. Lineage (NCBI taxonomy): Eukaryota > Metazoa > Arthropoda > Insecta > Lepidoptera > Tortricidae > Hedya > Hedya salicella. The sequence goes on along the minus strand of FR990113.1, from coordinate 21,345,586 downwards.
CCATCGGTTCTTCGAACTATGTGCCCTGCCCATTGCCACTTCAGTTTGCCTACCCTGTTTGCTATGTTGGTGACCTTGGTTCGTGTACCGATCTCCTCATTCCTGATTTGATCCCGTAGAGAAATCCCGAGCATAGCTCTTTCCATAGCTCGCTGAGTGACTCGGGAGCTTCCGTAAGAGGCCCATAGTCAGATACCACGTCTCGGCTCCGTAGGTCATCACCGGTAATATGCACTGGTTGAAGACTTTCGTCTTCAAGCACTGAGGTATGCTGGACGAGAAGACAGTTCGCAGTTTCCCAAACGAGTTGGATCCGTCGATTGATCTCTTTCTCGAAGTTGGACCTGCCTAACTGGATTGTTTGGAAACTGGAGTACACAATGAATATGATGATTTGACATAAAATTAATACACATTTCCTACGTCTTTGACGGAATTTGGTGTCCCAGAATATTTTTTCTATTTCCATAATTGTTTTTGGTTTCTTTTTTCAGTTCATTAAACAATTCATAAAATTAAAGTTGTTTTTTCACACATATTGGTTTATATGGTGGTGAAACGCCTCAGCACTATTTTGTGTGTAGGGTATATCGACCTGCTTTTTCACGTGATGCTCAGTCAAATAAACAAACAAACAGACAAAATTCTAAAAACTGTTGGAACGTGTTCTGTTATCGATTCTAAGGATCCCCGGCCAACTTGTTTTCGAATATCTTCCATGTACAGACTTCGAGCAGCTTCAGCTTTATTATATGTATAGATGAAGAATTACCGTACGGTATGCAATTTGACCGTGTATATTTGACCGTATATATTTGACCGTGTATATTTGACCGTCTATATTTGGCCGTATATATTTGACCGTGTATATTTGACCGTGTATATTTAACCGTATATATTTGACCGTATATATTTGACCGTGTATATTTGACCGTGTATATTTGACCGTGTATATTTTGAATTTATGAAAAATGATGTTATGGATTACGTACGGTATGCAATTTGACTTAATGTATTTTGACAGTATGCATAACGATCTTATGACATTTGATTTTAGACATTCTGCTATGTAACTATTCTTTTGATACTTCTAACAATGCTAGCATTTTTGGTATGATAATACTGGATACTCATCTCAATATGTACAGTTTATCGCAAACAATTGTTTGCGATAAACTGTACATATTGAAATGAGTGAAATTTCATAATTTTTTATCGTTTTCTTGTTTTGTTTTTGTACATATTTTTTAACACCTACTTGAGAAGGTAACAATTGACCTAATTGTTAAATAAAAGTGGTGGATGTTCACAATAAATAAGTTATTGATTATTAACAACAATAAATAACCAATCAGAAAAAAAATATCTGCGAAAATTATTTTTGTTTATAGAAAATGGCTAAGGCTGGATTTCACCAATCTTTTATTCCGGGAATCACAAATAGTTATGTCAAATTAATATGGAGTTAACATTTCTATCCAAGAATAAACGTTATTCCCGGAATAAAAGTTTGGTGAAAACCAGCATAAAAAAAAAACACAGAAAAACATTTTTCTCTAAAAATTATACGCACTTTTACTTTTTTTAGGTGTACTAATTTGAGTAAAAACTTAAAAAGAAATAATGACAAAAAAATTTGCAGTTTTACTGGTAAAATGAAATTTCACCCCTTTTAATATGTACAATTTATCGAAAACCACCAGGGTGCATTGCATGACTTTTGGTAGTGTTTTCTAGTGTAGGTGTGTAGTGGTCACCTGGTTGGCGATGGCGGCTTGCACGGCGAGCCGCGCTTGTTCGACGAGCGGCTCGTTGCGGGAGATCAGCTCGGCGGCTTGTCTGTCTGTCACTTGTAACTCCTCCAGTTCCGTCACTCGTTTCTCGTGGTCCTTACGAACGTTTTGTAGTTTCTTCATGGCTTCGCGTTCTACATGGATGGTCTATAAAGAGAGATTTGTATTAGGAAAGCAACAATGAGTTACATCAACTACATTTAACAGGCTGTACCTTCTTTTATCGAAAAACGTTTCATCGAATACTTTATTTCTTCGACATAACATTTCATCGAAAGCATTTTTCTCTGAAAACTTAGATTGCAGTGGATTGCAATAAATTTTTCTTTCTAATTAGATCCTTGTATCAATATTGTATAAAAAATATGTGATGTTTTCACATTAAAAATATAAACAAATATTAATTTGGGATTGTTATAAAACAAACTTAACCTAACCTAATGGCTTCTACATGGGGATATTTTCTAAAATCATGAAAATTGAATGGTAACAAATATATCAAAATACCGTAAAAACGATTTCAAAAAGTGAAATTAAAATTAAAATCGGTCAAGAAATACGCATGATATAGGCACATGTACTGTTACGTCATAGTGCACTCCGGCCATATAAACTCCATATCAAATTCTGTTTTGCTAGGAAGAGATAGAATGAAATGTTTGATAGCTTATATCTTGGATATTTTTATTTGTCTACTGTTTGTTACATGAATAAGCTTTTAATAAAACAAAAATAAAAAAAAAACATCCATATATGTTAAGGCTCTATTGGACTGTTTCTGTTGATTGTGTGCAATAAAGAATTGTTGTATTGTTTTGTATTCACTATTGTAAACTATTACCATATACCCTAATCTTGATGTGGCTACTATCTTCTGCATTATGTAGCCCTGATAGCTGGCCCCTATTTCACAATCGTGACAAATGTCGGGTAACAGCGACAATTTCACGCACATTGCGTACCCAGTATTAAAGTAAGGAGATGTATCGAGCTTTCGGGGATGGTCGTGAACATAAAATTGTCGTTGTCACCTGACAATTGTCACTATTGTGAAATAGGGGCCTGGTCTTCCTTCTTATGTAGCCCTGGTACATGGGACTGTTAAACAATAGACAATCATACCTTTATGTCGATCTTCTGGCCTTCAAGCGCAGAGTAGAACTCATCCACAGCTCTGTCGAAGGTGTCATACTCCGCGTAGGGCTGCGTCTTATGCTGCGCGTAGAGCATTGGGTGGAACTCCACGTTTGTAAGGAAGAACGCGCCTTCGCCTTGCTGCGGGCGCTCTTCCTTCTTCTGCGTTATGTAGCCCTGGTACATGAAAGTCAGTTATTTCTTTCTAATTCTAAACTATTAAAGGTTCCATAGCAAATATTTCAAATATAGAATCCGTTTAGTATATATTGTCTATTTGACCGCATGTCATACACATGAGCAATCAGTTTTATTTATGTAATTAAGTTAATATTGAATGTATGTAAACTATCCCTACAGAAGTGCACTGCAGTCTATGTCCTTGCGACTTCATCACGTCTAAAAGGCTGACGAATTTCAACAATTTATGGTACAAATATAGCTGGATATACTAGGATGGTTATAAGATATATTTTACCCGACTACGCTGCAGAAAAGACGGTTATGACTTTTTCTCCTTCACCAGCGAAGTTGCTCGCATCTTCTAGTGTTTTAAAAATAGATTGAGGACAGTGATCTTGATCTTCTAAAATTAATATCTTATTTCTAAGATAAATGAGGTTTAATAAGTGTATAACCTCACCTTGGCCACTTGATTCCTCGCAGTCTCCAACAATTCCTCAGCCCTCTGAACAGCTGCTACCAGCTTCTCCAGGTCTCTTTCCACGAAGAACCCCTTACTGGGCTCTGTGCTGATTTTCATGTTGCCCGAAAGACCATTCTCCAGGAGGATGTGGTCTATTATCGCCGGACCATATTCTAGGGAAATAATTAAACTAATTAATCGTTTAAATAAAACAATTTAACGGATTATATCACGTATATTATTTCATTTCAGTTCCCGACGTTTCGGAATTATTTTATTGTTTGTTGTTTTTTTCGGAATTGTTTTATTTAAATGAGTAATACTCGCGGAAACAGAAGAAAATATTATAACCTAATTAATGTTCTATAATATGTGAAACTGCCTCTTTAAGCTTATGCTTCTTTGGGATTGGAAAAGATGGACAGCCGTAGAGCATGTTTTTTTTATTCTAGAACATATATGATGAAATGTTGACGTTGTACTCCTTATAATAGGCCTCGAAATCCAACGTTTCGGGGAGGCGAGTTGCATACACAAAATTGAAGCTCTTCGACTTTCTTTTGTTCATATTCTATAGATACCTCAGCGAAAAAAGGGATTGCCAGCTTCGTATATCTACTTGGCTGGCTATCCCTGTATTTCCAGCCTCTGCATTTATGTACTATTCTTATAAAGCAAACTAACAAATGGCTGCTAGTTGCTGAATAAAAAACATTGTGTTAAATATAAGGATAAGTTCGCCTACGTTAAATCGGGGATTGAGTTTCATAACTTTTCAACTCTCTTGTTATGGTGTTAAGGTTCAATTGTGCGAACCCTTTAATTCCGGACTATATACATGTGTTTTGTAATAGTTTTGTTAATGTTTATGTGCAACATCGTCAGCGGAGGAGAAAAAATCATAACATCTTTTTTTCTTCAGCATAGTCGGGTAAAAAGTATCCTATAACGATCTGTGGATACTCAGCTACCCATGTACCAAAAATAATTTAAATCCGTTTAGTCGATTTGGCGTGATGAAGCCACAAAGACACATACAAAAAACCCAAAAAAGAATGTTTTTGTTTCAGTTACCTCCAAATAGCCCGTCACAGTATATTTTTTTAAATATCTTCAATGTACAAACGTTTCATTTTTACAACTTTATATTAGTAAAGATGTGCGATACATTATATTCAGTCAAATAACAGGTATAACCAAAACCAACCTACCTAGGTTAGGGTTGAGTATTTTCTTGAGATTGTCTCCTGGTTTGCTGTTGGCTAGAATTTTCTGCAAGCCCTCTGCGTCAGGTGGGTCAAAATTAGACTTTGCTCTGTCCAGAGGATATTTTTCTTTCACTGCAAACCTGAGTAAATAATTGAATCTACATTATGTTTTTGTTACAATATTGAATCATATGACCTACTTTTTATTTATGAATTGACAAAATTAAAGTAGTGAATTTCTAAATGTTAAAACAATACTATCCATACTCATATAAAAAATGTGAAAGTAACTGTGTCTGTCTGTTACCTTTTCAGGCTTAAATTCCTGAAATAATTTAGGAAAAAAAATTGGTACAGAGCATATTATTATCCCAGAAATCATCCTATAAGGGGTGTATATTTGTATAAGGATTCAATCATTAAAATGAAGGTTGTGTTGAGATGAAGCTGCCGATAACTGCTAGTTTAAATAATTAATTTTACAACCAATACCAACCTGACTTTATCTCCCTCCACATGCGGCCGCAGCACATTGAGTATCGTCCACTCATAGTCTGTCAGCACTATGTTGCCCCGGTCATACAGCTCCAGTATAACATGGTATGCGGCCTCTCCGCTGCCAAACTGCAGGTCCACTATGCGGTCAATGCCGAGCTGTGTAAGCTTCTCCAATCTCTTATTTTTGAGATGTTTCCTGAGCTGTGGAACAAAAAAATATAAATATTTCTCTACTCATCAATTAAAAACCACATACTTCAAATCAAATCAAATCAAAATATCCTTTATTCAAGTAGGCTTAGATACAAGCAATTGTCAGTTACAATGAGAGAAGTCTTTGCTGGGAAACATACAATATGATCCAACATTTGTTGCAAGGATTAGGGAAACCCAGAAAATCCTAATCAGATCATTTAACTTAAGTATAATACTTACTTATTATTGATAAAATCATCATTTTAGAAATTAAAATAATTAATAAGATAAATCCCAAAAGGATTGTCAATAAAAAAGAAAAAAAAATCTAGAATGTGTCTAGAATAAAATTCTAAATGTCAGAGTATATAAAACAATTAATATGCGTGTACCAATTAACTATTACAATATTGTCTTAATTATACTTAAAACTTTTACAATTGTGTTATAACTAATTTATAATTGATACACGCAGAGGAGATGTACAAATTCTCCAGATCAATGTTAATATAAAATATAAACTATTTTTTTTTCAGAGATGTATAAGGTCTCTAGGCGTCACGACATGCGATAAAATTAAATATAATAATTTGACTGAATTCTACTGAGATGTTTAAGGTTTCTTAGGGGTCAAAGTGAATAATACATTAAAAATAATTATTATTAAATCTAAATTTCTTAGAGATGTATATGGTCTCTAGGCGTCGTAACATGCAAAAAGATAAAATTAGTTAATTAAAATCCTCAGAAATGTTTAAGGATATACCTCTATAAATAAAACAAAACTCTTAGAGCTGTATACAGTCTCTAAATCAAATAAAAATGACTAACTTCAATCGAGTACAGGATGAAGTCTCTCACGTAATCAGTTCATTAAACACTGGTAGGCAGTTACTAGGTATACAATTAATTTGGCCCTTCCTAGCATGAACAGACCGGACCCCACAAACGGCACCCATTCACAAGCATGACGCATATCTCAGCCATCGCCTCCCTCAACCATATTTTAGGGAAGGTTGCGACCCGATCAACGACGCCACCGTAAGCAAACGCCTTCAAGCGAGCATGACATGCTCACACTGCCGGGCATTAAACACTAATAGTATTGCCCGGTGAGAAACAACAAATGTGCTCTCATGTTACATTAAATGCGAACTATTATTACCTCTTAAAATAATGCTTACTTTACATATACAAGACTAAACTACTGGCTTAAAGACATCTTTATCGTCTAAAATGTCATTTACAGTATAATACGCCTTGTTTAGTAGGTGACGTTTTATGTGGGACTTAAATTTGCTGCAAGGTAAATTCACTACATCGGTAGGTATTTTGTTATAGAAGCGTACACAGTTTCCCACGAACGAAGTTCCAACCTTGCGGAGACGATGAGCAGGCATGGCAAGCTTGTTCTTATTTCTTGTATTGTAGTGGTGAATGTCACTGTTGTGTTTGAAATCATGTTGATTTTTCCGAACATACATAATATTCTCGAGAATGTACTGAGATGCTACGGTGAGAACATTGGTTTCCCTGAATTTTTTTCTCAGTGATGCACGAGCTCCCAGTACATAGATTGAGCGTACTGCCCGTTTTTGTAGTACGAAGGTTGTTTGTATGTCCGCCGCCTTGCTCCACAACATAATTACATATGACATTACACTATGAGAATAACTGAAGTACACGAGCTTTGCCGTCTCGACGTTTGTTAACTGTCTGATTCGCCTCATTGCATAGGCTGCGGAGCTTAGTGTACCTGCAAGAGTGGCTATATGCGCATTCCATTGCAGTTTAGAGTCCAAAGTAAAACCCAGGAATACTGTTTTGTCTTCAAATTCTAGCACATCGCCTTTCAATGTCACCTTGGCATAATCTACTTGTTTCACATTCGGTAATGAGAATTTGATGCACTTGGTTTTCTTGGCATTTAAAAGTAAGTTATTTGCAGTAATCCAATGTACAATAGTAGACAGCGCATCGTTTATAGTAACGAAGTTATTCTCTCTTCTTTTCACTTTAAAAAGAAGAGAAGTATCATCTGCGAATAACACAATATCATGTTTATCTTGCACAAGGTTTGGTAGATCATTGATATACACTAGAAACAGAAAGGGGCCTAGAATTGAGCCCTGGGGTACCCCCATAGCAACAGATGACCCAGTTGATTGCATCCCGTTGATGACTACGCGTTGCGTTCTGTCTGAAAGATATGATGAGACGAGGTCAACTGCACCATTCTTTATTCCGTAGTGTTCCAACTTACACATTAAATTATTATGATCAACGCAATCAAATGCCTTTGATAGGTCACAAAAAATCCCAATAACATCTTGAGCGTTTTCCCAGGCATCAAAGATGTGTTTAACTAGCACTACCCCAGCATCAGCAGTGGAGCGATCTTTGGTAAATCCAAATTGACTGCTATGAAGTAGGTTATATCCATTAAAATGAGATGTAAGTTGATTAAGAATAAGTTTCTCAAAAGCTTTACTCAATGCGGGTAGTATTGACATTGGTCTATAATTTGTGGGGTCTGTTTTCGTTCCTGATTTAAATAAAGGAATGATCTTGCTGTGCTTCATCTAATTAGGAAATACTCCAGTGTCAATACATTTGTTGAATATATCAGCCAAATATGGTGCAATCGCCTCTATTATTGAATGTAACACTTAAACGGAAAGGCCCCACAGGTCTTCAGTTTTCTTCAAATTTAATGATCTAAAGGTTTTGATAATAGTATTTGGAGTATAAGTAAATTTGAAGAAGTCTTTACATTCTGGTACATACATTTTTAATATTGATTCAGCAATATCTGGTGATGAATTTAAAGATTTTGTTGTCTCCACAGGTATATTAGAGAAAAACCGCTCAAACTGATGAGCAAATTCAATGTCCGCATTTACTGTTTCATCATTGATTTTTAGGCTAAAATGAGGATTTTTAACTTTAGTTTTCCTAGTTTCGTCATTTATGACCTTCCAGACAGCCTTCACCTTGTCACTAGAGTTAATAATTTTTTTAGACAAATTCAGAAGCCTATATTACTTTTTAAATACAATAGGTTGTAAGATAAAATTTATTTATTATTAGATTTTTTTGTTTGTTTAGATGACACATTTGGCTCAGTGGGTTGTACAGCAGCCTACAAAGCCTTTCGAATCTCGGCCAGGGCAAGTGTTTGTGTGATGAGCATGAATGTTTGTTCCTGGGTCTTGGATGTTTCCTATGTATTTATGCATTATAATTTATCTATATATTATGTATATCATCGCCTAGTCCCCATAGTACAAGCTTTGCTTAGTTCGGGACTGGGTTGATTTGTGTAAGATTGTCCCCAATATTTATTTATTTTTATTAGGAGATTGGAAATTTGAAGGAGGCCTTTGCCAATGGTCAAAAACAAAACTATTTAGAATAAAATATAAAATGTAATACTTCTAAATTATATTAAATTAATTTGTAATTATTACTTACTTTCATTGTAAACCCTGAAGGTGCCACATTCTTCGGCCACTCAAACTGAGTGGTGTGAAACCGATTGGCAGATTCCAGCAGCAACACCGCCTTCTCCTCGGAGCGCTGCAGGCGGATCAGGTATGACTTATTGTCAATGTCGTACACCTGGTTCACTCGCATGCCAACCAGCCTGGGCGGACACAAAAGTAAACAATGGAATTTTAGTACTACATTTCAGTTATTTACGCACTTATTCCGATAGTGAATTGCTTGAAAGATGCAAATAATGCACCTACTGTATTAGCACTTAAGGTAAAGTAAGTATTGCAATTCAATTGCAGCCGAATTTGTTTCATTGCACAACAAAATTGATACTACTGTTAAGATGAAGAAAACTTACTTTTGCAGTTCAGTGACCATGCATATTATATCGTAAGTGTTGAAACGCGTCTTCATTTTGAAGAAATATTATTTTCTTTGCTAGTATTTAACTAGTACTAGGTTCTTTTTGCGAAATATACAACACGTATTAGTATTACACTGTCAACGCATGTAGTTGTCATTGCATTTGACCACACATTTGACGTTATTAAGGAGTTTCTATTTGTTTGTTAACTGTGTAAAATTTCTACAGAGTAAAGAAAAGCAAGCTTTCTAACTGTGTATATAAACCTTAAATTTCTTTAAATAAAGTGTTTGGCAGTTGCATTTAAAGTAAAGTGATAAAGATCATTTCATTATCATCGAGATCATTACCAAAGATTTAATGAGATTGGAAGTAATTCATAACAGTATACTAAGAAAACAAAGGTCGTTATATTTGACTAATTTGAAACTAGCTTTATGTTGAGGAGTTTTTTGTCTGCATAGGTAACAAGAAAAAAGAATTGCTGGTCTGTCAAATGCACGTGTTAGGTTATAAATTACTATTTTGATTCAATCAGGCTAAACTGCTTGGAAACTAGTTAATATACACTAATCAATACAATGGACACTGAAGACGCAAAATTAAAGGAGTTCAAGCTAAAACCGATGAACTGTGAACTGAATTTTCTTAGTAAATCAGATGGCTCCGCTATTTTATCTCAAGGTAGTTTCGCTTTAAAACTGTTTTTATATTCACTGTTTGTAAATTAAACAGCTTGATTAACATTGTTCCCTTTTAGGATCAACAGTGGCGTTAACTAGCGTTAATGGGCCATTGGAAGTGAAACTATCGAGTCAGAGTATAGAAAAAACTACACTTGAAGTTCTATTCAGCTGTAAAGGCGGGAAGCCCTCCGTAAAAGACAGGTAATCTATATATTATAAAGTTGTTAACTTGTCTGTACAATAAAGATATTTTCAAAAAAAATAAGTGATACCGACAATTGGTTAAAATACTAAATAGTTTTTTCTTTTGTGTTTTTTCTGTTTGTATGTGTTAGTGTATTGGCTTCATCACGCCAAAACAGCTAAACGGATTTCAACTATTTTTGGGCATCCACAGATGGTTACAACATACTTTTTATCTAACTATGCAGAAACCCTACACTGAGCATGGTCTGACATACTCTTGGCCAGTGTTTCCAATTTGTCCAAACTGTACAACAAAACTGAAAAAAGCTGTGAATAAGTAAATTTTTAATGAGCCTGGTATGTAAATACTCCGTTAACTTTCTTAAATCTATAACTGCCAGTGGAAAAATAAATTGTAGTAATAATGGATTTCTTGTTGGGAATCCCAGGTACAAAGAGAATATCATCCGGCAAACTTGTGAAGAAGCCATTCTGAGTAGCCTATACCCACGCACCGGCATCACAGTCACGGTTCAAGAGCTGGAGGACTATGGAGGGGTAAGAATATATATTTTCGATGCATTTGTTATTCCCCAAAATATTAAGGGCTAGTTGCACCATTCACATTTAAAGGCCCAGTTAACATTACAAAGAAAAATATAATTATTAAAAAGTTGTAAGAATGAAATGTCTATACATCAAAGATATATGAAAAAAATAAGTGAAACAGGCTAATTTTTTTCATTTTTGTAATGTTTTGGGCATTTAAAGAGTGGTAGGATACTTTTAAAGGATATGTAAAAGGCGACTAAAGAATATATCGGAGGTCGGGCAGCAATCACCAACCTGTCTGCCAAGCGTGGCGATTATGACATACTTCTCAATATTTTGGGGGAGGCCTATGTCCAGCAGTGGGTGTCTTTAGGCTGATGAAGGTTACTTTTTACCCGACTGTGGTTAAGCAAAAAAAGACGATTATGACTTTTTTCGTTCGCGAATGAAATTGCGGGCACCTTCTATTTCTCTATATGACAGATTCCAAAGTATATAACTACAAACTAAATTTCAGTACCATAGTTTTAAGTCTGAATGAAATAAGCATGTTAAGTTTGAAAGGCGTCTGTGGGCTATGTATTTACTAAAATGTATGATATGATTTCCATATCTTATTTTATGTTAGATTGGACCTTGCCTATCCAATGTCAGGTTAGGCAATTTTAAAATGTGTATTACCTTTATTTTATTTGGCCTAGTTCCACTCACTGCATCCTCACGCAGTAAGTGGAACTAGGCTGAGACTGTGTTATGATATAGGCCTCCTTTAATTCTATCCATTTTCTGTCAGTGAATGTACTCCATTTCAATGAAAAAGCCTTATATTTTTGTGTCCCCTCATCTTTTGTTAATTTCCTGAATTTTCCCTCATCATGTGTCCAATCTATTGCCATTTCATCTGCCTTGTTTTGACTGTCACTGTAAAGGAATTTCTTATTTTTCAAAGTCTCCACATGGCCGGTTTTCTGATCTTGAAAATACTGCAAAAAGTTCATTTCATTACTTTTGCTATACCTCCTGATCTGGTGAAGGTTGCTGGAGTCCACTGTATACTTTTTTATGTAAGATAGGCAAAGCATTTGACTTCAATCTCACCTGTTGGTAATCGACGATGAAGAATGCTCACCTAGATAGTGTCTATTTACTCTTGTCTCGAAGAGAACCAAGTTATTGTTCTGGGTAAAGATATGCTGGATGAGAGTTCCCCTCTTGCCTGCGCCCTGTTCCCCCCTTCGCTTTGTTTGAGCCGTTGTTATATCACCAATATAACAAATCCACGTCTAATCCCATATGCTACGGCCAGACTTGAATGCGAAGATTCGTGTTCGCGTTGTCACGATAAAAGTTCGTGTTCGATCCATGACGAAGTGCTTGGCCACGTCAAAAAAAACTCGACTACGTCGCGATAATCTGGATCGTGAAGAGCGCGAAGTGTAGCCCACCGCACGAACTTTGTCGCGACAAAAGCGTTTGATGTGTGGCAATTTACCGACAGAGGCGCGAAGTGCATTCGTATTCGCGAAGATGATTCGCTATAGGACGAATTATTTGGCCACACGTGTCGCGACAACGCAAATCTTCGCGTTATCGCGATAGTGTGGCTCCAGCAATAGTAAGGAAATGGAGAAGGTAGAATTAGTTCATGCAGTCCCCCTGTATGCGGGCGGCGGAGGATAGGTCATGATGGCGTTGGTTGGGGGAGGCAGTGCGTCCGGCAGTCCGAGCGTCCAGCTGTGGACGTATTTAGCTGATGATATCTCCCTGTCTTGCTTCTAGCGAGTTTAAAGTTTTTAACTTATTAACATCCGCCCCCAGCTACTCACCACATGCGTCAATTGCGCGTGCCTGGCGCTGATCAACGCGGGCGTGTCGATGCGACACGTGTTCGCCGCCGTGCAGTGTTGCGTGGACGACCGGGGAGACATCGTCCTGGAGCCCGCGGCGGAGCAGCTCGACGAGGCGCGCGCCGTGCTGAGCTTCGTGTTCGACGAGCGGGACAAGAGCTTGGTCACAGGTGAGTGTAGTGTGGGGGGAGACATGGGAGGGGCCAGCAGGCGGAGTGCGATACAAACTCTGTTCAATCGATTCATACGCACGTTTGTATCGATACAAACGCGCATGCGTATCGCATGATATTGGTGTTTGACTCGTAAACGGGTGGACCCAGTAATTACGTGGCCTGTGTTTGCGTTCCTTTTTAGGGTTACGTAGCCAAAATGGCGAAAACGGAACCCTTTTAGTTTCGTCATGTCCGTCCGTATGTCACACGCATTTTACTGAAAAACTACCAGATGTATATTGATGAAATTTGGAGTATTGATGTTTTGTATAAGCCGCTACTTTGTTTGATAGTTAAATAACAAAAAAATATTTCTAAGGGGGGGCACTCCATACATGCAACCGAAACTGATCTTTTTTTCCAGCAAATATCAATGCGTGGCTCATTATTTCGGCATGATCCGATATACCGTTTTTGGGTTATTGCCGAAAAACCGCGCTTCTTAGCAAAAGGACGTAAGTGCTGTGGAGATATGATCTTTTGCTAATGCACTTTTTCTTAATGTACGTTTTTTATCTATAGTGCACTTTTTGTATATATATAAAAATAATAATAATAACACACTCGACACCCCTGAGCCCTCACGTCCGTGTTGCTTCCGGCAGTCTTGATTGACGGCAATTACGGGGGCCCATCAAGTGAGTGGCGAGTCACCACCCGCCACAGATAACGATCGATTGGTAGTTATGGCGGGTGACATATTCCTATTGCAATAGCCCAAAAATAAATCCATTCAAACTACAATCTCATAGCCCGATATCTCTTTCCGTTCAATGCAATAGTTCCATCTGCTGGGACCTGCTCATGGACGTATTCTCTTATTGATATGATCAGGAGCGAGTCCCAGCAGAAGTACAGCCACAGCAAACTTTTCGAAACGGCCTCTACGTGTTGGATCCATATCCCCACGCAAGCCTCTCAAAAATCCGGGACATACGAGCCCGTGACTCAATGTAAGATACAAACATAATAAAACCAATTGTACACAAATCGAACTAGTCCCATGGTAAGCTCAATAAGGCTTGTGTTATGGGTACTAGACGACGATATATTTAATAGATATATTACTTAAATACATAGAACATCCAAGACTCAGGAACAAATATTCATGCTCATCACACAAATATTTGCCCGTACCGGGATTTGAACCCAGGACCTCAGCTTCGCAGGCAACGTTACTCCCACTGAGCTAAACCGGTCGTCAGAGAGTATAAACGGCTGCGGAACCCGACACTAGGCATGGTCCGACATGTTCTTGGTCGGTTTTTTTCAAGTATCAATAAAGCGAGAATGATCAAAATTGTAAGCGACTTTATCACGGTTGCATCAATACTGGTTCGTAATTTTATTGAATCACTACAGCTGCCGTGTCCAGCGTCTGTATCGAGATTGCATCGTGATTACTGCTGTTTCAAGTCGGGCTTTTGTTTAAGGGTCTATTCAGACGTACGGTCCGGCGCCTCGCTCCTTCGGCCGTCTCCTCGCTCCTTCGGCCGGCTCCTCGCTCCGACTATTTCAGAACCCCTAAGATGGCCTCTTAGACCAAAAGAGAAAAAGGAAACTTACAAAAAATAATCAGACGTACCGCAACCACACGACAATGTCAACTACGTGGTCAGACGATAATTATTTATTTATTTAAACTTTATTGCACAAAACAAAAGTAAGTACAAATGGCGAACTTAATGCCAAAAGGCATTCTCCACCAGTCAACCATAGGGCCCAACAGAGAAGCATGAAAATGGTGCAGTGGGGAAAAACATTCAGTACTGAGAGTGTTAGGACACACAAGCAAATAATGCATACATAATTGCTTATACCTATACTATATATGGTATACAATATATATATATATATATATATATATATATATATATATATATATATATATTACATATAAATAATAAATAAAAAATATACCAGCTACTGCATGGAAGATGGACGCTACTTGAGTTCTTGTTCCAGCAGATGCCTACGTAGCATCCGCTTGAAAACTACCTTGCTTGGGGCTTGTCTGATAGATAGAGGGAGCGAATTCCAGAGACGGCTTGCCTGAAGGGCGAAAGAATTTGACATGAAACCGGTGTGGTGTGAAGGAATTGAAAGTTTGAGAATTCGGGAGGAACGTAGTTCACAGCCTGGACGGGGAGTTTGAAAAGCGAATTTGCTTTTGAGGTATCCTGAGCGGAAGGCTCGAACAGGATAGAAAATAGGAAACAAAGGATTCTAAGAGACCTGCGACCGCCTATGGGAAGCCAATTGAGCTGACGGCGAAAGAATGAAACGTGGTCATATTTACGAAGGCCGAAGATGAAACGTATGACATTGTTAAGGAGACGATCTAGCTTATTGAGGGAGTCTTGGGTAATGTTGGTGAGGCACGCATCAGCATAATCTATGAGAGGTAACACTAGAGTCTGTACAAGTATCTTTTTGGTGTTTACTGGGAGAAATTTTTTAAACTTATAAAGACTACGCAACGTACCAGAAACCTTCCGACTTACCTCCGTAAGTTGACGATTCCATGAAAGGTTGGAGTCCAAAACTGAGCCTAGATCCTTGACCTGTTTGGAAACGGGAATGACATTACCGTCGAATAAGATCTGTGCGACGGAGCCAGCAGTGAGTTTGGATAATTGCCGCTAAATATATGAAAATAAATATTTATATTCACTCTTACATTTTGCCGTTGCGTACTGTGGTTGGTCCGACCACATCAAAACAACTGCAAGAAGCTGCAGCGCTACTATTCACACGTAACCACTGCGTCACGACTTTTTGTCGCTGCGTTATCGTGTGGTTGTGGTACGTCTGATGGGCTACTTCGAAACTCAAAAATCAAAGTTCGTAACGTGTTGTCCCTCTCCCTCTCGTGTTATGCTGTATTTGAGTGAGCGGGATGGCGCCATACGAACTTCGTTTTTCGGAGTTCGGAGTAGCCCCTTTCTATATCTTAAGGTAGACGATTGGTGACTGCAACGATACTCTATAGCGTTTGTATCGAGTCTGCATCGCTGCAAAAAGTCGCCGTGCTCTTATAGTACAACTTTTTCCAAAAAGTTCCGCCGTTCCCCGCTAGATGGCGCTAATATCAATTAACCCAACTGTCGTTTCAGGTTTCACTGAAGGCAGCTACAGCGAAGACACTTACAAAGAAGCCATGGAGCGCTGCCGCGCCGCCAGCGACCTCGTCTTCGCCTACTACAGGGACATCGTCAGTAAATACTCCGATGTCATTTGACAAAGACGTTAGATTATTGAATTATTATTACGACGTATAGAGACATCAGAAACAAAGTTATGTAGGTATTGTTGTAAATATGTGATGATAAAAAAAATATTGAATTTGGACAATTTTATGTCTTCATATATCAGAACAGTCCTACAAACCGCTTGGACCACAAAACTGTGGTCAAACGTTTGGTTCATGGTGACGTCTCTGCGTTGTACTAATAACTCAATAAAAGCTGCGCTTTGTAGCGCTGCAAATATTACCTATCTCTTTCTTTCCAATACTGTGGGAGAGAGACGGAAGATATGTAACAAATGAATTTGAGGCCAGTGAGTAGTTTAAGTGAAGAAAAAAGTCAATTTCATTTATTTAATGCATTATTTGGTGTGTTAAATATGTGTAAAATTTAAAGATGGCTGAACTGGAGTACACCTGTCTCTCTCGTTTTCTCATTCCTGTTGGGAAGAGATAGATGTTTATTTAAGTATACTATATAAACACTTGAAGGCCTTAAGGGCCTATACAGAACGCGTTTTAGAAACGCACGTCGACAGCGCGTTTTTAATTTCATAGAGCAGCATACTGCCTCGCGTGCTTATCGTGTTTCGATACAAACGCGCGTCAACGGCGCGTTTAAAAAGCGCGGTGTGCATGGGCCCTTAGACTCAAGGCAAAAAAATGCCTTTTTCCTGAAGTCTACAATTAGCTTAAGTCAGCTTACGAATTCTGGTGGCTTGAAACAAGTTGCTTCAAATTATAAATTATGTAACGATAAATATAAATTAGATAATGGTTTTCTGTGTTTTGTTTTCGACATTATTTAAAATAACAACTTATCTATAAAGTTTAGGATAGGGTAGTGTCGTGCTCTTGTGTCGGAGGCCAAGACTCATTTTGGGTCGCTGAGCCAGCGCAGATAGTTACTTTTATAGCACATGATTGAATTAATATAGAAAAGGGAACGCGAAATATTTTTTATAAAATAGAACTGCTTACTTACTACATGAATTTCTTTTGAGCCTTCAAACCTTTTCTGAAACATGAAGTCATGGTGTCATTTTCATTCAATTTTCAATCGTCTATACAATCATAAAGTTGTAAAAATGGAATGTTTGTATGTGTTGTTGTGGCTTCATCACGCTAAATCGGCTAAACGGATTTCAAATATTTTTGGTACACGGGTAGCTGGGTATCTCCAGATGGTTGTAGGATACTTTTTAACCGACTGTGCTAAAGAAAAAAAGAGGGGTTATGACTTTTTGTTTTCCGCGAACTAAGTTTCGCGAAACTTAGTTCGCGGTTAGAAACGTCAAAAGCGAGTCTTCATTATAGGACTCAAGTCTTTTTGAAGGATACCTAAAATTGAAAAAAAAAAAAATACTAGAATATATGACAGCTTGAGTCTCTTCTAAACCCTTAGTTTTGACTACATCTCGATAAGACTCGATAAAGAATTGGACTCTAGACTATAAAGACTCTGAAGTCTTTTAAACTTTTCGACGCTTTAACAAATAAAACAATTGTCACTCATACGCCATTACATCGTTTAACGCTAACATGACCCGTATGTCAATGGGCGTCGCTCTATATCGGTCTAAATGCCTTGACGCATATATCTGTCGTTAGCGTTGAACCTGCGCTGCGGATATGCGTTGTTGGCGTCCAAAAGGTTATACTCAGAGTCCCGTACATATGAGTCGAGTTTTTTGATATATAAAAATGATTGTTACGGACTATTTGGAGGTCACTAAAACGAAAAATATTTTTTTTGCATTTTATGTATATTTGTATGTGTCGTCGTGGCTTCATCACGCCAAATCGGCTTAACGGATTTCAACTATTTATGGGACACGGTAGCTGGGTATCTCCAGATGGTTATAGGATGCTTTTTACCCGAATACGCTGAAGAAAAAATACTGAGGGGGTTATGACTTTTTCTCCTTCGCGAGGGCTTTAAATATTCAAAGAATGAGCTACGCCAAGAAGCAGAATTTCCCACATCTATATACTGTAATCATAGTTCTTGCCATAATTGATCGAATTGAACGCATATTCCGGCCTGCATATATTTAATACTCAGGATTAGAGACTGACAACCGCGTCGATAAAGACTCAAGTTTTCTACAGCAAAAAACATTGTCCAATTATCATAACCTCAAATTAAGTGTAAATATAAAACAATAAACAACAAAGGACAACTTTTATTTCGCCGTAATTGTAACCCTAAAATTTACAACCAATTATTGTGACGTATTTGATACGCATCACTAGAGGTCGCTTATTGCGGGCAAAAATAATAGAATATAATTGAATGCCTTTGCGCTGCCGCCGCTACCGAATATACCGAAGACAGCGGAGCGCCCGGGGCGCACCGGTTGCGGGAGTCATTATGTGGGCGAGTCATTTGGGTTACTATGTCTCAGGTTTTGTCTTGAGATTTGAGTTTTGGACTCGACAGGATCGTGGCTGGATTTTGAAAATCGGAGGATTTACGTTTTTTTAAATTAGATAAGGTAGATTATTCGTTTTTTTACAAGGTTTTATTTAACTTGGAATGTATGTTTGTTGGGGTGAAATCTTGCATGTTAAAGTTGACCTATATCCTGGTTTCTGATTGAGCTAAAATTAGGCATACCTACTGATGTAAGTTCGGTGACAATGCAATATGGTGCAGATTTCAATGGTGGATGAGACAATATTGACTATGATTAACCGTTTAAATTAGTATTTTCCACATCTAGCGCAATACCATGATTTTGATTGCTGGTAATTAATATCAATAAATAAGAACCTGAGCGACCTTTGGTCCTGGGTTCAAATCCCGGTAAGGCCAAATATTTCTGTGATGAGCATAAATATTTGTTCCTGAGTCTTGGATGTTTTTTTATGTACATAGGTATACAAGTAAATATATTTAAATAAAATATATATATATATATATATATTACGGGACAATTTTACACAAATCGAACTAGTCCCATCGTAAGCTCAATAAGGCTTGTGTTATGGGTACTAGACGACGATATATTTAATAGATACATTACTTATATTATATACATAGAAAACATCCAAGACTCAGGAACAAATATTTATGCTCATCACACAAATATTTGCCCTTACCGGGATTTGAACACAGGGCCTCAGCTTCGCAGGCAACGTTACTCCCACTGAGCCAAGCCGGTCGTCAAATTGATTAAATACTAGCTTTCTGCCCGCGACTTCGTCCGCCTTAAATTTGTTTAACGCGGATAAGGGTATTTTTCCGAGATAAAAAGTAGCCCATGTCCTTCCCCGAGACTCAAACTATCTCCATACCAAATTTGATCCAAAATGGTTTAAGCGTGAAGAGGTAACAGACAGACCGACAGACAGACACACTTTCGCATTTATAATATGAGTATGGATTTGGCAAAAACGTATTAATTTTAGCGCCACCTGTTACTTTAGCAAGGAACTCGATACTCGTTGGCTCGTAGCACATGTTTAAGAAAAGTTTGCACTGCATTCCTAAGTAGCGCGATAAGATTCAGGTGCAAACTTAACTCAATCAAATGTAGTGGCTACCCCCCTTTTTAAGGGTTGAATTTTTATAGCCTATAACCTGGCCAGGGATTTTTTCGACCGATTAGTAAAGTTTGCATCAAAATCTGTTCAGCCGTTTTCCCGTGATACGCGTACAAATAAACAGACAAAAAATGTAAAAACTGTTAGAACGTGTTCTGTTATCGATTTTAAGTATCCCCGGCCAATTTTTTTTCGAATATCTTCCATGTACAGACTTTCGACCCTCTTCAGCTTTATTATATGTATAGATATCGTCGTCTAGTACCTACCTACCCATAACACAAGCCTTATTTTAATGTTTAGTAAGCACTACGGAACTAGTTCAATTTGTGTAAAATTGTCCGCTTATTTAATGCGTAATATTATTTACGATAAAACTCGGAAGGCAAAACTGTCTATATACCAAATTTCATCCAAATCGTTGGAACCGTTTCCGAGAAATCAATTACATATGTATATATTTACAAGAATTGCTCATTTAAAGTAATACGATTTGTTTGAGTGAAAGTGACATGCTCCCAGTGTGTCTCCGGCCACACGACATTGGCGGAAAAAAGAACAAGATGGCGGATCGACGCGATCTCGGATGCAAATGGCGGGCAAACGCGCCGCCGCGCATTTACATGTCGCCGCTGACGGCCGTCCGGCATTGTGTGCCTAAATAGCGGTCGGTGCCTTTAATAACTATACATACATGAATAATATTCAAACGAGGTTTTTGAGAACGCTGAAATGACAAAAAACCAAGCAAAAACATGATTATTTTTCAAATTTAAATTCAAATTGTTTATTTGCTCAAATTGTGGTACATAGAACTGGTACATAGATTTTTAGCACGGCACAATTTGCCCGCAAGGGGCATGCAAAAGATGGACGTTACCTAATATGTAATACATTATTTTATTTTATTTTACTGTCATTTATCATATCTAATACTTATCATTTATCATTTTATAGAAAACAAATCATAATAAAAGTAAACATTAAAAAAAACATATATAAAAGTAGTATACAATAATTAATCAGTATCATAAATAAAATCATAAATTTTAAGATGTGTGGTCGTTAAAATATTCGTCAATATTATAGTACGCTTTTCAAGCAAGAAGTTCTTTAATTCTTTTTGAAACTGCACAATGGTTGTAGCGTCCCTTACAGCTTTTAGCAGTTTATTATAATTTTTTGGAGCCATCCCTAATATATCCCTAATAATGCAGGTTTTACTTAAATTAATTTTGAAGGAGTTATTTTTTAACCATCCAATAATAGCTTCTAAAGTATTGTTGATCTCATTCTCATAATTACAGTCTGCAAATAATACCATTGGATGTCTAGTAACTTTAGGCATATCACTGATGTACACTAAGAATAACAAAGGTCCCAGTATACTCCCCTGTGAAACTCCTTGTTGCACTGTCTTTAGTTGCGAAGTGTATGTAACTTCATTTTTGGTATTGTTGCACAGTTGAGTAATTTGGGTCATTTGCTTTCTGTCACTTAAGTAAGATTTTATCAGTTCAAGAACTATTCCTCTGATATTTGTGTAACTTGTTTAAAAGCATATCATGGTTTACTAAATCAAAGGTTTTCGTCATATCCATGTAGATTGCTGAAACAGGTAGTGTTTTGTCCATATTTATCATGTTTTTTTAAGCACGTATTACACCTTCCTAAGCACTAAGATAAGGGTTTTAAATCCAACGTTCTATCTGTCCTTTTGTATGGCTGCGAAACTGGGTTTGTACGTCAGAATATAATAGGCTTCAAGTGTTTATAAATAACTGCCTCAGAAACATTTTGGGTATTTTCTGGCCCAACACCAACCAACGACAACCTTTGGAAAGTAACCGACCAACGTCCTTTTCACGTAGTCATCCTCGACAGAAAGTGGCGTTGGATTGGCCACACACTGCGGCAAGAAGGCTCCCGTCTCACTAAACAGGTACTCTGTTACGTCGTGTAGAGGTCGGCCAAAGTCTACTTGGAGGAGAAACGTGGCACAGGAAGCCGCCTCAGTTGGAATGAACTGGCAGGAGATTGCTACCTTCGCCGCGGATCGGAAGAAATGGACAACTGCCCTATGCTCTTCGAGGAGTTAAAGGATCCGAGAAGAGATTACACCTTCCTACTGATTCTGATTCTGATTCTGATTGGGAGGCAGTAATACTTTGGAGCAAGATGCAACTGCATTTAGGCGCGGTGGCACCTGAAATTTTGGAGGGGTCACTAATAACAAAATATGTCGAGTAAATTAGCCTAAGATGACTGTCAATTGTCATACATTGGATCGTGTCCCGATCGCAAGGAGATATACAGCCAAAACTAGATTGCAGAATGTTATAATTGAACAAAGAAACTTAACTTAGTACAGTAATAATTAGTTCGTAAACAGTTAATAATAAATAGATTGTAACATTTAAATACTGGGTATCACGCTTTCAAAATTGAATAATTGTAAATAATATAGTTCTTATACATAGATTACGCTGTACAATATGCATATCGGGGAAGCTTTTTGTATGGAGAATGACAGTCCTCTTTTTATAATGGTCTTTGATCCGTTCAAGAGCTACGATATCACCGACAGACACAGAGTTACACCGACAAGAAAGACAGGTGCTATAAGTTTGACCGGTGTATCATGCATGTTTGACTGTGTCTCTGTTTGTGGTATCGTAGCACCAAAACGAATTATCTGATTTTAATTCAGTTAAGAGTCCACTTGATCGAGAGCGTTCTTATCTGAAAATCAAGAAAATCGTTTCAGCAATCGAAAAAAATCCGCCTTTTTAACCGACTTCCAAAAAAGGAGGAGGTTATATGTTCGATAGTTTGTATTTTTTTTTTGTGTATATTCACCGACAACTCCGCCAATTGTGGACCGATTTTAAAAATTCTTTTTTTATTTGAAAGGATATACTCCCGAGGTGGCCCCATTGCTACCAAGTTGGGATCTGATGATGGGATCCCAGGGAAATCGAGGGCAATCCTCAAATTTTATAGGCACTTATAACGTTTTTCATATATTTTTTTAAGCTATTTAAGTATTTGCATATGGTAGTCATCATCTCATCATGCTGAGCTGATGACGGAAGGTACAACTCCTTAAAAGTTAAGAGTTAGAGAATAATTCTTAAAAAAATCATCTATTAGAGGTAGATACGTTAAAACTATTAGTTATATTATTTTTAGTGTGTCCCTGAAATAGTCTCCTTATCACCAAGTCAGGACTAGATGATGGAATACCAGGGAAATCGAGAGACACCCTCAAATATTATAGGCACTATCAATGTTTTGTATATATTTTTCTAAAGTTATCAGTTGTTTTCCTCTGGTTGTCATCATTTCATGCTGAGCTGATGATGGAAGGTACAATGAACTAAACAACTTTTACATTTGTTACTTCCAACGACTCGAGATGCGTGCAAAGTGCCTCCTCAATCTTTTTAAATAAAATTCTTCATAAATAAAAAAAGAACCGACTTCAGAATTAACTAAAAAGCCATAAATAATCTTTTATGTACGGAACGGATCACATTTGAATCACCTTTTGAAGTCGGTGCCAAACCATTTAATGCCAAATGGCATTCTCTACCAGTCAACCATAGGGCCACACAGAGACGCATGAAAATGGTGATTATCTTCAGTGGTGACGACCACTGGGCCAAAAACGGTCAGGGCCCTACCACGATTGCGGGAAATTGTTGGATAAAAGCAGCGCACGACCGATCTTGGTGGAGATCGTAGGAACCCTAGATCCCAACTAAACGTGGATATTCAGTCGCAACAGAAACAAACGAATATTTTCTGACAACATCGAAAGGCAATCCATACTAATATTATAAATGCGAAAGTGTGTCTGTCTATCTGTCTGTTACCTCTTCACGCTTAAACAGCTGAACCGACTGGATGAAATTTGGTATGGAGATTGTTTGAGTCCCAGGGAAGGAACTAGGCTACTTTTTATCTCGGAAAAATGCCCTTATCCGCGATAAACGAATTTATGGCGGACAAAGTCGCGGGCAGAAGCTAGTACAAAATAAAACAAAGGCATCCAATCAGCCGCATCATTATGAGTCTAAGCCACAGTCCGTGTAAGACAAGTTGTGTTAGGTCAGTAACTTGGCCCATAACCTAGGCAGCCACTCTGACGGCTGGAAATAAAAAACAAGATGGCCGCGGCGGGGGGCGCGTTTAATTGTAGCAGGCCGTGTAGCGCGCGCAAGTGTGGTCGGCAGAACAGGGGAGGCTGCGCAAGCGTTTACTTACAATTAAATCGATAGAACGTTCTACTCACGGTTTCGCCCGCGTTGCAAGAGTATTTTGGTTATTCCTCGGAAACCGGAGGACTTTTCGATAAAAAAAAAATTATAAGTATTTCAAGTCTGTTTACGGACGAGAATTTTACGTGATAACGCGGAAGAGAGGTAGATGTGTCAGGGAGTCAATACTGTTGATGAGCAAATATCACTACCAGAATTTAAAAAATGATATCTAAAATACAATAAAATATAAAAATAAACTATACCAAGGTAGATTCTGAGTCCGTTCTGTCGGTCGAACTAAGTACCACGCGGTGGATAGATCTAGTGGAGGCGGATCTGCGTGAGCTCAGAGCCATTAACTTGCGAGAGATTGCGCAGGACCAGGTAAAGTGGCGGGCTCTTGTGTCGAAGGCCAACACTCATTTTGGATCGCTGAGCCAGCGTAGTTACTTTTTTTATCCTGAGTCCACATAACGCGTACCTATCGAGGAAAAATATAATGGAAAATCCTTTGAGAAACTTAACGTTCCCAATATGTTCTACTCGTACTATGTTCGAGTAAAATTAATATAAAATGAGTCTTAATAGCTCCAATTTATGCGACAACCTACTTTGCTATCGCTACGCTTCATACGCTTCATACGCAACATGTTATTGCTCGTGATACTCCTGCCGGTACTTTACGAGTGTCGCGTGTGGTAGCCGGCCCCGGCGGCCGGGCAGGACAAGGATCTAGTTTGCCGAGAGGCAAAATTTGTGTAAGGGCAGATTTCTAGTTTGGTTAGGCAACATTTGTGGGTAAGTATAAGAAAACGCAGGAGCCTACAAACCACATGCTTACAGCTTATACCTATACATCATCCTCTTTAGCTAAAAGAGGTACCTAAAATATACCTTCGTACCAAATTTCGAGTTTCTTATGACAACTCTGGAGGATATGACAACCCTATAGGTTGTCTATGGACGGCAATTTGTGGAAATACCTTTTTTAATTACTGTATCTTTAGATTGCGTTGACTTGGTAGCTTGATTTTTTTACAGCTTCAACGGACCGCTGACATATAAGTTTCTTATCTAAATTTCAACTTGATACCTCCACGCGTTCCTGAGAGAAACGGTCTTGACAGACAGACGGACGGACAACAAAGTGATCCTATAAGGGTTTCGTTTTTTCCTTTTGAAATATGAAACCCTGAAAACACCGCCTTTCACCGAGGTTCTTTCGTTACCTTGTGTCCCTCAGAGCGGAAATAGAAGCCCCGCGAAGCGAGGCTCCGTCTGCTTTTCGGCGGGCCGTAGGCTCTTAAACAGCCATTTCATGAAAAGGTCGGCCACTTCATGAAGTGATCAGTTCTAAGATATCGCCACTACATCCACTCCTACCTACTTTTCCTTTTAGAAATGAGTCCATAAAATTCGAACATGCCTTTTGCATTCGTCATGGAAACTCTGCTGGCACAAAGCTCCAGCCTGAGGGGTTACTACGAATATAGAAATTCGAAGTTCGTAACGTGCTATCCCTCTCGCTCTCATGTTAATCTGTATTCGAGTGACCGACATGGCGCCATACGAACTTCGAATTTTGAATTTCAGAGTAGCCCCTCTGCACTTGCCATCGGTATCATGTTTCATACGCAAGTTACGCAACATGTTATTATACATGCCGGTGCTTTACGAGATTCGCGTGTGGTAACCGGCCCCGGCGGCCAGGTAGAACAAGGATCTAGTTTGACGAGAGGAAGCATTTGCATAGAAGCAACGGGAGGCGATATAGACGTGCGTTCTGCCTTACATTGACCGAAAACCTGATAAGCATGTACTGTCCGGATTTTTTAATGTTAAAACTAGGTTCTCCGGGACTTTGTCCGCAAACAGGGTCTTGGCCTCTGAAACGAGAGCTCGCCAACTATCCCGATCCTATGCAGCTTCGTGCCAATTGATGGCTTTAAGCTGATGCATATCCGACTTCACCATGCCTTACCAGGCGGAACCTGGGCCAATATTGGAAATCGGTTACCTCCTTCTGGCAGAGAAACGTTTTTTGTCATAATCATTTGGTATAATTCATCATTTGGCATACATAGTGCATTTTTTCTGAAACTGAACAATTTTAATAATTTTTTAAGGCATCATCCTGTTAAATGCATTAGGTTAGGTTAGGTTAGGTTTGTTTTATAACAATCCTAACCTAACCTAACCTAATGCATTTCCCGTGACCATGGAAAGCTGGAAAGCTTCCGAAACGTCGGGAACTAAAATGAGATAATATACGCGATATAATCCGTTAAATTGTTTTATTTCAATCCTGAAAAGTTTACCTGTTTAGAAAAAAATGCACTATGCCAAATGACGGTAAACCATTGGAAATAATTGGAAACCTGTCTCTTACCTATTTAAATCTCAAATTTGATTACTCTTAAGTCCTTGATCCCAATTTTACGGCCCAGCATCTCCACTATTTATGAAAATCGCCACTTTATCGCCAGAAGCGTTGATTTAGAGATCAGTCTTAAGACGTCGTGGGAATGTCGCCGATGCAAATTCCTTGTGCGGATGAATGTCAGCATCCGCCATCTTTCCATCTACTTTACCGTAACTTACTTATTCTAATTCTTGGAATAATAACCCTGTATCTGTAGTTACAAGGTTTATATTTCGTTTCAATGCTACAGTGACATATCGATTTTATAAGATGGTGTCGATATTTTACCTTCTTCGGCCGCGTTCATTGATTTATGCTTTGGATTGTATTAGTTAAAATCGCTTGTGATCCTGATTTCGGTGAAGTGCGTTAAATTTTTGATTTATAAATCGGGATAAGGGAAGCCGTGTTTGTGGTTATCATTGGAATTATTTTCGCTTGTAACTTGATTGCACCCAACAAGTAATTAATGACACACTCAGTGGCTCAGTCCTGCAACGTGCAATCGAAAGGGCTATGCTCGGAGTTTCTAAGCATGTTAGAATCAAAATGCATAAGGGGTTGAAAATATAAAAAAGTACGTGAGGTCTACAGCTCACAGTACCACTTAGTTTAGGAAAGTTTCATAATGCTTATATCTGTATTTATATGCAATAATTCTTCTATCTAAGTTTATTTCAACTTATGATTACCTACAGGATATTTTTTACTCGACTACGCTGAATTTAAAAAGAGGGTTATAACTTTTTTCTATAACTGAGGTCTTTTCCCGTCATAATATTTATTCGTCGTCATCACTATTATTTCAGCCATAGGACGTCCACTGCTGGATACAGGCCTCCTCTATACGAGTAGATCTCCACATGGGCCGGATAGAGGCGACCCGCATCCAGCGAGTCCCCGCAACCCTAACCAGGTCGTCCGGCCACCTTACGAGTGGCCTTCTCACGCGGCGCTTGCCGGTACGCGGTCTCCACTCGAGAACCTTTCTGCCCCAACGGTCATCGGTTCTTCTATCTATGTGCCCTGCCCATTGCCACTTCAGTTTGCTTACTCTGTTTGCTATGTCGGTGACCTTGGTTCGTCTACGAATCTCCTAAATCCTAATCTATATTTGTTCACTATATAATAAACATTAAACTCTTCTTCATCATCGTCACACTCCTGGCAAAGAGGTCGTCACAACAGGGTTTCTGGCATGCTTCACAATCCGTCACCATTCCTCACTATTGTTACATACAATACCTTTATTTTGTAGCAAAAATACAAGTGATTTTATGTAGGGGAGGGAGCTTAGCCTAAAACCTCACCACGCAGAGTTGGGCCAACGAAATATGACAAGTCAAAAGATGCGGCAATTTTGAAAATTCATCACCTGGCATACGATAGAAGGAATGTGGTAGGTTTTATAATTTGTCAGTTTTTTGAATATTTAAAATTGTTGCTATATAAAGAATCCTGTTTCTAGGTCAATTATCATGTTTCTCTGGCCAAACTCTATCACCAGGGGGATGTGGAGGTATAAAATATATTAATTTTCTATATATTATTGTATAACTATAGCTACTGCCCACGACTTTCTTCGCCTTGAATTCGGTTATCACGGATATGGGTAGTTTTCTGGAATAAAATATAGCCTATTTCCTTCCCCGGGACTCAAACTATCTCCATACCAAATTTTATCCAAATCAGTTCACAGTTCATGCGTGAAGAGGTAACAGACTCACACACTATTCCATTGATAATACATATTATAGTACAAATACTGGCTGATTGAACAAAGTCTGTGGATTTTTTTCAAGTAGGGACAAAATATAAACGGTAACGGACTGTGTACCATGTTGGCAAGTAATAGTTTATTTTTCCCGACGAACAACGTCGAACATTAGCGGCCCACCGGGGCCTGCGCCCGCGCCCCGCTGCGCGTCTGATTAATACAACGCAACTATAGTATTAGCACGCGACTTCTTACAACAAGCTTTGAACTAGCGTTTCGTTTAACAATGGTCACTCAGTGGCGTGCGGTACATATAAGTAGGCACAAAGGCACTGCCTACCCTGATCTATCATGGCTCCTTATAGGCACAGAGAGACTGTCTACCCTGGAAGACCAGGGCTCCATATAGGCATAGAGAAACTGCCAACCCTGGAAGACTAGGGCTCCATATAGGCACAAAGGCACTGCCTACCCTGAGCTATCATGGCTCCATATAGGCATAGAGAAACTGTTTACCCTCGAAGACCAGGGCTCCATATAAGGCACAAAGGCACTGCCTACCCTGAACTGTCATGGCTCCATATAGGCATAGAGAAACTGCCTACCCTGGAAGACCAGGGCTCCATATAGGTACAGTACAGAGACTCTGCCTACCTTAAACAAAACATTGAGAAAAGAAACTAAATTATGCGGTTATTTTTCACTTTTGAGTGTTTTCTTCATCGCCGGTTTTGTTCATTGTTAAAAAGTTAATTTATTTTAAACTTTTTAGTTAATTGATGAAGATTCGAAGAAGCCCAAACACGGCTAGGATACAAATTTTATTTTAATTTGTTTATTTGGAACATCAACAGCATTACAAAATTGTATTAAAGAAATCCGGTCCTACCTTCCAGCTCCATCATCAAATCAATTCGATGGTACCATTCTCATCAGGACCATTTCAATTTGCGACTATGAAGTAGCTTAGCTATTTTAATCGAGAATCTTGTCGCCACCCATAAATCACTTATCGTTGAGGAGTTCCAGTGACCTTCTGTTGTCTTCTTCACCAATTTACACTTTATGAATGCAAATGCTTATTATGTTCCTTAAAATACCATCGCCATATGTATGCTTACAATATGGTGGAGTTCCTTCAATTCGTCATGGATCCCATCATCAGACTTTCACTAAAAGTATGTAGGATTAATCTGAATATTCTGAATGCTCTTTCCGAAAAAAAGAAAAAAACGTAAAAAAAAAAAAACGGAATTGAGAACCAACTCCTTTTTTGGCAATCGGTTAAAAACAAACCAACAAACAGACTTTTGCATTTTAAATATAGGTAGAGATGAGTTAAAGGTACTGGCATCGAGGTTCGAGCTCAAATCGATTGTGGCGAGTGGGGCAGAGGTTAAACGTTTAATGAATCTGCGAATTTATTGCATTTTCGGAATGTTGTCAGTGAGTTTTATCCGGTAAATGTCAAGTTTATGAAAACATATTTTATCTTTATGCTTCTTTTATCAGTATTCATAAAACGCTTTCTAACAATAAATATTATAAGTTGTAAAAATTAAATGTATGTACAGTACACAGTCGGCATCAAATATTTAGTATGTAACATCCAAAGCGCCAAATATATTGCAAATAAAAGATAAATTAAAAGATTTTAATTATCTACAAAACAAGAGACGACCAATGTGAAGTGGTCCAATTTTTTTTTAAAGTCTAGCTCCTCTAGGTCAAATGGTATCATATGATAGATCGTAATTTGTACATATTTAATTTTTTTTTTTATTTTGGATAAATTTTGATTTACAAAGGAAAAAGTGAAAAAGAAAACCATTTCCCCCTTATCTCCGAATTTACCAAGCGACATTTTGAAATTTTCTCAATTTGTATAAATAAATATAGATATTACATAAAAATTATAACCATGTCTCATGACTAGCTAATTTTTTTTAATAGTCAAGAAACCCGGTTGCGTTAAGTTTGCACCTCATTTGTACGAACACTATAGATTTCAGGTGCAAACTTAACTTAACCGGAACAGGTTAATTATGTTCGGGTAAGTTAAAGTTTTACGGAACCCTAGGTGGGCGAGTCAGTCTCGCACTTGGACGGTTTTAGATATTTTCAAATTACCAGCATTACTTCGGATAAACTGAAACAAAAAGTGTTTCTTACGCAATTAAACTAAAATCGCTCCGGAAATAATCGTTTTAAAAGAATTCAAATTCAAGTTGCAAGCTATCATTAAGGCAAGAGTTTAATAACAGTCTGTATAATTACAGGATCATCTTCCTAACGGAAAAGAGTAGTAACCGACCTTAAAACCCATATGCACTTAATGCGTTTTTGTTCAGAGGTTGTCTTGTTGATAACTCGCTCACGTAAAAAGCATACATTGAGGTGAATTATGTAATTAACTCTCTTTATAAATTCGATGGAAATTAATCTTTTTGATCGCCTTAAGGATGTCGTTAAACGATTCGTATCGGGTACGATACCAATTGGATTAATTTAATTCCTGTAGTACCTAGTCGTAAAATTCTAGATTTTACTTACCAGCGGCTTTACTAACGTTGGAAAAAATCTGATAGTCTTCTAATAGGAGATGACTACAAATGACAATCTTGGAAGTTTATAGAGCAGATAATACGTAGGTAAATTATTGTATCGAGCCTAACTGCTACTTTTGTCTAGAGAGGGATGTCACAGCTGTATAACTGTGATAAAACAAATAAAAGAACGAATGCGATTTTCCATGCTTGAATTAGAGTTTGGCCAGAGAAACATGATAATGACCTTGAAAGAGATTTTTTTACATGGCAACAATTTTACATATTAAAAAAGCTGTCAAATTATAAAACCTACTTCGTTTCTTTTTTTTTTTATGTATTCATGACCATGGATTCAATGTCCTTCAGTCGAAATCATAAGTTACTTCGTTTCTATGCATTCCGTATTGCCAGGTCATGATTTTTTAAAATTTGCCGCATATTTTTAATGTCATGTTTCGCTCGCCAAACTCTATCAGTACTTTATATTGTCTTATTGAAACAACGTCAAAAATCTGAAAATATTATGCAACGAATTAAGGCATAGTTTGCGTTGATATACGTTGATTTAAAATTGTTCTACATAGTTTATGCAGAACACTCAGAGCAGTAGGTACAATATTATTGCATTCGCAAGCTTACTCGATAATCGAAACGTACTTTAGGGCTCTAATCGTATTATAAATGCTCATGGACTTGACAAGTAGCCTTTTTTAGGGTTCCGTACCAAGAAGGTAAAAAAGGAACCTTATGGTGCGACTTTGTCTGTCTGTCTGTCTGTCCGACTATTAGATTGCCATATCTCGAAATCTACTTATGCTATCTATTTGAAATTTGGAATATTTATAAACATAATCAGCTCACGTTTTTATTTTCTAAAAAAACTACGAATATGAGGGGGGGGGGGGGGCAAAAATGCAAAATGCCCCTTTAGCTCCGAAGTTTACCAAACGAACATTTTGATATTTCCACTATTTGTATAAATAAACACAAATATTACACGAAAATTATAACTATGTCATTAACTAGCAATTTTTTAAATTCATTTTCAAAATACCCACTTGAACAACCCGGTTGCGTTAAGTTTGCACCTCATTTGTATAAAATGCTACAGATAATTATTAGCTGCAAACTTAACTTAACCGGAACCGGGTAATAATATAAATGTTAGGGTAAGTGAAAGTTTGAACCCTCGGTGCGCGAGTCCGACTCGCACTTGGCCGGTTTTTTATTTATGTTATAGGGGTAAACGAAAAGATGGATTGCCTGATGGTAAGCTATCACCGCCCATAGATACCTGCAACACCCGAGGTGTCACAAGTGCGTTGCCGGCCTTTCAGGTTTCCCACCTGCTGCACGCTATTTTCTTGAAGGCTTGAAGGTCGCATCAACCACAAAATACTGCAGGCGACAATTTATTTCACAGTTCAGTCATGCGAAGCAGGAAATTTCTGGCAAAACGCACAGTTGTGGACTGCGAACCATCTAAGCCTAGACTTTGGAACAATATTATATACCAACTTACCTCTTCAGGCAGAAGAACCAAGGCTGTCTTTACATGCGGGGGCCCTCGGGCACTCAAAACCGGGGAGCCCTGGGGCACTCAATTATAAAATTTGAGACATTGAACTCTCAAAAAAAAGTTTAAGATCTTTCGGGGCCCCCGTAGGGTTTTGGGCCCTGGGCACGTGCCTAGAGTGCCCAGTGGGAAAGAGGGCCCTGAGAAGAACTGAGGACGCCATATGATATGAATGATGCGTCAGTGTAGGTCGAAACTGGCGATGGTATTGCCTCAAACTGGTTACTCTCTAAGAAAATACCGTAATAAATAACCACACTGCTTTTCACTCTAAATTTCAGCGAGCCCGGTCCTATTGTAGTATAGGATTTGGATACTATCCGTATTTGTATCCCTCTCGTTTCGTCTTGGGAATGATAGGGCTCGACTCACTCGAACTGAGAAGTAAACTATTGCTGTTGATACACTACTACCAACTCTTTCACAACATGGTAACTAACCCACCCGTGGTCTCGCAAATGGGCTTACACGTGCCCACCTTGCGCCCCCTGCCGAAGGGGATGGAGGCACTGCCCCCACGGCGCCGCTGCCGCCTGTTCGCGGCACCGCGCGCGCGCACCCGCCAGGCCAACAACGCACCCGCGGCCAGGGCCTTAGCCCTTTTCAATGAGATGGCAACTGAAGGCGACCCGTCTGCTCGTTTGCCCCCTATGCCATAAAAAAAGGGCACGAAATTGATGTATTTGCAGATAGTATTGGTGGATTTTGTAGAAATTGTATGAAATTTTGAAATGTTATTTTAAATGTATAGAATTATGAACTGATTTTTATTTATTTATGTACTCTTTGTCTTGAATGTTTGATATTATTTTTATTAATTAATTATTTATGTGACATTTTAATTTTTTTCTATAATTTTTAATGAATTATTAATTATTTGAATTTTTAATGTTTTATTTTTACTATGAATGTCTTTATTTGTATGAATTGACTACCTTTTTTGTTTTTTTTACTAAGGAAAATGTACCTACTATTAATGCTCTTATTTTTACCTGTTTTTTTTTTTACTTTTAATGTTTCAATGTTCTTTTTTATGATTTGTCATTATAATGTAAAAAAAAATACAAATAAGCGATTTGGTGTAAACTGTTAGCTTATTTTGACTTGAATAAACGAAATGAAATAGGCGATTTTTCGATGAACAAATAAGATTTGGGGTACTGCTGGCCCCTCTGGGGCACCTGGATACCAGTTAGGTCCGTTTGATTCGGTTCAAAGACGCGCTATGTGCATCGTTGACGATAGCATAGCATTACAAGCGGTATCGAACCTTTAAGTCTAAGGAGAAACTTCTCCGCTTTTTGTGTGTTGTACCACTTGTATAATGGACTGTGTTCCGAGGAATTGTTTCACATGATACCTACTTACTGTAAGTTTACATAACGTATACTACAAGTATCGGGAAAAAATATAAAATGTGTTCCCAATTATCAATGTTGAGTTTTAAAGCGCATTCCGGTTTCAATACTGGATATCCCCTCGTTGTCGGTGCGCGATCCAAAGTTTAGCGATTGATAGTCCACTTGTTTTAGGATTAACCCCCCCGGCATTCAAACAGGGCTGCCAGAGCCAGTTGCGATCTCTATCTGGCACCTCAATGCAAACTTCTGAGCGCCGCTGCGTTCGCTCACGACCTTGAGTCGTGACAAATGGTAATGGCTGTCCAACCCATTTCTGCTGAAAGACGTCTACTGTGACCAAGAACAAGTGCCAAGTATCAAAAACATAATTTGAGGGTAATATCTTATTTTTTTATTTCCGTTAATTTACTATTCCATTATGCCAGTATTACATGTACCTAACGTAAAATAACTGCTAAACACTATGTCATAACATGAATTAGCGAAAGTAACCATCCTTAGGTTGGTTCCACTACTCCCTATTATTTATTTCTTAAAAAAAAGATAATTTGAAAATTGGAACGACGTTCGATTTACGACGCGCAGGCCAGTAGGCGCGCGCCACGCCCTATTATTATCTGTGGTTCTTTTTTAAACGGTTCGTATTTCGAACACATAGGAATTAAAAAGCTGTTACATAGGGGAGTGCCCGGTAATCGGTATTCGGAAGCTCGTTTACGGATTTCGTCAGTTTAGTTATGGAAGTAGACGGGCATTTAAAATTTAGAATTTAGAGCACCATCGATTGCCCGAATAAAAAAAAATGTCCCAGTTTTGTGACGACCATACAAAATGTAAGTACCGAAATTATGTCACAAATCTGACTTTTTCCACCAAAAGTCTGGAAACACGAGGCAGGTACACATTTTTGTAAAAATGTTCCGATGCATGCATTTTGTTTTTATGTTTTAACTAGCTCTTGCCTGCGACTTCGATCGCATTGGTACAATTAAAGGGTCTAGCAGGCAAGCTTATAAGAGAGACCCGCACGGGGGATTTCGTTATACTTTTAGGTGGAGTAGTAGCAGGACCTAAAACACTATATGGCTAACATTTCGATCTTCCTTTGTCTCAGATTTAATCACGATTTTTTTTAAGAACAAAAATAGAGTTCGGCCAGAGAAACATGATATTGACCTTGAAAAAGAATTCTTTATATGGCAGCAATTTTACATTTTAAAAAAGCTGTCAATTATAAAACCTACTTCGTTTCTATGCATTCCGTATTGCCAGGTCATGATGTTTTCAAATTTGCCGCATATTTTCAATATCATGTTTCGCTTGCCAAACTCTATTCTTTAGGGTTTACGGAATCCTAAAAATTACCATTGTTAAACCAAACATTAAAACGGGACCCAATTACTAAGACGTCGCTGTCCGTCTGTCTGTCTGTCTGTCTGCCTGTGTGTCTATCCGTCTGTCAAACAGGCTGTATCTCATGAACCTTGATAGACAGTTGAAATTTTCACAGATGATGTATTTCTGTTGCCTCTATAAAAATACTAAAAACAGTAAAATTGTATGTCTGTCTGTCTATGTTAGTAACAAATATAAAATAATCGAACACCGCACAGGTACATTTTGCTTAGGAGTAGGGCTCTGCTAACACTTATAGATACGGCCGTTTGTAGCGTATATTGTGTACGGAACCCTCGGTGCGCGAGTCCGACTTACACTTGGGCGGTTTTTAAACTGTTAGCTAAACTAAGCAAGCGAGGATAACCAAATAAAATCAGAATTGATGATGCAATGGGGCCCTGAGAATTGAATAGGGTTAACAATGCATATTTTTACAGATATTCCTGTTCTTAAACTTAGAGGAAACAAAACTTATTTTTTACGCTTCATACTTTTGGCTCTTCTCTAAAAAAATACGTGACAAGCCACAATTGCCAACTACGTATACTTATAAAAAACATTTTGTATTCCCCACAGAGGAGACACGTCGATAAGTCCATCCAGGCTAAGTAGGGCTGCGCTGCGTGGACTTAAGAAGCTAAGAGCTTAAAGTAAACAATATAAAATAAAATAAGCAAACACAACACACATTACAAAAACACTATCACTGATCTTGCATATAAACAAAAACAAATGTCAAATGTTCAAAAACGTTTCGCATCAAAATAGTGACAACCTGTCCTCTTGTAATTGGTCACCGCCCCGTGCGCATGCGGAGCTCTTTATTGGGTTTGTACGCTCGATAGGTCGAGAGGATAGTCTTAAGTTGTAGAGGATTCTGTAGTTAGTAATAAAACTTCGCCCTAATCTAGCATTTTGGGACCTAGAAGTCTGTCGGTTCTTGCCTTATGTAGTACCGTATCAAACCAGATTAAATTAATAATAGGTTGGTTTTAAGGTTTTTTTTTTATAAATGTTTATTATAGGACAACCGTTTGACATGTCCAGTCAGTCGCGATTAACAAGGACCATTAAAATAAGAGGACTGACAGTTGCCATACTTTGAATTGTGTTCCGATCGCAAGGAGATATTCTGGCAAAAATAAGATGGCGCTTTAAAACTAAACATTTAACGATGTTATAATTGAACTAGCGGCCGCCAGCGACTTCGTCCGCCTTAGCATATTACCAAGCATGCGAAGCATATTACCAAGATTTCAAGTTCCTAGCGTAAAAAACAAAATACTGTCCATACAAATTTCCATCCCCTTTTTCGTCCCTAAAAGGGATGAAATTTGACATACATTATAGCCTATGTTTTATTCTGATATATAAGGTACATAACTGGACAGTTTCATAAAAATTCGTACAGTAGTTTTTGAGATTAAGTGGAACGTACATACATACTTTAGACAGAGAAAAATTATAGAAACATAGTATAGTAACAATTCGTTCGCTAATAGCTAATAATAGAAAAATCGTAGTATTTAAATACTGTGTCACGCTTGCAAAGTTGAATAATTGTTAAAAATAATTCTTATACATAGATGGCGTTGTACATATTGGGGAACGGCTTTTTGTTTGGAGATGGTGAGTCCTCTTGTTTTAATGGTCCTTTTTAACCAACTCTCAAAATCATCAACATCATTATCAGCCAAACCACCTGTGTGAAGGATAAATAAAAAACCGGCCAAGTGCGAGTCGGACTCGCGCGCCGAGGGTTCCGTACAAATTTTTACTTACCCTAACTTTATTACCCGGTACTGGTTGAGTTAAGTTTTTTGCACCTGATATCTCTAGCATTGCATACAAATCAGGTGCAAACTTAACGCAACCGGGTTGTTCAAATAGGATATTTGCAAATTATAAAAAAAAAATTGCTGGTTACAGACATGGCTATAATTTTCGTGTAATATTTATGATTATTAATACAAATTGTGAAACTTTCAAAATTTTCGATTGATAAAATTCGGAGATAAAGGGGGAGAATGGTGTTTTTTTCACATTTTCCTTAATAAAACAAAAACTAATCACAATAAAAAAATTGTTCAAAAATGTGCAGACCAAGCCCTTTCATATGATACCCCATTTGAACCAGTAGCTAGACTTTTCATTTTTACCCCCAGCCTCATATTCATCGTTTTTTTCTAAAATAAAAATATAGTTTGAAATATTGTAGTTTGAAATAAGTAGTTTTTTGAGATATGGCGCTTGAATAGTCGGATAGACAGACACACGGACAGAGTCCACACTTGTATCATTTACTCGTATCCGATCACCGTGCCGTAGCATGACTGCGTATCGCGCTGCTTGGACGCTCACTGCCGACGCGCCGATCATGCCGCACTCGTCCGATATAAGTGTGATACGCGTAGCAACACGGATTTCGAGCGATCGGATCGGCGCAACGTCCAAATGCGTGATCGTAACACGCGATCATGCCACGGAACGAAGATCTGATCGGGCAAATGATACAAATGAGGACGCACCTTAAGGGTTCCTTTTGTACCTTTTTGGTACGGAACCCTAAAAACAACTCCAAAACAATCTCGAAGAACTTTACCATCCGGCGCTATTTTATCGTCCCTGTGTCTTGTGCTCTGCTACAAGGGGTTCCTAATGAGCGAAGAGTAAATAATGTACCAGTAAGGAAACATGGTTTATACTAGAATCTGAAGAATTCTGTAGTTATATGATTTGCGTCTGCTGTTAGTTATGTAAATCTGTAGAGTGAGAAAACTAACACGCCACTACCGCTTGACAGCTCTATGAGCTATTGTTTCGATTCTGTCATTTTGTCATGGCCAAAAAACTTAGGGCCTTGATTTGGCCGACCAACATCCGACCCACCTTCGTGGGGTAGGTCAGGTACGGGTATTGGCCACGTGGTCTGCTCATCATGACTACATGTGTATGGAGGAAACGGTGCTGATTTAGCGTCAGATCTTAAGGAAGAATAGTATTCAAAAATCTTAACAGGTGTTGATGTGTGTCCTGTTTACATTTTCTATAAATAACGTTTCACAAAATAAACAAATGTGATTGCCTATTGTTGCTTTGTTAGAAGCTTTTATGGTATATTCGTTCGGGTGGAATCTTGCAAGTTAAATTTGACCTACTTTCCGGTTTCCGATTGAGCTAAAATTTGGCACACTTATGTTAGTTCGGTGACAATGCAATAGTATTATACCATCGAGCTGATCTGATGATAGAACAGAAAGGTGAACATAGGAACTCTATAATAAAATAGTGCGATCTTACCGAGTTTGGCCTCTTTGGAATCGTCTCGGTGAGTAGTTGATGGGATGTTCAAGGAAAAGTACAGTAGGCAGTAAAAGATTATTACAAAAATGATTTTTTTGACAGAAGCTTATTTTAATTTTCAAATGATAAGGTATTTGAATACTACAATGCAAGTACCTAAATACTGGTATGCATTTGCCCGCCAAATGGCTTGATTGACATTACAATGGCAACATAAAATAAGAGTGTCTTGTATTTTCTCTAAATGTGGATTCGTAATGACTAATGACATACTTTTTGTTGTATGTTCAGTATTCAACATATCACTCTTTTTTTGCCAATAAAATATATAGAGATCGCACAATGAGGTTATGATCGTTCTGAAAAAACCAGTATCATATTTAGAAATATGTTGGGACCTCTTTTATGGATTGACAGATAATTTGCAGTCTATACGCGCAATCATTGAGCCTGTCAATATTCTATAAATCCCTTCTAAATTCATTACTTCAGTCTATAAGCGTAAAAACGAAAAATTTCCGGAGAGTGTTTGTAAATAGTGTATTTATACAATGAACGTAACGTTCAGAAGAAGTTTTTGTGCATTTCAAAAGGATGGAATTATCAGAGAATCCATCGGTTTTTCGGCTTGCCAAAGGTAAGGCATTTCAGATTTTATGAATGTGAGTGACGAGGTGCAAGTGACGTTCCTGACTCATAAAGGGATAGAAGAAAACAACTGCTCCTTATTATCGCTATAGATTTGTCTCCTGAATTGTCCTTATATTCTAATATTTGTTTCGAGGCAAGCTAACCGACCATAGACGTCCTCACCTATATCTTCAATCTGAAAAGGCTCTATGTCCTTTAGGTCCTAGTAAACTCATTACCAATTGGTCTATACATCATAATCCTGCAAGAACGATGTGGTGAATTGGCGTAAGGTGGTCGAGCAGGCTGAGTGTATAGTGCTGTTTCCCACCTTCTTTCGCATTAGGACATTCTTCAGTGGCTCTTACAATCCTTATATCCAAGTACCTCGATCATCAATCCAGGCCTAGCAAGAGATGCTGGATTGATGCGACGTGGTCACGCAAGCCGAACTTACTGTGACCTACCTTACTTCCTTCTTCAATCTGCAGTAGCTCTTACCTGCATAGTCCTTGTATCCTAGTACTTCTATTATCAATCCAGGCGCGGGTACTCTAAGCACGAGGTGCTGGATAACCATGACGAATACGCAAGCCGAGCGTACCTTAACTTACTTTCTTCCTCGACCTGGAGTGTCTCCTATTATTTTTAGTATATCAGATAGATATTGTGGCCTTCCCTACTGTTGCCCTCAACCTATGGTGACTCTTTCAATTCTTAGATTTTTGTACATCCATTATCAATCCGAGCGTAGGTACAGGCAAGCACGACATCCTGGATAACCACGACAATTCAGCAATTTGAACATACTGTGACCTTTTCACTTCCTTCCGCAATATAATATCCTAGTACACTACTACCCAGGCGTGATTACACTACGCACGACGTGCTGGCCTGGCGAGAAGCAGTTGCGAAGACGTAGCATACACCTTTCTCACTTCTTTTCTCAATATTCTTCTTCTTTTTCATTTGTGTCGAGGTTCCTCAAATAACGGATGCCCAGTGGGCAGATATCCTAGTACTTCTATTCAGGAGTAAATACTCCAAAGGCGTAAAAACTCCATAAATCCATTAGACGCTGGATTGTCGCGAAACGGTCGCACAGGCCGAGCGCGCTTTAGGTTCCTCACTTTCTTCGTCAATATAATATCCTAGTACATCTTTACAATCATGAGGTGCTGGACTGGCGAGAGGCGGTTGCTAAGGCCGAGCGTACTTCTGATTTTTCTCACCTCTTTCCGCAATATGATAGAAGGGCAATCGCGCTGCGCTTCCTAACTTCCTTCCTCAATATGATATCCTAGTACTTCTATGCAGGCGAGAATACTCCAAGCATGAGGTGCTGGACTGGCGGGAGGCAGTTGCGAAGGCTGAGCGTACAGTGGGCTTCCCCACATCCTTCCTTAACCTGCGGTGGCTCTTCAACGATGAGATTGCCAGCACAGCCATACACCTGAGGAAACTGGTGAGCAGCAACTAAGTTCTTATGAGATACTAGAAAGTGCCTGCTTTGTTCGCGGAGGAGAAAAAGTAATTGCGTAGCCTATCCAGTTAAAAAGTATCCTCCAATGACTGACTATCCTTGTAGCAAAAATGGCAAAAATCTGTCCAGCCGTTTTGACGCCATGAAGGCACAACGACGCATACAATACAAACATAATACAAAAGACGAGATGTAAATTAAATATCTTCAATGTACCGGTAAGGTGTATTTTTTTATGTATGTTCACCGATATCTCTGTCAATTGTGGACCGATTTTCAAAATTATTTTGTTATCCGAATATTTATACGTCCATTATCACCAATTCGCGATCTGATGATTGGATCCCAGGGAAATCGAGGGCAACACCCTTAAATTTTATAGGCATCAGAGGCGTGGGGTCAGGAAAATTAGAAGGGAAGCCGAAGCGTATTAATTTACTCATATTTAAAGAAAAAGGTGGTTATAAGTCTTTCCTTGGGCAACTCGTTGGGAATAGGCTTGTATATGGACGCCACG
The DNA here is from genome assembly GCA_905404275.2 of Hedya salicella. Lineage (NCBI taxonomy): Eukaryota > Metazoa > Arthropoda > Insecta > Lepidoptera > Tortricidae > Hedya > Hedya salicella. Next base: position 21,304,747 of record FR990113.1, on the reverse strand, counting down.
CAACTGATAGGCATAAACATAGCGATTGTATCGAATAAAAAAATAATGTTGAATGGACAGATACAAGTAAATCGGTGAATATGCAGTGGTACATAGAACCTCGTCTTTTTTGAAGTCCATTAAAATCTTAGTCGGCTCGTTCAAGCGGTACGATACCACAGACAAACACAAAGATACGGTTTTTTTGGTCGCGGGTTAAAAATGAAGTTACTTCTGCTTAAAATCAAGTAAACGATAAAAAATCATCCCCGCCGCATCTAGAAAAAGAAAAATCTTCAAACGATTTTAACTTATCATCTTAAATCGTAGTTATGAACACTCTCGAATAAAAAAAGAGTTTTTAACCCATCTGTGGACACCCGTGTACCAAAAATAGTTGAAATCCGTTAAGCGGATTTGGCGTGATGAAGCCACAACAACACATATCTACGTACAAAAAAAATCTTTCAATTCATTGCCGTCCAAATATTTTTTTATGTTTAAGGTATTTTATTTTAACAACTTTATAATAGTAAAGATATGGCAAACGGGGAGACGAGCCACCTGATGGAAAGTGGTCATCGTCACCCATGGATAATTATATGTGCAAAACCGGAGGAGTCGCCCATACGTTGCCAAGCTTTGAGTGCCCTGTTAACTGGCTTCTTGGATGTATCGTGTTTGCATCGCTAATGTATCGCGATTGCATCACTACAGTTACCGTGTCCAGCGACTGTATCGCGATCGCAACTGTATCGCTGCTTGAAGTCGCGCGTGTGTGTAAGGGCGACCCTCCATCGCGGAACACGCTGCCCATGCGACGCACGAAATCACTCACTCCCAACTCCCCACATCCCGCACTTCCCCGGGAGCGGGGACATTCGTGCATCATAGCATTGGCAGCGTATGTCGCTAAGGTGAGTATTAGCATACATCGATACTGTATAGGCAACGTTCTGCATCACTGCAAAAACTCGCCGAGTGTAACTGGTCTAACTCCTATGCACTAAATGCTTCAGGTTGGTACCAACCACCCACTCCTGCGGTCCGCCAAGAACCTCCTGATCGGCTCCAAGAGCCACCTGCAGTCCGTTGGCCTCATCATCCTCCTGGTGTCGAAGTCGGCGGGAATCAACACTAGGGAGTTCACCGAGGACCAGTATAATTCAGGTAGCCATATTTCCCTGACATTACCTACAGCTCTGGTCACTTAGTGCTTGATGACTAATAATTTTACTCTGTCAGTGAATCTAAAAGTGTTTAACTCGAGTAAATATGACGATCTGAACTCCGCTCGTACTTTCTTTTCCTCTATAGAAACTACTACTATACAGTATAACCACACATTAAGGCGATTTAAAATAATAAACAGCTGAGTATGCAGTAAGTAAATATAAGGTGCGGCGGGCAGCGGCATGAAAATTTGTTAACACAGTCACTGCCAAAAACTCGGCCTAGCAGACGCTTTATAGAGGAAAGTGCGTAGCGCTACGAAAAAGCTTGGCAGCAAAAGTGTTAAACATGATCGTCTTTATCTTTGGTATGCGGAAGCACTGATCAGTGCAAAGCATTTGAAGGTTATGTTAAAATGTCATTGAGCTTCAACTTGATTGCCAAATTTTTGACAACGCATACGAATGCGATGATTGTACGATGTTAATGGAGTTCTCCCGTATCTTTTACTGAGTCCTCCCTTTTCATTACCTGTCCCTCGCCCAGGAATTCTGCACACGCAGCGAGCGCTGGCCGAGATAGTGGAAATGAAGCGGACTGGGCACATGATCCACAAGACCATGGTCAACCTGCAGGAGAAGGAGAAGCTAGGGGACAAGTTCCAGGACCTGCTCTGCGGGAACAAGCTTGTTCTCTTGTCAGGTATCTCATATGTCTCCCTTATAAGACTTTCCTTCATCACTCGCCTCTCCCAGGAACCCTGCACTCACAGTAAGCGTTGGCTGAGATAGTGGAGATCTGCTATGCGGGGACAAGCCTGTTCTCTTTTCAGGTATCTCATATATCTCCCTTCTAAGACCTCCCCTGCATTCACAGAACCGAACTGTCCCTGGAGTGTTTCACTCGCAACGAGTGTTGTTTGAGATAGTGAAGATCTACTCTGTGGGAACAAGTTCGTTCTCTAGTCATGTATCTCAAAGGCTTTGATTTAACTCCATTACTTGTATAATTTATTTTCGTTTCAGATTTTATGCACTAGGCGTACAGGAAGGTCTTAGTATAGTTTTATAAATCCAGTCCCTGCGTGTAATGCGTATTAAGTATATCTGATTCTGCCGTCGAGATGAGACGAGAATCATTGTTATTAGATTTTTAAAAGCTCATGTAATGACCACAGAAAGCTCTGTAATTTCTAGAACTTTGAAACTGGCTAATCTGTTTTCCATTCCCCAGGAGACTACTTGCTGGCGAAGTGCCTGCAACACCTCGGAGGTTTACACAACAATGCGGTTACGGAGCTGATCTCAAGCGGGCTACGGGACCTAGTGGAAGGAGACTTCTTGGGCGAGTTTGGGCCGGACAACACACCAGTGCCCACAAAGCCAAAAGGTACCATAACAGTGCACTTTTTATTTTTCTTTTCTAAAAGGTAGTAGTGGTCATCACATGGGAATACTGGAGGATATATTTGCCTGCCTTACGATATTTCGCTATCTTGACTTATTCTAATATTGGTGCTGCACAGAACACAGACAAGTAATCCTATTCCATTTATTTTTCTATATCAGGGTGCAATCTCTCTCTTCTCCATAGAGAGTATAGTTTTGTTTAGAATAAAACCTATATACTGTATAAAGAAAAATACCTGTATTGTGGGCATTTTGATAAAAAATAGTGGAAACAGATACGTTCATCAATATTTACCAGGAATCAGCTAACGTCTCTTCAACGAATCGTTTGTTTTCTTCCACCAGCCGAAAACATTGTCGAACCTTACGACTGGGAAAACGAGTACAACTTGGAAAAGCTCGGCAGCAACTATTACCTCGGCCAAGGGAAAGAGGAATGGGTCTTACGGACCATGCTGCAGTCTGGCAGCATACTCGCAAAGGGCTGCCAAGGTGCTATGAAGCTCGCACGCAGAGGCGAAGAGATGGAGCGAGACGCATACATCCTCGGCGGACATCTGGCTCTGCTATGGCAACTGTACTTAGACATCAAAGACTTCTTCATCCACCCACAGTCTTACTCCTTAGTTGGGGCGCCAGTTATCATGGCTCTGTGGGAGTATCCTTCGATCTACGGGCAGGTGTGGATACCTAAAATGGAAAGGAGGCCGGTGGAGTTGCAGCAGTTGCACTACGCAGTCCAAAGCACGCGCTGCATGGATTATTTGACGGGGCTGTTGGATGAGGAGTTGGCGGCCATCTTGAAGTACAGCGACCGGTTTCCGGTGGACGATGCGAGGGACGCCCTCCAGCAGATGGCGCGGACGATCCACGGGGAGGCGTTGCAGTACATCGAGAACTGAATAAAGGTACGCGAATTTATTTACTTTGTTTTTATTTATTGACCCGAATCTGCCCTCAAATCAAAGCCTTATTGTCCAAGAGATGGCACTGTTTGCTTGTCAATGTAAGCAATCATACTTCTCGGAATCATAAGCGCGATACGGAAAGAGAAGTAAGTAGGGATATGTTTAACTTGTGTACGAGTATCTGTGTCTCAGTCTGCCAACGAGGGTGTCTTTAGGATACTACGAATATAATACGAATCTGGATCCGCATTTTCCATACAAATGGATCCAGATTAATGAAACACCTTAATAGTATAATTTGACTCCTTCGCTGAGAACCAGGCCTTAGGTATGTTTCAAGATAATCGGACGAGCCAGTATAGTCTCACTTACTTACTACACTAGCTCAGTGACCCTAATAGGATTTTGGCCTCCGACAGAAGAGAACACCATTTCTCTCTGTTCTTCACCACCTCCCACCAATCGGGTGTTTCAAGGGTGCACAGGTCCTTCGGCACCTCGTCATTCCAGCGGTATCTGGTGCGGCCAACCTCTCTGGCCCGGTCGTCTCCCATCAGTGGAGACTGATCCCCGCCAGCGAAAACGTGTAGCTTTGATCTCTCCGGTTATATCAGGCATAGCCACCAGCTCTTCTAGCACCTTATTCTACCGTTATGTTCAGGTTCCATCCTCATCCCTTATTGGTCATACAATTTTTTACCAAATGTTCCTTTCCGCCACTAAGCTTGTTCTCTGCTATCTGAGTCAGTTTCCAATTTTCAAACCCATAGATGAAGATTGTTTTGATCACTGTTTTGTAGACTCTAATGTTGGTAGGATCAGTGTGATCAGTTTGGACACTAGAACTCTATGAAGCGCTGTAGAGCATCTTAGGGCATATCGAATTCGAACTTCAGTGTCCTCTGACCTCTGGTTGGTATCAATAACTATGCAACCAAGTTACTTAACCCTTAATCTAAATAGTAGTCAAAAATATTTGAAAGCCGAGGTTGACGCTTCATCTCAGTGAATTCAAACAGTTACAAAAATCTGGTTAAATAAAAAATACACTAAAATATGTAAAAATTTATGGCCTAGTGATTTGACATTGTCAGATTAAGGATTAAATTTGTCTACGCCTTTGTAGGTGGTTGTTCCATCTGTGAGATCATCTTTTTATGCGCTGATGTTCTCGTACCTTTTCATGAGGGAATATTCAGTTTTCTGATGATTAATTTAGAGACCAATTTATCTTCCTTCCTGTTCCACAATCTTTGCCATTGCCTTCAAATCCTCTTTCTTTTGTACCAGTAGTCCTAGATCATCGGCGTTACTACTTTTAATTATTGCTTCCTATACTAAGTTTAGCGACATTATAAAGACATGTATTTCGCACACATAAGCCCTCGTACCGGCTTGTTTATATTTCAGAGCTGAGAATTTAATTAGCACTTCAGACATTATTATTGATGTTACATTCGCGTGCATTTGCATTCAATTCACACTTAGAATGACGAGTGCTAACATGATACTTATATTATACACAAATACGTACAGCTAAGTTACCTTACTTTCGAAATGAATTATGAACATCATCTATTGAATTTATTCGTAAAGCAGCGGTTTACAGTTGTTGGTGAACTATGAATGAAAAGAAATGGAAACAGAGTTCTGTACAGTCGCGAGAGTTTTTAAGTACGAACCTTTCCTCCGCATAATTATTTACTTACAATCCTACCTTAGTTGTCTTATTAACCTTTTTGCTGCTTGAAGTCAAATACAAAAGTGTCACTCACACGCCAAAATCACAAGAGACTGAAAATTAACCTTACCTTTAGAATGATAGCACATTATGTTGCTTTTACAATTTTTACATCGACTTGATATGATCTGACGTGCGTCAGTACATTTAGTGCTCACTAAATGTATTGACTTTATATCAAGTCAATGGCGGCAAAAAGGTTCAGTAGGTCAACATCGTTCTCCCTCCAAAATGATTTGTTTTGCCAAAAATAGCTGTTATATTTACTCAATTATCTTGATTTATATGACAAAATTGAAGTTTTGACAACCTAATATGTCAAAACGTATGTGTTTGGTGTTGAAGGTTTGAAGTTGAAGTTGCAAGTTTTCGTTCGCGGGAAAAAAAGTCATAACCCTCTTTATTGCTTCAGCGTATTCGGGTAAATAGTATCTTATAACCATTCTCGAATTTTCAGCTATCCTTGTACGAAACAGTTGAAATTTATCCAGCCGTTTAGACGTGATGAGGACACAAAGATACATACTTATGTACAGTAAGATAAATTGAAACACGTACCTTTCTCGCTCTTGTCACAGTGACAATAAGAACTAAAAAGGTATGTGTTTCAGTTTTTCCTTACTGTACATAAACAATATTTTTTTTCGATTCAGTTACATGCATTTTAGGATAACATCTTCAATGTAAAAAAATATATATATTAGCTACCTACGTTATAATACGTCTCAGGTTCCGGATAATATCGACGTTCGCTGCCTGTTTAAGGATATCGTGGCCCTAAAATCAAGTTTAGCAGTAGTTATTTTGAAGTTTGAAGCGGCCCAAGTCACTATTGCCGAGTTACGCAAGAGTTATAGTTTGCGAAATAGTGCTCCAACACGGTCGGTGGCATCAAATTTCAAAACCGATGACCAGCTTGCTGTTAGTTCGCGTGTTGCTGACACTTTAAAAGGTGCCGCACCCGCCGCTTCACCACGCGCGTGCGGCCGCCTTCCGTTTCGAAGTCACGTCAGTGTTGCAGTGTGTGTGTGCAGCTTATGCTGACGTCGCCGGTCAGCCTGTCGCAGTTAACCGGGCCTCCTTGCCTTCTAAGGCAAGTGTAGTACGGGTTCCTGATCAGGAAAAGTCCTCCCGCACTGATGTGGACAAGGAGGGATTCACACTGGTGGAAAGGAAGAGCAAGGCGCGCAGAGCACCTCGCAAAACTCTTTGTAGCATTGCCGAGCCGGTTGGTTCTGGTCTTCAGGTTGCTACACCGAGTAAGGCGCTCTACGTGTCGCGCTTGCATCACTCCGCCGTGGCTGATGACGTGGTGGAGTTCGTCCGCCAGAAGACTGGTTTCTCGCTGAGGGTCCACCAGCTGCAGTCCCGCCACTACGTGCACTTCAGCTCGTTTGTAGTGCGCGTGCCGCGGCCGCTGCATTACACCATCGCAAGTGCAGACTTCTGGCCGAAGGGTGTAGTGTTTAGGCAGTTCCGGGGCAATCTGCCGAATCCTACACCAGATCAGACGACGCAACGGAGCCACGGAGTTACGTCGCCTAAATCAAACTACTTTTAAGTTTTTTATTTGGTTTTCTTTTTTTGTAGTTCACAGTGCCTTGGTTTTTACTGTGAAGCTGTGTAACTTTTTTGAATAATAAATAAATAAATATATAATCAGTGGCGTGCACATTTTTGGCCACGGTAGGCTGATTTTCTGTGCCTATATGGAGCCCGCGGTCGTTCAGGGCTTCAGAGTAGGCAGTTTCTCTATGCCTGTATGGAAACATTTTTGTTTATGTCTAGCTCATATAGGCACATTGCAGATACATTTTTAAATTTCGCGGTTGATCTCAGTGTCATCTTTCATTAGCCAGACACTATAAGTATGTACCGTACGCCATTGGTTATAATACTATAGAGGACAACAGTTTTGTCATTCAGGTAGGTACGGCGTGTATCGAAAATATGTATCAAACTATAGTTACTTACTATTTATATAACCTGGCGATCTCATTAGCATTTCATGCCGGGGAATGAGGCGGGTCGAGCAAAAATCCTGATCAAGCAAATAATTGTGCATTATCGCGTGTCAATCAGGTGTCGGCGAATCATATCCCGCGCCGGATTAAATCCCAAATGAGGGCAACCTTGGGTTGTCGAATTCAATTCTTTACACTTTATTTGCATTCGACGTGGGTATTGTGAGAACAACACTGAGGGGTTACTCCAAAACTCAAAAATCGAAGTTCGTAACGTGCTGTCTTTCTCGCTCTCATGTTATGCTGTATTTGAGTGAGCGGGATAGCGCCAAACGAACTTAGTTTTTCGGATTTCGGAGTAGCTGGGTTTCTGGTTATTTATCGCGTATCGGCCTTCCGGCACGCGGTCGCCACTCTTATCTTTTTGCCCTTAAGGCTCTAGGAACAAGGTGTCCCGTCCCGCTCATTGCCTATATTATATACTAGAAGATGTCTGCCACTTCGTCAGCGGAGGTTAAACAAAATTATAATCCTCTTTTTTCTTCAGCGTCTCGACTAATAAGAATCCTACTAATCCTGTATATATATCTATCGTCTGAGTAATAGGGTACTTGACTGACTGATCAAATCAGTTCCTTTTTATGAACTCTCAAAACGGTCAGAAAGATATAAAGTTTGAAAGGAAAAAGGTTTATGACGTCATGATTTTATAAGGTCAAAAGTTTAAAAATATTCGTGAATAATATTTTCTTCTGTTTCCGCGATTATTACTCATTGAAATAAAACAATTTAATGGATTATATCGCGTATATTATCTCATTTTAGTTCCCGACGTTTCGGAAGCTTTCCAGCTTTCCATGGTCACGGGAGGAGTCCTCCCGTGACCATGGAAAGCTCGCTCGTCGGGAACTAAAATGAGATATTATACGCGATATAATCCGTTAAATTGTTTTATTTCAATAATATTCGTGAATGTTTTGTACTTATTTTCAGAAATTACATGTAACTGCAAGTGTGACATCATTTATGTTGACTACAGGAAAGTACCCAATTATACATACGTACCGTTACTTGGTCAACCAACCTTCTTGAGTTCTTTTCACAACACTACAAACGGGGCTTAATCGCGGATAAATATGATTTTATTGAATTACCTTTCGTTGATAATTCTTCGACGTTTCGGACGTCGCGTAACGTCCATGGTCTCGAGCTCTTCGAAGGTAATTAGGGAAAGGTAATTAAATCCATACTAATATTATAAATGCGAAACTGTGTCTGTCTGTCTGTTACCTCTTCACGCTTAAACTGCTGAACCGATTTGGATGAAATTTGGTAGAGAGATAGTTTGAGTCCCGGCGAAGGACATAGGCTACTTTTTACCCCGGAAAAGTACCCTTATCCGCGATAAACGAATTTAAGGCGGACGAAGTCGCGGGCAGAAGCTAGTAAAATCATATTTATACGGGATTAAGCCCCGTTTGTTGTTGTGATAATGAGTGAAAATCGTGTTAGTTTAGATCAATGTCTTAAGTTTTATTACCCAAATAGCACACAAGCTGTATTAGAGCTTTTACATCACTTATACCGTTCAAAATAGTACAGTCAGCATCAATTAATCCGTAGCGACCAAAGTAGCCAAATATATCGAAACGGATCTTTATCATTAAGGTTCATTTCGTCCACATTCCCATTTTGTTCATATTCCTACTTCGTTAACATTGCCATTTCGTCCATTTTCCCATTTCGTCCACATTCTCATTTCGTCCACATTCCCTGCCTTAACGCACCGGCAAACAACCATGTAGGTCACCACCAAACATATGAAATAATAAAAATTGTATTTTATTATGTTTTATTTTTGTTTTTATTCACTTCTGATTTTACTTTACGCGTGTTAGTTAAGCTACGAATGTTGACGAAGTGGGATTGTGGATGAAATGGGAATGTTGACTAAGTGGGAATGTGGACGAAGTGGGAATGTGGACGAAATGGGAATGTTGACTAAGTGGGAATGTGGACGAAGTGGGAATGTGGACGAAATGGGAATGTTGACTGAGTGGGAATGTGGGCGAAGTGGGAATGTTGACTAAGTGGGAATGTGGACGAAGTGGGAATATGGACGAAATGGGAACGTTGACTAAGTGGGAATGTGGACGATGTGGGAATGTGGACGAAGTGGGAATGTGGACGAAATGAACCTAATAAACGATCTTTATTTGCAAAAACAGTAAGAAGGTGTTACGATATATCCGGCCACTTTGACTGCTTCTAACTATATGATACTGACTATAGTTTCCAGACGTTTATTTATTTTATTATTGACTTGTCGATGAAAACTTTTGGTAGGTGCAACCGACCCGGCGGAACAGCGTCGGAAATTAACGCCCGTGCCCCGACATGATGTCATCGAATTGTTTATTTACTTATTTATATTCACCGGTAATATATGTTCATGTGCGCTTTGTCTCCTCCTGATTCTGTGATGACTGCCAAATATCATATCGTCGTCGGCTAAAATCGCAAACCTCGTTACTCCATCGGATCAAATTTTACAGGACGCACAAAAAACGTAACTTTAACAGTATGGCGGTCGGGTATTGCGAGGTTTTCTATTTCGGTTTTTAAACTTAAACGGTTTATTTCTAGCATTTAAGACTTAAACTATGTAGAAGTGACAAAATTTTATTAAAAAAAATTGAGTTACGAGATTGCGAGTTTAGCCGACGATATGGCAAGGGAGATAATGAGTCCGAATCAACTAGGTATAGCAGTGTTTTTTAACTTTTTCCTTTAGACGGATGGGAAGAGTACTTTGATTTACGTTCCAGAGAGAAGGGCATTTGGTTTCGTTTTATTCAGCCACAAGTCAATCATTATCCTTGGATTGACCTTATTATGTTTGGGAGGAATAAGCTAAAAACTGCCCTCAGATTACGTTCTGGACACGTTTCAACAAAAAGTTCCGTCGCCATTGTGTAATGATTGTGGAGTACTTCAAGATGTTCAGCATGTTTTGATGGAGCGTATTCGGAACCAATCTCTGAGGTCAATGTATTTGGACAAAATAATCTTTTTATATCGGACTTGTCAACAGCATTTTGGCTTCTCCTACGTCGGATGAAGCTGAAATGCTGTACAAGTTAGCCGAATAGGATTAGCAGTTAGGACATAGGTTAGCTTTTAAGTTTATTGTTTATCGGAAGTGTTTTATTTAGTTCGTTGTTCTAACACGGCGATATTGTAATAAATAAATAAAAATAAACTTTTTCCGCGACGGAATCGGTGAATGAAAAGATGATCGCCTTTTCATTCACCGATTCGAAAATGTTACAAATATTGAGTCCGACCAAAATAATGTAGCTGCAACCCCCCTTTTACTTGTTCAGAGGCCTCGGGGCCCACTCACGTTTGACACTAAACTACTAGAGACGGGTAAATCCGCCGTTGAAGATTTAAATGATTCAAATTTCGAATCCTTATCGGCTCCTTTTAAATCTTATCGAGTCCGAGCAATTACCAATTCCGACTACTGAGGTAACCTAATCGGTACGGGACCGAATTCATGCATGATCATGCATGGCCTAAACCAAAATATAAACAATTTTACTTTTGCGGTTCTTATAAGATGGTATATCAAACGTACGCAAGTTGTTTTAAAAAATCATATGTTGCTTTTTATCTTCAATTATATTTTTACTTTTATAAGTTTTGATATGTTTCTTGGAGAACTACGCATTGAGTTTATACTTAAAACATATATTTAGGATAGGCTAAGTACATATATAGATAAAAGTTATTTAGAAAAACCGGCCAAGGGTGAGTCGGACTCGCGCACGGAGGGTTCCGTACAAACTTTCTCTTAACCTTACCGGCATAAGAGCACAGGATCCTAGTAAAATATAAATAAAACAATTTTATTGCTTAGAAACATGTATTTGTAACAGTAGTAAATTTTCTTTGAACAACAAACAAAACTATACAATTATAAATGCTTTACAAACATAATTATAGCAGGGGACCGTTTCACAAAAGCTTGTAACTTGTATTAAAAGCGGTAGTCTATTTCTAACAATATATTAAAAAGAGACTTCCTCTTTGTAATAAAAGTTTCAAGCTTTTGTGAAACGAGCCCCAAGTCTAAAATATTTATTTTAGGTAACATCAACTATACAATATTTATTGGTACAACTAGGTCGGGCCGCGGAGCGTTTCAATCGTTGTATTTTTATGTAACGAATTTTTTAAATCATGCGTGACAACATTCGATATTTTGTTTGAATAGAAATAGAAAATGAGGCCTTGTATAAAACTCTGATGCGTATGTCATTTTATTCACCAGCAATTTGTTACATAAAAGTAACGGAGGTTGAAACGCTCCGCGGCCCGATCCAACTATTAACATTGTATCAATATTTTGGTGCCGACATCTTGTTAATTTCGCTACTTCACCTTAATCCTTATCTAACGTATAATATTAATTTTCTCATTATCGATCTGAGACATCGAGACAAACCTCAGTTTAACGGTGCCAATACAAAGATTATGTCCGCTTCGTACGCGAAAGAGAAAGAGTCATAACCCCTCTTTTTAGCCTAGTTGGGTAAAAAGTATCCTATAACGATCTGTGGATACACAGCTACCCGTGTACCGAAAATGGTTGAAATCCGTTTAGCCGTTTTGGCGTGATGAAGCCACAGCGACACATATAAACATACAAAAAAATCGGCCAAGAGCATGTCGGACCATGGTCAGTTTAGGGTTCCGCAGCCGTGACTACAAAAAAATGCACTATATATGAAAAAAACATGTGAAAAAGTGCACAAGCAAAATAGCGTATCTTCACGGCACTTCCGTCCTTTTGTTGAGAAGAGTAGTTTCTCGACAATAACTCAAAAACGGTATATTCATTCTTAATATTTTCTTCTGTTTCCGCGATTATTACTCATTGAAATAAAATGGGTAGTTTGCACAAATTGTAACTTTGACAGAGGAAAATACATCTTTTCTCAGTCCTCCCGTGACCATGGAAAGCTGGAAAGCTTCCGAAACGTCGGGAACTAAAATGAGATAATATACGCGATATAATCCGTTAAATTGTTTTATATTCATTCTTGTTAAAAATAATTTTCGTTGGAATTATTTATTAAGCGTTATCTTTGTATTTTTTTCCATATTTTTTTGGATTTATGGAATAGAAAATAGAGACACACTATGCTACTTTCGGATCGATTATTTCTGAAAATAGTGACTAAATCAAAAACAATCTTAAAGTGTTTTAGAAGAACTGTCGAAATATGTACCACACGTAGATCTTTGCCGAAAAATTCTTTTTTCATCTTATGTTCCCTAAATGTATGGATAGGGTAGCAAGGTTCAAAATCATATACATATTTTTAGACATACTGCATAAATTGAACCAAATATGGCTTTGCCAGCAGTAAAGTTAAGACGAAATGTACAGTAAGCTGCAAAAAATATTTAAGTACTTAATGAATTCACTTTGCATATTATTCATTAAATATTACAGGACATTTTTTTTTACATAAATCGAACTAGTCCCATGGTAATCTCAATAAGGCTTGTGTTATGGGTACTAGACGACGATATATTTAATAGATATATTACTTATATACATAAAAAGCATCCAAGACTTAGGAACAAATATTTATGCTCATCACACAAATATTTGCCCTTACCGGGATTTGAACCCAGGACCTCAGCTTCGCAGATAACGTTACTCCCACTGAGCTAAACCGGTCGGTATACATTAAATATCATGGCATAAAAACTATTCCTTTAACAATAGAGACCATACTAAGATTTGATATTTTTGCAGCTGACGGTACAGTACACTCAACTTCAAGCAGATATTTCCACTTCTGAAAGAAGGGTTATTCCCACCTGTTACCTCGAACTTGTTACCGCTGGTAACAGCTTGGTTTTTTTCCCCATCAACTCCTGGTAAAAAAAAACAGTAGGTACCAACACCATCCAACTATCCAACACCATCAATCACTTTAGTGGTAACAGGTGGCATTAACCCTGAAAGAAAGAAACATTTATTCAACGGCATTGAAGCCCTAGTGGATTGGATACATCTTTTGTAGTCAACTGTGCATTAGAGCTTGTTTATATGAAGGGTACTTTCCCTGCAGAAATAATTCATTTATTACAATGTGTTTTTCACATCTGCTTTGGAATTTTAAGCTTAATATTAATGCGGTTGTATTAATAGTTACTTCAATAGGATTTGAATAACGCAATAAAGTACATACCTTATTTATTTGCACGCGTATTTTTTTTTGGAAACTGCATGAAACTATGTGTGGGCACAATTTATTCTCACATATAACCAAGACACAATTTCGTGGTAAGGCAAAGGAACTATAATCCATTAACATACCTAAGGGCCCAGCCACAACCACGCGCAACCAGACAACTTCTTAATACATTGTGTGTGATGCCAACTAACTGCAGTGCGGTAGCGATGGGCGACTTTGAATGATTTTAGAAATCGAATAATTCGTTACTATTTATTTTACCATTCGAATAACGAACTAGTAGTGTACTAACGGATTATATCGCGTATATTATCTCATTTTAGTTCCCGACGTTTCGGAAGCTTTCCAGCTTTCCATGGTCACGGGAGGACCATGGTCCTCCATCCGAAACGTCGGGAACTAAAATGAGATAATATACGCGATATAATCCGTTAAATTGTTTTATTTCAATGAGTAATAATCGCGGAAACAGAAGAAAATATTAGTAGTGTACTAATCACTGCAGTCGAATGAATGTTCGACTTTCGACTTCTGTACGATGTGGCCATTACCGCTAAGTAACGATGGGCGACTTTGAATGATACTAGTAGAATTATTAAAATTTTAAATTGCCGCCGCCGGTTAAGCTCGCACTCTCTCTTTAGTTCTCTGAGTTTCGACTTCATTCGAATGGATCTCGACTATGAACTTAAAAGTGGAATGATTCGACTAGAATCATTCGAAGTCGCCCATCGCTACTGTACGGTGAGCGCTTCGACCGCACGATGAAAAGAGAATTCGCTCGCCGCGTCGTTTGTTGCGCGTTGTGGCCGGGGCGTGAGATACTATATTTATTCGCGTGTGAGGTAGGCTCATAGACACCATGATTCATTTTTTTTCACTATACAGTCATGAATCAGTCTGTTTACAAAGAAACCTCATGCATTTCTTGGTACACAGTTTTCACGATAATATTGCTCTACTAACTAGTACTAATCGTCTATAAGTTTTTGATAAGCCTCTTAATAGTATGCACTGATTCATTATCACCAAACATGCTAGTGAAGCTTTCAGCTTTCCTAGCATTTTCAATGTGCAGCAATTTAGTCCTTTCCACAGCATCCGTTTTCAACACTTCTTCCTTCAAACCTACAAAATCTATTTCTGATACATTGTCTTTAGAATTATCTATGATTTCGTATAAAGCAGGATTTTCGTTCAATGCAAACAACACTGGTGCACTGGCTAAGGAGTACGACTCCTTGTTTTCGGTTGTGAACTTCTGCAGTTCGCTAGCAGACTGCCATGCTAAGCATAAGTGGCAACCAAACTGATATGCTTTCTCCTGCTCTGTTAAGTTCTGTTTTGCTAGTAACAGTGCTCCCTGACAACCTCTACCGAACAATGAACCACCGTTATACATAGTCCGTAAAGTCCACTCTTTGATTGGAGATCCTAAAACATCTTTCGTAGCTAACGGCAATGTGTCTGTACAGATTTCAAACTCATCAACTCCAATTTGTGATGGTTTTCCGGGTAGCGGTATGTTTTGTTTGTCCCGTTCTCCAAAGAACTCCCCTTCACTGATATCTCGTAATGCTGTTGATATTAGATAAGATAAATCTTGGTTTTTTAACTGAGCCAGCATGCCATTAGCTGTGACAAGTAAATAATCACCAATTAGTAGAGCTATTTTATTTGCGAACATGGCAGTTTCAGTGCTCTCACCTCGTTCTTCAAATGATATGTTTAGTAAGCCCCGATGGACGTAATGTCCTGTGCGGATCATTTCAGTGAGCTCTGCCAGTGCCCGTTGCTGTTCGCTGCTTGAGTTAATCAGACTATTTGAATGAGTTGGTTTGCAGATTGCTTTGGATAGCAGCAAGATGACCAGTCCCCATGGTTGCAGGTTGTTGTGTTCGTTATAAAGGACGGTTTTCGCTGTTTGTATGATTGGATGGTTGCTGCCAACCTGAGAGACAAAAGAAACAGTGATTATCTTAATTAATCAAGCCATTATCAAAAATTGCTTTTTAATATGACAATAAATGCTGCTGATAAATAATTCATGAATTGGATTGTTTCTTTATCTTTAACAGTATAATGAATGTCCTGAGATATGACTGCCAAAGCATTATTAAAAATACTTATATTCACATTAGAGTTTACATATTGAATGACTGCACAAAATTCTTTAGTCCGTTTTATGTTTGCACTCAAAAATTTGGTGTTGGTTGGATTGATATAATTAATAAGATACAAAATTGTTGCAATCTTTGAGAGATATACTTTTATCAACATTAATCATTTCAAATTTGGGAAATTGAAATAATAAAATGGAGCAATTTAAAAATGTGAAAATCTTGTGTTTTTAAAGAATATTACTTTAAATGTCGTACATTATAATCAGACTTAAAATGTTGTACATTTTGTAAAAATAAATGGATTGTGCCATTTACGCGTGTGCAATAAGACCTTTTTTGATAGTCTGAAATAAAGGTCCCTCATGCCTGAATTGTAACTTCTATTACAATAGTAATAGGATTTGAGTATAAGTTATATTATTTGAGGAGTCTCGACACGAAAGAAGAAAAAGAAGTATAAATTAGTATAGTTATTTGTGATGTTTAGCCACAGATAGAGATCAAATAAAAAAAAATAGAATAAGTAGTACATTAAACTCAACATGACAATCATATATTTATTATATTACAGTTACATCTAAACAGGAACAGCCCCAGCCAAATATATTGGAAGGTGTCATAGGACTACAATTTTTGTGCCTCAATGGACATATTCATTTTTGCAGGGGGTCATGACCTGGATCTTTAAATCTATAAAATAAGTTCCAATATTGTATAACATTTCAAAACTTTAACAGACAATGTTTCTTTACTAACTAGTAACACAATCTAGTGTTAATAAAGTAATTAGATACAGTAAGCAAATCGCGAGGCTGCGTAAACGAGTCCATATGAGGAAGTAACCTTGCACGAACCGCGGTCACATGGTCGTTTGTTGCATAATCCTTGCTATGTTACCTTCAAGTAAACAAAAGCAATACATTGACGTAAAATTTTGCAGCATACCTTGAATATAACCCTGATTTTATGCCATAATTAATCTATCACAGTTTACCGCCTTTTCTGCGGTATTAACCAGTAAAAAAATACGGATATTACTTACGATAGTGTACTTACAACTTTGCGCAAATGCATGGCCATATTAGCGAATTCGTCGCTTAATAACCATCTCAGGTTCATGAAAGAGGTGGGATATCCAACTATTTTCTCTGCTTCTCTTATAACTTTGGTCCATTGAGCGAACGGAGGTCGAATTAAAAAATCTTCCTGAGTTACGTTGGTCATGGTGGTTTCTAGGCGAATCTGATGGGATAATAACGCCGTACGACGCAAATGACGTATTAGCGCGTAAGACATGATTGTTTTGTTTTGTGTTTTGCACCACTTTTTAAAACTTTCACATTCAATTTATTAAGTTTTTTAGCAATTGGTGGAGCACTGTGCGATTCTGAGTTGGGGTTATGTCACATTTATTTTGACGTTTCCTTGCTACGTTCGGTAACGCGCATGATTCACTTCGTGTCTGTGTTGCTTCTGCTAGTATTTTCGTTCAGAATTCCTAAAGCTAATGCTGATTTTCAACATACTCTAAAAATAATACTATCAAATTCAATGTTTTATTTATATGATTGTAATAAAATGATAATCTTTACTTATTGAGCAGCAACTTGAAAGTTTTTTTTTATTAAAAAGTTTCACGATTTACTTAGTTGTTATATTTCACAGAAGTGTAAAATAAACGTCTGATGGCCGCAATTAAATAACGGTGTTTGTGTGATAATAATGCGAAATCAAACCATTTTATACTTAGTCACAACTCAAGGATTTAATGCAAATTTAATATGTTCTTGAGTTAAGGTTTAAATGTATATATTGTGGGTACAAATTTTTAATAACTGCCGGAAACAAGGATGGTAAAAAAAATAATTTCTTGTACGGTCTTAATTCTTCTCAATAAACTTGTACGGTCAGCTCCAAAATTGGCTGACCATTTTATTAGCTACTTTTATGGCTAACTAATTTTTAATTTTAGACTATTTGGTTTTACCTGTCTCCTCTCAGAATGGTTGTCAGTACCATTTGAAGTACTTTAAGTAAAAAAATTGGTTGTCTGTAAAGTCAGTTTACGGACTATACGATAATTTTACGTGATAGCGTCTAAGAGAGATAGATGCGTCACAAGCCACACGTTTTGGTTGGCCAATCGTGCTATCGCTTGTTCCGAGCTCTCGCTTGCACGTGGAACGTGACACTATTTCGTGCGTGTAGCCGACGTTATAAGACGTTATCACGTCTAAAAAAGTTCGGGTATTATTTTTAGGTTTAATTATCTATCGTTTTGGCACCACTCAGGTTAACGGCACTGTCGTTTTACAATACAATATTTATAGGAGATAGAAGGCGCCCGCAACTTTGGAGAAAAAGTCATAACCCCCTCTTATTTTCGACAGCGTAGTCGGATAGAAAGTATCCTATAACCATCTGGGGATGCCCAGCTACCTGTGTGCCAAAAGTAGTTAAAATCCGTATGGCCGTTTTGGCGTGATGAAGCCATAACGACACAATATACGAACATACAAACATACAAAAAAAGTACTTTTCTATTTAGTGACGTCCAAATAGTCCATTACAATCATTATTTTGAAAATATCTTCAATGTACAGATATTTCATTTTTACAATTTTATAATTTTATAATGTAATATATGTTATACTTATACAAAGTCATAATCAAGGGGGCGAAAAATTAATAGCACTTTTCAGCTGTCACAAGGATTTTTTTAAAAATTTTGTTTATAAGTAAAAATACCCGTGGATTTAATTTGATATCTCTTATTTTATTTACTGGCCAAAACGCCTCTTAGAAAAATCACACTTAAAAAGTTTCATCAAAAACTAAGTATCGATAGTCGGAGAAGACGATAAAAAAATATTCAATTCCTTCTGGTAGCTGAATTTTGCTATGAATTTTCCACCCCTTGGTCATAATCATTATATATATACGTATCCATTGATAGTGCTAAAGTTGTAGGTACCTACATAGGTCTAATGAATCGTTCGAAAAACCCAGGTTAGGCCATTATTGCCAACCTGCATAATGAACAGTTACCAGCCATTCACGTGGTTGTGCGCAATAATTCAAAAATAGAAGGCCCATGCAGCCCCTGGCAAGACGGTGGCTCGTCCGTAGCAATTAAAAAATAAAAGCGGTGTATAATTTGTTGGCAGTTTATGGTGAATCGCTGCCTCGCCGAGAAACGACTAAATGTGCATTTGCATTTTGATCTGCGCGCGTCTGATTGAGCTCCACGGACTGTTAAGGCGATACAAAATGTAGTTTTTGATTCAAAAGGCGTCGTTAAGTATGAATTTCCTATAACGTAATAATAATAAATAATAACAATAAAAAGCTTTTTATTTCTTACAAATTACAAGTTAATGGCTAAGATTTTGTTTTTTACATGCAACCTATAACGTACCTACATTAAATTGAATACTATTTCAATGGCTTTGAAGTTAGCCCTAGAAAAACTTTAACCGTGGGCGAAACTTGTTCTTTAAATGCAACCAACTGTTATAGTTTTATAAATGTAATGAATATTTTCGCAGCAGTTTTTTAACGTGGATCAGAGCACTAAAAACTTAGATCGTTTTTGAGATATCGTCGTCTAAGGAACTAAATAGAGCCTTACAGAATATATGTAGGGAACCGTTAACATATTCAACTACCAACACTACAGTGGGTTATATAGGCTGCGTATTGTATTTCATATACGTATTATCAAAATTTTACAAGTGATAGGAAAAAAAATGTTTGAGAATGTACTAATCAAGCCCTTTCATACGATAAACCTAATGAAGTACATGCATGCAAATATAATATTCATTGCGCAGGTTTCGTCCTAAATATGAAATGAGCATCAGTAACAACCTTCGTCAATATTTCATACCTACAAGTATTTATCAGCGACAAGCTTCGGCCAAGTGATATTTTATAACAATCAGCAACAAGCTTTGTCAATAACAAACAAAAATCAAACCCCGTTCTGACGACCACCTCGGACAATATGCTCCAAAAGATAGCCAGTGATATTTGTTGAACCTGGCCAAAATCAGACCCGTGGTCGCAACTCTCAACCTCTGTCCCTCGAACGTTGTCCTATTTTTTTTTATGAATGATTTGATCTGGGAGCACCAGGGTCCACTCGTATCCATAACTACCGGATAGTCATACATTAGCCAAGTTTAAGTATTTCAAATATTTTTAAATTATTATACATCCTTAGGGCCAGGGCTAGGATTTTTGGCCCAGTTAGGCAGTTTTCCTGTACCTATATGGAACTATGATCGTTCAGGGCTTCAGGGCAGGCAGTTTCTCTGTTCCTATATGGAGCCATGGGCGTTGAGGGCTTCAGGGTAGGCAGTTTTATTTAGCCTTCATGGTTCCATACGGAGCCATGCTCGTTTAGCGTTGGCAGTGCCTTTGTGCCTACAAGGCTTACAAGGACCGCACGCCACTGTACATCCTGATGATTCGTATGTGCAGGTCACCGATCCCAAGCGCTAAGTCAGCGAAGCCCCTTAAGTTCTGCACTTAGTCAGCCGTGCCATAGTCGAAATAAATCCTGTCCGAGTTAAAAGGCCGATGTTTACGGCTCGCGTGCGCCGCTTATTGATTTCAGTTATTACAACTGAATCTTTGGCTGAGGATAATTGAAAATGGCGAAGCCTTTCATCGGACGGGCCTATGGGGCCGGTAATCCGTTAACGTTTCCCAGAGAGCTCTGAGAACAGACTATAGGAAACTTTCCTATAGTCTGTTCTTTTAGGTATTTTAGACGACCGGTATGGCTCAGAGGGAGTAACGTTGCCTGCGAAGCTTAAGGTCCTGGGTTCGAATCCCGGTGAGGGCAAATATTTGTGTGATGATCATAAATATTTGTGTCTGAGTCTTGGATGTTTTCTATATATATGTCTATACTATTATAAAGTTGTAAAAATGAAATGTTTGTATGTGTCGTTGTGGCTTCATCACGCTAAATCGGCTAAACGGATTTCAACTAGTTTTGGTACACGGGTAGCTGGGTATCTCCAGATGGTTATAGGATACTTTTTACCCGACTATGCTAAAGAAAAAAAGAGGGGTTATGACTGTTTCTTCTCCGCGAACGAAGTTGCGGGCGCCTTCTAGTATTTAGTGAATATATTCACTAAATACTAGAAGGCGCCCGCAACTTCGTTCAAGGAAGAGAAAAAATCGTAACCCCTTTTTTTTCTTCAGCGTAGTCGAGTAAGACATACAAAAAGAAAAAAAAAAACAATTCAGTGTCCTCCAAATGGTGTTCCCTTGGTTCGCAGACAGAATTTTCATAGAATTTTGTTTTACAGAAAATGTTTCATATAATGTTTGGTCCTTGTACTTTTATTTCGAATATTATTGTTTCAGCGGCTATTTACTTGAATGAAACATTTTTTACAGAAACACAATTTAATGAATGTTAAAATATTTTTTAAATAATATACTTATCAAACAGTAGAATTATGTTTGGTGTATACTTATTTCACAGACAGAAATTTCATAGAATTTCGTTTCGTAGAAAAAGGTTACATGTAATATTTGGTCAGTGTATTTTTATTTCGAATATTATTGTTTCAACGCCTGTTAAATAATGGAATATTTTTCAGAGAAACGCAATTCGATGTAAATCTTACTTTATTATTAAATAAAATTATCAAATCTTAGAATGTAGTATTAATTAATCTAAAAAACCGAATGACTACCAGAAAAGTAGGTTAGGTTAAGTTGGAACTGCTATCCTAACAGGAGCGAACGGCTGCCAGGAAAGACAAGGAGGGGGAGGGGGGTGGACCATTAAAATGGCTACAATTACAGCATCTTAGATGTCAAAATGGGTCAAAAACCGAAAACTGTAGGTTAGGTTAGGTTTGTATTGTGATCATGTATAGGCCCTTACCGGGATTTGAACCCAGGACCTCAGCTTCGCAGGCAACGTTACTCTCACTTAGCTAAACCGGTCGTCAGAGATAGTTTGAGTCCCGGGGAAATACCCTTATCCGCGATAAACGAATTTAAGGCAGACGGAGTCGCAGGCAGAAGCTAGTAATTAACATTTATTCATTTAAAGGAAGGTACACAAATAACCACGTGCCTCGTGTCGTCTTACTGTTACTCCGCCAATCTTTTGTATCGGTGGTACGACATCGCTGGTTGTATCCCGAGTCCCGGACCCGACCCGAGGCACGTGGTTTTTTTTTGTTTACCTTTTTTTAAGTACCTAAAAGAACATACTATAGTAATACGTAGTGCTTAGGATAGAGTCAGGATTTAGATGAAGGGTGCATTTATTGTGATTGTACCTTCTGAAATGTTGAAATCGGTTAGCATGATATGATTTTGAGGCTGAGTCTTAAGTATATCTTATATCCTTCTAGCATAGGGTTGGCATAAATGTGGAGCCGGGGCAATTGAAACAAAAGTAGTGAAGGTAGAGATAAAAAACGGTAATTTTCAGGGCTCCTTACCTCAAAATAAAAAAACAGAACTTCTAGAAATATCTGACAAATTATGATACGGAACCGGGACATGTCCTGGCGTGCCGGGACGTATGACAACCCTATTATATCATCATCATCATCATATTGGCTTTGA
Source organism: Hedya salicella (assembly GCA_905404275.2). Lineage (NCBI taxonomy): Eukaryota > Metazoa > Arthropoda > Insecta > Lepidoptera > Tortricidae > Hedya > Hedya salicella. The sequence goes on along the minus strand of FR990113.1, from coordinate 21,282,560 downwards.
CGTCCACTGCTGGACCAAGGCCTGCCAAGGTTCTCCACAACGACCGGTCGTGCGCCGTCCTCATCCAACGTTTTACCGTGATCCTGGCGAGATATCCTTCCATCCATCTGTTTAATTAGCCAGTATCCACTCATTGCTGGGTACAGGCTGATTCCTTATTACGCTCTCCTCGGTCGTGGTAATCGTTTCCATGGTTTCCTAACTGATTGACTTATGCCAAGTTACGTCGTCTAAATCCATCGTCGGTGGTCTACCAATTGTCCGTTTTGCTGAATTTTTTTGGCAATTAAAGACTTTTGGGGAATATCGGCACAACAGTATAACTATGGAATTATATGATGGACAAAATAATACTAGAAATCTGTATGAATAGGTACTTAAATATATAATAACAATCATCAAGGGCAGGCAGTATAGTGTTATAGGTTTTGCTTCATTCGTTTGATTTATTTGTAGATATAATTATAATTAGATACCTTATAAAAATAAGAAATAAACAACCTAGTTAGGTACCATAGTTTCCAATGACGAAGTTATTTTGAACGATAAATTGTGTTTGCCATGTGGATGAGGTCGCGAAATAATGCTAATAGGTACCTTTGGTACTGAACAATATTAAAACCCAAACCATCACTCTGAACCCTTCCCCGGCGTCCATCTTGGAACCATAGGGCATGAACGGGTATTTTATCTGCGCGCCATCGCTGCAATTACCCTCTAATTGTGGGCCTCGCAGTTGGTACCCCTGCGTGAGACCACGCCTCGGCAGGCAACCGCCAGAAATTGAGTTGGAAAGTCAAGTACGTAAAATATTTCCTAGGTAACACTTTTCTAGGTATCACCGCCTGCTATTCTAAAAATTGAACCATGTTGTTCTTTTTCTGGTTAAACAAAGGGATTTATTCTCTTAACTCCGACTCATGACTGATAGATAGGTATTGATAAAACCAGAATGAAAAAGGGTCGTTGAAAGTTGCATTATACTAGCTTAAAAATTTCAGCAGTATTACGGGTAAGGCGTACACGAGCTTAAAAACAATACAATGTAGGCAGCTATTATACGATCAATCCAGATCGTCAACCAGTCGCACTGTCAAGATACGTTGATTTATTGCAATCCGTAACTTTGGTCGGATCACGATCTGAATTGACCGTGTAATGGCTGCCATAGGTACAGTGCTTGGTGACACATAATGGCAATCTGAGAATCAATAGGACAGAGATCTTCCTTTGATTTTACCCACGTGGAAAGTTTTAATCCGAGTGATCTTTAAATATGTCCAGGATTGAAGTGCGGGCAAGCCCGTGTGAATCAAGAATTCCATACACCAGCCACAGGTTGACGGAATACCATAGCACCGTGATGGTAAAGGCTGGGTAAGTTTATCATAACAGTTACATTCAAAAAACAACTTACTGTGCAGGTCTTAGTAGTATATATGTTTTTGTAAATGCCAATAAGAAGTACAGTTAAACTTAGGAGGTCTATATCTACAGTCAGTTATAGGTATTAATCTTATATTGGGTCGGGTTGGGTTTCAAGCTTGAAGCTTGTCTCCTGATTTTTAAAAAGTATTCGACCATCTAACAAACTGATGTAAATTTTGAATAAGCAGAAATAATTAGGGTTTCAGTTTTTCGTGACTTGAAAATATCATTAAAAATATATTTGGCATTCATCATAAAAAAAATATAGTAGGTTTTTGATAGGTTTACCTACCTACAAACATAGGAGCTCCTAACAAAAATATTTAGTGATGTTCCAGTACATTAACTGATTTGGAAATGGAGATCGTTTAAACTAAAATTGTTTACCTACACCGCTTAATTTGAATATACGAACGCATCACAACAAAGCAGTTAAAATTTAACGCTTAGTTATGACTCGTCTATGGCCACCGTCCACTTATAAATATGCATAGAGTAATTTTTAAAAAGCGAACACTTAATAAGTGAGGTGCGCTCCTCGGGCGGACGCTAAATTGCTTCTTCGGTTATTATTCTCCCCATCGCCAATCCTATCCATTTAAAACCAATTATGTTTTATTATAGTCAGAGGAGGAAAGGAAATTACCAACACGCCGTCCGAAAAGGATGGATGCATGCCGCGGCCACAGACAAGAGAAGCGTAGTGTAGTAAACTCTTTTTTGTTTTTTGGAAAAAAAAGCGCGCACACAGGCACGGGCGCGCTGTCTTGATGCCGGGTCGTGAATGGAGGTCTAATGGACGCTTCGAAATATAAAATTAAATCGGATATAATGAGTTACATAGGCTATCACGATCGCCCGGGTTCGACGGGTCGCGGAAGGCTTTTGTTCTCCCGGTCGACGACCCGGCCGGTTCCTTCGCGTGATTATGCGTCTGTAATTAAAATCTAACTTTTTGTGCTTTGTTTCACGGGGCTTTTTAATGTTTGACAGGAGATGAAAGCTATACGGCTCCGCGAGGCTATTAAGTTGATACCTTGCCCGTATTGTACAGTGTTAAGTATTAGGCTAGATGGTTTTAAAATAACGGGAGTCTGTGAAGTTATGTTTACAATCCCTACCAATGATAAAATCTATCAGAGTTACAAAATGTTGTACCGGACCATCCATACAAAATGTGACCGCAATGGCGTAAAATAATTGTTTACTAAACAGGTTATATGAAAATACTTCAGCTACTTCAAATACTTTACCCATAACAGTGACTTAAAACTAAAATGAAAGATTAAACTCTTCGACAGGGGCACCATTAAGTTGAGTAATTTGGAAGGCGGAAAAGTCCTCAAAATGGACACATACTGAAAACCGGCCTAAGTACTTGCCGTGACATGGTACCACAGATAGACAGACGAATAGCAATTGCATTCTGTTGGGACAGATTAATCGGACTCTAAAACCATAAAATTGGTTAATTGATTAATAATTATCTAACCACCTTTAGACGGCACCTATCTCTTCAGATCGACCAAGAAAGGAAGACAGTTTCGAATCTACGGAGACAGACCTGGACGGACGTTTCCTTAGGCGATCGGTACCTTTTCAAAATTGTCGTCGAGGTCGAACGCAGTTTACTTTTAGGGCTCCATAGCCAATTACAACGTGCTACCCCTATTCTCAAAAATCGTAGATACGACAGTAAAGCAGACCAATAGTTTTTCAATTTCCAGTGCTTCAGGGAGAGCTAAACACACTAGAGTAATTCAAATGGACTGTATCTTCGTTTATATCAGTCGATTAGTTGCTTATTGAAGCAAAACAACTCACTAAATCAATATAGGTAACTTATGTTAGGTACTTAACTCCCAATTCAGTGTGAACTCATACTCAACTGAACTGAATTATATATTGGATGCTCGGATGAGCGAAATAAACAAAATGAGCGAAACGAGTGATGTATGTCTCAGAGACGTGCATATAATTATGAATCAATATTTCCATTTCAGTGACACATTTTGCGCATCTCTCAAACACCCAGCCGAAATCGGGAGAGATATTTCGGCTTGGTGTGTTTTGCTGCAGCATACGTTACCTATTGATGTGAACTCTGGATACAGTTCCTAGTTGAACAAGCTCAGAGTTCAATGCGAGCAATGAAAAGCTTGGGGTTTTACATTTCTCTCTGAGCCAATTTACCTTGGTGAAACAGGGTTACGGATCTAGGAATCGGGATAAATCGTCTTAAGAGGCAATGAGAGTGGAGAGATAAAGAAAACAAAACGGAAAACGTTGATTCAGGAAGCAATGTGAAGACTACGAAAAACACAATATCAATACCTACTGGATGGTAAGATGCTAAATATTATGATGGCGGCATACCAAGACGTATCATACTACAAAACGTATCAAGACGTATAATACTGGACATAGACTATCATATCAGACTTACTAGATTTAGGATCTGTGATTGCCTACTTTCCGTATACATAAATATAAATCCCATTCACTAATTTATCAAATCTGTACTTTTTTGCCATTAGCACTCTGCGCAGCTGTGTATGTAATAATTCACCTCTTCTCTGATGCCAATAGACGCTAGTAGCCATGGTAACTGCGGTTGAAAACCGGGAAAACATATACTAAGGCTTCCTTAGCCCCTGTTTCCAAGTACCTACTTTATAGGTTGGATGGGACTGTCTATGCCTCTAAGTGCGGAAGTTAAAGTTATGTAGATCGTACCATATGTGACAGTTTTTGGGAAAAGGTCCCACTTTGTCGATATAGAGTTATGAGTAGTTCCTAATACTACAGATCGTACGCTATATTTTGGTGAAAGATATATGTCTCTAGGTGCTATAGTTATTTTTTTAAAACTCTTCAAATTTGCAAAAGTGATAAAGCGACAATTGAGAAAACGTTGGTTAAAGTTTGGGACGGCAAAAAACACACTTGTACTTTGAAGTTATGGAGTGGTTAGTATCAAATGAATTGGCATACTTTAAGGATTTCAAATTAGTCAAAATCATGTATGTAACCTTAGTATTTTATATGTTACGCAGGCTTGAACATAAAAAGAGAATGAAAATATGTCAATCCTGAATATGGGTTTATTTTCTATATTTATAACATGACACGCAGATTTATCATTAAAGTTGTATTTATAAATGTAGTCTCAAGCTAATAAAGACAGAAATAATTCTATGGATCCCTTTAGTTAGTTATTATTTCAAAAAGTTAAGAAAAACTGAATTGAAAAGTACAGCATAAAAAAATACAAATGACAAGTGTATTTTAATATTTTCTTCTGTTTCCGCGATTATTACTCATTATCCACGGGAGGAGTCCTCCCGTGACCATGGAAAGCTGGAAAGCTGGAAAGCTGGATGAGATAATATACGCGATATAATCCGTTAAATTGTTTTATTTAACGGATTATATCGCGTATATTATCTCATTTTAGTTCCCGACGTTTCGGAAGCTTTCCAGCTTTCCATGGTCACGGGTGGACTGAGAAAAGATGTATTTTCCTCTGTCAAAGTTACAATTTGTGCAAACTACCCTTTTTTTGAAAAAACACAAATAAAGGTGTACATACATGCCAGATGGGCCTAAGCTGTAAAGACAGTTACACATATGCCAGAAGGGCTTAATTATTTTATTCTAATAATTTACCAAGTAGCATTTCACAAATGAGGCGCATTTGTGAAATGCTGCTTGGTAAATTATTAGAATAAAATAATTAAGCCCTTCTGGCACATGTGTAACTAACTGTCTTTACAGCTTAGGCCCATTTTTTCAAAAAATGGATACTTTGCACAAATTGTAACTTTGACAGAGGAAAATACATCTTTTCTCAGTCCACCCGTGACCATGGAAAGCTGGAAAGCTTCCGAAACGTCGGGAACTAAAATGAGATAATATACGCGATATAATCCGTTAAATTGTTTTATTTCAATACAGTTTTTTATTTAGCGGAATCATCGATAAAAAGTCTATTATCGATAGTTACCCAACCCTTATTTCCCAACCCCAATTCATATTTCGTATTTTTCTTTTCTCCTGCTCAAAAAGTACGTCATATTAGCTTCGTGAAGCGAGACTAAAATGGTACATTTAGCCCCTAGGGTTTAAAAGAAAGCCATATAACCCCATACAAATTTCAATGACACTGAAAAAAAACTTGCGGTCAGCTACATACTCCTTACAAATAATTAAAAACAAACAAACCAACCTGATCAGATTGACCAAACTTTCTGATAGAATTGCTCAAACTGAACTTTTAGTTAATATTTTCTTCTGTTTCCGCGATTATTACTCATTAAAATAAAACAATTTAACGGATTATATCGCGTATATTATCTCATTTTAGTTCCCGACGTTTCGGAAGCTTTCCAGCTTTCCATGGTCACGGGAGGTCACTGTACTTTTAGGTTTTCATGAAATATACAATTTTAATGTTAAGTCTTTTTTATTTTCTTGCAATCCAAGTGAAAAGCAGAGTGTTTAACACGTGGCTAAAAGCCATTATATGACACTCAGACATATTTGTCCTCGCTCACTTCGTGAGCTCATCCAAATAATCACTTTGTGTCATAATGGCTTATTTTAGCCCCTTGTCAAACAATCTTCTATTTTTTATTCGTATTTTTTTATGCTGTACTTTTCAATTCATTTTTTATTAACTTTTTGACATAATAACTAACTAACGGGATCCATAGAATTATTTCTGTCTTTTTTAGCATGAGCATACATATTTAAATACAACTTTAATGATACATCTGCGCCTCGTGTTATAAATATAGAAAATAAACCCATATTCAGGATTTACATATTTTCGTTCTGTTTTTATGTTCAAGCCTCCGTAACATTCAAACTTCTTAGGTTACATACATGATTTTGACTAATTTGAAATCCTTAAAGTATGCCAATTCATTTGATACTAACCACTCCATAACTTCAATGTTCAAGTGTATTTTTTGCGGTTCCAAACTTTAACCAACGTTTTCTCAATTGACGCTTTTTCACCTTTGCAAGTTTGAAGAATTAAAAAAAAATAACAGTAGCACTTAGACACATAATTATTTCACTGAAAGATAGCTTATGCTTTGTTATATTACAAACTACTCATAGTTCCATATCGACAAAGTAGAAATGTTTCCCTATAACAGGCACAAATATGATATCGACGATTTTTTTCGGTATTCGACAAAGTGGGACGCTAGGAATTAAACTTTGAGGTCTTAAAAAGGTGCTTAAATTGGACATTTATGGGTCGACATCAAAATCATAGGTTTATTACAGTATATTCTATCAGTTTTCATTGAAAGTCGATTTTCGGTAGGTTTTACCATATTTCACTAAACTGCCCGTAACTCCGAAACTAGAATCGACAAAGTGGGACGTTTTATTAAACTCCCTCACATATACTGACTTTTGCATATCGGCAAAACGTCTCGTTTGAAATGCCATTCGTGTTGAGCATATCTTAATTAACATTGATTCCTCAGGCCACAAAAACCATGTCAAAGCCAACTTCACGCGATACAAATACAAACAAATGTTGTGTGTGAAGTTGTCTGATTTGTCAAAACCATGCCAGAAAAAACGAGTGTGAAGTTAGCAGCCTAAAGTTAGCAGCCCAATATAACCCGACCAAATGAAGAAGTCTTTCTCGGTTTCTAGAAAAATATCAAAAAATACATATTTCTGATAACAAATCAAAAGTGACTCGCATGGATTTTAATATTCTCCTTTTGTGGGACGCATTAAAGTGCGAAATATACTCACATGCTAGAAAACTCATTGGTCAGCTAACTTCACAAACCTAGCAGCCCAATTTCAGTGATTGATTACAATACCGACACGAAGATGTCTATATTACCCTTTTTATCCATAATGATTAAGAAGCCTGCCACGTGGTTTCTATTAAGTTGCACTGTATAAATATTGAAAGGAGATGGCTATGTCAAAATAAGAGAAAATTATTAAGCAGCCAAAAATTTTAGATGATTTATTTAGGCGAACAAACCTTAATTTTCACTGATTACAAGATCAAGGAACACTTTAAATAGGATCTCGCTAAAAGCTCTAGAGCGTGAGCTTTCAGAAACAGCATACAGTGCTAACTTAGCATGATTACTACAGTGTATCTAAAACTGGCCTAAAACTTATAAAAAAATATTCAAATGTCGACGTGATATGTCTAGTTTCAACTTTATATCTATGAAAATTAAATATTTTTATCATAAAATTTCTAATGAGGTACGTTGCGGTACCACTAGAAAGAAATAAATAAGTAAAAATCAGAGAAACTGCTAAGCAGCCTAAAAATTTTGACGATTTATATGGCAATAAACATTACTTCACTATTTTCAAGATAAAGGACCAATCACAGGTCACTTGCTAAGGTTACTACAGACCCTGCAACTGATAAAAAGTAAGGGTTTTTATTTTAACTGTGATTTTGTCCGATTTCAAAGTCAAAAGCAACTTTATTTCGTATTTGCGATCAGTTGCATCGTGTAAACTTTTAGAAACCATTTTCAGAAATCACTTGCCAAATCTACTACAGCTTTTGTAGGCTGGACCACGTCAGCGGCCTAACTTGGTGTGCGAAGTTTATCTAATAAACCGTAATTTTAACTGATATTAAGATAAAAGATCACTCCAGCTTTGATGCCACTGAAAGCTCTAGTACATAAACTTTCAGAAAAGGTATACAAAGCTAACTTGCTGAGATTACTACTGCCTTTGTGAGTCAGGTTAAGTTAGCAGCCTAAGTTACTGTCGACTAGTAGCTATTAAAAAGTAATTTTGACCGATATCAAGATGACAGACCACTTTTAAAAGACAACAGTTAATAGCAAAAAGGTGTTAGCTATCAGAAACTGCTTTTGGACCTCATTTGCAAAAAATATTATAGAATCTGCAGCTGATAGAATGTTAGCAGCCTTAACTGAATTTCATACCAATTGTAATTTTCACCAACCTTAAGACTAATAGCCACATTGAACTGTAAATTTTTGAAAGATCTGAAGATAAAGCTTTCCAAACTAGCTTTCAGAACTGACTTGCCGAAATTACTAGCATTTTTGTGGGCAAGACTAAGTCAGCGGCCTAACTCCGTGTGGTAAATTATCTAATAACAAGTTATTATTATTGATTTCAAGATGAAAGACCATTCCAGCGTGGATGTTGCTGAAAGCTCTAGTGCATAAACTTTCAGAAACGGTATACAAAGCTAACTTGCTGAGATTACTACTGCCTCTGTGAGTCAGGTTAAGTTAGCAGCTTAAGTTACTGCCGACTAGTAGCTATTAAAAAGTAATTTTGACCGATATCAAGATGACAGACCACTTTTAAAAGACAACAGTTAATAGCAAAACGGTGTTAGCGATCAGAAACTGCTTTTGGACCTCACTTGCAAAAAATATTACAGAATCTGCAGCTGATAGAATGTTAGCAGCCTTAACTGAATTTCATACCAATTGTAATTTTCACCAACCTTAAGACTAATAGCCACATTGAACTGTAAATTCTTAAAAGCTCTGAAACTAAAGCTTTCCAAAATAGCTTTGAGAACTGACTTGCTGAAATTACTAGAGTTTTTCTGGGCAAGACTAAGTCAGCGGCCTAATTCTCTGTGGTAGGTTATCTAATAAACGGTTATTTTAATTGATTTCAAGATTAAAGACCACTCCAGCGTGGATGTTGCTGAAAGCTCTAGTGCATAAGCTTTCAGAAATGGTATACAAAGCCAACTTGCTGAGATTACTACTGCCTCTGTGAGTCAGGCTAAGTTAGCAGCCTAAGTTACTGCCGACTAGTAGCTATTAAAAAGTAATTTTGACCGATATCAAGATGACAGACCACTTTTAAAAGACAACAGTTAATAGCAAAAAGGTGTTAGCTATCAGAAACTGCTTTTGGACCTCACTTGCAAAAAATATTACAGAATCTGCAGCTGATAGAATGTTAGCAGCCTTAACTGAATTTCATACCAATTGTAATTTTCACCAACCTTAAGACTAATAGCCACATTGAACTGTAAATTCTTAAAAGCTCTGAAACTAAAGCTTTCCAAAATAGCTTTGAGAACTGACTTGCTGAAATAACTAGAGTTTTTCTGGGCAAGACTAAGTCAGCGGCCTAATTCTCTGTGGTAGGTTATCTAATAAACGGTTATTTTAATTGATTTCAAGATGAAAGACCACTCCAGCGTGGATGTTGCTGAAAGCTCTAGTGCATAAGCTTTCAGAAATGGTATACAAAGCCAACTTGCTGAGATTACTACTGCCTCTGTGAGTCAGGCTAAGTTAGCAGCCTAAGTTACTGCCGACTAGTAGCTATTAAAAAGTAATTTTGACCGATATCAAGATGACAGACCACTTTTAAAAGACAACAGTTAATAGCAAAAAGGTGTAAGCTATCAGAAACTGCTTTTGGACCTCACTTGCAAAAAATATTACAGAATCTGCAGCTGATAGAATGTTAGCAGCCTTAACTGAATTTCATACCAATTGTAATTTTCACCAACCTTAAGACAAATAGCCACATTGAACTGTAAATTTTTGAAAGATCTGAAGATAAAGCTTTCCAAAATAGCTTTCAGAACTGACTTGCCGAAATTACTAGAGTTTTTGTGGGCAAGACTAAGTCAGCGGCCTAACTCCGTGTGGTAAATTATCTAATAAACAGTTATTATTATTGATTTCAAGATGAAAGACCATTCCAGCGTGGATGTTGCTGAAAGCTCTAGTACATAAACTTTCAGAAAAGGTAAACAAAGCTAACTTGCTGAGATTACTACTGCCTCTGTGAGTCAGGTTAAGTTAGCAGCTTAAGTTACTGCCGACTAGTAGCTATTAAAAAGTAATTTTGACCGATATCAAGATGACAGACCACTTTTAAAAGACAACAGTTAATAGCAAAAAGGTGTTAGCGATCAGAAACTGCTTTTGGACCTCACTTGCAAAAAATATTACAGAATCTGCAGCTGATAGAATGTTAGCAGCCTTAACTGAATTTCATACCAATTGTAATTTTCACCAACCTTAAGACTAATAGCCACATTGAACTGTAAATTCTTAAAAGCTCTGAAACTAAAGCTTTCCAAAATAGCTTTGAGAACTGACTTGCTGAAATTACTAGAGTTTTTCTGGGCAAGACTAAGTCAGCGGCCTAATTCTCTGTGGTAGGTTATCTAATAAACGGTTATTTTAATTGATTTCAAGATTAAAGACCACTCCAGCGTGGATGTTGCTGAAAGCTCTAGTGCATAAGCTTTCAGAAATGGTATACAAAGCCAACTTGCTGAGATTACTACTGCCTCTGTGAGTCAGGCTAAGTTAGCAGCCTAAGTTACTGCCGACTAGTAGCTATTAAAAAGTAATTTTGACCGATATCAAGATGACAGACCACTTTTAAAAGACAACAGTTAATAGCAAAAAGGTGTTAGCTATCAGAAACTGCTTTTGGACCTCACTTGCAAAAAATATTACAGAATCTGCAGCTGATAGAATGTTAGCAGCCTTAACTGAATTTCATACCAATTGTAATTTTCACCAACCTTAAGACAAATAGCCACATTGAACTGTAAATTTTTGAAAGATCTGAAGATAAAGCTTTCCAAAATAGCTTTCAGAACTGACTTGCCGAAATTACTAGCATTTTTGTGGGCAAGACTAAGTCAGCGGCCTAACTCCATGTGGTAAATTATCTAATAACAAGTTATTATTATTGATTTCAAGATGAAAGACCATTCCAGCGTGGATGTTGCAGAAAGCTCTAGTGCATAAACTTTCAGAAACGGTATACAAAGCTAACTTGCTGAGATTACTACTGCCTCTGTGAGTCAGGTTAAGTTAGCAGCTTAATTTACTGCCGACTAGTAGCTATTAAAAAGTAATTTTGACCGATATCAAGATGACAGACCACTTTTAAAAGACAACAGTTAATAGCAAAACGGTGTTAGCGATCAGAAACTGCTTTTGGACCTCACTTGCAAAAAATATTACAGAATCTGCAGCTGATAGAATGTTAGCAGCCTTAACTGAATTTCATACCAATTGTAATTTTCACCAACCTTAAGACTAATAGCCACATTGAACTGTAAATTCTTAAAAGCTCTGAAACTAAAGCTTTCCAAAATAGCTTTGAGAACTAACTTGCTGAAATTACTAGAGTTTTTCTGGGCAAGACTAAGTCAGCGGCCTAATTCTCTGTGGTAGGTTATCTAATAAACGGTTATTTTAATTGATTTCAAGATTAAAGACCACTCCAGCGTGGATGTTGCTGAAAGCTCTAGTGCATAAGCTTTCAGAAATGGTATACAAAGCCAACTTGCTGAGATTACTACTGCCTCTGTGAGTCAGGCTAAGTTAGCAGCCTAAGTTACTGCCGACTAGTAGCTATTAAAAAGTAATTTTGACCGATATCAAGATGACAGACCACTTTTAAAAGACAACAGTTAATAGCAAAAAGGTGTAAGCTATCAGAAACTGCTTTTGGACCTCATTTGCAAAAAATATTATAGAATCTGCAGCTGATAGAAAGTTAGCAGCCTTAACTGAATTTCATACCAATTGTAATTTTCACCAACCTTAAGACAAATAGCCACATTGAACTGTAAATTTTTGAAAGATCTGAAGATAAAGCTTTCCAAAATAGCTTTCAGAACTGACTTGCCGAAATTATTAGCATTTTTGTGGGCAAGACTAAGTCAGCGGCCTAACTCCGTGTGGTAAATTATCTAATAACAAGTTATTATTATTGATTTCAAGATGAAAGACCATTCCAGCGTGGATGTTGCTGAAAGCTCTAGTGCATAAACTTTCAGAAACGGTATACAAAGCTAACTTGCTGAGATTACTACTGCCTCTGTGAGTCAGGTTAAGTTAGCAGCTTAAGTTACTGCCGACTAGTAGCTATTAAAAAGTAATTTTGACCGATATCAAGATGACAGACCACTTTTAAAAGACAACAGTTAATAGCAAAAAGGTGTTAGCGATCAGAAACTGCTTTTGGACCTCACTTGCAAAAAATATTACAGAATCTGCAGCTGATAGAATGTTAGCAGCCTTAACTGAATTTCATACCAATTGTAATTTTCACCAACCTTAAGACTAATAGCCACATTGAACTGTAAATTCTTAAAAGCTCTGAAACTAAAGCTTTCCAAAATAGCTTTGAGAACTGACTTGCTGAAATTACTAGAGTTTTTCTGGGCAAGACTAAGTCAGCGGCCTAATTCTCTGTGGTAGGTTATCTAATAAACGGTTATTTTAATTGATTTCAAGATTAAAGACCACTCCAGCGTGGATGTTGCTGAAAGCTCTAGTGCATAAGCTTTCAGAAATGGTATACAAAGCCAACTTGCTGAGATTACTACTGCCTCTGTGAGTCAGGCTAAGTTAGCAGCCTAAGTTACTGCCGACTAGTAGCTATTAAAAAGTAATTTTGACCGATATCAAGATGACAGACCACTTTTAAAAGACAACAGTTAATAGCAAAAAGGTGTTAGCTATCAGAAACTGCTTTTGGACCTCACTTGCAAAAAATATTACAGAATCTGCAGCTGATAGAATGTTAGCAGCCTTAACTGAATTTCATACCAATTGTAATTTTCACCAACCTTAAGACAAATAGCCACATTGAACTGTAAATTTTTGAAAGATCTGAAGATAAAGCTTTCCAAAATAGCTTTCAGAACTGACTTGCCGAAATTACTAGCATTTTTGTGGGCAAGACTAAGTCAGCGGCCTAACTCCATGTGGTAAATTATCTAATAACAAGTTATTATTATTGATTTCAAGATGAAAGACCATTCCAGCGTGGATGTTGCAGAAAGCTCTAGTGCATAAACTTTCAGAAACGGTATACAAAGCTAACTTGCTGAGATTACTACTGCCTCTGTGAGTCAGGTTAAGTTAGCAGCTTAATTTACTGCCGACTAGTAGCTATTAAAAAGTAATTTTGACCGATATCAAGATGACAGACCACTTTTAAAAGACAACAGTTAATAGCAAAAAGGTGTTAGCTATCAGAAACTGCTTTTGGACCTCACTTGCAAAAAATATTACAGAATCTGCAGCTGATAGAATGTTAGCAGCCTTAACTGAATTTCATACCAATTGTAATTTTCACCAACCTTAAGACTAATAGCCACATTGAACTGTAAATTCTTAAAAGCTCTGAAACTAAAGCTTTCCAAAATAGCTTTGAGAACTAACTTGCTGAAATTACTAGAGTTTTTCTGGGCAAGACTAAGTCAGCGGCCTAATTCTCTGTGGTAGGTTATCTAATAAACGGTTATTTTAATTGATTTCAAGATTAAAGACCACTCCAGCGTGGATGTTGCTGAAAGCTCTAGTGCATAAGCTTTCAGAAATGGTATACAAAGCCAACTTGCTGAGATTACTACTGCCTCTGTGAGTCAGGCTAAGTTAGCAGCCTAAGTTACTGCCGACTAGTAGCTATTAAAAAGTAATTTTGACCGATATCAAGATGACAGACCACTTTTAAAAGACAACAGTTAATAGCAAAAAGGTGTAAGCTATCAGAAACTGCTTTTGGACCTCATTTGCAAAAAATATTATAGAATCTGCAGCTGATAGAAAGTTAGCAGCCTTAACTGAATTTCATACCAATTGTAATTTTCACCAACCTTAAGACAAATAGCCACATTGAACTGTAAATTTTTGAAAGATCTGAAGATAAAGCTTTCCAAAATAGCTTTCAGAACTGACTTGCCGAAATTATTAGCATTTTTGTGGGCAAGACTAAGTCAGCGGCCTAACTCCGTGTGGTAAATTATCTAATAACAAGTTATTATTATTGATTTCAAGATGAAAGACCATTCCAGCGTGGATGTTGCTGAAAGCTCTAGTGCATAAACTTTCAGAAACGGTATACAAAGCTAACTTGCTGAGATTACTACTGCCTCTGTGAGTCAGGTTAAGTTAGCAGCTTAAGTTACTGCCGACTAGTAGCTATTAAAAAGTAATTTTGACCGATATCAAGATGACAGACCACTTTTAAAAGACAACAGTTAATAGCAAAAAGGTGTTAGCGATCAGAAACTGCTTTTGGACCTCACTTGCAAAAAATATTACAGAATCTGCAGCTGATAGAATGTTAGCAGCCTTAACTGAATTTCATACCAATTGTAATTTTCACCAACCTTAAGACTAATAGCCACATTGAACTGTAAATTCTTAAAAGCTCTGAAACTAAAGCTGTCCAAAATAGCTTTGAGAACTGACTTGCTGAAATTACTAGAGTTTTACTGGGCAAGACTAAGTCAGCGGCCTAATTCTCTGTGGTAGGTTATCTAATAAACGGTTATTTTAATTGATTTCAAGATTAAAGACCACTCCAGCGTGGATGTTGCTGAAAGCTCTAGTGCATAAGCTTTCAGAAATGGTATACAAAGCCAACTTGCTGAGATTACTACTGCCTCTGTGAGTCAGGCTAAGTTAGCAGCCTAAGTTACTGCCGACTAGTAGCTATTAAAAAGTAATTTTGACCGATATCAAGATGACAGACCACTTTTAAAAGACAACAGTTAATAGCAAAAAGGTGTAAGCTATCAGAAACTGCTTTTGGACCTCATTTGCAAAAAATATTATAGAATCTGCAGCTGATAGAAAGTTAGCAGCCTTAACTGAATTTCATACCAATTGTAATTTTCACCAACCTTAAGACAAATAGCCACATTGAACTGTAAATTTTTGAAAGATCTGAAGATAAAGCTTTCCAAAATAGCTTTCAGAACTGACTTGCCGAAATTACTAGCATTTTTGTGGGCAAGACTAAGTCAGCGGCCTAACTCCGTGTGGTAAATTATCTAATAACAAGTTATTATTATTGATTTCAAGATGAAAGACCATTCCAGCGTGGATGTTGCTGAAAGCTCTAGTGCATAAACTTTCAGAAACGGTATACAAAGCTAACTTGCTGAGATTACTACTGCCTCTGTGAGTCAGGTTAAGTTAGAAGCTTAAGTTACTGCCGACTAGTAGCTATTAAAAAGTAATTTTGACCGATATCAAGATGACAGACCACTTTTAAAAGACAACAGTTAATAGCAAAAAGGTGTAAGCTATCAGAAACTGCTTTTGGACCTCATTTGCAAAAAATATTATAGAATCTGCAGCTGATAGAATGTTAGCAGCCTTAACTGAATTTCATACCAATTGTAATTTTCACCAACCTTAAGACTAATAGCCACATTGAACTGTAAATTCTTAAAAGCTCTGAAACTAAAGCTTTCCAAAATAGCTTTGAGAACTGACTTGCTGAAATTACTAGAGTTTTTCTGGGCAAGACTAAGTCAGCGGCCTAATTCTCTGTGGTAGGTTATCTAATAAACGGTTATTTTAATTGATTTCAAGATGAAAGACCACTCCAGCGTGGATGTTGCTGAAAGCTCTAGTGCATAAGCTTTCAGAAATGGTATACAAAGCCAACTTGCTGAGATTACTACTGCCTCTGTGAGTCAGGCTAAGTTAGCAGCCTAAGTTACTGCCAACTAGTAGCTATTAAAAAGTAATTTTGACCGATATCAAGATGACAGACCACTTTTAAAAGACAACAGTTAATAGCAAAAAGGTGTTAGCTATCAGAAACTGCTTTTGGACCTCACTTGCAAAAAATATTACAGAATCTGCAGCTGATAGAATGTTAGCAGCCTTAACTGAATTTCATACCAATTGTAATTTTCACCAACCTTAAGACAAATAGCCACATTGAACTGTAAATTTTTGAAAGATCTGAAGATAAAGCTTTCCAAAATAGCTTTCAGAACTGACTTGCCGAAATTACTAGCATTTTTGTGGGCAAGACTAAGTCAGCGGCCTAACTCCGTGTGGTAAATTATCTAATAACAAGTTATTATTATTGATTTCAAGACGAAAGACCATTCCAGCGTGGATGTTGCTGAAAGCTCTAGTGCATAAACTTTCAGAAACGGTATACAAAGCTAACTTGCTGAGATTACTACTGCCTCTGTGAGTCAGGTTAAGTTAGCAGCTTAAGTTACTGCCGACTAGTAGCTATTAAAAAGTAATTTTGACCGATATCAAGATGACAGACCACTTTTAAAAGACAACAGTTAATAGCAAAAAGGTGTAAGCTATCAGAAACTGCTTTTGGACCTCATTTGCAAAAAATATTATAGAATCTGCAGCTGATAGAAAGTTAGCAGCCTTAACTGAATTTCATACCAATTGTAATTTTCACCAACCTTAAGACAAATAGCCACATTGAACTGTAAATTTTTGAAAGATCTGAAGATAAAGCTTTCCAAAATAGCTTTCAGAACTGACTTGCCGAAATTACTAGAGTTTTTGTGGGCAAGACTAAGTCAGCGGCCTAACTCCGTGTGGTAAATTATCTAATAAACAGTTATTATTATTGATTTCAAGATGAAAGACCATTCCAGCGTGGATGTTGCTGAAAGCTCTAGTACATAAACTTTCAGAAAAGGTATACAAAGCTAACTTGCTGAGATTACTACTGCCTCTGTGAGTCAGGTTAAGTTAGCAGCTTAAGTTACTGTCGACTAGTAGCTATTAAAAAGTAATTTTGACCGATATCAAGATGACAGACCACTTTTAAAAGACAACAGTTAATAGCAAAAAGGTGTTAGCGATCAGAAACTGCTTTTGGACCTCACTTGCAAAAAATATTACAGAATCTGCAGCTGATAGAATGTTAGCAGCCTTAACTGAATTTCATACCAATTGTAATTTTCACCAACCTTAAGACTAATAGCCACATTGAACTGTAAATTCTTAAAAGCTCTGAAACTAAAGCTTTCCAAAATAGCTTTGAGAACTGACTTGCTGAAATTACTAGAGTTTTTCTGGGCAAGACTAAGTCAGCGGCCTAATTCTCTGTGGTAGGTTATCTAATAAACGGTTATTTTAATTGATTTCAAGATTAAAGACCACTCCAGCGTGGATGTTGCTGAAAGCTCTAGTGCATAAGCTTTCAGAAATGGTATACAAAGCCAACTTGCTGAGATTACTACTGCCTCTGTGAGTCAGGCTAAGTTAGCAGCCTAAGTTACTGCCGACTAGTAGCTATTAAAAAGTAATTTTGACCGATATCAAGATGACAGACCACTTTTAAAAGACAACAGTTAATAGCAAAAAGGTGTTAGCTATCAGAAACTGCTTTTGGACCTCACTTGCAAAAAATATTACAGAATCTGCAGCTGATAGAATGTTAGCAGCCTTAACTGAATTTCATACCAATTGTAATTTTCACCAACCTTAAGACTAATAGCCACATTGAACTGTAAATTCTTAAAAGCTCTGAAACTAAAGCTTTCCAAAATAGCTTTGAGAACTGACTTGCTGAAATTACTAGAGTTTTTCTGGGCAAGACTAAGTCAGCGGCCTAATTCTCTGTGGTAGGTTATCTAATAAACGGTTATTTTAATTGATTTCAAGATTAAAGACCACTCCAGCGTGGATGTTGCTGAAAGCTCTAGTGCATAAGCTTTCAGAAATGGTATACAAAGCCAACTTGCTGAGATTACTACTGCCTCTGTGAGTCAGGCTAAGTTAGCAGCCTAAGTTACTGCCGACTATTAGCTATTAAAAAGTAATTTTGACCGATATCAAGATGACAGACCACTTTTAAAAGACAACAGTTAATAGCAAAAAGGTGTTAGCTATCAGAAACTGCTTTTGGACCTCACGTGCAAAAAATATTACAGAATCTGCAGCTGATAGAAAGTTAGCAGCCTTAACTGAATTTCATACCAATTGTAATTTTCACTAACCTTAAGACAAATAGCCACATTGAACTGTTAATTTTTAAAAGCTCTGAAGATAAAGCTTCCCAAAATAGCTTTCAGAACTGACTTGCCGAAATTACTAGAGTTTTTGACGGCAAGACTAAGTCAGCGCCCTAACTCTCTGTGGTAGGTTATCTAATAAACAGTTATTTTGATTGATTTCTAGATGAAAGACCACTCCAGCGTTGATGTCGCTAAAAGCTCCAGTGCAATAGCTTTCAGAAACTATATACAAAGTTAACTTGCCGAGATTACTACTGCCTCTGTGAGTCAGGCTAATATAGCAGCCTAAGTTACTGCCGACGAGTAGCTATTAAAAAGTAATTCTGACCGATATCAAGAAGACAGACCACTTTTAAAAGACAACAGTTATTAGCAAAAAAGTGTTAGCTATCACAAAATGCTTTTGGATCTCACTTGTAAAAAATATTACAGAATCTGCAGCTGATAGAAAGTCAGCAGCCTAAAGTGAATTTCATAGCAATTGTAATTTTCACCAACCTTAAGACTAATAGCCGCATTGAACTGTACAGTTTTGAATTCTCTGAAGATAAAGCTTTCCAAAATAGCTTTGAGAACTGACTTGCTGAAATTACTAGAGTTTTTGTGGGCAAGACTAAGTCAGCGGCCTAATTCTTTGTGGTAGGTTATCTAATAAACGGTTATTTTCATTGATTTCAAGATGAAAGACCACTCCAGCGTGGATGTTGCTGAAAGCTCTAGTGCATAAGCTTTCAGAAATGGTATACAAAGCCAAGTTGCTGAGATTACTACTGCCTCTGTCAGTCAGGCTAACGTAGCAGCCTAAGTTACTGCCGACTAGTAGCTATTAAAAAGTAATTTTGACCGATATCAAGAAGACAGACCACTTTTAAAAGACAACAGTTAATAGCAAAAAGGTGTTAGCTATCACAAAATGCTTTTGGACCTCACTTGTAAAAAATATTACAGAATCTGCAGCTGATAGAAAGTCAGCAGCCTAAAGTGAATTTCATAGCAATTGTAATTTTCACCAACCTTAAGACTAATAGCCGCATTGAACTGTACAGTTTTGAACGCTCTGAAGATAAAGCTTTCTAAAATAGCTTTGAGAACTGACTTGCCGAAATTACTAGAGTTTTGTGGGCAAGACTAAGTCAGCGGCCTAAGTCTCTGTGAT
This sequence comes from Hedya salicella, assembly GCA_905404275.2. Classification (NCBI taxonomy): domain Eukaryota; kingdom Metazoa; phylum Arthropoda; class Insecta; order Lepidoptera; family Tortricidae; genus Hedya; species Hedya salicella. The sequence continues at coordinate 21,263,169 of FR990113.1, read as the reverse complement.
AAATAATCTAATAAACCGTTATTTTAATTGATATTAAGACGAAAGACCACCCTGGCGTTGATGTCGCTAAAAGCTCCAGTGCATAAGCTTTCAGAAACAGTATACAAAGTTAACTTGCCGAGATTACTACTGCCTCTGTGAGTCAGGCTAAGTTAGCAGCCTAAGTTACTGCCGACTAGTAGCTATTAAAAAGTAATTTTGACCGATATCAAGATGACAGACCACTTTTAAAAGACAACAGTTAATAGCAAAAAGGTGTTAGCTATCGCAAATTGCTTTTGGACCTCACTTGCAAAAAATATTACAGAATCTGCAGCTGATAGAAAGTTAGCAGCCTTAACTGAATTTCATACCAATTGTAATTTTCACCAACCTTAAGACTAATAGCCACATTGAACTGTAAATTCTTAAAAGCTCTGAAGATAGATGGACCTGCTTGCCACACATCATAAAAACAATGATTTCCGGAACTTTTGGAAAATCACAAAAAAGGTGGAGTCTAGGCCTGGACTTTCTGATAGTGTGGATGGTATCTCGGATCCGAAGTGCATTGCTAACATGCTTATGGAACATTTCAATGTGTTGCCTTCCCTCATCTCTCCCGGTGGGACTCCGCGGCAGCAGGTTCTCGATGCTGACATGGCAGTGAGTGACATTCAGACCCGATTTAGTGTTAGTAACGTAACTAGGGTACTAAAGGAAATGAAGAGGGGAAAATCTCCTGGTCACGACCATTTAAGTATTGAGCACTTGCAGTTTGCTGGTCCTCACCTACCCCGAGTGCTGGCAATGTTCTTTAATCTTAGTATATGTCACTCGTACTTACCGCCGCTCATGACAAAAACAATTGTGATCCCTATTGTCAAAAACAAGACGGGTGACATATCTAACAAAGCCAACTATCGACCTATTTCGCTGGCAACAGTTGCGGCGAGGGTATTCGACGGCCTGCTCAATTTGCAGTTAGACAAGTATCTATCATTAAATGATGCACAGTTCGGCTTTCGCGCCGGCTAATCTACCGAAAGTGCAATTGTTTGTTTAAGCAGGCTGTTGAGTACTACACTCGCAGGAAGACGCCTATATATGCGTGTTTTTTAGATCTCTCTAAAGCCTTCGATCTCGTTAACTACGACTTACTTTGGAGGAAACTTGACGAAGTGCAATTTCCTAGGGATCTCACACGCATATTTAGGTGTTGGTACAGGAGCCAGCGAAATAGTGTTCGTTGGGGTGATGCGATATCGGTCGAATACGGCTTGGAGTGCGGGGTCAGGCAGGGGGGGGCTAGTTCCCCCATGCTTTTCAATCTGTACGTGGATGCCCTTATCGGCGGGCTTAGCAGTATGCATGTTGGTTGTCACATAGACAGGGTTTGTTTTAATACCATAAGCTATGCTGATGACATGGTACTGCTGAGCCCTTCGGTGGGCGGTATGCGGGTACTGATTGAGAAGTGTGAATCCTATGCCGTAAGTCTCGGCCTGAAGTACAATGAGCTCAAGAGTGAGTACATGGTATTTAGGGCGGGGAACAAGTGCCCAACTCATATCCTACCCATTTGTTTCAATGGCGAGCAACTAAAGAGCGTTTATACATTTAAATATCTTGGGCATTTGGTCACCGATGACCTGCGTGACGATGCGGACATAGAACGCGAGCGTAAAGCAGTGTCCGTCTATTCACCAAATTTTGTTTAGCCGAATTCAATGTTAAAAGCTAAACTAATATTACTAAATAGCTAAGGACAAACACAAATGTACCCTACACTTTTGTAAACGATTGTGGATTGACAATTTTAATTACAGTTTCGTCATACTTACCGTCAGGGCCAATATGATAGCCCGGAGGTTTAGCAGGTGTACAGCTTAAGTTAAAGTAACACTCTTTCGAGCGTACTGTACTTCGCTGTACGCCTGTAGCCTGTGGACGAGGTACACACAGCCTGCTATGAATGCAATGCGTGTACAATACAATGACGCGTTCAGGGTACTGTTGCGGCTGCCGCGATACTGTAGCGCATCGGGCATGTTCGCCGACGTGCAGGTAGATGGATTCCACGCCACGCTGCGCAAGCGTTACGCCGCGACACTCCGCAGAGTGCGCGCTAGTCGCCACAGTCTCCTGACCGTCGTGGCAGAGAGATGGGACAGCGCCCTAATCAGGCACTGAACCTCTCAGCACTTAAGTTTAGGTACTAACATAGTTGTTTAAGTTTAATTGTAATACTAACACTATATGGATTACGTTGTCTGAATTAAATGCTTTTTTTATTATTATTATTTATTTATTTATTTTTTATTTTATTTTATTTTTTTATTTTATTTATTAGCATTCAGAAACAGCTTTCAGAGCTCACTTACTAAGATTAGTAGAGCTTCTGTTTCAATATATCATTCAAATTCAAAAGGTTACATTTCATAGAGCGGATTTATAAAAACAAACCAAACATAAAGTTGTTAACCGTTAAGTTGGGGAAATATAACGAAATCTTTTGATAAATTGACACATGATCTTTCGGTGAAATAAAAATATTCGAAAAATTGGTTGTGAACTGATAATCGGCAATAAATCGGCGATACTTTTTAGAACCCAAATAAATTTGTATATATATTTGGCAGATGGGTCTAATGGGTAGACAGTTACACATGTGCCAGAAGGAATTAAAAAGAAATTTCAAAAATATACCAGCGTTTGAAGACCTTTTACGCAAGAGTACATTTTATACGTTTACACGGCACAAGTCGCATTTCCCCTGATTTTGTTTTTTTTTATCGAAAGCATGTATTTTATTTTTAATTTCATCTATAGTAACGTAACATGTCTTGTGGAATTTGCGGCAGCAAATATCACAGTCAATCGAATCACGGGGTTTGACCTTTTTTGAGCAAAACAAACAACGTTTTTGCATGGCATCACTGTGTTTTAGCAAAATTCTTTTTAAATTTAATCTATATTTATCAAAGTTTTTCTTAAACGGTTGTTTCGTTTTTGTTACAATGTGATGAAATATATTTAATAGTATTGGTCCACAATTGTAACCATCCCTTTGTAAATAATGATTAATGTTTGTGGAAGTTTTAAACTCTTTATTTGTTTTTTTCATTTTTAAAAGCATGTTGATTTTAGAAACATATAGTTCTTCATAAGAGTTTTCGTTTCCTTGGGGGTCAATAATGGTGAGCGTGTCCTCTCTGATTGATAATATTACCATTGTGTAATGACTATGGCGGCAGATGGGAAAAACGGTATCTTTCTGCAAATCTATTGAAATTAAATCTAGAAACGTATCGCTTAATTCAAATTGCCCAAATATATATGTACATCGCTCCACTGATACTAGATGGTAAGTGTTTTTATTAAAAATATGCAATATGTGGTCCATGACTACGTCCATTACGTATCGGTTCCCGTCCAGCGTGAGAAAATCATCAATTAGTATACTCTTCATGGTTGTCTGCTTTATTTTTTCCATATAATTGACGGGGTACCCTCTCCCGATTTCCTTATAATAAGAAATATCGTCAATTAGACCGTTTTCCAAAATCGTTAGGTACTTGGCAATTGGTTGCGTCACTTGAAGGTCAACCTTTTCTGTAAGATCCTGGGCATCGAGGCAAGTGCAATGCTTACAAAAGAAATCTTGCGTCTGTAATTCTGGCGATTTACACCCGTCGATTTTCTTTGCACACATTTGATGCACCCACATGTTACACGTGTCACATTGGACCCAATTTGTGAAAATTGTCGACCACGCGCCGCGACCGCAATATAGGCAATTTACAATTTCATTGCCATCTGGCGCCGGAGCATCTACGCGTGGACACATTTTTTTTAAATACCGGCCTTCAAAATGGCTAAAGGATTTTTTCTTTTTTTTGTCCCAGTGTTCAATATCAGTAATTGTGGTCGGTATTTGTTGCTGCTGCTTGCACAGTCTGTTTTTTTTGGTAATTAAGAAATGCTCTTTATGAAGAGACAGCACCTCAGAGCGTAATAGTCTCAGGAGTTGCGTGCACCTCAGTTTTGTGCGCCCATTAAGTGTATTAAGCTTAAGCTGCCCGAAATAATTTTCAACGGGAGCATTACTAACCCTTTCATTTTTCAATAGATTTGTCCACATAGGTAGGAAAGGTAAATATGTTTTTAATATAACTAATGGCAAATCCGCACTATAGAAATAGTTTTTTTTCTTATCACCTCCTTCTTCTTCTTGTGGTACAATTGCATCAAAAACTTGTTTGAAAAAACCGTAAAATAAATTTTTTTCGTAATTACTATCTGCACCTGTTGGGATTTCAGTTTTTTTTGGGTTCTCATCTGCTTTTAATAAAAATTCGACCGTCTCTTTGATATTCTGAAAAATTGGCTAGGTATTGTTGTGCCTCTATGACATCTTTATTAACATATTTAGTCTTTAATAAAATGAAACTACATTTCACATGCCTTGTGATATCGTCAAAATCTTTTAAAGTGAAAACTTTTGCCAGCATTTCCTTAACCTGTGATTTCTTTTGGACGCCTAATCTGTCCACGTCATTGCACAAGCACTTCATGAGATGGGCTACACACAGAAACAATGGAGTCAGTTCGAAGTGACTTCCGTTTTCTGTTAAATGTATGAAGCAGTAATTTAGATAATCTACTAGAGATAACTGATTAAATGACAAGCATGTGGCGTTAATTAAAGCTAAACTGAAATCAGTTACTACTCCTGTAAAAGCAGGCCAGCAAATTTGACTCTGACAAAATAGTTTAAAATCATTTAACATTTTAAATATTGTATTGGTGTCATGAGCCACAGAAATCATATGAAAAACAGGAAATAGCCTTTGAGTTGCTTTTAACTGAATTATCCCGGAATATAGTAAAAGTCTTTTAGACGTTTTTCCATCTCCCTTTATGTCTCTTGCAACGCTCCCTGTGGCATCAAAATATAACAATGTAGGCGCTTCTTGTTTTAGACTGAGTATTTGCTCTGAGCTAAATACTTTTATGTTTAATGGAAATGATATTTCCCTTATAAAATTTAAATGATCCGCTTGGTAATGAATTAAATCTAAGACGTCATTTTTATCCCTATTATTGTTGGCCATGGCCTCCGATCGTATTTTCCTTAGTGTGGTGTCTGATTTAACACTTTGAAGATTCTGTGTTCCATCTAGTAGTTTTTTATTTAATTTTAATATTTCCTTCTTTTTATAGCTTAGCGCTTTATCACTAAGTAACTTTTTTTGCACCAATTTCCTTTCTATCCCTCTGACATGCATTGTTATATTTTCTTTATGACAAAAATTAATACTTTCGCTGAACACCGTCAATTTCCTATCATTTTCTAGGTAAATTTTGAATTTTTTACAATTTTTATGATTGCAAATTGCTTTTATCATAATTTTTTTATTTTTTAAATATTTAACATATTTGAAAACAATTTGGCACGTGTTGTTTATATCGCTTTCAATAATATTCCTTAGAACGAATGGATATGTTTTTGTCACAAGTTTTTCATTTTTGATTATTTCCTCCCATAGCTCTGATTTGACACAAGTATTTCCTTCGTTTATTTTGTATGCTGCACATTTGGTCAAACTGGACTCGTTTTTAGTACCAGTAGGTAACAACTGTACACTGGATGAATTCGCAGTTGAAGTCGACCTATCCATATTTAAAATACTTCTGGGAAGTTTATCGATTGGCGGCGAAACCTCCCATATCTTTGATTTATTCGGGACTGGCGTTTGAAACGGACGGTCTGATTCGACATCGTCATCGTGCTCAGTGTCGGATTTGCCATATTGAGAACCTAAAGTTGGTTGAAAATCGTCATTCGATTCGTAGATCAGTGAAGATGTAGTAGAGAATGCAATGTCACACATTCTTGTCGCATCCGTGTTTTGACTATCTACCCAATCCGCTATTTCATCATCATCATGCCGATTGCCATTCGATATGTTTTTTGCATTAATAAGAGCACTGTGCCGGCTTTTTCGAGAAACACGAAGAGATAGAGTTTCTTTATCTTTGGCAATACTAGACGCAGCCTTGACTTTTCTGCTGGAAATCTCTCCCTGTGTCCTGTATAACACCAACCATACATTATAAATTTTCTTCCTATTTTTATTGTTGTTACGCAGCTTGAAATGCTTAGTTATAATATTGTAAGATATGCACTCATTTTGTCTATGTGAGACTGGTTTCAGTGGCAGATTATTAGCTTTGAGCACACGTTTCAATTCATATTGAGATAATTTAATTTTTCCTGCAGTTTTTATGCTGTTGTGGAAATGGACGCTTTTAAATTGTTTATTATTAATGATTTTAAATAATTCAGTGGCGTACCTGTATTTACAGGTAGAGTTTTTTAATTTTTCGGCAATCACTTTGCACTCATCTTTAGTCACTTTGTCGTGTATTGTTAAAAAAGGCTTAATTTTACCTAATTCCACTGAAATTTGTTTATAAGACTTTGATTTGGAGAAGCTCATGTTGCTGAAATGGAAAACCACTTACTACAGCTTCAAACCAAACTAACTGCTATAATAAGTAATATCAATGGTATGTACTAGTAGACTACAAAATAATAAATATAATCTACAAATGTAAACACACAGACCCTTAATTTAAATGAAATACCTTTAATGACTCTTTCGAACAAGACTATTTCTAAATAAATCAACTACACTTTATACATTATATGTGTACACAGTGTAATTAAATACCAGAGCGACAATTGCAAAGCTACGTCAGAACGAGACAAGCAAAGGAGACAAACCAACGAGTTCAAATAATTTATATTTATTTGTCGTTGAACGACTCTTAACCTAAACGTAAGCAAAAGTCAGAATCCAAGTGCAAAAGCCAATTTGTTTTTATATTCACTTATTTTTGTTTGTCGCTGAACGACTCCGACCCAAATACAACAATTACCCAAATCATAAACAAAACTCAGAATAAAATTGCAAAAACAAATTTGTTTTTATATTCGCTTATTTTTGTTTGTCGCTGAACGACTCCAACCCAAATACAACAATTAACCTAATCGTAAACAAAACTCAGAATCCAAGTGCAAAAGCCAATTTGTTTTTTATATTTGCTAATTTTTGTTTGTCGCTGAACGACTCCTACTTGTAAACAAAAATGAGAATCCAATTGCAAAACCAGTGTTTCGAACAACGAAATTATTTCAAAAATTCGACGCAGAGAACTAAATTTTGTCCAATATTGACAACAGCCAAATCAAATCAAATCAAATCAAAGTTGGACTAATGTTCAAGCACCAACAATGTTGGTGCTTCGGCCCTCCTCAACAACGTACGGTTGACGCTGCGCAGTGATGCCTCAAGAAATATTGCACCGTATTTACTTGAAATAAGGATGCATTAAATTTGACCCTTCGAAATCGGTACTTATAATTCTTATCGATAGCGCGGCACGGTCGAGTTGTACTTACGATATTTATAAGTGTCAAATTCATAACTTAACTTCGAACTATATGGGCTTTTGACGTGATGACGTCTAATAAATCGATGAACGCCCGGCCAGCCCCAGCTGCACAAGTGTCAAATTCATAACTTAACTTCAAACTATATGGGCCTTTGACGTGATGACGTCTTATAAATCGATGAACGCCCGGCCAGCCCCGGCTGCACAAACAAAAAAGTGTCCCGTGCCGCTCGTTACATTGCGATTGCGACTGTGCGACTGCGACTGCGACTGCGACTGCGTACACAGGTAGGTGGATAGGTAAGGTGAGTAGGTAGGTGGGTAGGTAAGTCGGTGGGTAGGTAGGTGGATGGGTAGGTAGGTGGGTAGGTAGATAGGTAGGTAGGTGGGTGGGCAGGTAGGTAGGTAGGTAGGTAAGCAGGTAGGTAGGTGGGTAGGTAGGTAGGTAGGTAGGTGGGTAGGTCGGTGGGTAGGTAGGTGGGTAGGTAGGTAGGCAGGTAGGTAGGTAGATGGGCAGGTAGGCAGGTAGGTAGGTGGGTCGGTAGGTGAGTAGGTAGGTGAGTAGGTCAGTGGGTAGGTAGATGGGTGGGTGGGTAGGTAGGTAGGTAGGTAGGTGGGTAGGTCGGTGGGTAGGTAGGTGGGTAGGTAGGTAGGTAGGTAGGTAGGTGGATGGGCAGGTAGGTAGGTAAGTAGGTGGGTCGGTAGGTGAGTAGGTAGGTGAGTAGGTCAGTGGGTAGGTAGATGGGTGGGTGGGTAGGTAGGTAGGTAGGTAGGTGGGTAGGTCGGTGGGTAGGTAGGTGGGTAGGTAGGTAGGTAGGTAGGTAGGTGGATGGGCAGGTAGGTAGGTAAGTAGGTGGGTCGGTAGGTGAGTAGGTAGGTGAGTAGGTCAGTGGGTAGGTAGATGGGTGGGTGGGTAGGTAGGTAGGTAGGTAGGTGGGTAGGTCGGTGGGTAGGTAGGTGGGTAGGTAGGTAGGTAGGTAGGTAGGTGGATGGGCAGGTAGGTAGGTAAGTAGGTGGGTCGGTAGGTGGGTAGGTAGGTGAGTAGGTCAGTGGGTAGGTAGATGGGTGGGTGGGTAGGTAGGTAGGTAGGTAGGTAGGTAGGTGGGTACGTAGGTAGGTAGGTAGGTAGGTAGTTGGGTGGGTAGGTAGGTGGGAAGGTAAGTGGGTAGATAGATGGGTAGGTGGATGGGCAGGTGGGTAGGGTAGGGTAGGGTAGGGTAGGACAGGGTAGGGAAGGGTAGGGTATGTTAAAACATAGACTTTAAACGTAAACCTATACAAACTCGTATAGTATAAGTTTTTCTTTTATATGACAGTGCTATGTTTGTCTGTCGGCCCTTGTCTTAGTCACAATAAATTGCGAACAGGTGCATCATGGAAAAGGCCAGGTGCATGCTTCAGGATGCAGGTCTGAAAAAGGAATTCTGGGCAGAAGCAGTGAATACGGCTGTCTACCCAAAGTCAGATAAAATTACGGTTATTAGCATACGTCGTTATCGCTAGTACAATTACCAATCAGATAAAGAGCAGATAAAACTGATTGTCTATTTTGTAGAAACGGACGTATTCTGCCTACAGCTACTAAACATCTAAGAAGCTCTTTACATGTGGAGAGTTTTCTCTAGAAAAGATCAATAAAAAATACAGCCACAAAGGGGTATGGGTTTAAACTGTTGTCATATGTTTCCATCTGTTTAGTTAACAAGTTTATACATAGGAAATAAGTAAATTTAATTATTTTTAACGTCTTTTTTTACAATTTTAATAATATATACGTACTTGTGTGAAGATAACTGTTATCGTCTACGAATTAAACGCTTACCTACTTAGAAGAAAGTCTATTTAAAAAATAAGAAAACAACGTGTGTAATTTTTGTATTATTTGGTTTTCGTAATAGATTACAATTTTTTTTTCTATATTTTCCACAGTCAATTTGCGGCGTCTAGCAGTAAATATCCATTTTAATTGACTAAATGATCTTTCAACATCAACTGTTGTTGTAGGTGCATACTTGAAACGATGGAAATAATCTAGAGTAGTGTAACAAACTCGTAATGATGATTCAAGTATTATCTCCTTCCCTTGTATCAATTCATTAATTTTATTTATTATGTCAAATCCAGTATTTTTCTTCAAGACATGTTTCAGCTTTTTAAATATTATTTTTCCATTAGCACTCAAATTTAATTTCGATATATGCTTGTATGTTTTTTGAACGATGGCTAAACTTTCACTGAAAGGTAGATTCGGGCACTGCAATTTGTTTATAGCGTCTGTAAGCACCTGAAGATATTTCGCTATAAAATTTAAATAATTCCGAATTTTCGCACTGCGAAATGCTTTTTTTGCCTTTGTGATACATGCTGCGTCAGAATCACGAAATTAAAATGACTGTTTATTAGGTAACCTACTACAGAGAATTAGGCCGCTGACTTAGTCTTGCCCACAAAAACTGGTAATTTCAGCTAGTCAGTTCTCAAAGGTATTTTGGAAAGCTTCATCTTCAGAGCTTTTAAGAATTTACAGTTCAATGTGGCTATTAGTCTTAAGGTTGGTGAAAATTACAATTGGTATGAAATTCAGTTAAGGCTGCTAACTTTCTATCAGCTGCAGATTGTGTAAAATTTTTTGCAAGTAAGGTCCAAAAGCAGTTTCTGATAGCTAAGGCCATTTTGCTATTAACTGTTGTCTTTTAAAAGTGGTCTGTCACCTTGATATCGGTCAAAATAACTTTTTAATAGCTACTCGTCGGCAGTAACTTAGGCTGCTAACTTAGCCTGGCTCACAGAGGCAGTAGTAATCTCAGCAAGTTAGCTTTGTATACCGTTTCTGAAAGCTTATGCACTAGAGCTTTCAGCAACATCCCCGCTGGAGTGGTCTTTCATCTTGAAATCAATTAAAATAACTGTTTATTAGATAACCTACCAATGAGAGTTAGGCCGCTGACTTGATCTTGTCCACAAAAACTCTAGTAATTTCGGCAAGGCAGTTCTAAAAGCTATTTTGGGAAGCTTTATCTTCAGAGCTTTTAAAAATTAACAGTTCAATGTGGCTATTTGTCTTAAGGTTAGTGAAAATTACAATTGGTATGAAATTCAGTTAAGGCTGCAAACTTTCTATCAGCTGCAGATTCTGTAATATTTTTTGCAAGTGAGGTCCAAAAGCAGTTTCTGATAGCGAACACCTTTTTGCTATTACCTGTTGTCTTTTAAAAGTGGTCTGTCATCTTGATATCGGTCAAAATAACGTTTTAATAGCTACTCGTCGGCAGTAACTTAGGCTGCTAATTTAGCCTGGCTCACAGAGGCAGTAGTAATCTCAGCAAGTTAGCTTTGTATACCGTTTCTGAAAGCGTATGCACTAGAGCTTTCAGCAACATCCCCGCTGGAGTGGTCTTTCATCTTGAAATCAATTAAAATAACTGTTTATTAGATAACCTACCACAGAGAGTTAGGCCGCTGACTTGATCTTGCCCACAAAAACTCTAGTAATTTCGGCAAGTCAGTTCTAAAAGCTATTTTGGGAAGCTTTATCTTCAGAGCTTTTAAAAATTAACAGTTCAATGTGGCTATTTGTCTTAAGGTTAGTGAAAATTACAATTGGTATGAAATTCAGTTAAGGCTGCTCACTTTCTATCAGCTGCAGATTCTGTAATATTTTTTGCACGTGAGGTCCAAAAGCAGTTTCTGATAGCGAACACCTTTTTGCTATTACCTGTTGTCTTTTAAAAGTGGTCTGTCACCTTGATATCGGTCAAAATAACTTTTTAATAGCTACTCGTCGGCAGTAACTTAGGCTGCTAACTTAGCCTGGCTCACAGAGGCAGTAGTAATCTCAGCAAGTTAGCTTTGTATACCGTTTCTGAAAGCTTATGCACTAGAGCTTTTAGCAACATCCCCGCTGGAGTGGTCTTTCATCTTGAAATCAATTAAAATAACTGTTTATTAGATATCCTACCAATGAGAGTTAGGCCGCTGACTTGATCTTGCCCACAAAAACTCTAGTAATTTCAGCAAGTCAGTTCTCAAAGCTATTTTGGAAAGCTTTAGTTTCAGAGCTTTTAAGAATTTACAGTTCAATGTGGCTATTAGTCTTAAGGTTGGTGAAAATTACAATTGGTATGAAATTCAGTTAAGGCTGCTAACATTCTATCAGCTGCAGATTCTGTAATATTTTTTGCAAGTGAGGTCCAAAAGCAGTTTCTGATAGCTAACACCTTTTTGCTATTACCTGTTGTCTTTTAAAAGTGGTCTGTCATCTTGGTATCGGTCAAAATTACTTTGTAATAGCTACAAGTCGGCAGTAACTTAGGCTGCTAACTTAACCTGACTCACAGAGGCAGTAGTAATCTCAGCAAGTTGGCTTTGTATACTATTTCTGAAAGCTTATGCACTAGAGCTTTCAGCGACATCCACGCTGGAGTGGTCTTTCATCTTGAAATCAATTAAAATAACTGTTATTTAGGTAACCTACCACAGAGAATTAGGCCGCTGACTTAGTCTTGCCCACAAAAACTAGTAATTTCAGCAAGTCAGTTCTCAAAGCTATTTTGGAAAGCTTTATCTTCAGAGCTTTTAAGAATTTACAGTTCAATGTGGCTATTAGTCTTAAGGTTGGTGAAAATTACAATTGGTATGAAATTCAGTTAAGGGTGCTAACTTTCTATCAGCTGCAGATTGTGTAAAATTTTTTGCAAGTAAGGTCCAAAAGCAGTTTCTGATAGCTAAGGCCATTTTGCTATTAACTGTTGTCTTTTAAAAGTGGTCTGTCACCTTGATATCGGTCAAAATAACTTTTTAATAGCTACTCGTCGGCAGTAACTTAGGCTGCTAACTTAGCCTGGCTCACAGAGGCAGTAGTAATCTCAGCAAGTTAGCTTTGTATACCGTTTCTGAAAGCTTATGCACTAGAGCTTTCAGCAACATCCCCGCTGGAGTGGTCTTTCATCTTGAAATCAATTAAAATAACTGTTTATTAGATAACCTACCACAGAGAGTTAGGCCGCTGACTTGATCTTGCCCACAAAAACTCTAGTAATTTCGGCAAGTCAGTTCTAAAAGCTATTTTGGGAAGCTTTATCTTCAGAGCTTTTAAAAATTAACAGTTCAATGTGGCTATTTGTCTTAAGGTTAGTGAAAATTACAATTGGTATGAAATTCAGTTAAGGCTGCTCACTTTCTATCAGCTGCAGATTCTGTAATATTTATTGCACGTGAGGTCCAAAAGCAGTTTCTGATAGCTAAGAGCTTTTTGTTATTAACTGTTGTCTTTTAAAAGTGGTCTGTCACCTTGATATCGGTCAAAATAACTTTTTAATAGCTACTCGTCGGCAGTAACTTAGGCTGCTAACTTAGCCTGGCTCACAGAGGCAGTAGTAATCTCAGCAAGTTAGCTTTGTATACCGTTTCTGAAAGCTTATGCACTAGAGCTTTTAGCAACATCCCCGCTGGAGTGGTCTTTCATCTTGAAATCAATTAAAATAACTGTTTATTAGATAACCTACCAATGAGAGTTAGGCCGCTGACTTGATCTTGCCCACAAAAACTCTAGTAATTTCGGCAAGTCAGTTCTAAAAGCTATTTTGGGAAGCTTTATCTTCAGAGCTTTTAAAAATTAACAGTTCAATGTGGCTATTTGTCTTAAGGTTAGTGAAAATTACAATTGGTATGAAATTCAGTTAAGGCTGCAAACTCTCTATCAGCTGCAGATTCTGTAATATTTTTTGCAAGTGAGGTCCAAAAGCAGTTTCTGATAGCTAACACCTTTTTGCTATTACCTGTTGTCTTTTAAAAGTGGTCTGTCATCTTGGTATCGGTCAAAATTACTTTGTAATAGCTACAAGTCGGCAGTAACTTAGGCTGCTAACTTAACCTGACTCACAGAGGCAGTAGTAATCTCAGCAAGTTGGCTTTGTATACTATTTCTGAAAGCTTATGCACTAGAGCTTTCAGCGACATCCACGCTGGAGTGGTCTTTCATCTTGAAATCAATTAAAAAAACTGTTATTTAGGTAACCTACCACAGAGAATTAGGCTGCTGACTTAGTCTTGCCCACAAAAACTAGTAATTTCAGCAAGTCAGTTCTCAAAGCTATTTTGGAAAGCTTTATCTTCAGAGCTTTTAAGAATTTACAGTTCAATGTGGCTATTAGTCTTAAGGTTGGTGAAAATTACAATTGGTATGAAATTCAGTTAAGGGTGCTAACTTTCTATCAGCTGCAGATTGTGTAAAAATTTTTGCAAGTAAGGTCCAAAAGCAGTTTCTGATAGCTAAGGCCATTTTGCTATTAACTGTTGTCTTTTAAAAGTGGTCTGTCACCTTGATATCGGTCAAAATAACTTTTTAATAGCTACTCGTCGGCAGTAACTTAGGCTGCTAACTTAGCCTGGCTCACAGAGGCAGTAGTAATCTCAGCAAGTTAGCTTTGTATACCGTTTCTGAAAGCTTATGCACTAGAGCTTTCAGCAACATCCCCGCTGGAGTGGTCTTTCATCTTGAAATCAATTAAAATAACTGTTTATTAGATAACCTACCACAGAGAGTTAGGCCGCTGACTTGATCTTGCCCACAAAAACTCTAGTAATTTCGGCAAGTCAGTTCTAAAAGCTATTTTGGGAAGCTTTATCTTCAGAGCTTTTAAAAATTTACAGTTCAATGTGGCTATTTGTCTTAAGGTTAGTGAAAATTACAATTGGTATGAAATTCAGTTAAGGCTGCTCACTTTCTATCAGCTGCAGATTCTGTAATATTTATTGCACGTGAGGTCCAAAAGCAGTTTCTGATAGCTAAGAGCTTTTTGTTATTAACTGTTGTCTTTTAAAAGTGGTCTGTCACCTTGATATCGGTCAAAATAACTTTTTAATAGCTACTCGTCGGCAGTAACTTAGGCTGCTAACTTAGCCTGGCTCACAGAGGCAGTAGTAATCTCAGCAAGTTGGCTTTGTATACTATTTCTGAAAGCTTATGCACTAGAGCTTTCAGCGACATCCACGCTGGAGTGGTCTTTCATCTTGAAATCAATTAAAAAAACTGTTATTTAGGTAACCTACCACAGAGAATTAGGCTGCTGACTTAGTCTTGCCCACAAAAACTAGTAATTTCAGCAAGTCAGTTCTCAAAGCTATTTTGGAAAGCTTTATCTTCAGAGCTTTTAAGAATTTACAGTTCAATGTGGCTATTAGTCTTAAGGTTGGTGAAAATTACAATTGGTATGAAATTCAGTTAAGGGTGCTAACTTTCTATCAGCTGCAGATTGTGTAAAATTTTTTGCAAGTAAGGTCCAAAAGCAGTTTCTGATAGCTAAGGCCATTTTGCTATTAACTGTTGTCTTTTAAAAGTGGTCTGTCACCTTGATATCGGTCAAAATAACTTTTTAATAGCTACTCGTCGGCAGTAACTTAGGCTGCTAACTTAGCCTGGCTCACAGAGGCAGTAGTAATCTCAGCAAGTTAGCTTTGTATACCGTTTCTGAAAGCTTATGCACTAGAGCTTTCAGCAACATCCCCGCTGGAGTGGTCTTTCATCTTGAAATCAATTAAAATAACTGTTTATTAGATAACCTACCACAGAGAGTTCGGCCGCTGACTTGATCTTGCCCACAAAAACTCTAGTAATTTCGGCAAGTCAGTTCTAAAAGCTATTTTGGGAAGCTTTATCTTCAGAGCTTTTAAAAATTAACAGTTCAATGTGGCTATTTGTCTTAAGGTTAGTGAAAATTACAATTGGTATGAAATTCAGTTAAGGCTGCTCACTTTCTATCAGCTGCAGATTCTGTAATATTTATTGCACGTGAGGTCCAAAAGCAGTTTCTGATAGCTAAGAGCTTTTTGTTATTAACTGTTGTCTTTTAAAAGTGGTCTGTCACCTTGATATCGGTCAAAATAACTTTTTAATAGCTACTCGTCGGCAGTAACTTAGGCTGCTAACTTAGCCTGGCTCACAGAGGCAGTAGTAATCTCAGCAAGTTAGCTTTGTATACCGTTTCTGAAAGCTTATGCACTAGAGCTTTTAGCAACATCCCCGCTGGAGTGGTCTTTCATCTTGAAATCAATTAAAATAACTGTTTATTAGATAACCTACCAATGAGAGTTAGGCCGCTGACTTGATCTTGCCCACAAAAACTCTAGTAATTTCGGCAAGTCAGTTCTAAAAGCTATTTTGGGAAGCTTTATCTTCAGAGCTTTTAAAAATTAACAGTTCAATGTGGCTATTTGTCTTAAGGTTAGTGAAAATTACAATTGGTATGAAATTCAGTTAAGGCTGCAAACTTTCTATCAGCTGCAGATTCTGTAATATTTTTTGCAAGTGAGGTCCAAAAGCAGTTTCTGATAGCGAACACCTTTTTGCTATTACCTGTTGTCTTTTGAAAGTGGTCTGTCATCTTGATATCGGTCAAAATTACTTTTTAAGAGCTACTAGTCGGCAGTAACTTAGGCTGCTAACTTAGCCTGACTCACAGAGGCAGTAGTAATCTCGGCAAGTTAACTTTGTATACTGTTTCTGAAAGCTTATGCACTGGAGCTTTTAGCGACATCAACGCCGGGGTGGTCTTTCGTCTTAATATTAATTAAAATAACGGTTTATTAGATTATTTACCACAGAGAGTTAGGCCGCTGACTTAGTCTTGCCCACAAAAACTCTAGTAATTTCGGCAAGTCAGTTCTCGAAGCTATTTTGGAAAGCTTTATCTTCAGAGCGTTCAAAACTGTACAGTTTAATGTGGCTATTAGTCTTAAGGTTGGTGAAAATTACAATTACTATGAAATTCAGTTTATGCTGCTATCTTTCTATCAGCTGCAGATTCTGTAATATTTTTTGCAAGTGAGGTCCAAAAGCAGTGTCTGATAGGTTACACCTTTTTGCTATTAACTGTTGTCTTTTAAAAGTGGTCTGTCATTTTGATATCGGTCAGAATTACTTTTTAATAGCGAATAGCCGGCAGTAACTTAGGCTGCTAACTTAGCCTGACTCACAGAGGCAGTAGTAACCTCAGCAAGTTGGCTTTGTGTACCATTTCTGGAAGCTTATGCACTAGAGCTTTCAGCAACATCCACGCTGGAGTGGTCTTTCATCTTGAAATCAGTTAAAATAACTGTTTATTAGATAACCTACCACAGATAATTAGGCCGCTGACTTAGTCTTGCCCACAAAAACTCTAGTAATTTCAGCAAGTCAGTTCTCAAAGCTATTTTGGAAAGCTTTATCTTCAGAGCGTTCAAAAATTTACAGTTCAATATGGCTATTAGTCTTAAGGTTGGAGAAAATTACAATTGGTATGAAATTCAGTTAAGGCTGCTAACTTTCTATCAGCTGCAGATTGTGTAAAATTTTTTGCAAGTAAGGTCCAAAAGCAGTTTCTGATAGCTAAGGCCATTTTGCTTTTTTTTGTCTTAAGCTTATGCACTGGAGCTTTTAGCGATATCCACGCTGGAGTGGTCTTACATCTTACAATCAATAAAAATAACGGTTTATTAGATAATTTACCACAGAGAGTTAGGCCGCTGACTTAGTCTTGCCCACAAAAACTATAGTAATTTCGGCAAGTCATTTGTTAAAGCTATTTTGGAAAGCTTTATCTTCAGAGCGTTCAAAAATTCACAGTTCAATGTGGCTATTAGTCTTAAGGTTGGTGAAAATTACAATTGGTATGAAATTCAGTTAAGGCTGCTAACTTTCTATCAGCTGCAGATTCTGTAATATTTTTTGCAAGTGAGGTCCAAAAGCAGTTTCTGATAGCTAACACATTTTTGCTATTAACTGTTTTCTTTCAAAAGTGGTCTGTCATCTTGATATTGGTCAAAATTACTTTTTAATAGCTACTAGTCGGCAGTA
The DNA here is from genome assembly GCA_905404275.2 of Hedya salicella. NCBI lineage: Eukaryota > Metazoa > Arthropoda > Insecta > Lepidoptera > Tortricidae > Hedya > Hedya salicella. The sequence goes on along the minus strand of FR990113.1, from coordinate 21,245,894 downwards.
ACTTAGGCTGCTAACTTAGCCTGGCTCACAGAGGCAGTAGTAATCACGGCAAGTTAGCTTTGTTTACTGTTTTTGAAAGCTTATGTACTAGAACTTTTAGCGACATCCACGCTGGAGTGGTCTTTCATCTTGAAATCAATTAAAATAACGGTTTATTAGATAACCTACCACAGGGAGTTAGGCCGCTGACTTTATCTTGTCCACAATAGCTGTAGTTATTTCGTCAAGTCAGTTCAAAAAGCTGTTTTGGAAAGTTTTACTTTCAAAGCTTTTAAATTTATTCAATTCAAAGTGCTCTTTTGTCTTCAAAATGTTGAAAATCACTATTGGTGTGAAAATCATTTTAGGCTGTTAACTTTCTATCAGCTGCAGCTTCTGTAATATTTTTTGCAAGTGAGGTCCAAAAGCAGTTTCTGATAGGTAACACCTTTTTGCTATTAACTGTTTTCTTATAAAAGTGGTCTGTCATCTTGATATCGGTCAAAATTACTTTTTAATAGCTACTAGTTAGCAATAAGTTTAGCTGCTCACTTAGCCTGGCCAACAGAGGCTGAAGTAATCTCGGCAAGTTAGCTTGGTAGACTGTTTCTGAAAGCTTATGCACTAGAGCTTTCAGCAACATTCATGCTGGAGTGGTCTTTCATCTTGAAATAATCAAAATTACGGTTTATTAGATTACCTACTACAGAGAGCCCCTGACTTGTTTTGGCCCACAAAAGCTGTACTAATTTTGGATTATTAGTTCTAAAAGTTATTTTGGAAAGCCTAATCTTCAGAGCTTTTCAAAACATCCAATTTAAAGTGGTATTTTGTCTTAAATTTGGTGAAAATCAGAATTTCGTTGAAAAGCATTTTAGGCTGCCAACTTTTATCAGCTGCAGCTTTTGTAGTAACCTTGGCAAGAAAGCAGTTTCTGAAAGCTCATGCCCTAGAGCTTTTAGCGAGATCCTATTTAAAGTGGTCCTTGATCTTGTAATCAGTGAAAATTACGGTTTATTCGCCTAAATAAATCATCTAAAATTTTTGGCTTCTTAATACTTTTCTCTTATTTTGACATAGCCATCTCCTTTCAATATTTATACAGTGCAACTTAATAGAAACCACGTGTCAGGCTTCTAACCATTATAGATAAAAAGGGTAATATAGACATCTTCGTGTATCTCCTAAATCCTAATCCTAATCTATATTTGTTCACTATATAATAAACATTAAACTCTTCTTCATCATCGTCACACTCCTGGCAAAGAGGTCGTCACAACAGGGTTTCTGGCATGCTTCACAATCCGTCACCATTCCTCACTATTGTTACATACAATACCTTTATTTTGTAGCAAAAATACAAGTGATTTTATGTAGGGGAGGGAGCTTAGCCTAAAACCTCACCACGCAGAGTTGGGCCAACGAAATATGACAAGTCAAAAGATGCGGCAATTTTGAAAATTCATCACCTGGCATACGATAGAAGGAATGTGGTAGGTTTTATAATTTGTCAGTTTTTTGAATATTTAAAATTGTTGCTATATAAAGAATCCTGTTTCTAGGTCAATTATCATGTTTCTCTGGCCAAACTCTATCACCAGGGGGATGTGGAGGTATAAAATATATTAATTTTCTATATATTATTGTATAACTATAGCTACTGCCCACGACTTTCTTCGCCTTGAATTCGGTTATCACGGATATGGGTAGTTTTCTGGAATAAAATATAGCCTATTTCCTTCCCCGGGACTCAAACTATCTCCATACCAAATTTTATCCAAATCAGTTCACAGTTCATGCGTGAAGAGGTAACAGACTCACACACTATTCCATTGATAATACATATTATAGTACAAATACTGGCTGATTGAACAAAGTCTGTGGATTTTTTTCAAGTAGGGACAAAATATAAACGGTAACGGACTGTGTACCATGTTGGCAAGTAATAGTTTATTTTTCCCGACGAACAACGTCGAACATTAGCGGCCCACCGGGGCCTGCGCCCGCGCCCCGCTGCGCGTCTGATTAATACAACGCAACTATAGTATTAGCACGCGACTTCTTACAACAAGCTTTGAACTAGCGTTTCGTTTAACAATGGTCACTCAGTGGCGTGCGGTACATATAAGTAGGCACAAAGGCACTGCCTACCCTGATCTATCATGGCTCCTTATAGGCACAGAGAGACTGTCTACCCTGGAAGACCAGGGCTCCATATAGGCATAGAGAAACTGCCAACCCTGGAAGACTAGGGCTCCATATAGGCACAAAGGCACTGCCTACCCTGAGCTATCATGGCTCCATATAGGCATAGAGAAACTGTTTACCCTCGAAGACCAGGGCTCCATATAAGGCACAAAGGCACTGCCTACCCTGAACTGTCATGGCTCCATATAGGCATAGAGAAACTGCCTACCCTGGAAGACCAGGGCTCCATATAGGTACAGTACAGAGACTCTGCCTACCTTAAACAAAACATTGAGAAAAGAAACTAAATTATGCGGTTATTTTTCACTTTTGAGTGTTTTCTTCATCGCCGGTTTTGTTCATTGTTAAAAAGTTAATTTATTTTAAACTTTTTAGTTAATTGATGAAGATTCGAAGAAGCCCAAACACGGCTAGGATACAAATTTTATTTTAATTTGTTTATTTGGAACATCAACAGCATTACAAAATTGTATTAAAGAAATCCGGTCCTACCTTCCAGCTCCATCATCAAATCAATTCGATGGTACCATTCTCATCAGGACCATTTCAATTTGCGACTATGAAGTAGCTTAGCTATTTTAATCGAGAATCTTGTCGCCACCCATAAATCACTTATCGTTGAGGAGTTCCAGTGACCTTCTGTTGTCTTCTTCACCAATTTACACTTTATGAATGCAAATGCTTATTATGTTCCTTAAAATACCATCGCCATATGTATGCTTACAATATGGTGGAGTTCCTTCAATTCGTCATGGATCCCATCATCAGACTTTCACTAAAAGTATGTAGGATTAATCTGAATATTCTGAATGCTCTTTCCGAAAAAAAGAAAAAAACGTAAAAAAAAAAAAACGGAATTGAGAACCAACTCCTTTTTTGGCAATCGGTTAAAAACAAACCAACAAACAGACTTTTGCATTTTAAATATAGGTAGAGATGAGTTAAAGGTACTGGCATCGAGGTTCGAGCTCAAATCGATTGTGGCGAGTGGGGCAGAGGTTAAACGTTTAATGAATCTGCGAATTTATTGCATTTTCGGAATGTTGTCAGTGAGTTTTATCCGGTAAATGTCAAGTTTATGAAAACATATTTTATCTTTATGCTTCTTTTATCAGTATTCATAAAACGCTTTCTAACAATAAATATTATAAGTTGTAAAAATTAAATGTATGTACAGTACACAGTCGGCATCAAATATTTAGTATGTAACATCCAAAGCGCCAAATATATTGCAAATAAAAGATAAATTAAAAGATTTTAATTATCTACAAAACAAGAGACGACCAATGTGAAGTGGTCCAATTTTTTTTTAAAGTCTAGCTCCTCTAGGTCAAATGGTATCATATGATAGATCGTAATTTGTACATATTTAATTTTTTTTTTTATTTTGGATAAATTTTGATTTACAAAGGAAAAAGTGAAAAAGAAAACCATTTCCCCCTTATCTCCGAATTTACCAAGCGACATTTTGAAATTTTCTCAATTTGTATAAATAAATATAGATATTACATAAAAATTATAACCATGTCTCATGACTAGCTAATTTTTTTTAATAGTCAAGAAACCCGGTTGCGTTAAGTTTGCACCTCATTTGTACGAACACTATAGATTTCAGGTGCAAACTTAACTTAACCGGAACAGGTTAATTATGTTCGGGTAAGTTAAAGTTTTACGGAACCCTAGGTGGGCGAGTCAGTCTCGCACTTGGACGGTTTTAGATATTTTCAAATTACCAGCATTACTTCGGATAAACTGAAACAAAAAGTGTTTCTTACGCAATTAAACTAAAATCGCTCCGGAAATAATCGTTTTAAAAGAATTCAAATTCAAGTTGCAAGCTATCATTAAGGCAAGAGTTTAATAACAGTCTGTATAATTACAGGATCATCTTCCTAACGGAAAAGAGTAGTAACCGACCTTAAAACCCATATGCACTTAATGCGTTTTTGTTCAGAGGTTGTCTTGTTGATAACTCGCTCACGTAAAAAGCATACATTGAGGTGAATTATGTAATTAACTCTCTTTATAAATTCGATGGAAATTAATCTTTTTGATCGCCTTAAGGATGTCGTTAAACGATTCGTATCGGGTACGATACCAATTGGATTAATTTAATTCCTGTAGTACCTAGTCGTAAAATTCTAGATTTTACTTACCAGCGGCTTTACTAACGTTGGAAAAAATCTGATAGTCTTCTAATAGGAGATGACTACAAATGACAATCTTGGAAGTTTATAGAGCAGATAATACGTAGGTAAATTATTGTATCGAGCCTAACTGCTACTTTTGTCTAGAGAGGGATGTCACAGCTGTATAACTGTGATAAAACAAATAAAAGAACGAATGCGATTTTCCATGCTTGAATTAGAGTTTGGCCAGAGAAACATGATAATGACCTTGAAAGAGATTTTTTTACATGGCAACAATTTTACATATTAAAAAAGCTGTCAAATTATAAAACCTACTTCGTTTCTTTTTTTTTTTATGTATTCATGACCATGGATTCAATGTCCTTCAGTCGAAATCATAAGTTACTTCGTTTCTATGCATTCCGTATTGCCAGGTCATGATTTTTTAAAATTTGCCGCATATTTTTAATGTCATGTTTCGCTCGCCAAACTCTATCAGTACTTTATATTGTCTTATTGAAACAACGTCAAAAATCTGAAAATATTATGCAACGAATTAAGGCATAGTTTGCGTTGATATACGTTGATTTAAAATTGTTCTACATAGTTTATGCAGAACACTCAGAGCAGTAGGTACAATATTATTGCATTCGCAAGCTTACTCGATAATCGAAACGTACTTTAGGGCTCTAATCGTATTATAAATGCTCATGGACTTGACAAGTAGCCTTTTTTAGGGTTCCGTACCAAGAAGGTAAAAAAGGAACCTTATGGTGCGACTTTGTCTGTCTGTCTGTCTGTCCGACTATTAGATTGCCATATCTCGAAATCTACTTATGCTATCTATTTGAAATTTGGAATATTTATAAACATAATCAGCTCACGTTTTTATTTTCTAAAAAAACTACGAATATGAGGGGGGGGGGGGGGCAAAAATGCAAAATGCCCCTTTAGCTCCGAAGTTTACCAAACGAACATTTTGATATTTCCACTATTTGTATAAATAAACACAAATATTACACGAAAATTATAACTATGTCATTAACTAGCAATTTTTTAAATTCATTTTCAAAATACCCACTTGAACAACCCGGTTGCGTTAAGTTTGCACCTCATTTGTATAAAATGCTACAGATAATTATTAGCTGCAAACTTAACTTAACCGGAACCGGGTAATAATATAAATGTTAGGGTAAGTGAAAGTTTGAACCCTCGGTGCGCGAGTCCGACTCGCACTTGGCCGGTTTTTTATTTATGTTATAGGGGTAAACGAAAAGATGGATTGCCTGATGGTAAGCTATCACCGCCCATAGATACCTGCAACACCCGAGGTGTCACAAGTGCGTTGCCGGCCTTTCAGGTTTCCCACCTGCTGCACGCTATTTTCTTGAAGGCTTGAAGGTCGCATCAACCACAAAATACTGCAGGCGACAATTTATTTCACAGTTCAGTCATGCGAAGCAGGAAATTTCTGGCAAAACGCACAGTTGTGGACTGCGAACCATCTAAGCCTAGACTTTGGAACAATATTATATACCAACTTACCTCTTCAGGCAGAAGAACCAAGGCTGTCTTTACATGCGGGGGCCCTCGGGCACTCAAAACCGGGGAGCCCTGGGGCACTCAATTATAAAATTTGAGACATTGAACTCTCAAAAAAAAGTTTAAGATCTTTCGGGGCCCCCGTAGGGTTTTGGGCCCTGGGCACGTGCCTAGAGTGCCCAGTGGGAAAGAGGGCCCTGAGAAGAACTGAGGACGCCATATGATATGAATGATGCGTCAGTGTAGGTCGAAACTGGCGATGGTATTGCCTCAAACTGGTTACTCTCTAAGAAAATACCGTAATAAATAACCACACTGCTTTTCACTCTAAATTTCAGCGAGCCCGGTCCTATTGTAGTATAGGATTTGGATACTATCCGTATTTGTATCCCTCTCGTTTCGTCTTGGGAATGATAGGGCTCGACTCACTCGAACTGAGAAGTAAACTATTGCTGTTGATACACTACTACCAACTCTTTCACAACATGGTAACTAACCCACCCGTGGTCTCGCAAATGGGCTTACACGTGCCCACCTTGCGCCCCCTGCCGAAGGGGATGGAGGCACTGCCCCCACGGCGCCGCTGCCGCCTGTTCGCGGCACCGCGCGCGCGCACCCGCCAGGCCAACAACGCACCCGCGGCCAGGGCCTTAGCCCTTTTCAATGAGATGGCAACTGAAGGCGACCCGTCTGCTCGTTTGCCCCCTATGCCATAAAAAAAGGGCACGAAATTGATGTATTTGCAGATAGTATTGGTGGATTTTGTAGAAATTGTATGAAATTTTGAAATGTTATTTTAAATGTATAGAATTATGAACTGATTTTTATTTATTTATGTACTCTTTGTCTTGAATGTTTGATATTATTTTTATTAATTAATTATTTATGTGACATTTTAATTTTTTTCTATAATTTTTAATGAATTATTAATTATTTGAATTTTTAATGTTTTATTTTTACTATGAATGTCTTTATTTGTATGAATTGACTACCTTTTTTGTTTTTTTTACTAAGGAAAATGTACCTACTATTAATGCTCTTATTTTTACCTGTTTTTTTTTTTTACTTTTAATGTTTCAATGTTCTTTTTTATGATTTGTCATTATAATGTAAAAAAAAATACAAATAAGCGATTTGGTGTAAACTGTTAGCTTATTTTGACTTGAATAAACGAAATGAAATAGGCGATTTTTCGATGAACAAATAAGATTTGGGGTACTGCTGGCCCCTCTGGGGCACCTGGATACCAGTTAGGTCCGTTTGATTCGGTTCAAAGACGCGCTATGTGCATCGTTGACGATAGCATAGCATTACAAGCGGTATCGAACCTTTAAGTCTAAGGAGAAACTTCTCCGCTTTTTGTGTGTTGTACCACTTGTATAATGGACTGTGTTCCGAGGAATTGTTTCACATGATACCTACTTACTGTAAGTTTACATAACGTATACTACAAGTATCGGGAAAAAATATAAAATGTGTTCCCAATTATCAATGTTGAGTTTTAAAGCGCATTCCGGTTTCAATACTGGATATCCCCTCGTTGTCGGTGCGCGATCCAAAGTTTAGCGATTGATAGTCCACTTGTTTTAGGATTAACCCCCCCGGCATTCAAACAGGGCTGCCAGAGCCAGTTGCGATCTCTATCTGGCACCTCAATGCAAACTTCTGAGCGCCGCTGCGTTCGCTCACGACCTTGAGTCGTGACAAATGGTAATGGCTGTCCAACCCATTTCTGCTGAAAGACGTCTACTGTGACCAAGAACAAGTGCCAAGTATCAAAAACATAATTTGAGGGTAATATCTTATTTTTTTATTTCCGTTAATTTACTATTCCATTATGCCAGTATTACATGTACCTAACGTAAAATAACTGCTAAACACTATGTCATAACATGAATTAGCGAAAGTAACCATCCTTAGGTTGGTTCCACTACTCCCTATTATTTATTTCTTAAAAAAAAGATAATTTGAAAATTGGAACGACGTTCGATTTACGACGCGCAGGCCAGTAGGCGCGCGCCACGCCCTATTATTATCTGTGGTTCTTTTTTAAACGGTTCGTATTTCGAACACATAGGAATTAAAAAGCTGTTACATAGGGGAGTGCCCGGTAATCGGTATTCGGAAGCTCGTTTACGGATTTCGTCAGTTTAGTTATGGAAGTAGACGGGCATTTAAAATTTAGAATTTAGAGCACCATCGATTGCCCGAATAAAAAAAAATGTCCCAGTTTTGTGACGACCATACAAAATGTAAGTACCGAAATTATGTCACAAATCTGACTTTTTCCACCAAAAGTCTGGAAACACGAGGCAGGTACACATTTTTGTAAAAATGTTCCGATGCATGCATTTTGTTTTTATGTTTTAACTAGCTCTTGCCTGCGACTTCGATCGCATTGGTACAATTAAAGGGTCTAGCAGGCAAGCTTATAAGAGAGACCCGCACGGGGGATTTCGTTATACTTTTAGGTGGAGTAGTAGCAGGACCTAAAACACTATATGGCTAACATTTCGATCTTCCTTTGTCTCAGATTTAATCACGATTTTTTTTAAGAACAAAAATAGAGTTCGGCCAGAGAAACATGATATTGACCTTGAAAAAGAATTCTTTATATGGCAGCAATTTTACATTTTAAAAAAGCTGTCAATTATAAAACCTACTTCGTTTCTATGCATTCCGTATTGCCAGGTCATGATGTTTTCAAATTTGCCGCATATTTTCAATATCATGTTTCGCTTGCCAAACTCTATTCTTTAGGGTTTACGGAATCCTAAAAATTACCATTGTTAAACCAAACATTAAAACGGGACCCAATTACTAAGACGTCGCTGTCCGTCTGTCTGTCTGTCTGTCTGCCTGTGTGTCTATCCGTCTGTCAAACAGGCTGTATCTCATGAACCTTGATAGACAGTTGAAATTTTCACAGATGATGTATTTCTGTTGCCTCTATAAAAATACTAAAAACAGTAAAATTGTATGTCTGTCTGTCTATGTTAGTAACAAATATAAAATAATCGAACACCGCACAGGTACATTTTGCTTAGGAGTAGGGCTCTGCTAACACTTATAGATACGGCCGTTTGTAGCGTATATTGTGTACGGAACCCTCGGTGCGCGAGTCCGACTTACACTTGGGCGGTTTTTAAACTGTTAGCTAAACTAAGCAAGCGAGGATAACCAAATAAAATCAGAATTGATGATGCAATGGGGCCCTGAGAATTGAATAGGGTTAACAATGCATATTTTTACAGATATTCCTGTTCTTAAACTTAGAGGAAACAAAACTTATTTTTTACGCTTCATACTTTTGGCTCTTCTCTAAAAAAATACGTGACAAGCCACAATTGCCAACTACGTATACTTATAAAAAACATTTTGTATTCCCCACAGAGGAGACACGTCGATAAGTCCATCCAGGCTAAGTAGGGCTGCGCTGCGTGGACTTAAGAAGCTAAGAGCTTAAAGTAAACAATATAAAATAAAATAAGCAAACACAACACACATTACAAAAACACTATCACTGATCTTGCATATAAACAAAAACAAATGTCAAATGTTCAAAAACGTTTCGCATCAAAATAGTGACAACCTGTCCTCTTGTAATTGGTCACCGCCCCGTGCGCATGCGGAGCTCTTTATTGGGTTTGTACGCTCGATAGGTCGAGAGGATAGTCTTAAGTTGTAGAGGATTCTGTAGTTAGTAATAAAACTTCGCCCTAATCTAGCATTTTGGGACCTAGAAGTCTGTCGGTTCTTGCCTTATGTAGTACCGTATCAAACCAGATTAAATTAATAATAGGTTGGTTTTAAGGTTTTTTTTTTATAAATGTTTATTATAGGACAACCGTTTGACATGTCCAGTCAGTCGCGATTAACAAGGACCATTAAAATAAGAGGACTGACAGTTGCCATACTTTGAATTGTGTTCCGATCGCAAGGAGATATTCTGGCAAAAATAAGATGGCGCTTTAAAACTAAACATTTAACGATGTTATAATTGAACTAGCGGCCGCCAGCGACTTCGTCCGCCTTAGCATATTACCAAGCATGCGAAGCATATTACCAAGATTTCAAGTTCCTAGCGTAAAAAACAAAATACTGTCCATACAAATTTCCATCCCCTTTTTCGTCCCTAAAAGGGATGAAATTTGACATACATTATAGCCTATGTTTTATTCTGATATATAAGGTACATAACTGGACAGTTTCATAAAAATTCGTACAGTAGTTTTTGAGATTAAGTGGAACGTACATACATACTTTAGACAGAGAAAAATTATAGAAACATAGTATAGTAACAATTCGTTCGCTAATAGCTAATAATAGAAAAATCGTAGTATTTAAATACTGTGTCACGCTTGCAAAGTTGAATAATTGTTAAAAATAATTCTTATACATAGATGGCGTTGTACATATTGGGGAACGGCTTTTTGTTTGGAGATGGTGAGTCCTCTTGTTTTAATGGTCCTTTTTAACCAACTCTCAAAATCATCAACATCATTATCAGCCAAACCACCTGTGTGAAGGATAAATAAAAAACCGGCCAAGTGCGAGTCGGACTCGCGCGCCGAGGGTTCCGTACAAATTTTTACTTACCCTAACTTTATTACCCGGTACTGGTTGAGTTAAGTTTTTTGCACCTGATATCTCTAGCATTGCATACAAATCAGGTGCAAACTTAACGCAACCGGGTTGTTCAAATAGGATATTTGCAAATTATAAAAAAAAAATTGCTGGTTACAGACATGGCTATAATTTTCGTGTAATATTTATGATTATTAATACAAATTGTGAAACTTTCAAAATTTTCGATTGATAAAATTCGGAGATAAAGGGGGAGAATGGTGTTTTTTTCACATTTTCCTTAATAAAACAAAAACTAATCACAATAAAAAAATTGTTCAAAAATGTGCAGACCAAGCCCTTTCATATGATACCCCATTTGAACCAGTAGCTAGACTTTTCATTTTTACCCCCAGCCTCATATTCATCGTTTTTTTCTAAAATAAAAATATAGTTTGAAATATTGTAGTTTGAAATAAGTAGTTTTTTGAGATATGGCGCTTGAATAGTCGGATAGACAGACACACGGACAGAGTCCACACTTGTATCATTTACTCGTATCCGATCACCGTGCCGTAGCATGACTGCGTATCGCGCTGCTTGGACGCTCACTGCCGACGCGCCGATCATGCCGCACTCGTCCGATATAAGTGTGATACGCGTAGCAACACGGATTTCGAGCGATCGGATCGGCGCAACGTCCAAATGCGTGATCGTAACACGCGATCATGCCACGGAACGAAGATCTGATCGGGCAAATGATACAAATGAGGACGCACCTTAAGGGTTCCTTTTGTACCTTTTTGGTACGGAACCCTAAAAACAACTCCAAAACAATCTCGAAGAACTTTACCATCCGGCGCTATTTTATCGTCCCTGTGTCTTGTGCTCTGCTACAAGGGGTTCCTAATGAGCGAAGAGTAAATAATGTACCAGTAAGGAAACATGGTTTATACTAGAATCTGAAGAATTCTGTAGTTATATGATTTGCGTCTGCTGTTAGTTATGTAAATCTGTAGAGTGAGAAAACTAACACGCCACTACCGCTTGACAGCTCTATGAGCTATTGTTTCGATTCTGTCATTTTGTCATGGCCAAAAAACTTAGGGCCTTGATTTGGCCGACCAACATCCGACCCACCTTCGTGGGGTAGGTCAGGTACGGGTATTGGCCACGTGGTCTGCTCATCATGACTACATGTGTATGGAGGAAACGGTGCTGATTTAGCGTCAGATCTTAAGGAAGAATAGTATTCAAAAATCTTAACAGGTGTTGATGTGTGTCCTGTTTACATTTTCTATAAATAACGTTTCACAAAATAAACAAATGTGATTGCCTATTGTTGCTTTGTTAGAAGCTTTTATGGTATATTCGTTCGGGTGGAATCTTGCAAGTTAAATTTGACCTACTTTCCGGTTTCCGATTGAGCTAAAATTTGGCACACTTATGTTAGTTCGGTGACAATGCAATAGTATTATACCATCGAGCTGATCTGATGATAGAACAGAAAGGTGAACATAGGAACTCTATAATAAAATAGTGCGATCTTACCGAGTTTGGCCTCTTTGGAATCGTCTCGGTGAGTAGTTGATGGGATGTTCAAGGAAAAGTACAGTAGGCAGTAAAAGATTATTACAAAAATGATTTTTTTGACAGAAGCTTATTTTAATTTTCAAATGATAAGGTATTTGAATACTACAATGCAAGTACCTAAATACTGGTATGCATTTGCCCGCCAAATGGCTTGATTGACATTACAATGGCAACATAAAATAAGAGTGTCTTGTATTTTCTCTAAATGTGGATTCGTAATGACTAATGACATACTTTTTGTTGTATGTTCAGTATTCAACATATCACTCTTTTTTTGCCAATAAAATATATAGAGATCGCACAATGAGGTTATGATCGTTCTGAAAAAACCAGTATCATATTTAGAAATATGTTGGGACCTCTTTTATGGATTGACAGATAATTTGCAGTCTATACGCGCAATCATTGAGCCTGTCAATATTCTATAAATCCCTTCTAAATTCATTACTTCAGTCTATAAGCGTAAAAACGAAAAATTTCCGGAGAGTGTTTGTAAATAGTGTATTTATACAATGAACGTAACGTTCAGAAGAAGTTTTTGTGCATTTCAAAAGGATGGAATTATCAGAGAATCCATCGGTTTTTCGGCTTGCCAAAGGTAAGGCATTTCAGATTTTATGAATGTGAGTGACGAGGTGCAAGTGACGTTCCTGACTCATAAAGGGATAGAAGAAAACAACTGCTCCTTATTATCGCTATAGATTTGTCTCCTGAATTGTCCTTATATTCTAATATTTGTTTCGAGGCAAGCTAACCGACCATAGACGTCCTCACCTATATCTTCAATCTGAAAAGGCTCTATGTCCTTTAGGTCCTAGTAAACTCATTACCAATTGGTCTATACATCATAATCCTGCAAGAACGATGTGGTGAATTGGCGTAAGGTGGTCGAGCAGGCTGAGTGTATAGTGCTGTTTCCCACCTTCTTTCGCATTAGGACATTCTTCAGTGGCTCTTACAATCCTTATATCCAAGTACCTCGATCATCAATCCAGGCCTAGCAAGAGATGCTGGATTGATGCGACGTGGTCACGCAAGCCGAACTTACTGTGACCTACCTTACTTCCTTCTTCAATCTGCAGTAGCTCTTACCTGCATAGTCCTTGTATCCTAGTACTTCTATTATCAATCCAGGCGCGGGTACTCTAAGCACGAGGTGCTGGATAACCATGACGAATACGCAAGCCGAGCGTACCTTAACTTACTTTCTTCCTCGACCTGGAGTGTCTCCTATTATTTTTAGTATATCAGATAGATATTGTGGCCTTCCCTACTGTTGCCCTCAACCTATGGTGACTCTTTCAATTCTTAGATTTTTGTACATCCATTATCAATCCGAGCGTAGGTACAGGCAAGCACGACATCCTGGATAACCACGACAATTCAGCAATTTGAACATACTGTGACCTTTTCACTTCCTTCCGCAATATAATATCCTAGTACACTACTACCCAGGCGTGATTACACTACGCACGACGTGCTGGCCTGGCGAGAAGCAGTTGCGAAGACGTAGCATACACCTTTCTCACTTCTTTTCTCAATATTCTTCTTCTTTTTCATTTGTGTCGAGGTTCCTCAAATAACGGATGCCCAGTGGGCAGATATCCTAGTACTTCTATTCAGGAGTAAATACTCCAAAGGCGTAAAAACTCCATAAATCCATTAGACGCTGGATTGTCGCGAAACGGTCGCACAGGCCGAGCGCGCTTTAGGTTCCTCACTTTCTTCGTCAATATAATATCCTAGTACATCTTTACAATCATGAGGTGCTGGACTGGCGAGAGGCGGTTGCTAAGGCCGAGCGTACTTCTGATTTTTCTCACCTCTTTCCGCAATATGATAGAAGGGCAATCGCGCTGCGCTTCCTAACTTCCTTCCTCAATATGATATCCTAGTACTTCTATGCAGGCGAGAATACTCCAAGCATGAGGTGCTGGACTGGCGGGAGGCAGTTGCGAAGGCTGAGCGTACAGTGGGCTTCCCCACATCCTTCCTTAACCTGCGGTGGCTCTTCAACGATGAGATTGCCAGCACAGCCATACACCTGAGGAAACTGGTGAGCAGCAACTAAGTTCTTATGAGATACTAGAAAGTGCCTGCTTTGTTCGCGGAGGAGAAAAAGTAATTGCGTAGCCTATCCAGTTAAAAAGTATCCTCCAATGACTGACTATCCTTGTAGCAAAAATGGCAAAAATCTGTCCAGCCGTTTTGACGCCATGAAGGCACAACGACGCATACAATACAAACATAATACAAAAGACGAGATGTAAATTAAATATCTTCAATGTACCGGTAAGGTGTATTTTTTTATGTATGTTCACCGATATCTCTGTCAATTGTGGACCGATTTTCAAAATTATTTTGTTATCCGAATATTTATACGTCCATTATCACCAATTCGCGATCTGATGATTGGATCCCAGGGAAATCGAGGGCAACACCCTTAAATTTTATAGGCATCAGAGGCGTGGGGTCAGGAAAATTAGAAGGGAAGCCGAAGCGTATTAATTTACTCATATTTAAAGAAAAAGGTGGTTATAAGTCTTTCCTTGGGCAACTCGTTGGGAATAGGCTTGTATATGGACGCCACGCAACTGATAGGCATAAACATAGCGATTGTATCGAATAAAAAAATAATGTTGAATGGACAGATACAAGTAAATCGGTGAATATGCAGTGGTACATAGAACCTCGTCTTTTTTGAAGTCCATTAAAATCTTAGTCGGCTCGTTCAAGCGGTACGATACCACAGACAAACACAAAGATACGGTTTTTTTGGTCGCGGGTTAAAAATGAAGTTACTTCTGCTTAAAATCAAGTAAACGATAAAAAATCATCCCCGCCGCATCTAGAAAAAGAAAAATCTTCAAACGATTTTAACTTATCATCTTAAATCGTAGTTATGAACACTCTCGAATAAAAAAAGAGTTTTTAACCCATCTGTGGACACCCGTGTACCAAAAATAGTTGAAATCCGTTAAGCGGATTTGGCGTGATGAAGCCACAACAACACATATCTACGTACAAAAAAAATCTTTCAATTCATTGCCGTCCAAATATTTTTTTATGTTTAAGGTATTTTATTTTAACAACTTTATAATAGTAAAGATATGGCAAACGGGGAGACGAGCCACCTGATGGAAAGTGGTCATCGTCACCCATGGATAATTATATGTGCAAAACCGGAGGAGTCGCCCATACGTTGCCAAGCTTTGAGTGCCCTGTTAACTGGCTTCTTGGATGTATCGTGTTTGCATCGCTAATGTATCGCGATTGCATCACTACAGTTACCGTGTCCAGCGACTGTATCGCGATCGCAACTGTATCGCTGCTTGAAGTCGCGCGTGTGTGTAAGGGCGACCCTCCATCGCGGAACACGCTGCCCATGCGACGCACGAAATCACTCACTCCCAACTCCCCACATCCCGCACTTCCCCGGGAGCGGGGACATTCGTGCATCATAGCATTGGCAGCGTATGTCGCTAAGGTGAGTATTAGCATACATCGATACTGTATAGGCAACGTTCTGCATCACTGCAAAAACTCGCCGAGTGTAACTGGTCTAACTCCTATGCACTAAATGCTTCAGGTTGGTACCAACCACCCACTCCTGCGGTCCGCCAAGAACCTCCTGATCGGCTCCAAGAGCCACCTGCAGTCCGTTGGCCTCATCATCCTCCTGGTGTCGAAGTCGGCGGGAATCAACACTAGGGAGTTCACCGAGGACCAGTATAATTCAGGTAGCCATATTTCCCTGACATTACCTACAGCTCTGGTCACTTAGTGCTTGATGACTAATAATTTTACTCTGTCAGTGAATCTAAAAGTGTTTAACTCGAGTAAATATGACGATCTGAACTCCGCTCGTACTTTCTTTTCCTCTATAGAAACTACTACTATACAGTATAACCACACATTAAGGCGATTTAAAATAATAAACAGCTGAGTATGCAGTAAGTAAATATAAGGTGCGGCGGGCAGCGGCATGAAAATTTGTTAACACAGTCACTGCCAAAAACTCGGCCTAGCAGACGCTTTATAGAGGAAAGTGCGTAGCGCTACGAAAAAGCTTGGCAGCAAAAGTGTTAAACATGATCGTCTTTATCTTTGGTATGCGGAAGCACTGATCAGTGCAAAGCATTTGAAGGTTATGTTAAAATGTCATTGAGCTTCAACTTGATTGCCAAATTTTTGACAACGCATACGAATGCGATGATTGTACGATGTTAATGGAGTTCTCCCGTATCTTTTACTGAGTCCTCCCTTTTCATTACCTGTCCCTCGCCCAGGAATTCTGCACACGCAGCGAGCGCTGGCCGAGATAGTGGAAATGAAGCGGACTGGGCACATGATCCACAAGACCATGGTCAACCTGCAGGAGAAGGAGAAGCTAGGGGACAAGTTCCAGGACCTGCTCTGCGGGAACAAGCTTGTTCTCTTGTCAGGTATCTCATATGTCTCCCTTATAAGACTTTCCTTCATCACTCGCCTCTCCCAGGAACCCTGCACTCACAGTAAGCGTTGGCTGAGATAGTGGAGATCTGCTATGCGGGGACAAGCCTGTTCTCTTTTCAGGTATCTCATATATCTCCCTTCTAAGACCTCCCCTGCATTCACAGAACCGAACTGTCCCTGGAGTGTTTCACTCGCAACGAGTGTTGTTTGAGATAGTGAAGATCTACTCTGTGGGAACAAGTTCGTTCTCTAGTCATGTATCTCAAAGGCTTTGATTTAACTCCATTACTTGTATAATTTATTTTCGTTTCAGATTTTATGCACTAGGCGTACAGGAAGGTCTTAGTATAGTTTTATAAATCCAGTCCCTGCGTGTAATGCGTATTAAGTATATCTGATTCTGCCGTCGAGATGAGACGAGAATCATTGTTATTAGATTTTTAAAAGCTCATGTAATGACCACAGAAAGCTCTGTAATTTCTAGAACTTTGAAACTGGCTAATCTGTTTTCCATTCCCCAGGAGACTACTTGCTGGCGAAGTGCCTGCAACACCTCGGAGGTTTACACAACAATGCGGTTACGGAGCTGATCTCAAGCGGGCTACGGGACCTAGTGGAAGGAGACTTCTTGGGCGAGTTTGGGCCGGACAACACACCAGTGCCCACAAAGCCAAAAGGTACCATAACAGTGCACTTTTTATTTTTCTTTTCTAAAAGGTAGTAGTGGTCATCACATGGGAATACTGGAGGATATATTTGCCTGCCTTACGATATTTCGCTATCTTGACTTATTCTAATATTGGTGCTGCACAGAACACAGACAAGTAATCCTATTCCATTTATTTTTCTATATCAGGGTGCAATCTCTCTCTTCTCCATAGAGAGTATAGTTTTGTTTAGAATAAAACCTATATACTGTATAAAGAAAAATACCTGTATTGTGGGCATTTTGATAAAAAATAGTGGAAACAGATACGTTCATCAATATTTACCAGGAATCAGCTAACGTCTCTTCAACGAATCGTTTGTTTTCTTCCACCAGCCGAAAACATTGTCGAACCTTACGACTGGGAAAACGAGTACAACTTGGAAAAGCTCGGCAGCAACTATTACCTCGGCCAAGGGAAAGAGGAATGGGTCTTACGGACCATGCTGCAGTCTGGCAGCATACTCGCAAAGGGCTGCCAAGGTGCTATGAAGCTCGCACGCAGAGGCGAAGAGATGGAGCGAGACGCATACATCCTCGGCGGACATCTGGCTCTGCTATGGCAACTGTACTTAGACATCAAAGACTTCTTCATCCACCCACAGTCTTACTCCTTAGTTGGGGCGCCAGTTATCATGGCTCTGTGGGAGTATCCTTCGATCTACGGGCAGGTGTGGATACCTAAAATGGAAAGGAGGCCGGTGGAGTTGCAGCAGTTGCACTACGCAGTCCAAAGCACGCGCTGCATGGATTATTTGACGGGGCTGTTGGATGAGGAGTTGGCGGCCATCTTGAAGTACAGCGACCGGTTTCCGGTGGACGATGCGAGGGACGCCCTCCAGCAGATGGCGCGGACGATCCACGGGGAGGCGTTGCAGTACATCGAGAACTGAATAAAGGTACGCGAATTTATTTACTTTGTTTTTATTTATTGACCCGAATCTGCCCTCAAATCAAAGCCTTATTGTCCAAGAGATGGCACTGTTTGCTTGTCAATGTAAGCAATCATACTTCTCGGAATCATAAGCGCGATACGGAAAGAGAAGTAAGTAGGGATATGTTTAACTTGTGTACGAGTATCTGTGTCTCAGTCTGCCAACGAGGGTGTCTTTAGGATACTACGAATATAATACGAATCTGGATCCGCATTTTCCATACAAATGGATCCAGATTAATGAAACACCTTAATAGTATAATTTGACTCCTTCGCTGAGAACCAGGCCTTAGGTATGTTTCAAGATAATCGGACGAGCCAGTATAGTCTCACTTACTTACTACACTAGCTCAGTGACCCTAATAGGATTTTGGCCTCCGACAGAAGAGAACACCATTTCTCTCTGTTCTTCACCACCTCCCACCAATCGGGTGTTTCAAGGGTGCACAGGTCCTTCGGCACCTCGTCATTCCAGCGGTATCTGGTGCGGCCAACCTCTCTGGCCCGGTCGTCTCCCATCAGTGGAGACTGATCCCCGCCAGCGAAAACGTGTAGCTTTGATCTCTCCGGTTATATCAGGCATAGCCACCAGCTCTTCTAGCACCTTATTCTACCGTTATGTTCAGGTTCCATCCTCATCCCTTATTGGTCATACAATTTTTTACCAAATGTTCCTTTCCGCCACTAAGCTTGTTCTCTGCTATCTGAGTCAGTTTCCAATTTTCAAACCCATAGATGAAGATTGTTTTGATCACTGTTTTGTAGACTCTAATGTTGGTAGGATCAGTGTGATCAGTTTGGACACTAGAACTCTATGAAGCGCTGTAGAGCATCTTAGGGCATATCGAATTCGAACTTCAGTGTCCTCTGACCTCTGGTTGGTATCAATAACTATGCAACCAAGTTACTTAACCCTTAATCTAAATAGTAGTCAAAAATATTTGAAAGCCGAGGTTGACGCTTCATCTCAGTGAATTCAAACAGTTACAAAAATCTGGTTAAATAAAAAATACACTAAAATATGTAAAAATTTATGGCCTAGTGATTTGACATTGTCAGATTAAGGATTAAATTTGTCTACGCCTTTGTAGGTGGTTGTTCCATCTGTGAGATCATCTTTTTATGCGCTGATGTTCTCGTACCTTTTCATGAGGGAATATTCAGTTTTCTGATGATTAATTTAGAGACCAATTTATCTTCCTTCCTGTTCCACAATCTTTGCCATTGCCTTCAAATCCTCTTTCTTTTGTACCAGTAGTCCTAGATCATCGGCGTTACTACTTTTAATTATTGCTTCCTATACTAAGTTTAGCGACATTATAAAGACATGTATTTCGCACACATAAGCCCTCGTACCGGCTTGTTTATATTTCAGAGCTGAGAATTTAATTAGCACTTCAGACATTATTATTGATGTTACATTCGCGTGCATTTGCATTCAATTCACACTTAGAATGACGAGTGCTAACATGATACTTATATTATACACAAATACGTACAGCTAAGTTACCTTACTTTCGAAATGAATTATGAACATCATCTATTGAATTTATTCGTAAAGCAGCGGTTTACAGTTGTTGGTGAACTATGAATGAAAAGAAATGGAAACAGAGTTCTGTACAGTCGCGAGAGTTTTTAAGTACGAACCTTTCCTCCGCATAATTATTTACTTACAATCCTACCTTAGTTGTCTTATTAACCTTTTTGCTGCTTGAAGTCAAATACAAAAGTGTCACTCACACGCCAAAATCACAAGAGACTGAAAATTAACCTTACCTTTAGAATGATAGCACATTATGTTGCTTTTACAATTTTTACATCGACTTGATATGATCTGACGTGCGTCAGTACATTTAGTGCTCACTAAATGTATTGACTTTATATCAAGTCAATGGCGGCAAAAAGGTTCAGTAGGTCAACATCGTTCTCCCTCCAAAATGATTTGTTTTGCCAAAAATAGCTGTTATATTTACTCAATTATCTTGATTTATATGACAAAATTGAAGTTTTGACAACCTAATATGTCAAAACGTATGTGTTTGGTGTTGAAGGTTTGAAGTTGAAGTTGCAAGTTTTCGTTCGCGGGAAAAAAAGTCATAACCCTCTTTATTGCTTCAGCGTATTCGGGTAAATAGTATCTTATAACCATTCTCGAATTTTCAGCTATCCTTGTACGAAACAGTTGAAATTTATCCAGCCGTTTAGACGTGATGAGGACACAAAGATACATACTTATGTACAGTAAGATAAATTGAAACACGTACCTTTCTCGCTCTTGTCACAGTGACAATAAGAACTAAAAAGGTATGTGTTTCAGTTTTTCCTTACTGTACATAAACAATATTTTTTTTCGATTCAGTTACATGCATTTTAGGATAACATCTTCAATGTAAAAAAATATATATATTAGCTACCTACGTTATAATACGTCTCAGGTTCCGGATAATATCGACGTTCGCTGCCTGTTTAAGGATATCGTGGCCCTAAAATCAAGTTTAGCAGTAGTTATTTTGAAGTTTGAAGCGGCCCAAGTCACTATTGCCGAGTTACGCAAGAGTTATAGTTTGCGAAATAGTGCTCCAACACGGTCGGTGGCATCAAATTTCAAAACCGATGACCAGCTTGCTGTTAGTTCGCGTGTTGCTGACACTTTAAAAGGTGCCGCACCCGCCGCTTCACCACGCGCGTGCGGCCGCCTTCCGTTTCGAAGTCACGTCAGTGTTGCAGTGTGTGTGTGCAGCTTATGCTGACGTCGCCGGTCAGCCTGTCGCAGTTAACCGGGCCTCCTTGCCTTCTAAGGCAAGTGTAGTACGGGTTCCTGATCAGGAAAAGTCCTCCCGCACTGATGTGGACAAGGAGGGATTCACACTGGTGGAAAGGAAGAGCAAGGCGCGCAGAGCACCTCGCAAAACTCTTTGTAGCATTGCCGAGCCGGTTGGTTCTGGTCTTCAGGTTGCTACACCGAGTAAGGCGCTCTACGTGTCGCGCTTGCATCACTCCGCCGTGGCTGATGACGTGGTGGAGTTCGTCCGCCAGAAGACTGGTTTCTCGCTGAGGGTCCACCAGCTGCAGTCCCGCCACTACGTGCACTTCAGCTCGTTTGTAGTGCGCGTGCCGCGGCCGCTGCATTACACCATCGCAAGTGCAGACTTCTGGCCGAAGGGTGTAGTGTTTAGGCAGTTCCGGGGCAATCTGCCGAATCCTACACCAGATCAGACGACGCAACGGAGCCACGGAGTTACGTCGCCTAAATCAAACTACTTTTAAGTTTTTTATTTGGTTTTCTTTTTTTGTAGTTCACAGTGCCTTGGTTTTTACTGTGAAGCTGTGTAACTTTTTTGAATAATAAATAAATAAATATATAATCAGTGGCGTGCACATTTTTGGCCACGGTAGGCTGATTTTCTGTGCCTATATGGAGCCCGCGGTCGTTCAGGGCTTCAGAGTAGGCAGTTTCTCTATGCCTGTATGGAAACATTTTTGTTTATGTCTAGCTCATATAGGCACATTGCAGATACATTTTTAAATTTCGCGGTTGATCTCAGTGTCATCTTTCATTAGCCAGACACTATAAGTATGTACCGTACGCCATTGGTTATAATACTATAGAGGACAACAGTTTTGTCATTCAGGTAGGTACGGCGTGTATCGAAAATATGTATCAAACTATAGTTACTTACTATTTATATAACCTGGCGATCTCATTAGCATTTCATGCCGGGGAATGAGGCGGGTCGAGCAAAAATCCTGATCAAGCAAATAATTGTGCATTATCGCGTGTCAATCAGGTGTCGGCGAATCATATCCCGCGCCGGATTAAATCCCAAATGAGGGCAACCTTGGGTTGTCGAATTCAATTCTTTACACTTTATTTGCATTCGACGTGGGTATTGTGAGAACAACACTGAGGGGTTACTCCAAAACTCAAAAATCGAAGTTCGTAACGTGCTGTCTTTCTCGCTCTCATGTTATGCTGTATTTGAGTGAGCGGGATAGCGCCAAACGAACTTAGTTTTTCGGATTTCGGAGTAGCTGGGTTTCTGGTTATTTATCGCGTATCGGCCTTCCGGCACGCGGTCGCCACTCTTATCTTTTTGCCCTTAAGGCTCTAGGAACAAGGTGTCCCGTCCCGCTCATTGCCTATATTATATACTAGAAGATGTCTGCCACTTCGTCAGCGGAGGTTAAACAAAATTATAATCCTCTTTTTTCTTCAGCGTCTCGACTAATAAGAATCCTACTAATCCTATATATATATCTATCGTCTGAGTAATAGGGTACTTGACTGACTGATCAAATCAGTTCCTTTTTATGAACTCTCAAAACGGTCAGAAAGATATAAAGTTTGAAAGGAAAAAGGTTTATGACGTCATGATTTTATAAGGTCAAAAGTTTAAAAATATTCGTGAATAATATTTTCTTCTGTTTCCGCGATTATTACTCATTGAAATAAAACAATTTAATGGATTATATCGCGTATATTATCTCATTTTAGTTCCCGACGTTTCGGAAGCTTTCCAGCTTTCCATGGTCACGGGAGGAGTCCTCCCGTGACCATGGAAAGCTCGCTCGTCGGGAACTAAAATGAGATATTATACGCGATATAATCCGTTAAATTGTTTTATTTCAATAATATTCGTGAATGTTTTGTACTTATTTTCAGAAATTACATGTAACTGCAAGTGTGACATCATTTATGTTGACTACAGGAAAGTACCCAATTATACATACGTACCGTTACTTGGTCAACCAACCTTCTTGAGTTCTTTTCACAACACTACAAACGGGGCTTAATCGCGGATAAATATGATTTTATTGAATTACCTTTCGTTGATAATTCTTCGACGTTTCGGACGTCGCGTAACGTCCATGGTCTCGAGCTCTTCGAAGGTAATTAGGGAAAGGTAATTAAATCCATACTAATATTATAAATGCGAAACTGTGTCTGTCTGTCTGTTACCTCTTCACGCTTAAACTGCTGAACCGATTTGGATGAAATTTGGTAGAGAGATAGTTTGAGTCCCGGCGAAGGACATAGGCTACTTTTTACCCCGGAAAAGTACCCTTATCCGCGATAAACGAATTTAAGGCGGACGAAGTCGCGGGCAGAAGCTAGTAAAATCATATTTATACGGGATTAAGCCCCGTTTGTTGTTGTGATAATGAGTGAAAATCGTGTTAGTTTAGATCAATGTCTTAAGTTTTATTACCCAAATAGCACACAAGCTGTATTAGAGCTTTTACATCACTTATACCGTTCAAAATAGTACAGTCAGCATCAATTAATCCGTAGCGACCAAAGTAGCCAAATATATCGAAACGGATCTTTATCATTAAGGTTCATTTCGTCCACATTCCCATTTTGTTCATATTCCTACTTCGTTAACATTGCCATTTCGTCCATTTTCCCATTTCGTCCACATTCTCATTTCGTCCACATTCCCTGCCTTAACGCACCGGCAAACAACCATGTAGGTCACCACCAAACATATGAAATAATAAAAATTGTATTTTATTATGTTTTATTTTTGTTTTTATTCACTTCTGATTTTACTTTACGCGTGTTAGTTAAGCTACGAATGTTGACGAAGTGGGATTGTGGATGAAATGGGAATGTTGACTAAGTGGGAATGTGGACGAAGTGGGAATGTGGACGAAATGGGAATGTTGACTAAGTGGGAATGTGGACGAAGTGGGAATGTGGACGAAATGGGAATGTTGACTGAGTGGGAATGTGGGCGAAGTGGGAATGTTGACTAAGTGGGAATGTGGACGAAGTGGGAATATGGACGAAATGGGAACGTTGACTAAGTGGGAATGTGGACGATGTGGGAATGTGGACGAAGTGGGAATGTGGACGAAATGAACCTAATAAACGATCTTTATTTGCAAAAACAGTAAGAAGGTGTTACGATATATCCGGCCACTTTGACTGCTTCTAACTATATGATACTGACTATAGTTTCCAGACGTTTATTTATTTTATTATTGACTTGTCGATGAAAACTTTTGGTAGGTGCAACCGACCCGGCGGAACAGCGTCGGAAATTAACGCCCGTGCCCCGACATGATGTCATCGAATTGTTTATTTACTTATTTATATTCACCGGTAATATATGTTCATGTGCGCTTTGTCTCCTCCTGATTCTGTGATGACTGCCAAATATCATATCGTCGTCGGCTAAAATCGCAAACCTCGTTACTCCATCGGATCAAATTTTACAGGACGCACAAAAAACGTAACTTTAACAGTATGGCGGTCGGGTATTGCGAGGTTTTCTATTTCGGTTTTTAAACTTAAACGGTTTATTTCTAGCATTTAAGACTTAAACTATGTAGAAGTGACAAAATTTTATTAAAAAAAATTGAGTTACGAGATTGCGAGTTTAGCCGACGATATGGCAAGGGAGATAATGAGTCCGAATCAACTAGGTATAGCAGTGTTTTTTAACTTTTTCCTTTAGACGGATGGGAAGAGTACTTTGATTTACGTTCCAGAGAGAAGGGCATTTGGTTTCGTTTTATTCAGCCACAAGTCAATCATTATCCTTGGATTGACCTTATTATGTTTGGGAGGAATAAGCTAAAAACTGCCCTCAGATTACGTTCTGGACACGTTTCAACAAAAAGTTCCGTCGCCATTGTGTAATGATTGTGGAGTACTTCAAGATGTTCAGCATGTTTTGATGGAGCGTATTCGGAACCAATCTCTGAGGTCAATGTATTTGGACAAAATAATCTTTTTATATCGGACTTGTCAACAGCATTTTGGCTTCTCCTACGTCGGATGAAGCTGAAATGCTGTACAAGTTAGCCGAATAGGATTAGCAGTTAGGACATAGGTTAGCTTTTAAGTTTATTGTTTATCGGAAGTGTTTTATTTAGTTCGTTGTTCTAACACGGCGATATTGTAATAAATAAATAAAAATAAACTTTTTCCGCGACGGAATCGGTGAATGAAAAGATGATCGCCTTTTCATTCACCGATTCGAAAATGTTACAAATATTGAGTCCGACCAAAATAATGTAGCTGCAACCCCCCTTTTACTTGTTCAGAGGCCTCGGGGCCCACTCACGTTTGACACTAAACTACTAGAGACGGGTAAATCCGCCGTTGAAGATTTAAATGATTCAAATTTCGAATCCTTATCGGCTCCTTTTAAATCTTATCGAGTCCGAGCAATTACCAATTCCGACTACTGAGGTAACCTAATCGGTACGGGACCGAATTCATGCATGATCATGCATGGCCTAAACCAAAATATAAACAATTTTACTTTTGCGGTTCTTATAAGATGGTATATCAAACGTACGCAAGTTGTTTTAAAAAATCATATGTTGCTTTTTATCTTCAATTATATTTTTACTTTTATAAGTTTTGATATGTTTCTTGGAGAACTACGCATTGAGTTTATACTTAAAACATATATTTAGGATAGGCTAAGTACATATATAGATAAAAGTTATTTAGAAAAACCGGCCAAGGGTGAGTCGGACTCGCGCACGGAGGGTTCCGTACAAACTTTCTCTTAACCTTACCGGCATAAGAGCACAGGATCCTAGTAAAATATAAATAAAACAATTTTATTGCTTAGAAACATGTATTTGTAACAGTAGTAAATTTTCTTTGAACAACAAACAAAACTATACAATTATAAATGCTTTACAAACATAATTATAGCAGGGGACCGTTTCACAAAAGCTTGTAACTTGTATTAAAAGCGGTAGTCTATTTCTAACAATATATTAAAAAGAGACTTCCTCTTTGTAATAAAAGTTTCAAGCTTTTGTGAAACGAGCCCCAAGTCTAAAATATTTATTTTAGGTAACATCAACTATACAATATTTATTGGTACAACTAGGTCGGGCCGCGGAGCGTTTCAATCGTTGTATTTTTATGTAACGAATTTTTTAAATCATGCGTGACAACATTCGATATTTTGTTTGAATAGAAATAGAAAATGAGGCCTTGTATAAAACTCTGATGCGTATGTCATTTTATTCACCAGCAATTTGTTACATAAAAGTAACGGAGGTTGAAACGCTCCGCGGCCCGATCCAACTATTAACATTGTATCAATATTTTGGTGCCGACATCTTGTTAATTTCGCTACTTCACCTTAATCCTTATCTAACGTATAATATTAATTTTCTCATTATCGATCTGAGACATCGAGACAAACCTCAGTTTAACGGTGCCAATACAAAGATTATGTCCGCTTCGTACGCGAAAGAGAAAGAGTCATAACCCCTCTTTTTAGCCTAGTTGGGTAAAAAGTATCCTATAACGATCTGTGGATACACAGCTACCCGTGTACCGAAAATGGTTGAAATCCGTTTAGCCGTTTTGGCGTGATGAAGCCACAGCGACACATATAAACATACAAAAAAATCGGCCAAGAGCATGTCGGACCATGGTCAGTTTAGGGTTCCGCAGCCGTGACTACAAAAAAATGCACTATATATGAAAAAAACATGTGAAAAAGTGCACAAGCAAAATAGCGTATCTTCACGGCACTTCCGTCCTTTTGTTGAGAAGAGTAGTTTCTCGACAATAACTCAAAAACGGTATATTCATTCTTAATATTTTCTTCTGTTTCCGCGATTATTACTCATTGAAATAAAATGGGTAGTTTGCACAAATTGTAACTTTGACAGAGGAAAATACATCTTTTCTCAGTCCTCCCGTGACCATGGAAAGCTGGAAAGCTTCCGAAACGTCGGGAACTAAAATGAGATAATATACGCGATATAATCCGTTAAATTGTTTTATATTCATTCTTGTTAAAAATAATTTTCGTTGGAATTATTTATTAAGCGTTATCTTTGTATTTTTTTCCATATTTTTTTGGATTTATGGAATAGAAAATAGAGACACACTATGCTACTTTCGGATCGATTATTTCTGAAAATAGTGACTAAATCAAAAACAATCTTAAAGTGTTTTAGAAGAACTGTCGAAATATGTACCACACGTAGATCTTTGCCGAAAAATTCTTTTTTCATCTTATGTTCCCTAAATGTATGGATAGGGTAGCAAGGTTCAAAATCATATACATATTTTTAGACATACTGCATAAATTGAACCAAATATGGCTTTGCCAGCAGTAAAGTTAAGACGAAATGTACAGTAAGCTGCAAAAAATATTTAAGTACTTAATGAATTCACTTTGCATATTATTCATTAAATATTACAGGACATTTTTTTTTACATAAATCGAACTAGTCCCATGGTAATCTCAATAAGGCTTGTGTTATGGGTACTAGACGACGATATATTTAATAGATATATTACTTATATACATAAAAAGCATCCAAGACTTAGGAACAAATATTTATGCTCATCACACAAATATTTGCCCTTACCGGGATTTGAACCCAGGACCTCAGCTTCGCAGATAACGTTACTCCCACTGAGCTAAACCGGTCGGTATACATTAAATATCATGGCATAAAAACTATTCCTTTAACAATAGAGACCATACTAAGATTTGATATTTTTGCAGCTGACGGTACAGTACACTCAACTTCAAGCAGATATTTCCACTTCTGAAAGAAGGGTTATTCCCACCTGTTACCTCGAACTTGTTACCGCTGGTAACAGCTTGGTTTTTTTCCCCATCAACTCCTGGTAAAAAAAAACAGTAGGTACCAACACCATCCAACTATCCAACACCATCAATCACTTTAGTGGTAACAGGTGGCATTAACCCTGAAAGAAAGAAACATTTATTCAACGGCATTGAAGCCCTAGTGGATTGGATACATCTTTTGTAGTCAACTGTGCATTAGAGCTTGTTTATATGAAGGGTACTTTCCCTGCAGAAATAATTCATTTATTACAATGTGTTTTTCACATCTGCTTTGGAATTTTAAGCTTAATATTAATGCGGTTGTATTAATAGTTACTTCAATAGGATTTGAATAACGCAATAAAGTACATACCTTATTTATTTGCACGCGTATTTTTTTTTGGAAACTGCATGAAACTATGTGTGGGCACAATTTATTCTCACATATAACCAAGACACAATTTCGTGGTAAGGCAAAGGAACTATAATCCATTAACATACCTAAGGGCCCAGCCACAACCACGCGCAACCAGACAACTTCTTAATACATTGTGTGTGATGCCAACTAACTGCAGTGCGGTAGCGATGGGCGACTTTGAATGATTTTAGAAATCGAATAATTCGTTACTATTTATTTTACCATTCGAATAACGAACTAGTAGTGTACTAACGGATTATATCGCGTATATTATCTCATTTTAGTTCCCGACGTTTCGGAAGCTTTCCAGCTTTCCATGGTCACGGGAGGACCATGGTCCTCCATCCGAAACGTCGGGAACTAAAATGAGATAATATACGCGATATAATCCGTTAAATTGTTTTATTTCAATGAGTAATAATCGCGGAAACAGAAGAAAATATTAGTAGTGTACTAATCACTGCAGTCGAATGAATGTTCGACTTTCGACTTCTGTACGATGTGGCCATTACCGCTAAGTAACGATGGGCGACTTTGAATGATACTAGTAGAATTATTAAAATTTTAAATTGCCGCCGCCGGTTAAGCTCGCACTCTCTCTTTAGTTCTCTGAGTTTCGACTTCATTCGAATGGATCTCGACTATGAACTTAAAAGTGGAATGATTCGACTAGAATCATTCGAAGTCGCCCATCGCTACTGTACGGTGAGCGCTTCGACCGCACGATGAAAAGAGAATTCGCTCGCCGCGTCGTTTGTTGCGCGTTGTGGCCGGGGCGTGAGATACTATATTTATTCGCGTGTGAGGTAGGCTCATAGACACCATGATTCATTTTTTTTCACTATACAGTCATGAATCAGTCTGTTTACAAAGAAACCTCATGCATTTCTTGGTACACAGTTTTCACGATAATATTGCTCTACTAACTAGTACTAATCGTCTATAAGTTTTTGATAAGCCTCTTAATAGTATGCACTGATTCATTATCACCAAACATGCTAGTGAAGCTTTCAGCTTTCCTAGCATTTTCAATGTGCAGCAATTTAGTCCTTTCCACAGCATCCGTTTTCAACACTTCTTCCTTCAAACCTACAAAATCTATTTCTGATACATTGTCTTTAGAATTATCTATGATTTCGTATAAAGCAGGATTTTCGTTCAATGCAAACAACACTGGTGCACTGGCTAAGGAGTACGACTCCTTGTTTTCGGTTGTGAACTTCTGCAGTTCGCTAGCAGACTGCCATGCTAAGCATAAGTGGCAACCAAACTGATATGCTTTCTCCTGCTCTGTTAAGTTCTGTTTTGCTAGTAACAGTGCTCCCTGACAACCTCTACCGAACAATGAACCACCGTTATACATAGTCCGTAAAGTCCACTCTTTGATTGGAGATCCTAAAACATCTTTCGTAGCTAACGGCAATGTGTCTGTACAGATTTCAAACTCATCAACTCCAATTTGTGATGGTTTTCCGGGTAGCGGTATGTTTTGTTTGTCCCGTTCTCCAAAGAACTCCCCTTCACTGATATCTCGTAATGCTGTTGATATTAGATAAGATAAATCTTGGTTTTTTAACTGAGCCAGCATGCCATTAGCTGTGACAAGTAAATAATCACCAATTAGTAGAGCTATTTTATTTGCGAACATGGCAGTTTCAGTGCTCTCACCTCGTTCTTCAAATGATATGTTTAGTAAGCCCCGATGGACGTAATGTCCTGTGCGGATCATTTCAGTGAGCTCTGCCAGTGCCCGTTGCTGTTCGCTGCTTGAGTTAATCAGACTATTTGAATGAGTTGGTTTGCAGATTGCTTTGGATAGCAGCAAGATGACCAGTCCCCATGGTTGCAGGTTGTTGTGTTCGTTATAAAGGACGGTTTTCGCTGTTTGTATGATTGGATGGTTGCTGCCAACCTGAGAGACAAAAGAAACAGTGATTATCTTAATTAATCAAGCCATTATCAAAAATTGCTTTTTAATATGACAATAAATGCTGCTGATAAATAATTCATGAATTGGATTGTTTCTTTATCTTTAACAGTATAATGAATGTCCTGAGATATGACTGCCAAAGCATTATTAAAAATACTTATATTCACATTAGAGTTTACATATTGAATGACTGCACAAAATTCTTTAGTCCGTTTTATGTTTGCACTCAAAAATTTGGTGTTGGTTGGATTGATATAATTAATAAGATACAAAATTGTTGCAATCTTTGAGAGATATACTTTTATCAACATTAATCATTTCAAATTTGGGAAATTGAAATAATAAAATGGAGCAATTTAAAAATGTGAAAATCTTGTGTTTTTAAAGAATATTACTTTAAATGTCGTACATTATAATCAGACTTAAAATGTTGTACATTTTGTAAAAATAAATGGATTGTGCCATTTACGCGTGTGCAATAAGACCTTTTTTGATAGTCTGAAATAAAGGTCCCTCATGCCTGAATTGTAACTTCTATTACAATAGTAATAGGATTTGAGTATAAGTTATATTATTTGAGGAGTCTCGACACGAAAGAAGAAAAAGAAGTATAAATTAGTATAGTTATTTGTGATGTTTAGCCACAGATAGAGATCAAATAAAAAAAAATAGAATAAGTAGTACATTAAACTCAACATGACAATCATATATTTATTATATTACAGTTACATCTAAACAGGAACAGCCCCAGCCAAATATATTGGAAGGTGTCATAGGACTACAATTTTTGTGCCTCAATGGACATATTCATTTTTGCAGGGGGTCATGACCTGGATCTTTAAATCTATAAAATAAGTTCCAATATTGTATAACATTTCAAAACTTTAACAGACAATGTTTCTTTACTAACTAGTAACACAATCTAGTGTTAATAAAGTAATTAGATACAGTAAGCAAATCGCGAGGCTGCGTAAACGAGTCCATATGAGGAAGTAACCTTGCACGAACCGCGGTCACATGGTCGTTTGTTGCATAATCCTTGCTATGTTACCTTCAAGTAAACAAAAGCAATACATTGACGTAAAATTTTGCAGCATACCTTGAATATAACCCTGATTTTATGCCATAATTAATCTATCACAGTTTACCGCCTTTTCTGCGGTATTAACCAGTAAAAAAATACGGATATTACTTACGATAGTGTACTTACAACTTTGCGCAAATGCATGGCCATATTAGCGAATTCGTCGCTTAATAACCATCTCAGGTTCATGAAAGAGGTGGGATATCCAACTATTTTCTCTGCTTCTCTTATAACTTTGGTCCATTGAGCGAACGGAGGTCGAATTAAAAAATCTTCCTGAGTTACGTTGGTCATGGTGGTTTCTAGGCGAATCTGATGGGATAATAACGCCGTACGACGCAAATGACGTATTAGCGCGTAAGACATGATTGTTTTGTTTTGTGTTTTGCACCACTTTTTAAAACTTTCACATTCAATTTATTAAGTTTTTTAGCAATTGGTGGAGCACTGTGCGATTCTGAGTTGGGGTTATGTCACATTTATTTTGACGTTTCCTTGCTACGTTCGGTAACGCGCATGATTCACTTCGTGTCTGTGTTGCTTCTGCTAGTATTTTCGTTCAGAATTCCTAAAGCTAATGCTGATTTTCAACATACTCTAAAAATAATACTATCAAATTCAATGTTTTATTTATATGATTGTAATAAAATGATAATCTTTACTTATTGAGCAGCAACTTGAAAGTTTTTTTTTATTAAAAAGTTTCACGATTTACTTAGTTGTTATATTTCACAGAAGTGTAAAATAAACGTCTGATGGCCGCAATTAAATAACGGTGTTTGTGTGATAATAATGCGAAATCAAACCATTTTATACTTAGTCACAACTCAAGGATTTAATGCAAATTTAATATGTTCTTGAGTTAAGGTTTAAATGTATATATTGTGGGTACAAATTTTTAATAACTGCCGGAAACAAGGATGGTAAAAAAAATAATTTCTTGTACGGTCTTAATTCTTCTCAATAAACTTGTACGGTCAGCTCCAAAATTGGCTGACCATTTTATTAGCTACTTTTATGGCTAACTAATTTTTAATTTTAGACTATTTGGTTTTACCTGTCTCCTCTCAGAATGGTTGTCAGTACCATTTGAAGTACTTTAAGTAAAAAAATTGGTTGTCTGTAAAGTCAGTTTACGGACTATACGATAATTTTACGTGATAGCGTCTAAGAGAGATAGATGCGTCACAAGCCACACGTTTTGGTTGGCCAATCGTGCTATCGCTTGTTCCGAGCTCTCGCTTGCACGTGGAACGTGACACTATTTCGTGCGTGTAGCCGACGTTATAAGACGTTATCACGTCTAAAAAAGTTCGGGTATTATTTTTAGGTTTAATTATCTATCGTTTTGGCACCACTCAGGTTAACGGCACTGTCGTTTTACAATACAATATTTATAGGAGATAGAAGGCGCCCGCAACTTTGGAGAAAAAGTCATAACCCCCTCTTATTTTCGACAGCGTAGTCGGATAGAAAGTATCCTATAACCATCTGGGGATGCCCAGCTACCTGTGTGCCAAAAGTAGTTAAAATCCGTATGGCCGTTTTGGCGTGATGAAGCCATAACGACACAATATACGAACATACAAACATACAAAAAAAGTACTTTTCTATTTAGTGACGTCCAAATAGTCCATTACAATCATTATTTTGAAAATATCTTCAATGTACAGATATTTCATTTTTACAATTTTATAATTTTATAATGTAATATATGTTATACTTATACAAAGTCATAATCAAGGGGGCGAAAAATTAATAGCACTTTTCAGCTGTCACAAGGATTTTTTTAAAAATTTTGTTTATAAGTAAAAATACCCGTGGATTTAATTTGATATCTCTTATTTTATTTACTGGCCAAAACGCCTCTTAGAAAAATCACACTTAAAAAGTTTCATCAAAAACTAAGTATCGATAGTCGGAGAAGACGATAAAAAAATATTCAATTCCTTCTGGTAGCTGAATTTTGCTATGAATTTTCCACCCCTTGGTCATAATCATTATATATATACGTATCCATTGATAGTGCTAAAGTTGTAGGTACCTACATAGGTCTAATGAA
Organism: Hedya salicella; assembly: GCA_905404275.2. Taxonomy (NCBI): domain Eukaryota; kingdom Metazoa; phylum Arthropoda; class Insecta; order Lepidoptera; family Tortricidae; genus Hedya; species Hedya salicella. The sequence goes on along the minus strand of FR990113.1, from coordinate 21,212,716 downwards.
TCGTTCGAAAAACCCAGGTTAGGCCATTATTGCCAACCTGCATAATGAACAGTTACCAGCCATTCACGTGGTTGTGCGCAATAATTCAAAAATAGAAGGCCCATGCAGCCCCTGGCAAGACGGTGGCTCGTCCGTAGCAATTAAAAAATAAAAGCGGTGTATAATTTGTTGGCAGTTTATGGTGAATCGCTGCCTCGCCGAGAAACGACTAAATGTGCATTTGCATTTTGATCTGCGCGCGTCTGATTGAGCTCCACGGACTGTTAAGGCGATACAAAATGTAGTTTTTGATTCAAAAGGCGTCGTTAAGTATGAATTTCCTATAACGTAATAATAATAAATAATAACAATAAAAAGCTTTTTATTTCTTACAAATTACAAGTTAATGGCTAAGATTTTGTTTTTTACATGCAACCTATAACGTACCTACATTAAATTGAATACTATTTCAATGGCTTTGAAGTTAGCCCTAGAAAAACTTTAACCGTGGGCGAAACTTGTTCTTTAAATGCAACCAACTGTTATAGTTTTATAAATGTAATGAATATTTTCGCAGCAGTTTTTTAACGTGGATCAGAGCACTAAAAACTTAGATCGTTTTTGAGATATCGTCGTCTAAGGAACTAAATAGAGCCTTACAGAATATATGTAGGGAACCGTTAACATATTCAACTACCAACACTACAGTGGGTTATATAGGCTGCGTATTGTATTTCATATACGTATTATCAAAATTTTACAAGTGATAGGAAAAAAAATGTTTGAGAATGTACTAATCAAGCCCTTTCATACGATAAACCTAATGAAGTACATGCATGCAAATATAATATTCATTGCGCAGGTTTCGTCCTAAATATGAAATGAGCATCAGTAACAACCTTCGTCAATATTTCATACCTACAAGTATTTATCAGCGACAAGCTTCGGCCAAGTGATATTTTATAACAATCAGCAACAAGCTTTGTCAATAACAAACAAAAATCAAACCCCGTTCTGACGACCACCTCGGACAATATGCTCCAAAAGATAGCCAGTGATATTTGTTGAACCTGGCCAAAATCAGACCCGTGGTCGCAACTCTCAACCTCTGTCCCTCGAACGTTGTCCTATTTTTTTTTATGAATGATTTGATCTGGGAGCACCAGGGTCCACTCGTATCCATAACTACCGGATAGTCATACATTAGCCAAGTTTAAGTATTTCAAATATTTTTAAATTATTATACATCCTTAGGGCCAGGGCTAGGATTTTTGGCCCAGTTAGGCAGTTTTCCTGTACCTATATGGAACTATGATCGTTCAGGGCTTCAGGGCAGGCAGTTTCTCTGTTCCTATATGGAGCCATGGGCGTTGAGGGCTTCAGGGTAGGCAGTTTTATTTAGCCTTCATGGTTCCATACGGAGCCATGCTCGTTTAGCGTTGGCAGTGCCTTTGTGCCTACAAGGCTTACAAGGACCGCACGCCACTGTACATCCTGATGATTCGTATGTGCAGGTCACCGATCCCAAGCGCTAAGTCAGCGAAGCCCCTTAAGTTCTGCACTTAGTCAGCCGTGCCATAGTCGAAATAAATCCTGTCCGAGTTAAAAGGCCGATGTTTACGGCTCGCGTGCGCCGCTTATTGATTTCAGTTATTACAACTGAATCTTTGGCTGAGGATAATTGAAAATGGCGAAGCCTTTCATCGGACGGGCCTATGGGGCCGGTAATCCGTTAACGTTTCCCAGAGAGCTCTGAGAACAGACTATAGGAAACTTTCCTATAGTCTGTTCTTTTAGGTATTTTAGACGACCGGTATGGCTCAGAGGGAGTAACGTTGCCTGCGAAGCTTAAGGTCCTGGGTTCGAATCCCGGTGAGGGCAAATATTTGTGTGATGATCATAAATATTTGTGTCTGAGTCTTGGATGTTTTCTATATATATGTCTATACTATTATAAAGTTGTAAAAATGAAATGTTTGTATGTGTCGTTGTGGCTTCATCACGCTAAATCGGCTAAACGGATTTCAACTAGTTTTGGTACACGGGTAGCTGGGTATCTCCAGATGGTTATAGGATACTTTTTACCCGACTATGCTAAAGAAAAAAAGAGGGGTTATGACTGTTTCTTCTCCGCGAACGAAGTTGCGGGCGCCTTCTGGTAAGTAAATATATTCACTAAATACTAGAAGGCGCCCGCAACTTCGTTCAAGGAAGAGAAAAAATCGTAACCCCTTTTTTTTCTTCAGCGTAGTCGAGTAAGACATACAAAAAGAAAAAAAAAAACAATTCAGTGTCCTCCAAATGGTGTTCCCTTGGTTCGCAGACAGAATTTTCATAGAATTTTGTTTTACAGAAAATGTTTCATATAATGTTTGGTCCTTGTACTTTTATTTCGAATATTATTGTTTCAGCGGCTATTTACTTGAATGAAACATTTTTTACAGAAACACAATTTAATGAATGTTAAAATATTTTTTAAATAATATACTTATCAAACAGTAGAATTATGTTTGGTGTATACTTATTTCACAGACAGAAATTTCATAGAATTTCGTTTCGTAGAAAAAGGTTACATGTAATATTTGGTCAGTGTATTTTTATTTCGAATATTATTGTTTCAACGCCTGTTAAATAATGGAATATTTTTCAGAGAAACGCAATTCGATGTAAATCTTACTTTATTATTAAATAAAATTATCAAATCTTAGAATGTAGTATTAATTAATCTAAAAAACCGAATGACTACCAGAAAAGTAGGTTAGGTTAAGTTGGAACTGCTATCCTAACAGGAGCGAACGGCTGCCAGGAAAGACAAGGAGGGGGAGGGGGGTGGACCATTAAAATGGCTACAATTACAGCATCTTAGATGTCAAAATGGGTCAAAAACCGAAAACTGTAGGTTAGGTTAGGTTTGTATTGTGATCATGTATAGGCCCTTACCGGGATTTGAACCCAGGACCTCAGCTTCGCAGGCAACGTTACTCTCACTTAGCTAAACCGGTCGTCAGAGATAGTTTGAGTCCCGGGGAAATACCCTTATCCGCGATAAACGAATTTAAGGCAGACGGAGTCGCAGGCAGAAGCTAGTAATTAACATTTATTCATTTAAAGGAAGGTACACAAATAACCACGTGCCTCGTGTCGTCTTACTGTTACTCCGCCAATCTTTTGTATCGGTGGTACGACATCGCTGGTTGTATCCCGAGTCCCGGACCCGACCCGAGGCACGTGGTTTTTTTTTGTTTACCTTTTTTTAAGTACCTAAAAGAACATACTATAGTAATACGTAGTGCTTAGGATAGAGTCAGGATTTAGATGAAGGGTGCATTTATTGTGATTGTACCTTCTGAAATGTTGAAATCGGTTAGCATGATATGATTTTGAGGCTGAGTCTTAAGTATATCTTATATCCTTCTAGCATAGGGTTGGCATAAATGTGGAGCCGGGGCAATTGAAACAAAAGTAGTGAAGGTAGAGATAAAAAACGGTAATTTTCAGGGCTCCTTACCTCAAAATAAAAAAACAGAACTTCTAGAAATATCTGACAAATTATGATACGGAACCGGGACATGTCCTGGCGTGCCGGGACGTATGACAACCCTATTATATCATCATCATCATCATATTGGCTTTGACGTCCACTGCTGGACCAAGGCCTGCCAAGGTTCTCCACAACGACCGGTCGTGCGCCGTCCTCATCCAACGTTTTACCGTGATCCTGGCGAGATATCCTTCCATCCATCTGTTTAATTAGCCAGTATCCACTCATTGCTGGGTACAGGCTGATTCCTTATTACGCTCTCCTCGGTCGTGGTAATCGTTTCCATGGTTTCCTAACTGATTGACTTATGCCAAGTTACGTCGTCTAAATCCATCGTCGGTGGTCTACCAATTGTCCGTTTTGCTGAATTTTTTTGGCAATTAAAGACTTTTGGGGAATATCGGCACAACAGTATAACTATGGAATTATATGATGGACAAAATAATACTAGAAATCTGTATGAATAGGTACTTAAATATATAATAACAATCATCAAGGGCAGGCAGTATAGTGTTATAGGTTTTGCTTCATTCGTTTGATTTATTTGTAGATATAATTATAATTAGATACCTTATAAAAATAAGAAATAAACAACCTAGTTAGGTACCATAGTTTCCAATGACGAAGTTATTTTGAACGATAAATTGTGTTTGCCATGTGGATGAGGTCGCGAAATAATGCTAATAGGTACCTTTGGTACTGAACAATATTAAAACCCAAACCATCACTCTGAACCCTTCCCCGGCGTCCATCTTGGAACCATAGGGCATGAACGGGTATTTTATCTGCGCGCCATCGCTGCAATTACCCTCTAATTGTGGGCCTCGCAGTTGGTACCCCTGCGTGAGACCACGCCTCGGCAGGCAACCGCCAGAAATTGAGTTGGAAAGTCAAGTACGTAAAATATTTCCTAGGTAACACTTTTCTAGGTATCACCGCCTGCTATTCTAAAAATTGAACCATGTTGTTCTTTTTCTGGTTAAACAAAGGGATTTATTCTCTTAACTCCGACTCATGACTGATAGATAGGTATTGATAAAACCAGAATGAAAAAGGGTCGTTGAAAGTTGCATTATACTAGCTTAAAAATTTCAGCAGTATTACGGGTAAGGCGTACACGAGCTTAAAAACAATACAATGTAGGCAGCTATTATACGATCAATCCAGATCGTCAACCAGTCGCACTGTCAAGATACGTTGATTTATTGCAATCCGTAACTTTGGTCGGATCACGATCTGAATTGACCGTGTAATGGCTGCCATAGGTACAGTGCTTGGTGACACATAATGGCAATCTGAGAATCAATAGGACAGAGATCTTCCTTTGATTTTACCCACGTGGAAAGTTTTAATCCGAGTGATCTTTAAATATGTCCAGGATTGAAGTGCGGGCAAGCCCGTGTGAATCAAGAATTCCATACACCAGCCACAGGTTGACGGAATACCATAGCACCGTGATGGTAAAGGCTGGGTAAGTTTATCATAACAGTTACATTCAAAAAACAACTTACTGTGCAGGTCTTAGTAGTATATATGTTTTTGTAAATGCCAATAAGAAGTACAGTTAAACTTAGGAGGTCTATATCTACAGTCAGTTATAGGTATTAATCTTATATTGGGTCGGGTTGGGTTTCAAGCTTGAAGCTTGTCTCCTGATTTTTAAAAAGTATTCGACCATCTAACAAACTGATGTAAATTTTGAATAAGCAGAAATAATTAGGGTTTCAGTTTTTCGTGACTTGAAAATATCATTAAAAATATATTTGGCATTCATCATAAAAAAAATATAGTAGGTTTTTGATAGGTTTACCTACCTACAAACATAGGAGCTCCTAACAAAAATATTTAGTGATGTTCCAGTACATTAACTGATTTGGAAATGGAGATCGTTTAAACTAAAATTGTTTACCTACACCGCTTAATTTGAATATACGAACGCATCACAACAAAGCAGTTAAAATTTAACGCTTAGTTATGACTCGTCTATGGCCACCGTCCACTTATAAATATGCATAGAGTAATTTTTAAAAAGCGAACACTTAATAAGTGAGGTGCGCTCCTCGGGCGGACGCTAAATTGCTTCTTCGGTTATTATTCTCCCCATCGCCAATCCTATCCATTTAAAACCAATTATGTTTTATTATAGTCAGAGGAGGAAAGGAAATTACCAACACGCCGTCCGAAAAGGATGGATGCATGCCGCGGCCACAGACAAGAGAAGCGTAGTGTAGTAAACTCTTTTTTGTTTTTTGGAAAAAAAAGCGCGCACACAGGCACGGGCGCGCTGTCTTGATGCCGGGTCGTGAATGGAGGTCTAATGGACGCTTCGAAATATAAAATTAAATCGGATATAATGAGTTACATAGGCTATCACGATCGCCCGGGTTCGACGGGTCGCGGAAGGCTTTTGTTCTCCCGGTCGACGACCCGGCCGGTTCCTTCGCGTGATTATGCGTCTGTAATTAAAATCTAACTTTTTGTGCTTTGTTTCACGGGGCTTTTTAATGTTTGACAGGAGATGAAAGCTATACGGCTCCGCGAGGCTATTAAGTTGATACCTTGCCCGTATTGTACAGTGTTAAGTATTAGGCTAGATGGTTTTAAAATAACGGGAGTCTGTGAAGTTATGTTTACAATCCCTACCAATGATAAAATCTATCAGAGTTACAAAATGTTGTACCGGACCATCCATACAAAATGTGACCGCAATGGCGTAAAATAATTGTTTACTAAACAGGTTATATGAAAATACTTCAGCTACTTCAAATACTTTACCCATAACAGTGACTTAAAACTAAAATGAAAGATTAAACTCTTCGACAGGGGCACCATTAAGTTGAGTAATTTGGAAGGCGGAAAAGTCCTCAAAATGGACACATACTGAAAACCGGCCTAAGTACTTGCCGTGACATGGTACCACAGATAGACAGACGAATAGCAATTGCATTCTGTTGGGACAGATTAATCGGACTCTAAAACCATAAAATTGGTTAATTGATTAATAATTATCTAACCACCTTTAGACGGCACCTATCTCTTCAGATCGACCAAGAAAGGAAGACAGTTTCGAATCTACGGAGACAGACCTGGACGGACGTTTCCTTAGGCGATCGGTACCTTTTCAAAATTGTCGTCGAGGTCGAACGCAGTTTACTTTTAGGGCTCCATAGCCAATTACAACGTGCTACCCCTATTCTCAAAAATCGTAGATACGACAGTAAAGCAGACCAATAGTTTTTCAATTTCCAGTGCTTCAGGGAGAGCTAAACACACTAGAGTAATTCAAATGGACTGTATCTTCGTTTATATCAGTCGATTAGTTGCTTATTGAAGCAAAACAACTCACTAAATCAATATAGGTAACTTATGTTAGGTACTTAACTCCCAATTCAGTGTGAACTCATACTCAACTGAACTGAATTATATATTGGATGCTCGGATGAGCGAAATAAACAAAATGAGCGAAACGAGTGATGTATGTCTCAGAGACGTGCATATAATTATGAATCAATATTTCCATTTCAGTGACACATTTTGCGCATCTCTCAAACACCCAGCCGAAATCGGGAGAGATATTTCGGCTTGGTGTGTTTTGCTGCAGCATACGTTACCTATTGATGTGAACTCTGGATACAGTTCCTAGTTGAACAAGCTCAGAGTTCAATGCGAGCAATGAAAAGCTTGGGGTTTTACATTTCTCTCTGAGCCAATTTACCTTGGTGAAACAGGGTTACGGATCTAGGAATCGGGATAAATCGTCTTAAGAGGCAATGAGAGTGGAGAGATAAAGAAAACAAAACGGAAAACGTTGATTCAGGAAGCAATGTGAAGACTACGAAAAACACAATATCAATACCTACTGGATGGTAAGATGCTAAATATTATGATGGCGGCATACCAAGACGTATCATACTACAAAACGTATCAAGACGTATAATACTGGACATAGACTATCATATCAGACTTACTAGATTTAGGATCTGTGATTGCCTACTTTCCGTATACATAAATATAAATCCCATTCACTAATTTATCAAATCTGTACTTTTTTGCCATTAGCACTCTGCGCAGCTGTGTATGTAATAATTCACCTCTTCTCTGATGCCAATAGACGCTAGTAGCCATGGTAACTGCGGTTGAAAACCGGGAAAACATATACTAAGGCTTCCTTAGCCCCTGTTTCCAAGTACCTACTTTATAGGTTGGATGGGACTGTCTATGCCTCTAAGTGCGGAAGTTAAAGTTATGTAGATCGTACCATATGTGACAGTTTTTGGGAAAAGGTCCCACTTTGTCGATATAGAGTTATGAGTAGTTCCTAATACTACAGATCGTACGCTATATTTTGGTGAAAGATATATGTCTCTAGGTGCTATAGTTATTTTTTTAAAACTCTTCAAATTTGCAAAAGTGATAAAGCGACAATTGAGAAAACGTTGGTTAAAGTTTGGGACGGCAAAAAACACACTTGTACTTTGAAGTTATGGAGTGGTTAGTATCAAATGAATTGGCATACTTTAAGGATTTCAAATTAGTCAAAATCATGTATGTAACCTTAGTATTTTATATGTTACGCAGGCTTGAACATAAAAAGAGAATGAAAATATGTCAATCCTGAATATGGGTTTATTTTCTATATTTATAACATGACACGCAGATTTATCATTAAAGTTGTATTTATAAATGTAGTCTCAAGCTAATAAAGACAGAAATAATTCTATGGATCCCTTTAGTTAGTTATTATTTCAAAAAGTTAAGAAAAACTGAATTGAAAAGTACAGCATAAAAAAATACAAATGACAAGTGTATTTTAATATTTTCTTCTGTTTCCGCGATTATTACTCATTATCCACGGGAGGAGTCCTCCCGTGACCATGGAAAGCTGGAAAGCTGGAAAGCTGGATGAGATAATATACGCGATATAATCCGTTAAATTGTTTTGAAATAAAATAAATTAACGGATTATATCGCGTATATTATCTCATTTTAGTTCCCGACGTTTCGGAAGCTTTCCAGCTTTCCATGGTCACGGGTGGACTGAGAAAAGATGTATTTTCCTCTGTCAAAGTTACAATTTGTGCAAACTACCCATTTTTTGAAAAAACACAAATAAAGGTGTACATACATGCCAGATGGGCCTAAGCTGTAAAGACAGTTACACATATGCCAGAAGGGCTTAATTATTTTATTCTAATAATTTACCAAGTAGCATTTCACAAATGAGGCGCATTTGTGAAATGCTGCTTGGTAAATTATTAGAATAAAATAATTAAGCCCTTCTGGCACATGTGTAACTAACTGTCTTTACAGCTTAGGCCCATTTTTTCAAAAAATGGATACTTTGCACAAATTGTAACTTTGACAGAGGAAAATACATCTTTTCTCAGTCCACCCGTGACCATGGAAAGCTGGAAAGCTTCCGAAACGTCGGGAACTAAAATGAGATAATATACGCGATATAATCCGTTAAATTGTTTTATTTCAATACAGTTTTTTATTTAGCGGAATCATCGATAAAAAGTCTATTATCGATAGTTACCCAACCCTTATTTCCCAACCCCAATTCATATTTCGTATTTTTCTTTTCTCCTGCTCAAAAAGTACGTCATATTAGCTTCGTGAAGCGAGACTAAAATGGTACATTTAGCCCCTAGGGTTTAAAAGAAAGCCATATAACCCCATACAAATTTCAATGACACTGAAAAAAAACTTGCGGTCAGCTACATACTCCTTACAAATAATTAAAAACAAACAAACCAACCTGATCAGATTGACCAAACTTTCTGATAGAATTGCTCAAACTGAACTTTTAGTTAATATTTTCTTCTGTTTCCGCGATTATTACTCATTAAAATAAAACAATTTAACGGATTATATCGCGTATATTATCTCATTTTAGTTCCCGACGTTTCGGAAGCTTTCCAGCTTTCCATGGTCACGGGAGGTCACTGTACTTTTAGGTTTTCATGAAATATACAATTTTAATGTTAAGTCTTTTTTATTTTCTTGCAATCCAAGTGAAAAGCAGAGTGTTTAACACGTGGCTAAAAGCCATTATATGACACTCAGACATATTTGTCCTCGCTCACTTCGTGAGCTCATCCAAATAATCACTTTGTGTCATAATGGCTTATTTTAGCCCCTTGTCAAACAATCTTCTATTTTTTATTCGTATTTTTTTATGCTGTACTTTTCAATTCATTTTTTATTAACTTTTTGACATAATAACTAACTAACGGGATCCATAGAATTATTTCTGTCTTTTTTAGCATGAGCATACATATTTAAATACAACTTTAATGATACATCTGCGCCTCGTGTTATAAATATAGAAAATAAACCCATATTCAGGATTTACATATTTTCGTTCTGTTTTTATGTTCAAGCCTCCGTAACATTCAAACTTCTTAGGTTACATACATGATTTTGACTAATTTGAAATCCTTAAAGTATGCCAATTCATTTGATACTAACCACTCCATAACTTCAATGTTCAAGTGTATTTTTTGCGGTTCCAAACTTTAACCAACGTTTTCTCAATTGACGCTTTTTCACCTTTGCAAGTTTGAAGAATTAAAAAAAAATAACAGTAGCACTTAGACACATAATTATTTCACTGAAAGATAGCTTATGCTTTGTTATATTACAAACTACTCATAGTTCCATATCGACAAAGTAGAAATGTTTCCCTATAACAGGCACAAATATGATATCGACGATTTTTTTCGGTATTCGACAAAGTGGGACGCTAGGAATTAAACTTTGAGGTCTTAAAAAGGTGCTTAAATTGGACATTTATGGGTCGACATCAAAATCATAGGTTTATTACAGTATATTCTATCAGTTTTCATTGAAAGTCGATTTTCGGTAGGTTTTACCATATTTCACTAAACTGCCCGTAACTCCGAAACTAGAATCGACAAAGTGGGACGTTTTATTAAACTCCCTCACATATACTGACTTTTGCATATCGGCAAAACGTCTCGTTTGAAATGCCATTCGTGTTGAGCATATCTTAATTAACATTGATTCCTCAGGCCACAAAAACCATGTCAAAGCCAACTTCACGCGATACAAATACAAACAAATGTTGTGTGTGAAGTTGTCTGATTTGTCAAAACCATGCCAGAAAAACGGCTTCACAAGATGGTTCGTAATGTCATGTCTATCTTTTTTTCTTGGTCTGAGATTGATTGTAGACGATTTTGCCTTCTTTTTGTCCTCATATAAATTTAATAATATTGCAATAGGCGCCAAAAAAGCTCTCACGCTCTTCACGGGATCATCTCTAATTAAGCCCACGTGACTTTAAAAACACAGCGTGACATGTATAATTACAGCATAAGTAACGGTGAAATTAAACATATCCAACATTTTGACAAGTCCCAACGACACGGAACTGTCAAATCAACTAGAACCGTTCCGAAACAAATGGCGCATAGCATTTAATTGTTGTTAATTTAAATCGGTTATTATCGCCCGGAGCCCAGCTCCGACAGGCCCCGGGTGATCACAATATAATTACCGACCGCCATTGTAAAAAACACATTCAATTTTTATGTAAATTGTCTCTGGCCGTTTTAGTTTTAATTGACAGCTAGAGGGCTTGTGCGTTGTTGACGTGGAGCCAATTGTTAGACTTTTTTTAAATGAAGTTGTTCTTAGTGTCGGCGATGTAATGGATAACAGGACTGTTATTTATGGGCATTTTATTTTGACATTCGAATTAGTCTATTGCAAATGCATTTTCCATTTAATTAATAATGATAATAATTAACTGTATAAGTACCTAATTGATGGATTCCTCGACAAGTTAAGTGGATGTAGCTTAATAAAATATGACTGTTTTTGGTAACTATCAAACAGAAAAGGTTGAACAGTAATATAAATATGTTATCCTTAATAAATGGACATTTCTTTAAAATTAAATGAAACACAAATACTTTTTCTACGGATACGGATGAGAATGCACTTAAAATAGATATTTGTACAACTGAAACATTTAAATAGCAAACATGAATAGCACCGAGCATGAATTCGGGGCCTTGAAAGACAGTCCTATCTTACTTTGTATCAAAGTGATATACGCCTTTGTTCCACTGAAAGTATAAATTAGCGTACAATGCGTGCGCGGGAGTCTTTGATGCGCCGACGAGCCCTTGCAGGATGCCACATGCAAACTTGGTTAATACTTTTTGTAGTAGGTAAACCAAGGCCGGACACGGACGGACACTTCAAGCTCACGAAATATTGAAAGAGCCGACCAGTTAGTTACATTTGGTGTGATGCAAATTTTTCATAGGCGTAAGGGAATGAAAATTTTTAGGAGCCACTTCACAAAAGCTTGTAACTTGTATTACAAGCGGAAACCTCTGTATGTACAATCAGTGTTAAATAGTCTGTATCATCCAAAGTGTCAAACATATCGTAACACATCTTTATTCTTATGGGCATAAAGTTGTGTGACGATATATTTGGCGCTTTGGATGCTACAGACTATTTGACGCTGACTGTACTTATATGATTCGACTAATCTATACTATTATGAAATCCATTTTTTTTTAACCAGACTTTGAAGTGGATAGATCTGGCCTCCTTACTCGTAATAGGATTTAATGTGGAGAGCGCAAAGTTTGCGCCGCAAACCCACAAACCGGAACGCCATCCGCGGCCAATTAGAGTTGGGGTGGAACGCAGTGCGCAAGGCGCAAGAACTGCGGAGGTAGGTTGAACCGGAACCGGTTCAATCCGAGTTGGGACGGCTTAGAGAGAGACGAGAAATTGGGCGTGGGGGAGATTGCGAGACTACGGGCTGAGCGACCCCGCGCGGGGATGACTCTTAGATTTCATCGTCGGAAGAGTTCACAGCTAACATCCTTTCGATGGCTGCTGTGATCTCGTCGTCCGGATCAGAGAGCACGTTTCAAGGACGCCAGGTATACCGGTCTCTTTCGAGACGGCTTCTCGAGAGTGGATCCTCTGAGGGATCGAGAATGGTCGGAAGGATGCCTTCCTAATTAGGTTTCTATGATAGGGAGCATTGTCGAAGAAGCGTCTAGACGCTTATTTACAAAAAACCGTACATGGTTGAAATAAAATCTATTTACCTTACAGGGGTCATGGTTCACAGAAAAATCTTAACAGCGCTTTCGTAAATGTCATCAAAAGTATGAACATTGATAACAGCGCACTGTGGGCTGAAAATCAGCTATCGTTAGACATAGGAATTGAAGTTAATATTTTAAAGATTGTATGCTTGAAATGGCTATCAGTTGCCATTATTATGCTAAATTATGATCCGGGCGCGATTTGGCACAAAAACTAACGAGTCATATATTTTTTTAAATAGATCGTAAAAACGGGATATCTCGGGAATCGCAAAATAAAACACAAATATCCTTACAGCCGGTTGTACTACTAATTATTCCTGATTCATGTGCATATCTCTTCTTAACAGACAGTAGGTTTTTTTTAATATAATACTAAGGTGACAAACAAGCGTACGGCCTGCCTGACATTAAGCAGTCACCGTAGCCTATGAACGTATAACTACGTAGTCGTAGTAGGTACTTATTGCTCAGATCTTTATTAACACCCTAACTGCGTACCTATATACTTTTGGCGTACAGTGCGTACTTTTATATATATATATACGAGAAACTGGGCCGGGCACGTGGCAAAACAACCGATGGGCGATGGAGCGAGAAAGTGCTTCACTGGCGACCGCGCGAAGACACCCGCCCTGCCCGCCGGCCGCAGCGGCGCTGGAGCGACGACATCGTTGACATCGCAGGCGGGACTTGGACGAGGACGGCTACAGATCGCAAGTCTTGGAAAGAAATGGAGGAGGCCTAATACAAATGGGCACCTAGCGACTAGTATTATTAATTATTTCATTAATGCATGTGTTATTTATTTTATTTACAAGTGGATTATTTTATAAACTATTAATTGTGATGTGCAATGTATTGCTTAACAAAGCTTGTACTATGGGTACAAGGCGAAGATATACATGATGTAATAGATAACATCCCAGCACAAGTAGCACAACTCTCCGCGATGTAGCTTGTCGCGCGACATAGCATCACTTGTTTTTCTTGCATTGTATTGAAAGGAAAGAGACAGACAATCTTTGTCGCGCCACAAAGAGTCGCGTATCACAGTTGTGCTAGACGTACAGGGACAAACATTCGTACTAATCACACAAACTCTTGCCCAGGGATTTGAACACGCCGGCAACTTCGTAGGCCTTTCTGCAACTTACCCAAACGTGTCGTCAAAACCCAAGTTTTATTGATCATGTAGACGGCAAAAAGCGGAAACGTAGTAACTGCGAATGGATTCAGTTGGCGGTTACTACGTTTCCGCTTTTTGCCGTCAGTGTTGCCGACTAGTCGGCCGATTAGTCAGCCACCTCAGCGCCGTCGGCTAGTCGGCAAAATCCACAGTCGGCCCATCTCTAGTAACAATTATTCTTTTTAGCCATAGGTATAGGTAAATTTTTCAAAGGCTCATTTCGCCAGTACACATTATGTTAATAGTCTAGATTGTCAGCATTTTTCTTTGTAATTCTGTTACTATTGTCTCCTGAGAAAAAGTTGATCCACTCACCACAACTGCGAGGTATCCGTGTTAGGAACAAATGAATCATCTACATATTAAAACAAAAAACTACATTTTTTTATTGTTTACTTAATTGTTACAACTCGTCAGACGTTTAATAGCGACTATTATAGCTACTTGTTATTGACTCAAGACGTATTGTGGAATGCAATTTCAAAATGCGAGTCTTCATCAGTAGCAAAAGAGGTCCACTGCGGGACATGTCCCCGCCTCCCCCAAATAGGGCTGCCATTTTGGTTATAGCCGAACGCGGAAAAAAACTTCAAATAGCATGAATATTTGGAGTAAATCACTTTATTCAGTTCAATAAGGTTCGCCTTGATACAAAAAGTGTAAGGGTGTTACCCGGACACATTTAAAAAGTTCGCCTGGACGGCCCCCGGTCAGCCTTTAAACTACAACTAATCCGGGGAAACCCGGGCGGATGGCAATTGCTAGTACCCAGAGAAAAAAAGATAAAACGTAAGTACCTTTTTACCGATTTTGTAAATTACCTGTTTAAGTTTTTTGAAGGAAGTTAGGCAAGTTCATAAAAAATCATTAATAATAGATTAGGTATTGTATGTTTTCCAAAAATATGCTTAGTTACTGGTGTAAGGTAATAGGGAATATGCATGTTTTTTTTTGCTTTATTAAAAGCTCATTCATGTAACAAACATTAGACAAAAATAATTTTTCGAATAACTATAAAAATAACCAAGATATAAGCCATCAAACATTTCATTATATCCCTTTCTAGCAAAACAGAATTTAATATGGAGTTTATATGGCCGGCGTAGACTATGACGTAACAGTACATATCGGACCTCTCTGTCAAATCGCCGTCTAATTAGCAGTTTAAAATGCCTATATCATTCGTATTTCTTGGCAGATTTTAATTTTGATTTCACTTTTTGAAATCGTTTTTACGGTATTTTCGTATTTTGATAAGAAAAGCGATAAAAAAAATGTATGCATGTACCCTATTGCGTCCAAGATGGCCCGGTTCTTAATATGGCCCACTATCAATTATTTTGTACTTTTAAAGTTCGAATGAGTTTAAATTTCGCGCCCATGTTCGGTAAGTACCATAGCTAAAACTGCAACTTTATATCGAACCCAAGGAAGTTGAACTAAAGCACAAGATGAAGGAGGGCCATCTTAAGAACCGGGCCATCTTGAGCGCAAGTACCTACCTTATACCTACTAGTTTTGGAATTGAGAACTTGCATAAAGAAATAAATAGGCATTACTGTATCTCTACAGGTTCGAAAACACCACATTTTTACAATAAAATTAAAATCCACAATAAATGTCCATTTTTCATATAGATATTGCATTCTCAACACATCAATTAAATGCTACAATCTAATTTTTTTCACTACAGTGAAGAAAAAAAGTATTACGATATATACTGAAACGCAGTTTTTCACGGTCATGAAAGACTTGTTCAGTACAGGTTTACTGCGCTATTAATGAATGACGTCATAGCTTATGCCCATTTTGTAGGGGGTGTTTTGACGCTCGGTAATAGATATTACTTGACTTTGACTGTCATTTCTAACGTTCCTAATACTCATTCCCTGTTGGTCCTTTATATATATTCTCCTGAGAAACTAAATTCATTGTCATTATAAAAAAAATTAATGCAATTTCCCAATTGTAGGTACATAGATTATGGTTTGTACCTTTATTCCGCTGTGAATGTTGCATTGGTACCTTATAGTTTGTTCATAATTTCAATGGTTAAATAACCAACAATTTAATGTTCCTAATTTTCTTATTTACTACATAAAAAAATAACCTTGTTTATAACAAAGTTGTTACTTGTTTTCTTTTTGGAAATAAATCCGTTTCGCGCTCGCTGCGCTATACCAAAGTTCCGCTATTCAACACTAGATGGCGCTACAGGTATCGTTCCCAACCAAACTGGAGAACTATGAAGGCCTTTAACACCTTACAACTGATTCGATGTTTAGGTGCTTCTTTAAGTAAGTTACACATATAGTAATCACTACTAAAATACGTGTTTTGTAATATTTTATAACTATTTACCTTTTAATTTCTGTTAAATACCGAAACAAGATACTAAAAGCGTACGCCGCAATAAAGTGAGGATTAAATCGGATTATAGGTCAATTTATAGTTGAAATACTAAGTTATAGCTAATAAAGGCAGAGACCATAACGTTGACGAACACGGGAGCAGGTGCGCTGCCATTTTTATGGGGGTCGTTCTAAATAACATCCATTTTATGTCTGAGGTGGATCGGAACAGAACTAAGGTAAATGTTGCAGTTTTTGACAATAACCTATTGGTTGGCACCTTCAAATTTCAAACAGGGTGTTTACTATTGAGAATTAAGGCGTCAAACTTTGCGACATTTATATTACTAACTGTATATTTAGAATTATTTGTTTATTTAATCTTTATTGCACAAAACAAAAATAAGTATGGCAGAAATAGTAAGCATATGGTGGACTTAATGCCAAATGGCATTGTCTACCAGTCGCAATACTAGGGCTAAGCTGAGATGCATGAAGATGGTGCAGTGGGGAAATCATTCAGTACTGAGAGTGTTATCACTGTTATCAGGGATACTAGAAATTAAAAAAATGCTTGACGCATGGTCCGTTCTAACGAATCACGTATAAATATCATTGATTTGAGGCGGTTCAAAGTTTTTTCATATTTAGACAAGTACTATTAACTAGTTGAGGAGGTCCTTTTCAAAGGGGTTTTTTTTCTATATGGCTTGCATAGACAAGTAAGTCCTTTTCAGAAAACACTCCTGAATTTTAAAAATGAAATGTCTGACCACTGAAGGTATTTTTGAAAAAAACAGGCGGTATGGGCTACCTGCAGTCTTGCATGCCACTTAATCGAAAAACATTTGTTCTTTATTATTAGTTTTCATCACGTGACGGCTATATGAATTACAAAAAAATTGATCCGACTCAAAAAAAAAACCAAGTAAATTAGTTCCTTCGATTTACTTTAAAGTTACCTTTTTGCATCTCAATCTATACAATATATATACTATTAATGTTATTTTCGAGTTGGCATTGTAGTTTTTGAGTAAAATACCCGAATATGACGAAACTAGGTATAAGGGTTCCATTTTTGCCATTTTGGCTACGGAACCCTGAAATCTGACCGTCTTGAAATGGCTAAACATAGCGTAGAACACTTTTGATCAAGTGACATTTTAAATGAAAAAAAAAAGTTATCAAAATTGGTTCATTCCTTTACAGAGAAACACGTTTCAAAAGATTTGGAACGAGCTCAGATCAACGGCCAGACAACCAAAGACAGACTGTCTTGGCGCCTTAGATCGAGGAGGGCCGATTCTAAATGAAGTGGAAAAAGGCACAGCAGAAGAAGGTGTACAACCTCGATGAATATTTCGGTCAAATTAAGTAAATTTTTGATTTTATTAATATTAACGACCAAAAATAATGACTTGTAACAAATTTTATTAATAAATATTTAATTTCATTGCATTTCAGAAGAATGCCGCAGACATACATACATACAAAACACGTTAAACTTATAATTAGACATCGGAATATTAGGAGCAAAATGTAGGGATTTCCTATACAGTAAACTCACTTATCCATGCTTTTTCTCTATAATAAGTATTTGCTACAAAATTTAGTCTGTAAGAATATAATCTTATTGAGAGTATCAAAATGAAACAAAATACGCCTTTACTTTTTTTTCTATAATTTAAATGGATTTTTGAAACTTCACTTATCATTTCTTCAGTGTATACAGCGTGTCTCTGACTATGGGGCTCTAAATTTAAAGCTCGATTCTACTCACTTAACTGATCTAATTTTGTTTTGTGAGATTAAAAAATAATGATAATTTGGATAATTTATTAGACCTCAAAGTTTAATCGTTAGGTCAGTGTATCGGAAATTGCGATACTATCGTTATCTCGTAGTACGAGGGTGATATTATATTGGTACGGGGGCCTCTCAATAACAATTTTCAATACCGCTTACAAACTTTTTTCTAATATGCCATAAAGAGGTTTATCTTAATTTTTCGCCTTTGAAAATACAAAGGTGTCAAAAGTTTTTCATTGACGTATTTCTGTCAAAGAAATGTTATTTAGTTAATGTTAATACAAAATTCCGAATCAAATGTTTACTGCATCAGAATTAACAGATATGGTGTTGTTGTACGGGGAAACATGAGGAAATGGAGCCCGAGCTCTCAGACTTTACAGAGAACGGTTTCCCAGTCGTGTAGGCATCCACATAACTCTCGTGTAATAGTAATGCAGTTCAACAAATAACTGATGATCAACCGATTACCGGCAATATGCGGGTGGAAGCAGTGGGCAATAACCCTTTGCCACTACGAGTCCAAGGCAGAGTTTTAGATTATTTTGCGGACTGTCCCCACTAAAGTACAAGGGTCGCAGCTAGAACTTTTGGAGTCCACCATTCGGCAATTCATAAAGTTTTAAAGAAGAACAAACGGCACCCTTTCAAACCAGAGAAAGTCCACGCGTTACTTCCGAGAGATTTGCCAATGCGACAGAGTTTGATACGATGGAAGTTATGAAAGAAAAGATCATTGCCAGGTTTCGCAGGATTCGTTTGTCTACTTTACGATCGGTTCACAGATCAATCGAAACTTGCATGCAACGAGACGGAACGCATGTTGAAATTTGAAGACGGAACCGAGAGTGATAGAAGCTAAATTTATAAGTTTGATTTCAATGATTGATTCTTGTTGTGATTACTCCAAACAATAAATTAAGTCTCTTACTAAAGACATTGCTTTTACTGTTGTTTTCATAACAATTACCTTCATTCTTAACGATAACTTCGTAACAATCATAACTTTAGTGATACTTGCGAGTAAATTCATTTACAATCTAATGTAGACGTGACATAATTCATTTGACATGTGACGTCTCTTAGGTAAACATTTATCAGTATGCTGTCGATTTATCATTAGATTGCGTACATTGAAAATAATATTGATGTTATTCAAAACTTGCAGAACAAAAGATGATCAGTTAGGGGAGCACAATTAAGCCTTGCATTTAAAGCCCCATGGTCAGAGACACCCTGTATGTGTACATAAAATTAACAATCGGTATTTTATGCTTCGTGTAACCTTCTTTGTCGTGGTATCTAAAATAATTATTAATTATGACGACACTTTTGGCTAAGTTGGTCGCACAACGGCCTAATGAACTGGCGGTCCCGGGTTCGAATCCCGGCCGGGGTAAGTGTTTGTGTGATGAGCACGGATGTTTGTTCCTGGGTCTTGGATGTTTTCTATGAATTTAAGTATTATAATTTATCTATGCCTATATTATGTATATCGTCGCCTAGTACGCAAAGTACAAGCTTTGCTTAGTTTGGGACTAGTTAGATTTTTGTAACTTGTTTATCCCTGATATTTATTTATTTATTTAAAAATAATACGTACTTACAAACAAAGCTAAGAGCGATTACTAGTAGAAAGAAAATAATCGATACAAGTTTATCGATATATGAAATCCCTAAATTTCGTTCCCAATATTCCGATTGCTGCTTATAACATTTCTTCAGGTTGAAATAAAACAATTTAACGGATTATATCGCGTATATTATCTCATTTTAGTTCCCGACGTTTCGGAAGCTTTCCAGCTTTCCATGGTCACGGGAGGACCATATAGATAATATACGCGATATAATCCGTTAAATTGTTTTATTTCAATGAGTAATAATCGCGGAAACAGAAGAAAATATTATTTCTTCAGGTGTTATAAACTAGGATTTAACATCATTTCAACACCTCAGTACTCATTTAGCAAAATTATTAATAACTATTTAAGTGGGTATGTGGGTGTGTGTGCAACAGATAAGATATTATGTTCTACGAAGACTATCTTTTTAAAGGATCTCTGCCATTTGACCTTTAGAAATGTAAGGACGAGCTAGACTTTACACGTGATATCGCTACCATATGTCTTTGAGCATTTCTAGTAGAGGCACGGTAACTTTATACCGCATAATAAAACCACTGAAATGCCCACGGCTTATCGTGTGGTACCGCCTTAATAATTCTTTCAATTACATATTTAATCGACTGTTATAGATCTGGATAAGACTACAGCGCTACTAACTTATCCGTTCGAGTGGGCAAATCGAGAACTAACTACTTCATATGAATGATGAAAAATTGCGCGTTGACGCTAGCGTCGCCGCGGACTGAACGGATAACTTTGGTGCCTTTGGTGGCACTTTACTTATGTTCAAAGAGCGGAAAAATCATCTTATACCTACGAGTACTATTATAAGGTTTTAAGAATAAAATGTCTGTAATTGAAAATATTTTCAAAAAGATATTTATTAAAAAATAAATTTGGAGGTCACTGAATAGAGAAATATTATGTTGTTGTGGCTTCATCAGGCCAAAACGGCTAAACAGAGATCAATTAGTTTTGGTTGACGGATAGCTGCTCATCCACAAATAGTTATAGAATACTTTTTATCAGACTACGCTCAAAAAAAATAATGGTCCTAGTAGGAAATCAGAAGTGGACGAATTGGGGAATAGGAAAACTTGGGAAAGTGGACGATTTGGGAAAGAGTACGATTTGAGAAAGAGGACGAGTTGGGTAAGTGTACGAATTGGGAAAGAGTACGATTTGAGAAAGAGGACGAGTTGGGTAAGTGTACGAGTTGGGAAGTGCTCGAGTTGGGGAAGTGGACGAGTTGGCAAACTGTACGAGTTGGGAAAGTGTGTGAGTTAGGAAAGTGCTCGAAATGGGAAAGTGGACGATTTGGGAAAGTGGATGATACGAGAAAGAGGACGATTTGGGAAAGAGGATGACTTGGGAAAGTGGACGAGTTGAGAAAGTGGACAAGTTGGGAAAGTAGTCGAGATGGGAAAGTTGACAATTTGGGAAAGAGGACGAGATGGGAAAGTGGACAATTTGGGAAAGAGGACGAGATGGGAAAGTGGATGAGTCGGGAAAGTGGCCTAGTTGGGAAAGTGGGCGAGCAGGGAAAGATATGGAGTTGCGAAAGTGGACGAGTTGGAATAGTGGACGATATAGGACGTGGACCATTTGAGAATGTTGACAAGATAGGAAGTGTACGATTTGGGAATGTTGATAAGATGGCATATTGGACAAATCGGAAATGTTGCCAAGCTAGGAAGTTGACTAAATGGGAATGTGGACGAAGTGAATCTAAATGAAAATTGTTTCTATCGACTTCTCCGACTATTGTCATTTTTTGATCAATCTTTTTAAATGTTACTGACGATCGAATAATGTAGGTATTAACTTCTTAGACGGAGATGATACTCGTATAATGCTCGTATAACCTATAACAAATAAATCGTATATATATCCGACAAAGTATTTCAATTTAATTTTCATGAGTTCATGACAGTGGAACAGGCACGCTAATAATGAAGGTTTACACTGCTCGATGTTAATTTCTTATCTAAAGTGGATCTGTAGGTAGCTGGTGGAGGCCGCCGGCAGGCAGTAAGTCAGCATCGAGCGGGACGGAGCTCCTTCATTTCGGAATTCCCGCTCACAATCATTGTAGCAATTTTCCGGGCATCCGTCGCGAGACGCCGCCTCGCGCCGAGAGACCGACAGGGAAATTTATCCTGTTTTTACCCAAGTTGGTGGCAAACCTAGTCCCTAGAAATTGTATGTTTAATATCATAGAACTGTGATTTATTATCACAAAACAACAAAACGGGGTTAATCGCGTATAAATATGATTTATTTATAATAATATGGAAATTTTTCGACGTTTCGGACGTCGCATTACGTCCATAATCTCAAAGGCTCGTCAATAGTCGAAGGTACCAACGAAAGGTAGTTAAATAAATCAATTTATACGCGATTAAGCCTGGTTTTGTTGTATTGTGATAATGAGTGAAAATCGTATAAGTTTAAATCAAGAACTGTGATTTAATATCATAGAGTTAGTATAATATTGTCTGTAGTGTAATAAGTACTAGCAGTCTCTTCACATTGTTTAGCTAGCTTATAGACAGTGCATGCTGTGTTTAATTGGATAAACCCTCTTATCAGAATATTTTCTTCTGTTTCCGCATTATCTCATTTGTGTTCCCGACGTTTCGGAAGCTTTTCAGCTTTCCATGGTCACGGGTTGACTGAGAAAAGATATATTTTCCTCTGTCAAAGTTACAGTTTGTGCAAACTACCAACTTTGAAAAAAAAAGCATATAAAGGTGTACACACATGCCAGATGGGCCTAAGCTGTAAAGACAGTTACACATATGCCAGAAGGGCTTCATTATTTTATTTTAATAATTTACCAAGCAGCATTTCGCAAATGAGGTGTACTGAGAAACTCCCAGGCTACCTCATTACTAATTATAATATTTTAAAAACAGAGACTATTAAACTACTTTTTAACAGATAATATATTTTTACACCGTTCGTAGTTTAAGGTTTAGCAGTCCTGTGTCTTGCTTATTCCTTGATGAGATTTATTACACGATTGGAAAAGTCTACCTACTAGGTCAAGTAGTATATCATATGAAAGTCTTTGATCTGTATATTTTCGAAACAATTTTTTTTATTGTGATTACATTTTGTTTTATAAAGGGTAATGCAAAAAAAAACACCATTCCCCCCTTTATCTCTAAAGTTTACGGAACGAAAATTTGGCCGGTTTTATTAATTTGACGACCAGTTTTGCTCAGCGGGAGTAACGTTGCCTGCGAAGCTGAAGATCCTGGGTTCCAGTCCCGGTAAGGGCAAATATTTATGTAATGACCATGAATATTTGTTCCTGGGTCTTGGTTGTTATCTATGTATATAAGTAAATTTATCTATTAAATATATCGTCGTCTAGTACTCATAACGAAAAACTAATTGAGTTTATCATGGGACTACTTTGATTTGTGTAAAAATTGACACTTCATATTTATTTATTTATTAATGCCAAACGCCAACATAGTTACTCTCGACCATGTTATATTTGGAGGAGTCGAAGCCAAGCTCTTGGTCTATGGGGAGGCAGGCGCCGATAGGGTGGCGCGGGGCACGAGTCGCTTGAGCGTGTGAAAATTACATTCCGAGAGCGCCTCGCATATCTATCACTGGAAATTCGCGCCATGCCGGGCAAATGCCACGGCCGGCAAGAGTACGAAGTGCTCACCTCCGCGGTAACAGTCGATGCGTTAAAATTATGGCTAACGCTAACGTGATCGTCAGCCCTAATTCTTTACTGCTTTTTATTTTCGTGAGAAAACGATATACCGATATACTCGAGCTCGCATGTTAGTAAGAGACGATACGGCAGGATACAATACAATTCATTACAATACTCTTTTTTGCACATCAAAAATACCATGAGACGCTTAATAGATTTAAGTGTCTCAAAATCATGGTGCGAACATTATGAGAAATGACAACAAGCGGTCTTATCGGTAAGCAATATCTTCCAGACAACCTTAAGGTAGCTGAGACAAATCATAAATCAAAGCCAGAAAGAAAAAAAGAGAATAGAACAATTCAGATACATACACAGATACTTACTAGATACCAATAAATACTCTTTTAAATACAAATAGATAACCGAAAATTGACTTAACTTTATGGCATCGGCATCTCAGCTTAACACGTTCACAGTCCGGTGCCCCATACATGGGTCACGACGAAATATCTTTACAAGTCCGTGCCCCACACATGGGTCACTATAGACCGTGACCGTGATCCATACGTGGAGCATGGACTTCGAGGAAATCAAAACATTTTGGGGACTGTGAACGTGTTAAATACGATCAATGCTTACGAGCAATACTTAAGGGCCGGTGGTAATAATTTCGAGAGCACCTCGAATCTATCACTTGAAATTTGCGCCACGCCAGCAAATGCCAAGGCGGGCAAGAGGACAAAGTCCCACCTCTGCGCTAACAGCCTATACGTTAAAATAGATGGCCGATGATCAGGCTTCAGTGTTTTTTTCGTGGAAGAACGATATACTCTAGCTGCCGACAAGACCGTTGCTTGTGGGTTCAGCCAGTGGTATTAATTATATGCTGAGAGTGGTTTGCATATCTGTAACTGGAAATTCGCGCCACGACGGGCAAATGCAAGAGCGTTCGCTCCTCAGCGGTGATAGTCAATGGCGTTACCTTATGACTGATCATCGAAGGTTTCAGTATTGTTTGGACAACATGATAAAGCTGGACGAGAGCGATGCTTGTTGGTTTCTGAGAATTACATTCTAAAAGCGCCTTGCAATGGAATTCGTGCCACGCCGGGCATATACGAGTATATGCCCGGCGTGCCACTCTTGCCGGCCATAGCTTATAAGCTAGCGCCGGCAAGAGTAGCGGGTGGCAGGCGTTCACACCTCAATGGTGAGAATCGATGAAATAAAGAAATAAAGAAAGAAAACTCGTTTATTCTATAAAGCACACACAACAAGACTTCGCTGGCAACTAGAGTGATATATGTATCTTACCTATATATTACACAAAAGTGAAGGTGCCTTCAAAGAGTCCAGCAATATGTGCGATAAAGAAGAGGCTTTGACTCAGCATGTATTGCAATTTGCATGTAAAGCAAACTGCAACGCTGTTATTCTGTCAAAGCCCTTTGGGAGCCCGATTTGAAAGTCGAGAAAAAAAGGGTAAAAGTACAATAATAGAACGAAAAGCGCTATAAAAAAATATGAAAGAGTAAAAACAAACTAAAGTGCAAATGCCAATAATTACCAAGACCAATAAGAGAGTTTTTACAAGCTCTTAATTAACTTGCAATGTCTGCATGTTTGTGGATACGGATCAAATCTTATAAGTAACATTTTACCCACTGCACAGTTTCCGACGAAATTTGATGTCGATGCAATATTATTATGAAATGGAGCTGATCTGATGAATTCATACCCCGGGGTTTTCGGAGCACGAATGATTGACATAAGCCAAAGAGTAGGTATCGAGTTAAAAAACAGAGTGCACTCTAGCAGGTTTCTACCTAATGAATAATTAATCAATTAGAAAATAAAAGGTATTTTAAACATAGAAATATGAAATTTTCGTAAGATGAAATCGTTTCAATTTTAATCAAATTAAGATAGAAGATTAAATCCTTCAAGATTGAATTGCCACTCACAATTACTTAATCGCCAATCGAGTAATTTAATCGTGATTAATTTCTGTGATTAAATTACGTATTTAATCCACTTTTTTGTACTCAGTATCCGGTACCGATTTACCTCCAAACCGATCGTACCCTGTCGATCAGCGATAGTTTAAAAATCGTTCATAAAACTTGTCGAGATATTTTTAAATTAAACTTGAGCGTAAAAAGAAAATACATTAATATTACATTAAAGTTGGTTTTAAATAAGAATTTTGGCCATAGCACACTAAAAATCATGAACGAATTGTAACAAGGGAATGAAGTAGAACTGCGATCGCAAACACATCGTGCAACAATTGATTTCTTCAAGAAATTTAAATATGCACCTATTACAACTGCCGACGTAGAAAGATCATTCAGTGGGTTAAAATGGATATTTAAAGCAAGACGCCGCTGCTTAACTGTTCCAAATTAAAAAAAATATTACTATTTTTTTTCGAAAATCATATCAAGTACTAAATTTACTGCAGGTAATTAATTAACATATTTTATTACTATCTCGTAACATAAGGCTTGGTACTAAACCTAAAGTACTAGTATAGTTTACAATTCGCAGTGAAGTAATTATTCATTAGGCATAATATGATGTTTTGTCAGATTAACCTATCTATTAATCTCTACTCCTTAGCAAATCATTCGTGCCCCGAAAACCCCGGGATAAGCTGATGATGGAGCTGAAAGGTGTCCATAGGAACTCTGTAATAAAACGATGGAACCCCCTCGGATTTGGGATTTTTATAATCGTCTTAATGAGTAGGGGAGACCGGGGTGGCTTGTGACAGGGGAGAGTTGTGACATTGTCCATTTTTTGGAATCTACTAACTGATAGCGAGCTCGCAATATCGCGCGTTTGTTAAGTAGTTCAAGTTATAATAAACGTGCACTGTTGCGAGCTCGCTTACAGTTAATAGGTTCCAAAAAATCGAGGATGCCACAACTCACCTCGGTCTCCCGTAGTTGACGGATGTTCAAAGAAACTTACAGTCAGCAATAAAAGTTTGTCAGAAACTTATTTTACTAGTAACGTGACATGACGTGTCCACTGTCTCGCTATACAAACCTGACGCCCAACTAAAGTTACGCGTCATTTGACGTTCCGTAAAAACACCCCTCCCGTTCCGATCCCATACCTCACGAACAGACTCAGTTATGCCTTAGGCCTATACTTATTTCATATGTACGAGTAAAATGTGATCCTGATTTCTATGCATTCAGGTTGGGATTCAGAACATTATGCAGCAATCTTAAGGTAATTTGGCACACGTGGAATCGACGACCGTGTTCCAATATTATTATTATGGAGAAAGTAAGTCACCAGCAGCAGTATCTGCCACAACAAAGCGCGCTTAAAAATCTGTCACGACTCTATTTCTAGGGCAGGTAAGACGTGTCAGATATTTTCTCCCGCTTTGTTATGGGAAATATAAATAAATAAATAAATATTACAGGACAATTTTACAAAAAATCGAACTAGTCCCATGGTAAGCTCAATAAAGCTTGTGTTATGGATACTAGATGACGATATATTTAATACTATCTTCGGCCCGCGACTTCGTCCGCCTTAAATTCGTTTATCGCGGGTAAGGGCATTTTTCCGAGATAAAAGGTAGCCTATGTCCTTCCCCGGGACTCAAACTATCTCCATACCAAATTTCATCCAAATCGGTTCAGCGGTTTAAGCGTGAAGCGGTAACAGACAGACAGACAGACAGACAGACAGACAGACACACTTTCGCATTTATAATATTATAGTATAGTATGGAAGTATGGATATATATTTACTTATATACATAGAAAACATCCAAGACTAAACAAATATTTATGCTCATCACACAAGGGCAAATATCCCTTACCGGGATTTGAACCCAGGATCAGATTCGCAGGCAACGTTACTCCCGCTGAGTTAAACCGGTCGTCATATCGATATAGATGCGGATAATGTACTTCTGATTTTGCAAACATTACTTTTTTTATGGACTGGCGTTTGCCTCTGTAGCAGACTCCAGTATCTCGAAATAAATGCACAGCTCGTTCGGACCACTCCAGAAGAATGCGTTCTCAAAGTTAAACCATCATTTTATCTATAGTCACCTTTTAAAACAAGAAATACACCGTAACCGGCAGCCATCATGCATGCTTATTCCCCGCCGTTATATACGAGAATATAAACATGTACAGTTAATCAGCGTTCATTTCATCACCTATTTAAAGCAAGCCCGGTCACAGCAATAACTGCATCGCAATCAGAAACGCATTACTGCACCTCATTTGCCGTCCAACTCACCACCTCCCCCCATTCTCCCCCACCGGGCAGACCATATTACCCGTTAGGGCGTAAACACCTACAAGTCTAGTAAGTCTTTATGACCTTTTGAGTTGGGTTACTCTTGTGGTGGAGTAGTTGTAGTTAAAAATGTTTGTTTCCGGTCTGAGAAAGAAATCGTTGGGTAAAAATTGTGTGCTAATTTGGAAATATTGGGTTGGACATCGAAGATGTTGTTTATATAAGTGATTAGATATAAATAAACAATAAAATATCACGTTAGCTTTAATAAAATTGCACTAGCAGTTGTTTCTTCATCATTTATCATTAGATTTTTAGGGTTCCATACCAGGAATGGTCCTTACGGTGCGACTCTGTCCGTCTGTCTGTCTGTCCGACTATTAAAGCGCCATATCTGAAAAACTAATACTCCTATCTATTTGAAATTTGGAATATTTATAAACATGGTCAGCCCACATGTATTGCAAAGGAAACTTCTATACTATTATAAAGTTGTAAAAATGAAATGTCTGTACATTGGAGATATTTTCAAAAAAAATATTGTTACGGACTATTTGGAGGTCACTAAAAAGAAAAAGATTTTTTTGGATTTTATGTATGTTTGTATATTTGTATGTGTCGTTGTGGCTTCATCACGCAAAATCGGCTAAACGGAATTCAACTATTTTTGGTACACGGGTAACTGGGTATCTCCAGATGGTAATAGGATACTTTTTACCCGACTACGCTGAAGAAAAAACGACGGATTATGACTTTTTCTCCTCCGCGAACGAAGTTGTGGGCATCTTCTAGTTATAAAATATATTTTTCACTTCTCCTGCTCAAAAAGTACGTCAATTAAGCTAATAAGCTTCGCGAAGCGAAACTAAAATAGTACATTTAGCCCCTAGGGCTTAAAAGAAAGCCTTATAATACATACAAATTTCTATGACACTGAAAAAAAAAAACTTGCGGCCAGCTACATACTCCTTACGAATAATTAAAAACAAACAAACCAACCTGATCAGATTGGTCAAACTTTCTGATAGAATTGCTCAAACTGTACTTTTTAGTTTTTCATGAAATATACAATTTTAATGTTAAGTCTTTTTTTATTTTCTCGCAGTCGAAGTGAAAAGCTTAGTGTTTAACTCGTGGCTAAAATTCATTATGACACTCAAGCCACTATAACAAACCCAATAAGATGTCATGTGCTGCTGTGTGTACTGGCGTGGATTTTGAGGAAGAAATTGCATCTGTATCTGTATAATTATACAAACCTATGTGAAAATTTGTATATTTTTTTTTTCATTTGGTTGCCGTTTTTTTCTCAAATTACACAACT
Source organism: Hedya salicella (assembly GCA_905404275.2). Classification (NCBI taxonomy): domain Eukaryota; kingdom Metazoa; phylum Arthropoda; class Insecta; order Lepidoptera; family Tortricidae; genus Hedya; species Hedya salicella. The sequence goes on along the minus strand of FR990113.1, from coordinate 21,183,828 downwards.
ATCGATAACCATAAGAAAATGTTTCTAAGAATAGTTTGATTGCGACAGTCTTTTGTTTTGCTATGGATTTTCCGGGCTCTGCTTATGACATTAAGTCGTTTTACAGCCAAGTCATTCAGTCTACTATGTCTTATAGCAATGAGTGCGTTTTACAGACCAAGACATATTGCTACCCGGACAAATATACAACTAAGGTGCTCTGCTCGCCAAAGCTAAATGCAAGTAAGGCCTTCAGGACCCAACCCGTTAACAATACGATTGTATTGAAGGATTCAATATCTGCTGCAGCACCAAATATTGTCTTTCTCTCTAAATCTATCAGTTTCGCTCCGAATCTACACCAATTCTCAAGAATAAAAGACTCGTAGAGCCACAGACAGACGGTCTGTTCTGAGTAAAGTCGATACGCGTACCGCCGGTTGCCTACATTTTAAAGCAGCTGAATCTTTGATGGCGGAATTGCTCGCGGCGTTCTGTTAATAATGCAAGCATGTTGTTTAGGAGAAGCCCGTACCTACATGTGTATGTTTGCTGGCATTTTCGGGGCGTTTTTATTTTGGAGCGACGCCGCTGTCATCTAGTGACGAATAGCGGAAATTATAGCTGCCATCTAAATATGCAGCAGCAGTATTTGATAATTTCTAAAAAGTTTGTTAAGCATTTATTTGTATGGGTCACAAAAGTCGTTAATTTTCTTATTTTTATACCATTTTTTTAAATAATTAACTATCTTGTATGTCGCACCCGTTCATGGAGCAATGGTGTCTCGGACCTTTGGAAGACCTGCGCGGAGCCGAAGCCAACGCGTAGAGGCCGTTTCGACAATTTAATGAAATGTAAGGGGTACATCGCTTGGGTGCTGTTCCTGCCCGTATCATAGGCCGCGCACAGAGACAGCACCCGCTAGATGCAAGTACTATTGGAGAGGATCTAAATATGCTGGGTTATGGGATTGAAATAATGGACTAAATACAGGGCTATTGCTTAAGACAATCGGACGTCTACCATATAATCATATCAAGTAAGTTATGTACACCGCTGGGATTTTTTTAGGGACTAAAATGGGACGCACCCAGTAATAGCGGGTTGCTGTAGTGTGCACAGCAGCAGGGATGATTTATGGTACCGCAGCCAGGAACAGCCACCTCGGCGTCCTGGAAGGAGACCTACGGCAGGAGTATTCCCACAGCCGTGACAAGTCACGGAAGGAGACGACGGATGACACAAGTAAATGAGGTGACAGGTGTCAAATTATACGAATGAACAAATCGTGAGTTTCTGTACGTAAAATTTCAAATTGAACCATATAAATGCGAGACGAAAATGATTTAGTGAATTGGAACCAGAAGATAAAGGAATTAAGTGCTGAGATATTTAGTGATCGAATATTAAACTGTAAATGTAGTAGAACAATAAACCCAGAACATAATCAGTATTGTTTTATTTTATATGAATATTTCGATCAAAAATCATGAAAAATCTATTAATTGATTGTACATACACGTTATCTTGCAATACAACTCTTTTTAAGTCAGAACGGAAATGAAAAAAAAAAGATATTTAAAAGAAAATATTATTTGAATTATTGTCTTAACTTGACCAGGGCCCTATCAAACCAACCAGTCCAGTTTTATCTATTTCTCATCCTTCAGGGTTATCCTTAACGCTAAGTAGTAGTTTAAATATGATTGGTGCAATGTCACTATTCACCAGGAGAGTACCAGGAGCCCATAAATCGCCAAGCGTCGATATGTTCTAATAATCCAATCAAAGCAGTCCCCATTCGACTAATGTTATTGTCAAACCGGCCATTATCCGGCCAGCGACCAACTTAATGTCCAGTCACGTACGTACGACAGCGACACCACTACTCGAGCTACTGAGGCTAGAACGAGATAAAAGCAATAAATAACGTGCACTTCAATAATGAAATGTCGTTATTCATTTGTTGCTGTATACGAATTTATGTTTAACTTAAAGCAGCTACATTTGCGAAAGTGAGAAAAATCATACGTATGGGTCACGGTAAAATTCGGTATAAATATCCTATCTTACATGACTAGCTTCCTTTATATCCTTTATACCCATGCCAGCCGATTTAACGAGTCTGACCATATAAAACACATATGTGTACCTCTAATCGCCTACATGTAAAAAATAAACATAATACCTTTTTATGTTGGTCTTTCAAATTTTCATAATTATCTTCGATATATAACCATTGAATTTTCATATAATGTCATAGAGATGCCACAGTTTGAACGCCGACAATCTTTAGCTCCTTTTTCAAATTTGAAAAATCTGTTTTTTTTATTGTCATATTTTTTCGATTCGCGACTCTACACGTATACAGTAGGGTTTAGTTTCCGTATCGGTTGTCAATTTTCATTAGTCAGTAAGAGTAGTGAAGTGACGACATCGATCTTGTTTCTTTTATCGACATGGCCGCTGGTCGGAATCGGAATGAGGTAATAAAGAAATTGCAATTCCTTTTATGTATCTTTTTAACATTGCTGATGGGCAGTAACGAATTCGACTTAATTGAATAATCTCTTTAGCCCTGCCGCTTTGAGGTACCTACTTAGTTTAATGTATTTTGTACACGTGGCATTCTGATTTTATTCCATGGAAGTCGGCTAGAGTTGTGTGAGATTTATTTTGTTAGTTTTTATCTGGAATGGCGACTCGTTTTATAGTAAAGGCAGCTGTTTCCCGCGTGACATGACTATTATTATACTGCATAGGGCTTAACAGAGTACCTTTACGTCTATAAATTATGGGACCCTGGTACTTTCGAGTTACTTTATATACCACTGAGCGCCTGGTTTGTTGGCATTTGTTAACGTTATGTAAATATCTACAAGGTTGCTTTCCTGGTAATGTGAGTGACGTAAAAAGTGGCCGTCGCCTGGTAATATTGTCATTTCACACACCTTATTCTTTGTAAATTCTGATATTTTGTGTCACGTTGAAACTATGTGCGCCCAGTTTTTGTTTTCTATCTAGGTTTGTCATAGTGAAAAATGGAATCAGGGAAGCTATACAAAAACTGTAGTTTCAAGATGAAGTAAATAGCTGAAAAGTCTGTTTAAATAGGACCCTGAACCTATCGAGATTTTTGAAATTTGACGGGTTTTTGAGTATCTCTTCGTTTTTCAACAATCGGTTCCTTGCTCGTAGCTTATAGGCATAAAAGTTTAATCCGTAGTTATTTTTTATATATTTGTTGTTCAAGTACTAAATTCAAAACCAAAATGAATCTGCAGTAACATTAGGAACGAATGCTTAAAACTGTGCCACCAGTTACGCGGCCGCAACTGAAAGCGGGCCATGTCCATGTATCATTGTCGCACAATTCTGAAACGTTCTAAATATATTATGGTTATTTTTGAACTTGTGCTGTTTTGGAATACAAGGGTACACCAGTTCGCGAGGACCAAACGTTAATCCTAAACGCGGAGTCGCGGGTTTCGATCAAACGACAGTACAGTATCTAACTCAGTTCAGTTGTGATTGGAGATGTAATTGCAACCTTGCCTAAAACGAGACAGCAAGCAAAAGAAGTAAATGGATGTGCACGTAGACGTGCGCGTGGCGTGTGCGTTGTAAAGTACGAATACCCATAAGAGATGACACACTGCTGCGCACGTTCACGCCACGCAAGCGGTGTGCCATCAACTATGATATTTCATACGATACAACGCACACGCCACGCACACGCGCGTGCACACACAAATAGTGCCTTGGTTAGATGTGGCACTGAAGTGTGCTCGTGCAGTTTCCACAAAAAAATATGCATGCAAATACAACAAACCACCACTAAACTTTATAATCCTCGTGATACTATTTCGTGGATTAGTAAGGGAAGGATTAGTAGTAGAATCCATTAGTACGTATGGAATTCCGCAATGTAACGACAGAATCTATCAACTAGGAAAAAAAGTAAACAAAATGTATCTTTTTCCCAAGAAAATATTATTGTTCAGGTTGTTGAGAAGCAACACTATAAGAACCTAAGAGTCAGATATTTTTCACGAAGCCTGTGTCGTCTCATAGAATTGTAGGTTTCAGCTCAATATGGTGGAGGCAGATGTATGTCAGCTTCAAGTCAAAAATTGGTAGAAAGCTGCGCAAGATGGGGATAGGTGTCATAGTGTTGGAATATAAACTCCAGCATGTTTATAGTTGTATGAATCTTATTTTAAAAAAAAGCTCTATGGTCAGTCTACGGTTGTCTTGTCTCTCTGACTATTTGTACATGTTCTGGGGTTTTAATATATTTTGATACTATTGTAATCTTGCGTGATTTCCACTCCTCTTGTCACATAGGTTGTGAGCTGTCGTTTCGAAAGCCAAGACCCAGTATAATTCATCATCATCATCATCATCATCATCATCATCATCATCATCATCATTTCGGCCGTAGGACGTCCACTGCTGGACACAGGCCTCCTCAATTGATTTCCACATGGGCCGGATAGAGGCGACCCGCATCCAGCGAGCCCCCGCAACCCTAATCAGATCGTCAGACCACCTTGCGGGTGGCCTTCCCACGCTGCGCTTGCCGGTGCGTGGTCTCCACTCTAGAACCTTTCTGCCCCAACGGCCATCGGTTCTTCGAACTATGTGCCCTGCCCATTGCCACTTCAGTTTGCTTACCCTGTATGCTATGTCGGTGGCCTTGGTTCGTCTACGGATCTCCTCATTCCGGATTCGATCTCGTAGAGAAATACCGAGCATAGCCCTTTCAATAGCTCGCTGAGTAACTCTGAGCTTCCTTAAGAGGCTCATAGTCAGAGACCACGTCTGGGCTCCGTAGGTCATCACCGGTAATACGCACTGGTTGAAGACTTTCGTCTTCAAGCACTGAGGTACGCTGGACGAGAAGACATTTCGCAGTTTCCCAAACGCTGCCCATCCGAGTTGGATCCGTCGATTGATCTCTTTCTCGAAGTTGGCCCTGCCTAACTGGATTGTTTGTATAATTCGCTGTGTCAAAATATTTAGTTAGTTAGCAGTTATGTAAGTTAGGTATTATCTCACGTCATTTTGGCATTTCATTGCCATCATCCTCATCACCATTTACTAGCATTTTAGCCACATTTTCTTTCAGTGTACGATATGAACATGATACAAAGGCAGGCTTAAGTTTGCAACTGCAACCTAATCTTTCCGTGACAGGGAAAACAGACCGGTAGGATTGCAGCTACAGAATCCATTATCTCAATGAGTTTCCTTTATCGTGCGACAGAAGCTTTACCTTAGGTACAAGTCTAAACCACATAAGAAATTAAGCAGTTGGTTAAATAATTCTTTACTTTAGCGTGTTCGCTCGGAGAGTTGAGCAATTGAAACGTTTGGATAGAATTCTTCTCGAAATTTTCACTTCTCATGCTTGAAGTGTCTCATTTTAGCTTCGCATAGCGGGGCTAAAGTGATCGTTTTAGCCCCTAGGTTTAAAAAGCGGTTTACCGTGGCAGGGGGTCAGGATCGAAGGCTTCTAAGTATCACTATAACAACACGTCGGTAATGAACGTGCTTTATTTATTTATTTAAACTTTATTGCACAAAACAAAAGTAAGTACAAATGGCGAACTTAATGCCAAAAGGCATTCTCTACCAGTCAACCATAGGGCCAAACAGAGAAGCATGAAAATGGTGCAGTGGGGAAAAACATTCAGTACTGAGAGCGTTAGGACACACAAGCAAATAATGCATACATAATTGCTTATACCTATACTATATATGATATACAATATATATATATTACATATAAATAATAAATACAAAATATACCAGCTACTGCATGGAAGATGGACGCTACTTGAGTTCTTGTTCCAGCAGATGCCTACGTAGCATCCATCCATTACTTCGTTTGCAAAGGAGAAAAAGTCATAACCCCTCTTTTTTTCTTCAGTAGTCGAGTAGTCGGGTAAAAGGTATCCTATAATAATCTGTGGCTATCTGTGTACCAAAAAAAATTAAATACTTACCTATCGTCGATTGGGCGTTATGAAACCACTATGATACATACAAAAAATTCAAACTAAAATCGATTCAGTGACCTGCGATAAAGTATTACAGACGTCGGTACATTTATGGGCAGCGATCTACCATTAAGAAGCACGTCTGTATTATTTTAGACAAACTTCAGTCGTAAATGACAATTCGTGACGAGGGGTCAAACTAATAGTGACCAGGGGCACAGAAGCCACGGGAGAGACTTTTTCACCCGCAGTTCAGTATGATATGGTATGACGGATGGAGCACTCGCGAGACGTTATCTTCGCATCTAAGTCGCGGTGTCTAAACAGTAAGCGTTCTATTGCCCACTAATGAGCCGATTTTATCCACACTTGCACACAGGGTGATCTCAATATGGGCATGTGACTGAGTAGTTAAAAAAAAACTATTAATCAGAACCAAGCAAGCTATGATTCGAATGAAATCATTAATAACCAAATCGACTTCATTACGATACCTTACTTTGTCTGTTAGTACCTAAGCTACTATTATAAAGTTGTAGAAATTAAAAGTATGTACATTGAAGATATTATCAAAAAACAAGTGTAACGGATTATTTGAAGGTCACTGAATGGAATTTTTTTTTTAGATTTTTTGTATGTAACATAACGACACATAAAAATGTATCGTTGTGGCTTAATCAACTTAAAATGGCTAAACATATTTCAACTATTTTTGGTACACGGGCTACTTTACTGGGCATCCGAAGAGTGTTATAAGATATTTTTTATCCATTGACGCTGAAGCAAAAAAGAGGGTTATGATTTTTTCCTTCGCTGCGAACGAAGCCGCGGGCGCGTTCTAGTATAAAGATGTTGAGTTTTAGTGTTTGTTGCCTTTAATTTGATATTGCCAATGTTTTGCCTATGTTAACAAAATGTCTGGTTTGCCGATTTTCATTTCTTTTGACGTATGAAAATTCATATGATCTTTCGTTAGGTCTATTGAACATCATTCTTTGATTGTCATTTGCAATAACGTTGACTGAATTTCTTCGATACCTTAATTTAATACCGTGTCGCTTAAGGCACAAGTTAATTAGGAATCTACAAACAATCTTAATGGTTATTCTATTAAGACCGTAACTACAGATTCTTAAATAATGTAAACAAGATTGCTACTGCCGAACACAAGGTGCATGCAATAATAAGGTCTAAGCTTTATGATGACAAGAATTGCTGAAGTACTCGTAAATTGAAATATCTTTTACCCATGTGCGATACTTAAATCAGTAATTTGCAATAAACATAAAAGTTTTACGGAGGTTCGTAGATCAAAATAGATTGCACGCGGCGTCTAATCTTACCTAGGATCGCCATGTTTTCTGCGTAAATCATGAAAAATAAATGCATCCTATATCACTGCACAAGACGCGGGAATCGAACCCGAGACGGTAGGTTTCAAAGCGCGCGCCCCGCTGCGCGCGAGCGTTCGCGACATGCGCCTACCAGGCGAGCAGCGCCGCGCAGCGTGAGCCGGCCTTTAAACCGCTGATGCTGTAATAAATCGTATTTTAAAACCTCCCCCCCCTCGTCTCTGCCCGCCTGGTACATCGGCTGCAACTATTTCAAGTTAAATGGACCAAATAACTGCTTTGATAGCCAAGCCGGACTGTCCGGCGGCGTTTTAACGATTTTTCGCGAGGAAATCTCCGTTTTCGCTGAAATTATTTTTATTGTTTTCACTGCGGTCGCAATGCTTTATAACGGTTAGTCTCATTTGTTGTTTTCCGCGTCATTAAATTCCTCCAAGCTTTACGCAAGCTACTATTTTATAGCTAGTTTATTTAGTGAACTAAAGCTCTGTAAGAATAAGTGCTATAAGCGCAGGGACATCCTCCAAATATTCCACGACCCAAATATCGCTTCAGTTGCAAGGCCGCGTCGCCGCAATGCCGCTCTTTGTAACGGATTCGCACCGCTTTCCTCATGGCGGAAAACTAGGGTATCAAAATGACCCACTACATAAATATTTTAGTATGCCAAATTTCCTTTTGCTAACTTAAATCAACGTTTAGAGCAACGTTTTCAACGGTACACATTTCAAACTCAAACGTAATATATACAGTGTACGAAACTAGTAAACAAATCAGGTAATTACCAGTTAAACAAAGCAGTGTTACCGACCGTTACATTCATCTAGTGCGTTTTCAAACGTTGTTCTAAATCGCGAGCTGGCGCGATGGCGGTCGCGGTGAAAAACGTCCGGCGGTCCGGCTAACGATCGTGTCCGAGCGATGTGGACGGGCAAAAATAGCTAGATGTCGCGTAGAGTTGTTGGTTAACAAACCGGTGCAGATTACGTCACTGACAAATCATTAAGGGACAAAGTGATTTGATTGACGTGCCAGAAAATCTGTGATATGCAAAGTCAATATCGAAAAATTTATCTTATGGAAAATATGCACGTAATCCCTTTTTTATACATAGTAAAATTAGTCTTATTTGGTTAAGTCTGGCTTAGTCATAAACCAAAAATTCTTCAAAAAACTTTGCGTTCAGAGGCCTCCAAAACACTTAAGATTGTACGAGAAAAAAATAATTTAATGTAAGAATGCAGTGTATATGACACTGTGTTTTTTTTTAGTATTTAAAGTATAGATAAACGTAACATTGATAGTAATAGCAAATATCAGACATTAAAGTTCCTATGTTTTTAATTTAAAAAAAATACAGTGAAATGACACTTGGAAACATTACAATATACTCGTAGTTGATATCGATACATTTGTATTGGCCTCAACGCCCTAATGAAACTATATTTTTGCCATTAAAAGGTACTATGTTTTCTACCGATCATTAACGCAACTAAAACCAACAATTACACTTGGCCACATTCTTATTACCAGACGCGTAGCAGCAGCTTTTGACAATTATAGTACTAGGGTTACATCAAACCGAATAAAATTCATAGCAACAGTTTAGAGACTACAACGGTACTAGGCGCCCAGCTGCGTCTTTCGATTGTAACTACCAGGAGCTCATACTTAGAAGTGAATATAGACGATAAAGTTCCAACGATACTGGGCACGAAGCGGGATCATCAGACAGTCAACTTACCAGGAGAACATACCTTGGTAAAATCTTTACTATTTTAAAGTTGTAAAAGTTAAATGTCGCATTGAAGATATTTAAAAATAACTAGAAGGCGCCCGCAACTTCGTTCGCGGAGGAGAAAAAGTCATAACTCCTATTTTTTTCGACAGCGTAGTCGGGTAAAAAGTATCCTATAACTATCTTGAGATACCCAGCTATCCGTGTATCAAAAATAGTTGAAATCTGTTTAGCCGATTTGGCGTGATGAAGCCACAACGACACATACATACATAAAATCCAAAAAAAATATTTTTCGTAACAATCATTTTTTTGAAAATATCTTCAACGTAGAGACATTTCAATTATACAACTTTATAATAGTATAGAAGTGATACGGACTATTTGAATGGCACTGAATAAATATAGGTATATTCTTTATTTTTCTATATTTTTTGGTAAGTCTTTGTGGCTTCACCAAAATAGTTAAACGGATTTCAACTATTTTTGGTACACGGGTAGCTAAGGATCTACAAATCGTTATAGGATACTTTTTAACCGACTACGCTGAAGAAAAAAACAGGGTGTGATGACTTTTTTATCCTCGGCGAAGGAAGTTACGGGCACCTTCAAATAAAATATGATACGTTACCAGGAGCATAGAAGCGACTTTCGACGTAGTAAGTACCAGGAGTGCATAAAGCACCACTAATCGTATCTATTCAGTTTTCTGTTGATTTTGATCTGTTGATTTGGTTTGATAATGATCCTTAACCAGGATGGATGGATGCAGGTTGCGCAAGTCCAGCCGTGGATCGTTGGTTCAAATAATTCACTTCGTCAGCGGAGGATAAATAAATCATAACCCTCTCTTTTCTTCAGCTTAGTTGAGTAAAAATATCCTTTACGATCTATGGCTGGTGAAAGCTGGAAAGTATTCCGAGATTCAAGGAACTTTCAACATGTGGTTTAGAGAAACACTAGAAAGAGTATGCGAAGTCTCCGCTAGCTCGTGGACCCTGCGCTACCGGGGGGGGGGGGGGGGGGGGGGGGGGGGGAGAACCAGATAAGTTACCTCAATATTAACACGTTGCTTGGTTGCACACATACTTATACACACGATACGCCCCATGCAACTTTAGTAATCCCACAGATGCTCACAGCATCGCCCTTATAACTTAGGTACAATGAGCATAAAGTAACAATGGGATGATTCTCTACTTAAATCCTATTCTACATATATCCTTTACAAAATAGCATTCACAGTTTGACTCTGACCTCAAACCCCAAAAAAATATTCAAAACATAACCCTGGGAAATTATGTTTTGTACACCGGTAATGCTCATAGCAGCTAACGTGTGTTAACGGAGATACAGCCGATAAAAGTCAGACAAGGTTTCTTAAAATGTTAAAAATTGTATTACTGGTATTTTTTACCATCATTTCTATGTTGATCTGATCACTCATCAATATCAACATCTTGGAAAACCTATGACCCCCTGGCCCTCAAACGCGACGATGTCCCCTTATAATATAAAAAAAAAAACTAGTTTCTGCCCGAGACTGGCTGCCTTAGATTCGATTATGTATATGTTATGGGATTAGGGTATTTTTGCGAACTTAACACGTTAACAGTGTCCATACAAAATGTTGAATTTCGTCGTAAGTTCATGTAAATTTCTTTAATCACACGTCCATACTCCTTCCACATATGGGTCACTGAGAAACGAACAGATACGCGCTCGCAGTACAATATCTTTCAGAGTGCTGCTGTCTAACTAATAATATTATTAAATCTGAATCCATACTATAATATTATAAATGCGAAAGTGTGTCTGTCTGTCTGTCTGTCTGTTACCTCTTCACGCTTAAACCGCTGAACTGATTTGGATGAAATTTGGTATGGAGATAGTTTGAGTCCCAAGGAAGGACATAGGCTACTTTTTATCCCGGAAAAATGCCCTTATCCGCGATAAACGAATTTAAGGCGGACGAAGTCGCGGGCAGAAGCTAGTTGTCTATATTATCATCACTATGGAATGAAGTTAGGAAGTGAATCATATCTCCCACTATCAAGAATATAAGTGACCCATATGTGGGGCACGGACTTGTAGAGGTAGTTCGTCGTGACCCATATATGGCGCACTGGACTGTGAACCTAAAATTGGCATACGTTTTTTTTATTTGTCAATGACTACGCAAATTAAGCGAAAGTCAATATTAATTATTATTTTGCTCGCAGAGGCCGTAAAAGTCGGTTTTACCGGGTGTCCATTACTGTTAATTACCAGGCGCGCAGCGGTACGCGGCGTTAGCGTTAGAAAGTGCGCGTAATCGCGCGAATAAATCGCAAACTCTGCTTATTGTTTCGCGGACCGGCGTTCAGGTGCCGCTGGGGTAGCGACAGCAGGAAGATGCGAGCTCAATAATATGGAATATGCATGAATTTTTATTTTTGCTTTATTAAAAACTCATTCATGTAACAAACATAAGAGAAAAATAATTTTCCGAATAACTATAAAAATAACTAAGATATAAGCCATTAAACATTTCATTCTATCTCTTTCTAGCTAAACAGACATTAATATGGAGTTTATATGGAGTTTATATGGCCGGAGTGCACTATGACGTAACAGTACATGTCGGACCTCTCTGTCAAATTAGTAGGTTAAAATGCCTATTTCTAGCGTATTACTTCACAAATTTTAATTTGTAATTTATTTTTTTGTAATTGTTTTTACGCCATTTTCATATTTAGTTAAAAAAATCATGCATGTACCCTAGTATTTGTTATTCCATGTCTCGTAAGTATTTTTTCTTTAGACACAGAGAAAATAACTGACGAGTCAACCCTTAAACATTTTAAAAGTTAATATTTACCCTCCACTATTGGTCAGATTTTTACTTCAAATAAAATGTTCATTTTATTTCATCTTTACGGTACACACAGCTGTAATATTGCGCCTGCAGGGGAGCGAGTCCTGGTTCCAGACGCTAGTATATATTCCTCGATCCCGACGGGATCTAGAGGGATTCCTAGCTAGCTCAGGTCGGGAGGCGCCGGAGTCAAACACGAATTTAACTTAACATAACAGCAGAGGGCTTAAGTCTGTTTATTAATCTCTATTGAGCTTTAAACTTACACCTACGACCAAAAGTATGGAAACGTAAATGTTTCCTTAACTATTTCTAGTTTCCACTTATTTATGTGTAATTATAACCAAAAACTTACCTTAGACATTCGAAAAGATTAAAAATATACCCAAAGTGTGAAAAATTATACTATACTATGCCCTATACTAGCCACTAGCCTATGTCCTTCCCCGGGACTCAAACTATGTCCATACCAAATTTCATCCAAATCGGTTCAGCGGTTTAAGCGTGAAGAGGTAACAGACAGACAGACAGACGGACGGACAGACACACTTTCGCATTTATAATATTAATATGGATTGACATTTTTCGGATTTAACCGAAAAATGTCAATTTTAAATACATCAACAAGGAAAACTGTCCATTCAGAACATAGTCGAAAATAAAATCATGTCCCCAAGGTAAAATTGACATATTTGATAGAGTTCGAAAGAAATAATGACCTTTGTATTAAATTTGGTTATAACCAAATTTTCAGCACAGCAAAATTTTGACAAAATTCATTAACCGACTTCCAAAAAAAGGAGGAGGTTCTCAATTCGACGGAATGTTTCTTTTTTTTTTTTTTTTATGGATGTTCACCGATTACTCAGACTATTTGACCGATTTCAATTTTTTATTGTTTTATAGAAGAAACTTTCTAGTTAGTCCCATTTAATTTTGGTGAAGATCTGATGATGGAATCCATGAGGAATTGAAGGAACTCCTCAAATATTGTAGGCATACATATAGCGATTTTGGTATTATAAGAAACATAATAAGCATTTAATTTAATTTATTTAATTAATTATACAAAACATTTGTGCTTTAACAGCTATTGCCAAAACAACAAAAATTTAAAGTTAGTAGATTACCTTATTTATATGTACATAAAAAGTTCGTCCATTCACACTATCGAGCTCGCAGGCATCTCTCGTTCAGCCACTCTCTTACATTTTGACATTAGTCGCCCAATCGCACTCGCAAACAGGTCACAGTGCGGGGCTGCCTCAGAAATTTGCATTCAGAAAGTGTAAATTGGTGAAGTGGAACTGATGCAGAAGACCACAGAATGCCATCGGAACTCCTCAATGATAAATGATTTACGGTTGGCGACAAATTATTGATTAATTTAGCTAAGCAACTTCATAGTCACAAATTTAAATGTGCCATCGTGTCACAACTTACTAAAATCGTCAATTTTCAATATTTTACACATTCTTTATATGGCACCGACGCCAAAATAAGATTAATTGTATATACTGTATAGATTGAGTATACAAACGGTTACTTGTAAGTAATTTGAAGAAACTGAATTATGTCGTTATTTTTTACTTTTTAGTTTTTTTTGGAGTCGGTTTTTTTTTTTTAATTTTATTTATTTTACACTTTTTTTGAACGGTATTATTTTTGGTCAACATACAAACATAGGTTCTTAAAGGGTCGGCAACACGCACGTAATGCCCCTGGCGTTGCAAGCGCTCATAGGCTGCGGTGACTGCTTAACATTAGGCAGGCCGTACGCTTGTTTGCCACCTTAAGGTGCGTCCACATTTGTATCATTTGCCCGTATCAGATCATCGTCGCGTAGCATGATCGCGTGTCACGATCACGCGTTTGGACGTTGCCCCGATCCGATCACTCGAAATCCATTTGCTACGCGTATCACACACTTGTATCGGAAGAGTGCGGCATTATCGGCGCGCCGACAGTGAGCGTCCAAGCAGCGCGATACGCAGTCATGCTACGGCACGGTGATCGGATACGAGCAAATGATACAAGTGTGGACGCACCTTTAGTAGTATAAAAATAAATGATCAATTCCATTGGACGATTTTCCATATGTAAGTACTTAATGACAGTAAATCCCCCTAACAGCTAAAGCCCTTTTCTCCCTTTCAATATCGAAGTCATCATCAAGGACGTCTGTGACTATATGACCTAGATATTTAAACTTATTAACTAGTTTGAGAGCGACTCCGTTCAACATGACTGTAGGTACAAACAAGCAGGAAATCTACAAGGGAAGCCGAAGCGTATCCATTTACCCATATTTATAGAAAAACCGGCCAAGTGCGAGTCGGACTCGCGCATCGAGGGTTCCGTACACATTATACGCTACAAACTGCCGTATCTATGAAAATCCAGTGTTAGCAGATCCCTGCTGCTGATATAGACAGACAGACATGAAATTATACTGTTTTTAGTATTGGCTGTTATAGCGGCAACAGAAGTTACATTATCTGTGAAATTTTCAACTACAGTCTAGCGAAGACGGTTCATGAGATACAGCCTTGTGACAGACAGACAGTTAGACAGACAGACAGACAGACAGACAGACAGACAGACGGACAGCGAAGTCTTAGTAATAGGGTCCCGTTTTACCATTTGGGTACGGAACCCTAAAAAGGTGCTTATAAGCCTTTCCTTGGGCAACCCGGTGGGAATCGGCTTATATGGACGCCACGCCACTGCAAACTAGAGGTAGGTAGTTTTAAGGCCGAGCCTTTTTCTCCCCTGCGAACGAAGTTGCGGGTAACGGTAAAGGTTATATAGGATACTTTTTAACCGACTACGCTGAAGAAAAAAGTGGGGCGATGACTTTTTCTCCTCCGCGAACGAAGTTGCGGGCACCTTCTTGTTCCATATAAGTATATTGCGTTTCTGATAACGTCTCATAAGTAAATAATATAACACCGTATTCTGAATTTTTGATATAACAGTTTATTGGCACTAAAAATGGGTAGTTTCTGGGAGAAAATAAATGCTTAGTTTCCATGCAAGTATTAAGAGTTAATATCGCTCGCCAGATGTGCGATCCGTTACTTCGGACTGGAGTTCCTGTTCCCGAGCTATTTTATAGCTGCATTATTTTACGACAAACTGCTGTACACTCCCTATTTATTATATTTTTCATCTTGTTTTAAATATTAATAACTGTAAAACTAAGTACTAAGGCAGCATGATCGGCGCAGAGTGTAACCAATAAAAAATAAGCTTTAATTTTTTGCTTGTTTAATATTCCTGATTTGCGACTCCTACTTTGTTTGCCTAATCTCAATTCCTCGATAACTCGTTTTGTATACGCTCCTGAAATCCGCTGCGCCCCTGGTACCTGTTTGTTTCCGCGTAAAACTTTAATTAACCAATAAACATGTCGCTCGCGGTCCCGTCTTAAATTAGCCCCCGGCGAAAATTGCGATACACAGCCTCCGTCCTCTGGCGCCCTGGTGCGTCGAAGGTTTGGAATAGTTGAGACGAGTTTAATTTTAAGCCCTTGGCTCAAAAATGTACGATTAACGGAACCATTAAAAGTTAGCATAAATGGAAATAATAAATTGACCCTCAAAATACTAACTTGACAGATAATTAAATTAAAAGCGCGGAAAAGCTTTTAGGAGTGTACACATAACCGTCTTTAAATATTATTGTATCCATATATCACAGTTTACTTCTGTAACAGTTAGACTGTATTTTCAAATAAACATAAAATACAACAATTAAGGAAAAAAATACAGTCACACTTGATCGTTATTCAATTTGTTTACCTTGAGAATGTGTTTCGTACTTGTATGTCATCACATCAGGTCATCACCGGCAACACGCTAATCTAAGAGTTTGGTTTTACGACGTTAGCGATTTTCGGACTACTCAAAGGTGAACTTTGAGTAGACACACCTGTTTCAGTACTTGGACAGAGATTGATTTGTGAGCTGTATCTTCACGAACTAAGAAAATCTAATTGAAGAATGAATGAAATCAAGTCTATACTATTTCTAGAAGGCGAGGCGCCCGCGACTTCGTTCGCGGAGGAGAAAAAGTCATAACCCTTCTTTTTTTCTTTAGCGTAGTCGAGTAAAAAGTATCCTATAACCATCTGGAGATACCCAGCTACCCGTGTACCAAAACTAGTTGAAATCCGTTTAGCTGATTTAGCGTGATGAAGCCATAACGACACACATTTCATTTTTACAAATTTATAATAGTATAGATAAAGTTACAAAAATGAAATGTCTGTACGTTGAAGATATTAAAAAAAATGTAACGGACTATTTGAAGGCCACTGGATCGTAAATATTTAGTTTGAATTTTTTGTATGTTTGTTTTGTCGTTGTGGCTTCATCACGCTTAAATGGCGGAACATATTTCAACAATCTTTGTTTCACGGGTAGCAGGATATCCTCACTTGGTTATAGGCAAAGTATTTTTTTATCCTTCTACGCTGAAGACAAAAATATGGGTTATGATTTTTACTCCTCCGCGAACGAAGTTGATTTTTCTTTATTCAAAGTAGAATTCTAATTTCAAAGTACCTTCTACTTTTTTAATAAAACAATTTAACGGATTATATCGCGTTTATTATCTTATTTAAGTTTCGGAAGCTTTTCAGCTTTCCACGGTCACGGGTTGACTGAGAAAAGATATATGTACATGTACCCGTGACCATGAAAAGCTGAAATGATTCCGAAACGTCGGGAACTCAAATGAGATAATATACCTACGCGATATAATCCGTTAAATTGTTTTATTTAAATGAGTAATAATCGCAGAAACAGAAGAAAATATTATACCTTCACTTTGAAATAAGAATGCTGATATGCGAGTACTATTGCGCAAAGTACTTGAGTGGTTATAAAGGCGAGTATCTATCAAATATCTTGATGCGGTTATGAAGTTTTGTACATGGTCCTAGTTTGTCTATCTTCCTTAAATCTTCACTCACTTGCTCAAAGGTTAACTAGAAGAGATCCCTAATAGGGATAAATTCACCTTTGTAAAGTGTTTACATACTTACATACATAAGTTTTATGACGTTGTATGAATCAAACTGCTTCCTTACATTTGATACTTATCGAAAACATCGGAGGCAATTTGTTGATACTAGACCGTACTCCACATAGAGTGATTTATGAATGAATGAATTACATTATTTCGAACATAACTACGGTTCAAACCAAAATCACAAGCACGTTAGTAGATATTATGCAAAAGGAAATTAAAGATAAGAAAGTTAAACTAGGCTTTTCTTATTTATGTAGTATACCAACATGTCCGTATAGACGTTTTGACGTTCCATATTACATAAAAGACAACAGGGTCCATATAAATTATGTATGTACACTACTACAATAAAGAAGTGCATTGTTTTTTTTTAGTTTAGCTTTACTAAGTTACTTAATAAGAAACCTAAGTACAAAGTTTGACGAACACTACGAGTTTCTTTCATATCATTAGGGCAGTCATCAAAAGACACTTGGTGATATATAAATACATACCAGGGCCACATAAATGGGTATAGCTTAAGTTTCATCTGGAGCTATGTCAATTTGGCGTTTCTTTCGAGCGAGTTGGAGGGCACGCCGAGGGGGGAGGGGGGCTAAGGTTGACAAATGGGCCGCTCCGAGCATCCGCGAGCGATACAATCGGTGCGTTGCTTACTGTGCTCCGTTGTAGGAAAAAAACAGGGTTGGCAACTTGGCATCCGTTCGATGAATTTCTATTGAGATTATCATTTATTTTTTTACTCAGGTAAAGTCCTACAACTTTGGTTATGTAGAAAATGTATTTTGATTATGCGTCAGCAATCTTGCGTTTTTACGGGAGGAAAAGTAAGTATTCCTCTGCCTATGCCAAAATCATATCGTGGTGCTATTCCGTTGTTTCGTGAAAGAAGGATAATATATATATAATTTTGCGCTTCCGTGACGTGTGTTCTAATAAAAGTTTTATTTTATGTAACAATTTTTAGTACAATAATGGGGTGATTTCGAGTTTTTATTAAGGTGTACTCGGTTTCGAAACCACGTTATTTTACCAAAACTTGTACAAGTACAAATGGCTCTGAGATGCCACAGAGTGTCTAATATCGGTGCATTGGTTGGCTAAAAGATAGTGAGTGTTTATATGACGTTTGATAAATTGGAATTAAGAGTCTTTTTTTTAAACTACCTCAAATTCAAAATTACTGAATAAATAAATGCACTAAAGTCAACTTGGGGTAACAACGTAGTCTACAGTAAGCTAAAGACAACGCTAATTACTTTTTCCTCTAAAGTAAAAAAAATATTTTTAAAAAATCTGGACGAGTTTACTGATCAAATACTTCTTCGCGTAACTATAAAATAAACCAAGCATAATTTTTATTAGCTAGTGGCCTGGAAAGTTTAGAATATTTTCTCCCTTATTTATGACTGTTTTAAGAGATGGACCCTATAGTTCTTCTTATGCTAAAT
Organism: Hedya salicella; assembly: GCA_905404275.2. Classification (NCBI taxonomy): domain Eukaryota; kingdom Metazoa; phylum Arthropoda; class Insecta; order Lepidoptera; family Tortricidae; genus Hedya; species Hedya salicella. The sequence goes on along the minus strand of FR990113.1, from coordinate 21,165,406 downwards.
AATATAAATGTACATTTTCATTTCAGTAACTTTGTTTTAAGTACTTTGGATGCACACTATGCACAGTGGCGGATATCAACCAGAGACAACAGGAAATTGATATCCGGATCCAGAATGCCCTAAGATGCTCAGCAGGCGTTTTTAAATTTCTAACGTCCAAGCTTATCAGCAGAAGAACCATAACGGTTATAAGACCGATCTTGGATGCGAGGCACGTTAACCCTAAAAGAGAAAGACAAGCTTTTAGTGACAGAAAGAAAGATATACAGGAAGATTCTGGGACCCGCAAAAACAGATGATAATCTGGAGAGTTCGGAGGAACATCCAAATTGAATAGCTGGTCTGGTCTGAGCCCAATATGATAGGCAAAAGCAAATCTGCGAAACTCGCGTTGGCTCGGCCATGTTGACATCCCATCATTATTGACGATGCCGTGCTCACAAACGGTATTGAATCTTTAAGTCTAAGGAGAGACTGTATAGTGGGCTGCGTGCCTAGGAATTGTTCAACATGATGCCTTCAGCCACCTTCTACCATCGCACCGCTCGCCATCGGCAGGATATTCATCTTCATCCACACACCTTGGAACCAAAATGGTCGCGCACCATGCGGTATCAAATTTTCTACCGCGCACACTCCGAATGTGGAATGACCTCCCTGCCGCGGTTTCCCCTGGAGGTTACAGTATCGGGTTCTTCAAGGGGGAGTGAATAGGTTCTTAAAAGGTCGGCAACACGCACATAATGCCACTGGCGTTGCAAGCGCTCATCGGCTGCGGTGACTGTTTAACATCAGGCAGGCCGTACGCTTGTTCGCCACCTTAGTATTATGTAAAAAAAATGTAGAGAGAATGGAAAAGGACCATGCAGCCAAAAGAGTTTGCCTGGGACATACTAGTAGGCGACGTCTGTTCGAGCGATCAAGTTATTACTGGAGTCTGGAGGGACATGTGCCAGCTTTGAGGAGCCAATTTTGATTGGCGACGAGTTGCACAGAATGGAGCAGAAAGGCGCAGCTTGGTGTCGGCGGCCAAGATCCACTTTGGGTCATTGAGGCAGCGTAGTAAGTATGTACACTTTTATTCACATATAATTGTGAACAAATTGTAAGCAAACAAGCTAGTACTATTTATATTATTTTTCACTTACTCATGTATTACTACTACTTTTAAAATAAATATTACAACCAATTTCGTCGATAAATATTACCGCAAAGTTTTATTGCAATCAATGTTTTATTTATTTGCATCAGTGACAACCCTGAGCCACGCGTCACTGGACTCGTCCCAGCGTGCCATTACTCACTGTCGGCCGCCATTTTCGAGGCGCCACGCCCGCTACGCTGCTACGACGCTACGGCGTAGCGTTCCCGTAACGGTATCTCCTTGCGATTCTTGTTACCCTAGTATTTCGGAGTTAATTGTAATCCTGGTACTTGACAATTACTTGCAATGAGTTTTCGAAACTTTGAAATTACGTATCTGTGTCTCTGCTTCGTTGTTAAGGAATTAAGATTTTCCCGTGGCTCGTTCTAAGTATATGGGTACAGACTTGGCATTTTTGTTATGAGTCAGTCTGTCAATCTGCTGTTTTGTTATGTTTAAAAATAGACAGTGGATAGATTAGGCCTTTTCTTCTTTGCCAAATACCTCAAAGCATTTTATTAGAAAAAAAACTTTACTATAATTGAAATTTCCTACAATTTTAATCATCTTAAAATTAACTCTAACATCCAAACCCGTGTTACATAAAACTCACGAAGTTGCAAAACTATCCAGTGTTTGCGCAATCTTTCCAAAGTTATTTTCTCTCTTGCTGCATAATTCGATTTAAATGGAACGGATAGAGTTAGCCACTTTCTTAAAAGCAAGATTTTAAAGCATAGTTATATAGATATAATGTAAAGTGATTAATATAAATTATATGACTATTCTATTGGTATAATATTAGTTATACATAACTCTGCTCTTGGCGTATAAAAGAAAATACATCAAGAAAATATGATCATACTTTTTTGATTTATTTTAAGTTTTGTAAATTTATCAGTCACATAGCATCCCAGACGGTATTGTGTGCTACTAGGAATATATAATTTTATTTTGTACGAATTAATTTTAAGGAAGTAATAGGTAGTCTTTATTTGGAATTTTATAAATAGTGGACTGTCAATAATGGTGATTGTTATTAAGAGCCTAGAGTGTCCCACTGCTTGGCAAAGGCCTTCCTCTCATTCTTCCACGAGTCCCGGTCTCGGGCAATCTCCTGTAATAAATTTATATATAAAAAAAAACATTTTTATATTTATATTTGTACTTCCAAGAGTCGTTTATTGATTGCTAAGTTACTGAAAGTACTGGCACACACCATTCCACACACTATTGTGTGCTACTAGGAGCGCATAACAAGGACGGAGGCGAATCAATTGTAACTACGAGTAGTACCAGGCGCTTAGAACCTTGGTTGCGCTCAACAGTAAACTTGTGAGCTACTAGGCTCCCATATGTCAATCCAACCATCTAGCTGTACTGGGATATCAGAAATGGCAAGTTTAATTGATGTGACTTTGTTTTATTAATATTTGTAGTTTGTCAATATTATTAATGCATTCGTTCATTAACTAAATCTGCTCTTACGAGTAAAATAATATTTATTTTTATGAATTATATTGATGTACCAAGATCTGATCATTAATTGGATTTTTTTATAAATCTCCCGTAACTGGTAAATTAAATAAATAGTATGAAATAGAAGGTTTATTTCTATTTATATCAGTACATCTAAGACTCGTTTATTGGTCGCTTATTTGTCAACATTGTTTCAACGACCATTTACCAAATCAGCACGAGTAAATATAATGAAATAATATTTCAAAAAATTAATCGTAATTCGATAAATTACAGAATGTACCAGGCGCACAACATCCCAGAGAGTATTGTGTGTTACTAGGAGTCCACAACAGGGATGGAGGCGAATGAACTGTAACTTGTAAATAAATACCAAGCGCTCAGAACCGAGGGCGAGTTCAACAGTAAACACGTGAGCTACTAGGCTCCCTGGCCCCTATTTCATAAACGTGACAGGTGACAATTGACAACGACAATTCGACGTACATTGCTGGGTCGCCGCGTAAGTGTATGCCTGGCATCATGATGGAGAAGTGATGTATGCCGACTTGTCGTTGTCAACTGTTACCTGTCACGTTTATGAAATAGGGGCCTGATAGAAGTGTAATCATGTACGAGTAGTTGTATAAGGTTACCAGGAATGGCAAGTTTAATTAATCAATATGACTTTCTAATAATAATTGACAACATTTCATATTTCTAAGTCACATTAAATCGAGACCAATCTTGTTAAAAATCTATTTTGAAGGAACCTAAAAACATTTTTTTTATATAATTTTTGAAAATATTCGGGAAAATGTGAAGGAAGCATACGATGCTTTAAATGACGTCACCAGCGGGATATGTGTCAGTCACAACGCCCAAGAAGAACAGCTGTACAAACAGCAACACACTTACATCTCTCTTAAATCTGTGGGACTTATGACAATGTCGATAAGGTCTACCGATGGTCAGTTAAGTTAAGCTGATGGTACAATTTCAATAGTAAATCTGCGGTGTGACTGTCACTTAATGCTCTTTTAGAATGAGATTGATTTTCTTATATGAACACGGGATACAAAATGCGGTAATATTTCCTTTTTATCCTCTATTTGATTTCAGTGGAAAATAGCCTGGTTAAAAAAGGTTGCAGGTGCCAAGCAAAGGGACAGTATCGAGCACTGCCACATTTACCTTATCCGGGCAATAAAATAACTAAATTTGCTGTTGCGAGTAAAATATAATATAAAAAATTCCAAGAGCCGTTTAATGATTGCTTAGTTGGATACATTCCTGGATGTACTAGTCACACAACAACTCACACAGTATCGTTTGCTACTAATAGTTCATAACAGGGATGGAGGCGAATCAACTGTAACTTGTACCGCGTTCAGAACGCCGTTCGAGTTCAACAGAAACATGTGAGCTATTAGGCTCCCAGATGTGACTCCAACCATCTAGCTGTATTACGATACAAGAAATTTGCTACTTTAACACGTTCTCTGTCCCGGTGCCGCCAATGCTTGGGTGAAGCAATTGCTTGTCAGGCGTCCATGCCTACACTGTGGAGTTACTTCTCCATATTGGATGCGCATTTGGACTTATCACATTGCCTAAGATCGTTTTGAACGGCGACAGTGAACGTGTTAATTGATATTACTTTAATATTCTCTTCTGTTTCCACGATTATTACTCATTTAAATAAAACAATTTAACGGATTATATCGCGTATCTCATTTGAGTTCCCGACGTTTCGGAAGCTTTTCAGCTTTCCATGGTCACGGCTTCACTGAGAAATGATATGTTTTCGTCTGTCAAAGTTACAATTTGTGCGAACTACCCACTTAGAAAAAACAAATAAAGGTGTACATACATGACAGATGGGCCTAATCTGTAAAGACAGTTACACATGTGCCAGAAGGGCTTAATTATTCCATTTTAATAATTTACCAAGCAGCATTTCACAAAAGAGGCGTATTGAGGAGAAAAGAAACGCTGCAAAGAAAAACTCCCAGACTATACTATGTGCTCCTTCACCCGGGTCGATACACTGCGTTTCGTTTGAGCAATGTTTGAAAGACCATTTATAAGCTGGACCGGTGTGGTACAGCTAAGGATGCGGAAACCATGCGAAGTAGAGAACAAAATGCCAGAAAGCAGACCCCGGGGTCCTAAGGCTGAGGACGCAGCCGGGAAAACCGTGATGTTTTTTTTTTATTGTTGATGAAAATTATGCGAGATTATGATGCCTTCAAGAGGTGCTGCAGAGGTATCAAAATATTACTTTCATTCGAGGGAGTACAGTCGGATATGTAGCTGTTAAAAGAGAAAACATTTTGTTTCTGTTCGTTCTTAAATGATCTTTATTTCATTGATAAAAAATATACAGAATATACAGTATTTGATTGTTACCACATGACAGTTCTGAGAAACTGTAAATGTTTGGTTAAATGCTGTGTTACACCTGAGCACAAAGTTAAGTCAAAAATATATAGGTACGGTCACGGCGACTATTTCTGAAAACGAACATAATATAGAGGAAATTAAATGTAAGGATTGTGCTGACTCTGAAATTTCTAGCAGATTTTTTTTATTTTACATAATATAGTATAAAAAAGAGTGAATCCACTTCTTATCTAAATCCCGCTTTACACAACAAGTTTTTGACAACACCAACCTCACTTCATTAAACTTTTTAAATGGAGAATAGACTATAATTGAGATATTGACTTTTTTTCTGTGTTAGAACGACCTCTCAATAATAGAAACATTGGTAATAAACTCCTTCAATCTCATAAAAACTCAGCGAGATACGACAATGTTAAAATCTCATTTTTGGTCTTTCCCAAAAAACGCTCCATACAAAAGCCTAGCTTAGCCTAGTAATGCCTAGTATGGGGAAATTATGAACATTGTTCTGCAGCTATGTTAGAATTAAAACTTGCGTTTATCGGAACGGTTTAATAACAAAAGTTACAATACATTTCATAGGTTATTCTATGGTATTATTAGCTATTAATATTTTCATACTTCAAAAATCTGTCAAGCTACACGTAAGGTATCGAACTCAAAATGTATTTTTTTAGTATTTCTGTCATAGAAACTACTATTTCACTTTTTTATTTATTTGAGTAAAGTCGACATCCCAATCTATTGTGTGATAGTATATCGTGCTTCTAATAATTTAGTAACAGAATATGTATGAACACTTGTAAAAATGTACTACTAGGTATTGGTGTATTGCTCAGTCCGTCTGGATAACCATGTTTTCTGCTAGAAGACGAATTTTGCGAGATGCAACATTCATGTTCAAATTGACGGTTTAATTGGGTATAAGAATTTATAGATTTTATAAAATACACATGTTGTGGTAACTAATAACGAAGAAAAAACTAAGGGACATGAAAAAGTCGATTGACTCATTGCTGTGTCAGGACGAAAGGGGCGACCCAATGCAAAAAAGCTTGAAATAGAAACATTGCTTATATTTAAATTAAACCCTGGCCTTTAGACAGGCTCTGGATATTCCGGGGGATTTTCTGCAATAAAATGTTTGCTTTTCAACGCCACTTTAGTGCTAAGAATTGGAGGAAATAAAACAAAGACATGTTTTTTTAAGGTTTTAATATTTTTTACACAATTCGTAGCATTCATAATGCCGACACTGTCCGTCAGTCACCGCCAGCTGCTATACATCGTATAAACCAGTTCTATCATGTATATTTATATTCATATAATGTGTGCCTCACCGAAATTATACAATACAAATATATAATTAACTTTTTTCTCGAACCGTTTTATAGTAATTGAAACGACTTGACGACGTACAATGTTCTCTTTATACTATATTTACAATAACTTGATGACTTTCAAATCAATATGTATAATGTACATATACATATATAATAAAGAGAAAAATCAAAATAAAATTCTCCAATTAATACATTAATATCTAACAACTATTATTTAAGATTTTTCTCTTAATAAAAATATATTACACGCAACAATAATAATAATAGGGGAATATCAACAAAGGCAGGTTGCAAATGATACCGAATATTATTTAATACTGAAGTTGACTGAACAGAAAATATAATACAAAGAAAGGACATGACGTGTAATTTATTTGATGATATATTTACAAAAGTTAACAAACCCTTTTACTAAAATGAGACTAGACAGTGTGGTTCTACTGAGAGAGTACTTACGCCGGCGTCACAACTAGCTGCTAGTCCACTTGTCAGACATACATATCATCTCTCTCTATTTATATAGTACAAAGCGAGAAAGACTTTGTCATGCGACAAAATAGATAGCAGCTAGCTCCAATTTGAGGGGACACTAAAAAGTCGTAATTTTTTAAGTATACTTCAAAGAACCCTACCTCAAATTTTATTAATATATATAATTAGAATTCTTTATAAACAGTATTACCACACTGTCTAATCCAAAAGTCTCATACCAACTGATAGAAAATTCACTCTCTCATCCTTTTTCACAAGCGTCTCAGTAAAATGCCCGGTTTACACGACACTAGTTATCAAAGTCAAAATAATAAGTTATATGCTCTACAAAACATGTGATAGTTGTATTGAACACATTCTATTTGAAATATTAGTTCGATTTCAAACATTTTGTTTTTTAGTTTTAAATCGTAGTGCAATTCATACAATGTTCTCATAAAGTATGAAATATCGTCTTTAAGTCAAGCTGTTAGTCAACTAAAGTCCAATATCTACTCAAGCGGAGTATCCATTTTAAGAGTTATCTACGAATACGGGCATTAGTCGTCTGGAACTTTGAATTAATATAAACAAGACTTATTTTATGGTCACAATGATCTTTGTAGATTGAACTTTAACTCGGATTTAAAGTGTTTTTCTATCGTTGGTAGACTTAACCACAAGTCTGGTAATTACCCTAGGTATAAAGCTTGTTCCGGATAACTAATCCTACAGTTACCGCGGCCAGGACCAATATGACGTTTATCCCGTTCGTATACATGCATAAGGCTGTAATGCGAGCATTACTTAGTGTTCTCATCGTTACACGAATTGTTCCGTTTGATATAATATGATTTTAGTCAATATCAGGAGAATCAGGGCGAAACCAAGGAACCACATCCTTGAGTTCTATAATTTACTGCAGTTTTATACAGCCCTGGTAAAACAAATCTGCTAAAACCACCTCCTTATAGTTACTTTACATATGTTTAGTATTTATACTTAATGACATACTGTAAACACTGATAACCACTTACGTGCTCGTTATTTTGGTTTGAGCTCTATTTATGCTTAAAATAAGAATGATGACATACAACTAAGTTGCGGAAATTACTCAAGTGGCTAGTTACATTTAATACTATAACACTAAGTAAAAAATACTAAACTCGTGTAAACTTGGCCTTAGACATTTTATTGCGTTCGAATTTAACTAATATTGTGTGAGGAAGTAATTTTGCAGAGTTATACCTAGATGTTACACTATATCAGTTAAACAGATGTCAAGTAGCAAACAATTTGTTTATTACTTTATTATATATCAATTTTGTTGTTTGCTAGTTGTTGGTCAGTTTTTTAGATATTACAAATGCGTTCTCTCTGATGTGACTAAAATCCTCAAAATCACTGGTAAAGATTAAAATTAATGGTTTACATTAAAACACGGAACGCAATAGTAACCTATGAGAAGCTCTCAGTCAGTCGAGGGTCACACAGTTTGGTTACAATCTACCATTTTGATATATCTCTACTTAACCTTGTTTTATCCTCGTAAGTTGTACTATGAACGAGAGTCAATATCATGACGAAAGTTGTAGATAGTGCAAATTCAAATCAAGTTTTGATCTCTCGTGTAGTTAAAGAAGGTTTGAAATTCAAAAATGCAAAATTCGTTCTAGGATTTGTGAGGATATTAAGTCAATTATTAAATTGAACTTGTTTTGAGCTGATAGTATTTTTTTTGATGATGAGTATGCGTAGCTTTAAAATCAAATTGGTAGACTGTGCCATTTTCAATAAATACCATTTCTTTGAAGGGTTACAATTAAGAAAGCGCAGATTCACATTTCAAAGAAACCTCGAGCTTTTAGGAGCTTTGCGTTTTTAACTTGTAGACCCCTTGGTCTGGTGAAGGCATATGTCAGGTATCCGCTACAAGACAAAATAGACGTAAAATCTCTTTGTTCAACATCGTAAAATATATTTTTGTCATCGTATACATCGGTTACAAATTGTGCTACATTAATGAACACCAAGGCAAGGTGAAACAATCATACCCGAACCACAATATCATCACAATAGTATATAGATAGGTATATATATCAAAGATATGTATTCAACCTGTAACGCAAAATCACGAAAAGTTTCGTTCGCAATTAAAATTTAGTTGGAGAAATTGACGTTACTAGAAGTACGACTGAGCGTGATGAATAAATAATCGGATGGTAACAGACGCAACATTTCCGGCACGACGGTATCGTGCAAGTTACACAGTAACCGGCGGGAGAATGTAACGACTTGCGCACCGACTGGGACACGCGAGCGCTGGCGCAAGTTACTGGTCGAGCGACTTGCATGGTGTGAATGCGCATTCTGGTTGCAGACCCAGCTGTTCGAATACCCCAGTCCATACACAGTAGGGAGTTTCGAAATCATAAATAATCTATTTATTACATACATAACGCCTTTACAAAAGTACCATATCTATTATCATTCGTCCTCCGCGACCCAGTACTTCCAGTGATAGTTACATTACAACTTACAACTAATCAATTATTTATATTTACGTAATAACAATACACAATTAGCTATAAATATTTATACGATAACTATCAAACCATTTTTTATTGTTACATTCATCGACTTCCTCTATGCTCCGAGTGATAAAACCGTTGGTATTATTTATATTAGGTGATTGCACCGTTTCGTTTAGCGTCCACGTTGTCACTTCGCGTAAATTTACATTTATTTAAACATTAAAGTTGACTTTAAATCTTAATTTAGGAGATCGTATACTGTTTCAAATATTACAAAAATGTTTTCGCTTTATGTACACGTAGCATCCGTTCTCCTGTTTGTTCGTGTCGCACGCGTCACGTTACGACATGTCGCGACACGTCGCGCGGCGTCGCGCGTCCCGCGTCCCGTATCACATGAGGCCACGCTGGTCGCCGAGCGCGGACTCGCACTCGGCCTCGGCCCCGGCCCCGGCCTCGCGCTCGGCTTTGGCGTGCGAAGGCCGAACTGTGCGAGTTTTATTCATGTCTGGAACAATTTACACGGAAATGTTTATCTTCAAAGAGCCGACAGTCACTAAGAAATATGACATGAACCTTTTTGATTTCAAAAGCAACACGTTGTAGATGTTGTTACTCCAATTAAACATTCTTCTGTCTTATTATCCTAGTGTAAACGTATCATAAAATTGGGCGTTACTAGGCACTCATACCACGAGAGTAGCACTTACTACACCAGTACTTATACTTACATGTACAAAGTTGCTGTATGCATTAGAGGTGATGTCCGTAGTACTCCGCGGGGTAGTGCGCGTAGCCCTGGTGGAAGGCGGGGTCCGTGGGCGGCCTGTGCATCATCTGCTGTCCGTCCATCATGTAGCCCATGGTCGCCTCGGGGCTGTAGGCGCCGCTGGGACCGGCGTGTGGGAACACTGCGGGGTAGAACACTGGGCGGTTAATTAAGCTGGCTGTTTATGCTCCTGGTTGGCTATGCGGCCCTGGTAAACAGACGGTAAGGTAAAATAATAATAAAATTATAACAAATTAAAGAAGAAATAGTAATATGAATTTTTGTGAAACATATTTGCATCTACTTAAGCACAAATGAAATGTGGCAGTTACAACGAACGACATTTTTATTCCAGCAGAGCGGTGGCCGGAAGACGAAAGCCATTCCATCCGAAACTTTCAATAGCCCAATTTAAACTCGAGCTACAAGGATGCAAAACAAAAAACGTCCCGAATGTCATTCGGAATCGTAGGAATTCGCTCAATTTTACCACAAAACTGTTATGTCTTCCGATTGCAATATTTCGCTGGGGATTATCAATCGTAAAGTAATGGTGTTCGTCCATTATAGACGGCGATTTCCGCAATCCTCGTGGGGTCTTTATGGTGGCATGCGCCATTGCTCCAGGAGAGTTCGGGACAAACACGCCATCGATCGATGTCTTACCGTTACCCTCATATCAAATAATATCGGCGCACAGGTTTTCTGGGGCCTTTTAGCCTGATAAGTTTTTGTGTCTTTCATTTTCTTTATGAGTCGTCTAGATATCTCGGTTCTTTGAGATTTTGTCAGGACGACCCTAATTGTCGTTATCGTCAGCAGCAGACATGATCGATTATTGTAACTCGTAGCGAAAAAAGTCTGGTGTCACGCTGTGCTCACAACACAAATATCTTTTGCAATGTCAGGAGTAAATTGCAACTTTTAAGCGACACAGCAAAAGTATTGAAAGTGGTCGATATCGAGACACCGGGCCGGTAAACCGTAGTTCCTGCGACGGGACAGCAGGAAGCAATAACGGAGCCCCCGAGGAGTCGGGCGAGCGCCCGTGTTCCAGGAAACTATGATTTAGAACGCGATAATCCCCAGGACGCGTCCTTGATGACGTTATTGTTATGGCTCCACATCAGGCACAATGCAAACTAATCTACGTAACTAACGTAACGATCCAATCGCCTAAAGTACCAAGGTATCAAAATTCTGGCGGCGATGCTGCACTTTAAAACAGGCGCAGTCGACGACATAAAACAGGGGCGAATTCTAAATTTCCCGGCCAGCCAAGCCGGCGGATGTGGCCGCCGCCAAGTTTGCCGACGACGGAAAATGGAAAAATCGGAGGGTGGAAGGATAGATGGAAAATTGTTTTGGCAATGGACTAAAGAAAATGGCCACCGCATTTCCTGTGGTCAAGCCAAAAGGCGCTTTTCCAATCACTATATTATTCGGCGTGCGAGCGAGTCGCGTTTATTATTCGCGGTGCGTGCGCCGGGCGGGCCGCGGCCAGGCGACGGCGACGTCTCAATCAATCGCTTTTTGTTTACGCGCCACCATACGTCAATAATGTATTGTTTGAGGCTCATCTTGAGCGAAAAAGGTAGGTGGTGCCCCGAGTCGGTGGGCCAACGACGGGATACGGTGGTTTATTAATAGGAGCCGAGCAGGCGCGTGTCCGGAGTGGTCGAACAGGTCCGCGGGCGCGGTGCCTACCGGGTGGCTTGCGCGCCCAGGCTCCGTGTTTCAGCGGAACGACGGCGTTGGCTAATGAATTTATTATAAGGGCATAAATTGCTCTCTGATGCGACGCCATTACCGAGCCAGCCTGTAAATTACAATTCGTTCGAGCGCGGCCATCGCACGCTATTTCCGACCGATCGTTTATTGAGCTTTTCGCAAGGATTAAATTGTGTTGCTCCCATCACTCCCCGTTCCGCTCGGCTTATTGAAAACGTGCACTACGAATTAAAAGACGGTACATTTGCGATTTATTCACGAAATTACAGGCAGACAAAAAGGGAGAAAGATCTGTAATCCGGAATAGGCAGGCCCTCGAATACATCCACACATCTAGATAAAGGTACCAGGCGAGCATACATTGGCGATAGTCGCCGGAGGGGCGAGTGATGGATCGCCCGGGACGGGTCAACGAATTCGGACATTATTCTTTTTTACCCTTCTTGCGTTCCCGGCGTTCGCAAGAGTAAGCCCTTTTTCTGCGATGTCCTTTTTTTCCCGGGTAGAATTTTTGTTAGCTGCGTGCGCTCCGGGAACATTCTATGGACTGTGCGCGACCATTACAAAGTAAAAATAGAATTGGCTGTTTGTAATTCCATTCCGTATTGTGGGTAGCGACGGTTATAAAAGGTTCTCGTCATAAATTGAGCCCGTTCAGTTTCTCATTTTATTTTTGCTCGCAACCGTTTCAAGTCGGGCGGGTGTAGGTGGCTGGAGTACGTACGTACTACACAGTTATTTTGTTTAATCTAGTCATTATTTGAAGTGCGCAGCTGAGCCAGGCGGGCCGGGCGCATAACTCGCCGCCGGTCAGCGCTAAAAGCCGGCAAGACGGGCGGCCCCGCGGGACTGCGTTACTCAGGTGCATGCGGCGGCCTGCATACTGTATGAACCCACTCCACTCCGCTTCTGTGGTCAGCAAACTCAATTTTCGACTTCAAAGTCGTTTTCGAACGTGCGGCTTCCAATTTCAAACGCAAGCGTAATGGGTATTGATGGGGGATTGGAATTATTGCCTCGGAAAGGGTCAAACGTGCTACCCTTATTTCTTAGAAGTGGAATTGTGGTCTTTTGATGGTGAGTTTTAAATAGAAATGTAGCTTAGAATTAATAAGTGTACAAGAAATATGTTACCTGCTCTATTTGACTGGTCTATCATTGGCTGCACTATCCTACGTCTCGCGTTGATGAACCTGTAACAAAGAAAACACGATTATTAGATCTGAAAGTACCACAGTGCTTATAAGTAAAACGTGGAGTTTATATGGGAATCAATTATTAGTGCAATATGTTCCGTGTCTGCTGAATAAGTAATCCCCGCCAGGCTGCGCCCCCGGTGCGGTGGATGCATTTCCAAATTAACTGTCATTATGAATTTTGCACGAGTTCCCAGATATTCTCCGATTGCTTTGTGATTCGATTAGTTTTTCACGTAATTATTATAATTACGCTGAAATGTGGATGATGAAACAGGCAAAATGTACGAGTACCTAAGCTTTCAAATAAATCATATGCGAATATTGGATTACGGCGTCATGTTGTGGCGTAGCAATAAAAGCAAGAAAACTAAACCGTTCCGAGACCCAAAACGTTGCTCGATCGTAATAAACATTTGAAATTATCTCCAATTTAAACTTTGTAACGAAATGGACATCGGCAATGTGGAGCCGGGAAGGGCACTATCCCTGTCCCTCGGTAATTACTTACAGCGGAACACGCCGATGCGACTAATGTATTGTTAATATCAAGATTAGTTCATTAACTCTTCATCCGGGCCCTTGCACCCTTTCGCCATGTGTGTTCCGCTTCCAAAACGACGCATCAGCATTAAGGTAGTCTCGTGACTTATGGCTTTTGGTGGAGGCGAATACAAAAACGGTTCATTTTACGACGTTTGGGATCTGTTAAATCGCGCTTTGTATTAATTTTGTTCGCTTTTGTTTTGACTGGGTTTTTCGATTAAGAACACTCTTGAACACACACAATCTGCAGTTACGTACGTTTTACGGATCATTCCGCAAAGCGATACACTGGAGACGTTATACATGACATGTGTTTTTTCTATTTCGCGTCGTGGTATCATCCGATACGTTAAAAACCAAAATATCATAATAAGTGAAATGGCGCGTGTTGTGATGAATGTCCCTAGCCATACAATATTAATGCGACTGTTTGAATTGTCATTGTTCTGAAAGCAGCGACTAGAAATTTAATTTTAATCTCTTTTATCATGTATCACGGGACGACCATAAAGCGCAACTACAAAATGAAATAACAGATCTACAAACGCAACACAGAATTTAACATTTGTATATTATTATTTTATTTCAAACATAATGGGCGACCCCCGATAACCAGGGGCACATAAATCATAACAACTGATCTGGATTTGTTAATTTTGCGCCGCGGGCGGAGGGAGGAAGGGTTATAAAGCCAGGGTGTCAAATGGTCACAGTAATGCTGTGTATGCATTGTCCGATGCACTCAGACTGCACATGCGTCATGATACATCTGTTTTGTATGCAAATTCGACTAATTGTAATGAGATTTAAGCATTACGGTGTCAAACACGACACCCTCCTCGAAACTTATGTTCTCCGCGGGCTTCCCTAGACGTGCGTCGCTAGCGCTCGATCCATTATTATTATTGTGAGATTTCTTTGGCTTTCCCTAAATAGGAAAAGTTAAAAAGGTAATTTGGTTCTGGGGACACGTCCGCCAGCAGCGCCCGACGCATCCAAACGCCTCGGCCGGAGGCTGGAGTCCCGAATAAAATTTAATTTCGACTCTCAAGTTTTTGGATTTTAATTACCTGAAGCCAAATTAAATAACGAGCGAGGGCTCAGTGAAGGAATTCCTAACGCTGAGAATTCTTAGCCTAATGCGCCAGGGGGGAGTAATTTAAAATTTATTGTTTTCTTAAGAATGTGTGACGGGAACGTTAGGTTTATTGCACAAGCCTACTCAGGTTACGGCTGTCAGTCACCCAAATGTAATTATTGCACGCCCCTTTCAAATAAACAATGGCGTATGTCGTGACACGGTGGAATACATTCTCGTATTTACATTGCAAGCGAACCATTCCAATTTGATTTTAGCATGGGCATAGTACCTATCGAATTGCAATCATAGATAAAAGTTCGCATTCGATAGAGTTAAAGTTGTTAATTTTGACAAATCTTGAACGATATCGATTTAAACTTACACGATTTTTACTATAATGTGATTAAATATGATTTTATTTATTCGACGTTTCAGACGTCGCGTTACGTTCATACTCTACTAATAAATCATATTTATCCGCGATTAAGCCCCCTGTGTTGTGTCTTCAAGGATGAATTCTAGGAGCGGATGGGTACCTAAGTTCTCACCTACCTAGTACCGTACGTACCTTATGGTTAGAGGCACAAAGACGTATCACGATATATTTGACGCTTTATATGTTACGTGCTAATTAATGCTGACTGTACATGCAACATACAGATTGATCCTTGGCCTTGGGCCTTGAGCTTAAATAAGGTAATAACACTTTTCCTCTGAAACGAAATGTTGTTACTTACGCAGTTTCGCCGTTCGGGCGTTTGGGCAAGTAAACAGAGGGCAGGTGGGCGAAAGTGAAGTATTACCTAAGGCAATAAATTCTGTTTTTCCCTAATTAAGCTTTAATTCCTTGCGAGTCGCCGCGCCCGCCCCGCCCCGTCCCGCTTCCCCTCGCCGCTCCCGCCGCGCCCGGGGACCCATGCCTCACCTGTGCAACTCACATCTAGTCTAAGTCTCAGTAGATTGAGTTTTTTCTTACTTTTTAAAGCATGTTTACTTTATCTTATAATTACGTTGGATGCATTCGAATTAATACAAATTCTCATTTACGATTTGGCAAATTCTTGTTATACGACAGATTACTTAATCGGTAATGCCATAAATGTAAATTTTATATGTACGAGTACTGATTAATCTTAATGGCTTTAACGTTTACCGTTCCCGTAGATAAACAGAACGACCTAACGTTCCTCCCGAATGTTCTTAACGCCTAATTCAAATCATTTAAATTACAAACACGGCCGGACCTGAAAGTTTTTATCTCCGCCGGGCCCGGTCGAGTCCGGCCAAATCCCGAATTCGTAATCCCGGGGACCAGGGTGACATAGCTTATCGCCGGTGGCCGGAGTCGCCGCCAAATGAAGGCATTAGTTTTCATAAAGCCGACCAGAGATAGCCCTCGGTCAGTCGCCCTTCTTGCCCGGCAGGCGTCTCGCTGGGGCTGCGAGCCTGGTATCTAAAGATTGATAAATTGACGCTAATATTAAGGAGATTCCTTGGAAATTTTCTTAAGAAATACAGAGATTGGGGTTGGGTAGGAAAATAGTACGATTAATCGTAATAACCTACCTAAGAATTGTACTCCTCAGATAAAAAGTAAATTCACTAGGAACACAGAAAATACAAGTGCTCCTAATTACAAGTGAGTTCAGAAGGCGAATAACGTTATGGGCAGGGCAAAACACTGGGCCGCAGGGTCCGTCCCCATAACTCATTATTACCAACTTGTTTTTCCTGTCGCCGGCGTGGGCCTGACGCGAAACTGCTTTAGTTTACCCCAATGATATGTTTTGCGGCTAAAATGTTTTGAGTTTTAGTGCCGAAACCGGAAATGGAACTTACATTTGGCTTCTCGCTTTTTTGCTTAAAGTTTACAATTTATTGACGTCGAGGATTTTAAGATACGCTCTAATTCGCAAACAAAGTGCGCGACTGCTACATTTGTAAATGAATTTCAGCTGTGGTGTAGAATACAAAATGAAGGATCGACAAACAAAAGCCGCCAAATCTCGCAGATTTGTAACAAACTCTCGGAGGCGTCTATAGAAATCTCGGACAGTCAAAAGGGTGAATAATTCAAGGCCAGTACAAATGTTCGCGGGATCCACTAAATCCACTCCGGACAGACGGACAGATCGCGTTTTGATGTCTTGCTATATCTGCGCCACCGATGCTGTCCTAGTGATTGATTGAGGTTTCTTGTAATGCTTTTTTGAAACCGCGTTATCTTCAGATACCAAAGTTTGATTTTCATTTAATATTTCCGATATTTCTTACGTCTCATGAAAATTCGGATTGAGCGGAAAGAAAACAAAAGGCCCGTAAAACGGTATCACGTACAAATTCATCTAATCCATACGCGATCCCCTCGGTGGACAATAAATATTTTTCATGAAATCCAACGGTTGCGGCGGCGCATAGAAACTGCTCTAAATCAGGCAATTATAGGTGCGACCAGTAAATACTATAACCAGGGGATCAGAAGTAAAGGGCGGTCATAAGGATTGTTAGGATAACGCCTTGGGACTTCGTTATTCGATATGAGCTAGCCTTCACTGACAATTATTCTTATTAGTTTTGATAAAGTCACGCTATAAATAGTTATGGCAGAATCTCGTAGGATTGGCATTTTAGGGTTGTCAGCGAAATGTTGTGTCGAAATTGCATTGTATGTTTTTTTTTGAGTGGTTCTTATTTTAAGGATGATCAATCCTATGTCGGTTGAAGCTGGAATGTTGTACAAGTTAGCTGATGCAGGATTAGCAGTACATAGTTAACTATTAAATTTGACGACCGGTTTGGCTCAGTGGGAGTAACGTTGCCTGCGAAGCTGAGGTCCTGGGTTCAAATCCCGGTAAGGGCAAATATTTGTGTGATGAGCATAAATATTTGTTCCTGAGTCTTGGATGTTTTCTATGTATATAAGTAATATATCTATTAAATATATCGTCGTCTAGTACCCATAATACAAGCCTTATTGAGCTTACCATGGGACTAGTTCGAATTGTGTAAAATTGTCCCGTAATATTTATTTATTTATTATTAAGTTTTCTTGCTGCAGGAGATAAGTTTTGTTCGTTGTTCTTACAGGTTCTTATGTTCGCTCAGCGACAAAGCCCTCTAAATAATAAAAAGGTGCAGTTACGTCCGTACGTAAATCAACCTGCTAGGACTACATTAGATACAACAGCACTCCATTTACCAGAGCAATATAGAGTTGAAAGCAAAAATCGCTCTCATAAATTACGCTAGCGGAAAATGCTTCATTTTAAGGAGTAGGGCTCCTTAATCCGCTGGCCGCCTGGTAGCCGGTGGGTGTAATTACTGCGCGCAATATATCGCCGGTTCGACCCCGACCTCTGGGGTCCTCTCATCACTCGAAATGAGTTACGCAACACATGCTACTCAGTTAATTGTTGGGGCAATCACAATACAGATTTGGACTTTTATTCTAATATCTGGACTGTATGGGTAGGTAGCGAGAGAAATCGATTTTTATGTACAGTCGAAGAAGTAGTAGAAGAAGTCGAATTCGCTGGTCATTTTAGGATTTGGTAGCTTGATGTTTACAGGAATTGACAATGTTACCTGGATAAGAAATGTGATAACGTACTAAAATGACCAGTTAGTCTTGCAGAATAAGTTACGCAAATACTAATTGCTGGTGAAGTAATTGAGCATGGAACTTCTCTTTAATTTTTTTTGTATAATTTGAAATGATAAATTAAGAAGAAAGAAATCCAGAGCAAGTACTCGTACTGGCAATCAGAGCAAGCGCGCTCAAACTTTATGAGCCGCACAAACGCACCGATTTTAATCGAACCTGGTGTATAACAAATTAACGCGTGCCTAATTAGATACCAAGGCGGCATAAATCGGCAGTAAATATCTCACAGTGTCGCAGATGGTGTCAAAACTGGCGAGGGCCGCGAAGTCGGCGGCCAGGCCCGGCCAGGCGGTTTGCGAGGGACCCTAGCCTGATCCCTTCAGTTGCTCATTTCGTGGCCCTAACTTGAGACAGGGTCGCGCATAACATGCAATCCTGGTAATAGGTCGACCCGGCGCCATATTGTGTTGATTGCTTGACGTGCAAGGGCGATTTTATTTTGTATCAAATAGCTAAATTTGGGAAGGGTTGAGGTACATTATTTACGATCCAACAGTTGTGCTAGAAAACAAAATTGAATTTTAATTTTCTTAGTTAATGTGATTTAATTAGATTTAGATGCAACCACTAATGAAGCCAGTGGTGCCACGTGCTGGAGCGGCGGGCTTGAGAACTAATTTGCAGCGGTGATGGATTGCGATGCAGTTGCCAACATATGTACTGGCGTGATGTTGTGTTATGATTACGTAGCAATTATAAAGCCAGCTTTTATCGACACAATTTCGCTGATGTCGTTTAAAGCATATTTAAATTTAAAGAAAACAGCACCGAAAAATTTTAATACCCATTTTAAATCAGTAACAGTTGCAAACTAATCGCGTTCTAAATCCAAATAAATCGAGAAAGGAGTGCGCGTAAGCTCACACTGGGCTGCGTTCCATTTGTCACTTTAACGACGCGGGATCAAAATTGGCCACCTGACATAGACAACGGATATCTTTATCTGTATGTGTGTTTTTTTTTTATTTGGAATGGCGTCCTCGCGTGTAAGCCACACGGGAATTAGCGGTGCGCGTAGCGTAATCGTTTGTCGCAATCGGAACTAACAATGCCGAAGCGCGGGTTTTTTGTTTTGGAGCCGAAGGAGATAAGGCGGTTGATTATACCGCGTTCCTAGTGTGAATCTTTGCTTTGGATTTAACGATGTCGTTCACATGCGATGTGTATTTGCATTAGTAATCTTGGGAAATTGCGTTTGAACTTTATGAACTCCGCATTGTCGCATTCTGCTTTTCCGGGTTAAAAAGTTATTAAAAACCTTATGTGTCCATTAACTGGATGTTTACGTATTCAGTGCTATTTGCATAGGAATCCTTAGTTAGTTTTAATGAGTTTTTTTTAGATTTTCCTGTGAAACTATTATGTATCTGCAGAACACATGTTTTGTGAATGTTTGAGTTAAAAATGAAAACGTAAAAAAATATTTAATTTAGTGACGGCAACCCTAAGTAAGAAAGTAAGTAATTTATAACGTCCCGTAGTAAGAATGCTTCAGATAAACAAGTTGATCGAAGACGCTCTCAGTTGTATCGCGCGATATCGTGACGCCGATGCCGTTTTAAAACATACATTATTTTAATGGACGCGGTGACGACGACACCAGATAAACTGTTTATTTTAATTATTACTAATACCCCGTCCATCCGAGAATCCCTACAGCAAGCCAGATTTTAGAATAGCATATGATTTATTAACTGCAATATGTAATCCGTCTGAATCTGAAGTGCATTGGAACACTTGCCCAATTCCTTATTTCCAGTAATTTAGATGTAACATGATTATTAACGTATGTCTCCTTGGACGTTCTAATTGCTGGTGAAATATAGCATTCACCGGCATCAGCAAACTAGACTAATGGCCGTCGACGGTGACGCGAGATGTGGCGATAGCGGCTGACAACCCTGTCGTCGACATAAATCATATGGCAATTAAGCTTTTTAAACGACTCACAGATTTACGACAATTTCCAAACGATTTATTAAGCACGTAATTAAACTGAAATGAAAATGGAACATACTTTCCCTTTTTTTTAATGGGTCGCAGTCTTCGATTGCATTTTTAAATATGAATGGAACTCAAAACGCTCGTTCTTTTTCCTAAAATTCGGACGTGACTGAATTGAAATACACTTGTTTTCCTTTATAATTTGAAAATCGAAGCGCGGAAAGCGAGCTCGACTCGAAATCATAACGAATAGATTCCTCCGCTTGATAGCTGTATCGCGCGAGACAAAAGCCACCATAAATAAAAGGATGGTTAAAATTTTAAGGGCCGGTCGGGTTCAGGCGGCCATTAGAGGCCCTTAGCGGACGTAACGAATGTGTCTCTCGGCTCGAGATGCCAGCACAGATCGGACAATTGTTAGCGGCCAGCGTGAAATCCGCCATAGCGACTTATAAAAGAAAACCGATTTGATTTCCGAACGTATGAATGGAGCCGCGTCGATCGACCGTTCTGAAATACTCGATTGCATCATGGCGTTCGACCACATTTGCAAGACATAAGCATAGCATAATATGCCCATTAAATAAATTAGTTTTACATCGGCCCCAGTGTTTATATTTAGAAATGACCTAGGTACGATAAATTAAGTTTTGCGTTTCGTTTCACGCTTGCTTAACACGGCGACCGGTTGATTTTAAATATATCTGTAAGTAAATAAATAACTTGGAACCGAACGCCGCTGCGGCTGTTTATGTAGATAAGTCTAATGCGATCGCGCTACGACCGGATGGCTTATTATGACAATTTTATTGCCGAATATTTAATTAAATGTTAATCTTGACACTTATTAATTGTTTTACTATTTTATAAGGTTTTAACGACAAAAATACCGAGTCTCATCTCCATTATACGAAGTGATTGCCAACCAGTTCCGTGTGACAGGTGATGCCGTTTAAGTAATCGGTGTCTATAAATCAGTTGCGTTTAGAAATCTATAAAATGATATGAACATTTTTATCGCGTCATGTACCTCGGTGAAGACGATGACGCCTACTTCTGGCAATACAGATTAGCCTGTCAAAAATAAGTAACTATAGCTGTCGATTGTTTTTCGTGCAGCGATGTTGCGCTTTAGTTTGGGACATCAATGTGCGTACATCACGGAGGCGGTTGCGGCGTGCAGTAACGGAACGCAGCGGACGGGCCGCGCGTCTTCCTGTCACAATTAATTTTCGAGCGTGGAAATTGGCGCGAAAACTGTCGCGGCGGGGACGCACGGGGCCAGCGGGGCGGGGCGCGGCGCGGGGCAGCGCCACCACGACTGGAATTTTAATTACGCACTCGTATTCCGAATACCAATGTCGTCTTGTTTAAATTAAATATAAATTATTCGCTCCTAGGCCCCGCTGCACTCCTGGTATTATTGTAGGTACGAATTGCGAAACTGAATAAACCGGTTTAATTAATAATTTGCTCCGCGATTCCTTTTAATAACGGCATGCCGTTTATTAAAAATTAATGTCGCCCAAAAGATTCAAATCTTACTCATTAACATAACCAAATATACAAACTAGGTAGGAGCGATTGCCGCGAATGGCGACTCCGAGCATAATTAGACGCGGATGCGCCGCGACGCGAGCGTGTGCACTTCTTACGGCGTTTAACAAACTTTGATAAAAAGATTAAGTATGACAGTTTGAAATATAGCCACCGCAGTAGGAAAAAATAACAGTGCAAAACTTTCTCGGCCGGGGCCGAGCTCCGAGCTCCATCTCCATTGTTGGCAACTACGCCGAGTTAATTTTGTAGGAAAGAAACACAGGCGAGGCGCAGGTGTTCCGCCGCCCTCGTTGTATTAATTTGAGCGTTCCGTCTAATACCTACGTATGATTGCGTTACAACAGACGCAGCTGAATTTATAAGCAAAGTTGCACGCGTCTGTGCCCTGGTGCGGCGCTCGGCTCACGCAGATTATGACGTCCCCCGTGACAACTGAACGCACCCATTACCCGCTAGTTCGGGCTGAGGACGCCATTGCAAACGCGTCTTTAATTGTAAATTATTGCCTGGCGACGCTCGCTCGACCGGCGTCCGCCATTAACATAATTGTTTCAAAAGAATAAGTAAACGATCTACTAGAGATCGTAGTAAAGATATTTCAAGTAATTAAGAGGTATATTTGCATAGTGATGCGGCCGCGGGCCCATGACATTTCCCTGATTCGCCATTTTATTTTTTATCTCGCCGTCGGTTATCATCTTCCCAGAATAAGTACAACGAAATACGAGGGCGGTGTTCATTAACTAGCCGGTAATGTTTTTTTTATCGCTCGCATCTTAATTCCGGTTTACAAGAGAATAATTATGGAACACATCAAACGCCTAAGCACGCATTCTTAGTCGTTAAAATGGTCCTAATTATCATTTTGGAAGTGGTAAGTATTCGTTTATTACATGTAGTACTACACGGAGTTTCTATGCTAGGTTGGATTTGATGATAAAAGTCGATTTTAATTAGAGCATCCTCAGTTTTTTATTTAATCTTTATAACAATTTTATTAGGTGAGTGACTCTGGTAGGTATAGGACTGGAGCGCGCGCTAATGGAAGCGAGTTCATTAATTAGTTAAAACATAATTATTCGGTTATAAGTTTACTTAGTTTTTACATATGTTTTTTATAATTATTTCCTGCGGTGTCAGGACTGAGGATCGCAGAGGCCGCGACGGCCGTAAAGCGCAACCATAGAGATTACAAGTTAACTTTTCCGATCACAACGCCACAGACAAAGGCTTAAATTATACACGGGTGGATTGGCAGACGGATCCACCCTTTGACAGTGAGCGCGGATTGGGGTGACAAATTGTTGTCTGTTATTTCGCTGTTATCTACCATGAAATAACACTTGCATTCATTACAATAAATACTTTTGATTATATTAACTTTTGAAACAACAAAGCCGTTATCTAATCTTCTTAAACGCATTAACGCGATTACGTAACCATGAAAACGATTTATTGGAATGCGTTCGCAGAAACAGCTCTGTTTTTGTAAAAAAATGTACAATAGATAAGATTGTTTTTCTTTTCTTGTACAAGTACTTGAAGTTTAACTATTAAAATATATACAGAGGCTAAAAAATAAAGTTAATTAAGGGCAAGCAAAGTTTAAACCGTCGGAGCAGAGTCTAAACAAGCGACGGCCATAACTCAAAACGAGGAGCCTTAGGAGGCCGTTGATAAGAAAGTTTCATTACCCGAATGTTGAATTTAAAACCGGGCTTAATCAAGTTTATGGGAATTTTGGGGCTTATCCGAAATCAAGCGCCACCTGTGTGCTTAGGGCATTTCGTTTGTATTGGATATTAGATTTTGTGCTGAGGATTAAATTATGGGTTGTAATTAGAGCACGGTAGGGGGCGCAAGTTTGTTTTCATCTTTGAACTCTGATTATACGGGAATTTTGGTTGAAAATAAGGTATTAGTTCGAATTGATGCCAGAGGCTGGCAATTTTACTTTTGACTGAATGAAACGGTCAAGCTCTACTTCTTAAACCAAGGTGTAGGATAGGAAGTAAAGTCAGGGCTTAGTTAGTGGCTTGGCTTTTCCTGGGATCTGAAAACTTTTTTACAGCGAAAACGTGAGCTTGTGAGTCTTGGCCGCCAATTTTACATTACATGAAATCATTATAGTGGGATCGTTATTTTAGGCATCAAGAGCGACGAAAACGTAAGCCAGATCGATGTTTCAATCGCAGGATTTTAATATAAATTGTAAAAAGGGCTGAGAGAGCCTCATTCGCTATATGCTGACCATGGTTATTGTATATTTTTATCATTTCCTTTATATCGTCATTTGCTAGCTATATTTTCTAACGGTATTTGATTCCCCGCGCCATTATCAAAACCTCAATCCCGTAGCTCGGCAGGTATTCGCGCCGGTTTAACTATAGATTAAAGCGGAGATTAACTGTAACTGCGAGTGTGTATGTTTGTTTGTTTCGTTAACTAAGTCGTTTTCTGTTCGCCGACAGGGCAAGAGCACCAGAGCCGCAGCGGCGGCAGGAGCCTTCCCTAACCCCTTCGCAGTTTGATAAATGGCCAATTACAGCGCGGCCCGCCCCGTCCCTTCTGTTAGCTTGTTGCCTATTTTGAATTGCTTTTGCTTTTTCGTTTAGATTAATATCTAAATAGGATAGATACGGATCCCGCTTAGGTATTTATATTTACGTTGTTTTTAAACGTAAATTTCGGGCACAAAGCCGGCCGCCTTTTGTCTGCGTCGTTTTTCGCACGCGCCATTGTTTTAAGTCTTAATGCGCATCTTTGTTCCTCTGTCTTGCTCTGTAATACTTCTTTGTGTTTTGAGTTAATGCAGGTTGCTTATGAAATCCTGGTACATTATTTGAAAATATCCTTGTTAAAAAGAAGCTGTTTTCCATAAATAAAAGGATTATAAATGATTTACGTAACAATTTTTTGAGGCAAGAGCTTATCAATAAATTATCACAAAATCAAACTTTTAAAAAAGTTTACGTAACCCATTCTATCCTCCATTATTTTATTCAAAGTGAAACTTTTTTAAATTCAGTGGCTCAGGTGTTAAACATTCGTGAATTCTTAATTCCCGTCATTAGATGATAAGGGTGCGGTCCCACGACCCTCTGTTTATTTTTCCTGTATTCAAATTCGAGAGTGGGCATAATTGCACAAGACTTAAGCCTATTTAATTTTATATCTCTGAAAAGCCGATGCGCCTTATTTGATCGCGAGTCTATGCGTTCATTTATTTAAATTGTCTATGTTTTTTTTTGTATCTGTGGCCCTGTGGCTAAATTCACCAATGAGTGCTATGTAGTCGGGGTAAAGGAAATCTGTAGTACCGCAGCTTCGGATTGTATTGTACATTGAATGAAAAATTTAATTTTTTCAGTCTCTTTTATAAAATAAAGAGGTCTTTTTCTTTTAAAATTCAAGTTAAATAAGATCGTCCCTGACACTTTTCACTTTTTATTAATTTATATTTTCAAGTACTTTAATAAATTGTAGTTAAAATACAGTGTTTTCTCACGTCACATTATACACAATTACTTTCCATATACAATAGTTGAAACGAATCCGAAATGACGGCCAATCACAACGAGACCCCGATTAAGCACGCACGTACAATGGAACGTAATAACTATCATTAGCTTACGCATTGTGATAGCAATATCTGTTTCAATTGCTCAGCGGAACCAATGAGTTTACACTGTTTTTAGAACTTACGATCTGGCTTTACGCAGAACAGATATAAAAGCTATTTCCTCGACCCCGTACCGTACCGTGCCTTACCATTAGATACTGGGGCCAATAATTGGTCAGTTCATGAAAAAAACAAAATATAAAAAAGTAGCTAAGTAGAAGATTGTCTGTCTCTTTCCTTTCAATACAATGCGAGAAAGACGGGTGATGCTATGTCGCACGACAAGCGTTGTCGCGGAGAGTTGTGCTAAACCGGCTGATGGACTAAATGAAATCAAATAATTTATTTGCGTAAACAAAGGTTACAAGAGCATTTCTAAAAAAATTTGTACTTAAATTAACAGATCCTTAATTGTTTCTTATTTTGTTACCAATATTTTTCATGATTATTGTTTCATGATTGATATTTTGTTGATTCATTTGGATAATTAAGAAAATGTATGCTCGACACAATCTTAATATCAAAAATAATCAATAATAGTTATTTTTATCATATCAAAAATTTGGTAACAAAAAAGGAAAGTTAACGACTTTTGTGACAATTAACGTGCTCATACAAATTTTTGTCAAAACTTTTTTAGAAATGCTCAAATTGCTTTTATGACATAAGGAGATCCCATCACTTGTTTATGTCTTAGGATGGCGTGCAAATATTTTATAAGTAGATAGTATTTAGAATCACATGCACCAATAATATGATGAAGGCCATGTTGTGGCCTATGAAGGACCAGTGGTACAAATACGACCGAAAGGATTCGCTAGCTTTCAAGTTCAAAAGGCTTATTCAAAAGTGTGTCATGGAACCTTATTTTTAACATATGATTAAGAGCATACATCCCAAAATTGCTTAAGCTCAACCGGGACAAATGCGACTATGGGACAAATGTGTTTTTTGACTATAACATAAAAACGCGTCATTTCGCTCTCTTTTTTATACTTACACTGACAAATTTTAGGAAGTATGGGTAGTTTCAGTGTTCGGATTTTAAGTATTTGTTTCATAGCCGCAATTGTCCCGTATCGTTGTCGTGACGGTGTCGTGGCGTGTAAAGTGACTGACGCTAGGTGCGCCGGCGCAAGTGGCGCAACCGAAACAATAGTGAAAACAATAGAAAGACGCCATGAGAAATGGATGTGATGCCCGGGAAATTGATGGGCAAGGTGTAATTTTATTACGGTTTGGGAGCCGAATGTTGGTGATGTAAATAAAAGTTACATTTACGATGATCAAGAAATCATTGATTTTTAACGCGTTCGTACGGTAAAATAAAAATTGGGGAAGTTTTAAAAAGTTTTAACTACATTGTTTTCCAAAATTTCAAGCCATGTACATAAAGTTGCGATAGCTCAGTTGGTCAGAGCACTTCTGTGTTAAAGAAGAGGCTGCAAGTTCATATTCTGCTAATTAAATATTTAATAGCTCACATTGTTTTTTTTCCTTTACAATCGAATTCTGTGTTAAAACAGTTTTTAAAAGTTTAGAATTCTAAAGTCACATTACGTGCCCTGTAATACTTTGTATTGCGTATGCTGGGGGTGTAACACGTAAGACTGAAATAAAACTGGGCAGACCACCGTCTGCTGAATGCATGATGAGAGATGAGACAAAGTACTTATAGCTGAGACAGATCAATCGAGTCTTTACTAAGGTGCATTGGGATAATTCCGAATTTGGGATAATTTCGATAAATCTCATAATTCCGTAATACCAGAGGCCATAACAATGCTCACCGTCTTAGAGCCATCCAATGCTCACTTAGACACTAAGAAGCTTTACAGAGCCTATTGTACTTTATTTCTGGTATAAAAGAGGTGATTTTCGTAATTACCCTGCATCAAAAATCATTCGGAATTGTCCCATTGCACCTTAAGTGATCCTTTTCGCCAATTTCGATACGGAACTCTAAAGATATCAACGCGCATTTGAAGATAAACTAACGGTTGTCATAATCAGAGGTAAAAAACACTTTCCAACTTGAAGTTCCATATACCTTCGAAGCAATTTGGCTGTATGATGGATGGATGGAAAAAGTTAATAACCGACATGGGAGCGTACATTAGCGCGCGTTTAGGCTTTTTGTTGTGTGTGATTATGACACGACACGGATATCGGGCCCGTTATCGAGTTTATTTGAATTTAAATACTTGATTATCTGTGTTCTAAATGCGAATTATTTCATAATTTTTCCATTACCAATTTATTTCTTTAAACTTTATTGCACATGTAATGTATGTGACTACCTTTATGCATATATAGGCAGACGTACAGCTGATCGCGCACTGAACTCTGTGGGTAGATCAGAAATTGTATTTTATATATTTGTATCGCCATTGGGTGGTAGATATTAATTTGTCCTTTTTTGCATTATACTCGAATACGTACAGACGTGCTGCGTATTATTTAATTAATGTCCTGTGATCCTGGAGTTGTGGAACTGGCTTATGTACATATTAGCACATACCAAAAGATAGTACAAATGGCGGACTGAATAGCAAAAGGCATTCTCTACCAGTCAACCATAGGACCAAACAGAGATTCATGAAGATGGTGCAGTGGGAAAAATCATTCAGTACTGAAAGCGTTAGGACAGACAAGCAAATAATGCATAGATAATTATTATTTATTTATGTATGTATATATATATATACATAATAATTACAAAATATATACCAGCTGCATGGAAGAGGGATGCTACCTATGAGGGCATAAGGACTTGAACATCTGCGAGGTGCATGAGGACGATGTCCGAAATCTACTCGTAGCGAAGTGGAAGCATAAATGCAGGAAAGCGGATCCTGTATCTGGACGGGACAAACACTAGGAGGATGATGATGAGCTAGCCTTAACTTTCTATACTTATATGTATTGTAAGTCTCAGTGACTGAGAGCCACAGACAGCCAAGATGGTGAATGCCAATTTTGAAAAAGTTCCTATAAATTGGCTCTGGAAAATATCATTGATACCTATAAAAATAGAGAACGAGCACTAGTATGGAAATGCCAGAAAATCTCGTAGTTTATTGTACTGTTAGTAGAAACTAGAACTTAGTACCAGTGAGTAGTTTAACACCTCACTCGCTTAGCAGCACCAGCTAGTTTTATATTTATATCTCTGACAACTTTGACAAGGCTCATCACCTAATTATTCGTACACATGTAGTGAATAATTGTTTTCCTTCGTATTTTCTCGGAAACATTTGTATTGGTCCTGCTATTTCAATCAACCTCAGTACTTTTCGTTCTTTGACCGACTGAAACACGTTCGTACGTTTCCGTGAAAATAAGATGGAAAATAATTGTGCACTACATCTGTAGCAGTTGTTAAGAGTCGAAAAGACAAAATATCCTTAATAGTTTTCTCCTGCTTCGGTAAACATTAAGCTAATCCAACGACTATCATAGACATTAGATAACAGTTGAGTTTACGTTATACAGGTAAGAGACACCAAACCAGTTACTTGGTTGATTCAGCGCTAGAACCCCACTGATACTACACTGATACCATACTGATACCGTACTGATTGACATCTGCCGGGTGTTTGTAGTGCTCTAACAATTAAATGTAATCTAAAGCAATAATGGGTGTATACATTTTCAGAGAGAGATATTAAACGTTCTACGAATAACATAAACATATTGTCCTAGAAGTTCAGTCACCCTACTTGAACGCCATCATCCAATTATCATTGTTTTGATTGCATTTGCGTTGTTAAAGACCTATTTAGATAAAAATATGTTTCAAATGACGCATTTTTTCTATTAATAAATATACACTCCACGTTTTTTGCCGTTTCCAACCAAAACAAACTAATTAAACTAAATTAATGAACAAAAAACAATCAGCTAAGTACTAGGCTCTCATGAGACGCACGTGGGTAGCGGAGTCGACGACCGCCAAGATTGATGGCGCGAAACCAGCGTTTACTTATATCGGGACAAACATTAATGAACGTAATATTCTTCGGTTAAAAATGGCCGTATTTTATTCGGATAGGCTTAACAGTATTAACACCCACAGCCGAGATATGCTCCCAGCGATAATGTCGGACTAATAGACCCCATCGATCAAGTGGGACAGTTAGCTAGGACGTCAATGGGTATTGTGTGACATTTTGGGTCATTTAAGACGAGATTGCGCTTATGAAAGCTATTGATATGTCGGCTACTTTCGTCTGATTAGTATTTAAAGAAACAACGGAACGAACAACACAAATTGTTCATGAAAACAATTTTTAATTATGCCTCGTGATTTCATCACGCATAAACGTCTTAACGGATTTCAACTACTTATGTTACCTACAACAACAACAACAACAACAACAATTCTTTATTGCACACCAACAATAGAAGCAATACATTAGAGCCTTAACATAAAATAGGTAAGCAATAGGCGGTCTTATCGCTAAAGAGCGATCTCTTCCAGACAACCTTTGGGTAACGGAAATGACATAAAATAGCTAGAAATGAGTAGGTGGTGAGATAAGATTACATATAATACAAAAATAAATAAAAACAAACAAACATATACATATACTAAACATACATACTACTATAAATATATATATATATATATATATTTATAGTAGTATGTATACCTACATAGGTATCTGGGAATTCACACGTAGTTATAATAGGCCTACCATCTTGATTATAGCCAAACCCTGACAAAAACTTCAAATACCTTGAATATTTGGAGTAAATCGCATTTTCCCCGGACATGATAGATTTCATTCAGTACAATAAGGTATTCCCTGCATACAAAAAGGGTCCTGGTTTTACCCGGACTCATTTTAAAAACCTACCCGGATCCCCGAACGGCCCGCAAACTAGGACAAATCCGGGAAAACTCGGACGGATGGCAACCCTAAGTTATAAGATACTAAGATACTGTTTCCCCGACTACGCTGAATTAAAAAAGACGGTTATGACTTCTTTCTCTTCTGCGCTTTCAGCTGCCTGCAACTCTAGTTAAATCAATTAAATTTTAACCTAACTGGTGAGTGATTTGCTTTTTAAACAGTAAAATAATCTGACACTTGCGAAGATGAGCCGGTCATCTCCGACGCTGCGGAAAGTGCAGCCCCTCGACCCGGGAGTATGAAAACGAACTTTCTTACAGCGGGCGGGGACTGCCATGAAATAATGAAATAATGATCTTTATTCTGTAAGTAGGCCGCAAGGGCACTTTTACAAGTCTGACTCTACGGCGTTTCCCAAGAGGAGACCACTGAGGAGAAGAAAGCCGAAACAAACTCAATAGTCAGTCATTTTTTCGAAATAACTCTTATTATATCTATTACAATATTTGTACTTAGCCTATCCAAAATATATGTTTTGAGTATAAACTCAATGTAAAGTTCTTCAAGAAAACATATCAAAACTTATAACAGTAAAAAAAGTATAGAAAATAAAAAAGCAAAATAATGATTTTTTATTTAAATAAACTTACATACGTTTGATATGCCACCTTATAAGAACCGTATCCCGGCCTCCGCGGCTCCGGGCTTGCTTATTCTCTCTAGGAGTAAGTTAGGGAAGACCACGTGGAGTCAGGTTTGACAGATTCGTTTCTTGTCACAGAAACGAATCTGTCAACCCTGACTGGTCGTGGTGTTTCCGAACTCTATGACTCAGCGTTCAATCTTATACTTCGTTGTTTTTAGCATTAGAGAAAGGGTAAACAATTTTGACGTGTCTTTTTATTGAAAAACACTTTCGAAAAATAAGTCACAGTAAATATCTAACAATTATATAGCAAGGATGGTAATTTACATTATGTTGGTTTCATAAGTAATTTTTACTTTTTATAAAAGTGTTTTTCATTAAAAAGACACGTCAGATTATTTACCCTTTTTCTAATGCAAAAAAAATTAAGTATAGAGCATTTAACTACTGTGCTATATTTCTACAAACGCACACAGTTAAAAGAAAGCACCTATATACAAATAAAAAACACCAACACATTGACAATTTACCATATAAACTGACCGGTGATTTCGCGATTACTTTGGCAGATGGCAATGCAACCGTTGGCATCTCCAGTGGTGAAATGCTCTAAGTGTTCAACATAATTATGATATATATATAGTAAACAATAATAATGTGTATGAAATTATATTATTTCATATAATCTGTGTGACATTTAAAATTAGAAATCAGTGAAAATTAAGTAATGGGAATAAGGCAAATAACTATGGATTTCACAAAATAGGGCAACTGAAATTTTTGGTTTATGTCATTATGGTACTTAATGATATGAGAAACAACTATTAAGGCATATTAATTTTATGTAATTTAATACTTATGACTTGTGAAATTATAATAAACAAAATTATGATATATAACCGTTATGACAACTGAAATTAGTATAAGTGAAATTATGGACCCCGAGGGTATCCCCAGAAAAGATGTGTTTTTAAGTAACAAAATAATCTTCACAAACTTTGGTATTTACTAGGATTTACAAAATTACAGGAGCCATCTTAAATTTGTGTCATAAAAATTACTACATCTCTTTTTGTGCAAGCAAATGATTAGCGTTATTGACGTCTCCTGAAATAGAGACCTCAAAAACATCACGAAAGTGACATAGCAACTCAGGGAGGAACAAAACGTCATTTTTATTTTTTAAATTTAATTGGGGTATTAACGGGGCACTGATAAAGTCAGTCAGCGCTTCTTTTCTTTTTAAAATTTTATCGGATGGCTTACCGTTTGAATTTAAAGGTACGTCAAGTTGTACGAAGTTTTAATAGACTTGCTACAATCTGATTGTAGGACAAAATAAAATGCCAGCTCGGATTCAATGGGTCTTAATTGTTGGCATTTTATTTATGTGCTCTGCGGGTTATTTTTGTGAGACTGTTATTATCTTTCGCAGAGGTTATAAAATTATCTTTGGGAACTATTTTTATCTAGCTTGCTCACGTCAACTGAATATTTTATCATAAACGCCACAACAAAACAATAAATAGCAGAACAATCATGTCAACGTCAAACTACGCGACACAATGTACAAGGAGAGCGTAAAGTCACATATCAAATCAATACAGTTTTCCTTCTTCCGGGAACAAACATGGAAAAGGCAAAAAGAGAAAATTTGGTCACTGCGACCGACCATAAATCCAGCTCGACTGGTGCGAATCGCTCTAATTCCTTTGTTTGCTAAAACCGAAAACTGCCACGGACATTCAGCAACCGGCAATACAATATTTTACTCTTTCACACTTGACCGATTTTTCTACGTTAGAAAGTGATAGACCTATACGTGTTTTCCACTGAACAATGCTTATTGTGTGTGCGTTAGGGTTGGCAGTTGCGCGGCGTAGTATCAATCGGGAATAAAAGTTATTGGTGATACTTCATGTATTTATGTGATCCTGGTCTTATTAGGGAGTAGGTATTAGGTATTTCATTTCTATATTTGCTGGGCTTTCGTTTCTCTTTCGTCGGGGACGTATAGTTGGCTGTCGGAGGCTGGAGTGATGCCAAGTGCTATGTTAAAAGCTCGCAGTCGTGAAAAGCTTTGTCCTAAAGCTATGCGCTTTATTTGGTGCTTTTGGATCGGTATTATTTAAAGTGTGGTGCAAGCCGGCGGGATTATGTTTATTGGACTTTAACTGTATTGAAGTTATCCGGGCCGGTGAGGTCGCTTGCAAAATATATAAGGCCATGTTGCAACATCAGAACACAGACAAAAGTATTTATATACAGTATTTTTTTTCGTTTTCACATTTGTGTTCGTGTGTGTACTGTGTACTGTGGGAGTGTAGCAGTTGGTAGTAAAAACAACATTAACTAGTTACGTATTTATTCTTTGAGAGCCAAATCAGTAATGAATATTTTAACATTATGACATTACAAAAACAGAAGACATTCTTTATTCGAATTGGTCATTCGAATCTATTATTTAAAATAAACGGCCAGGATATGAAAAAGGTTGCTATACACGAGCCACCTCACAGTACATACAACGAAGAGATCCATCCACACTTTTACCTTATTTCACTGTAAAAGTGTACCAACAAAAACTACCACAGGAGGTATATTAATTTTCTTGGTTTCAAACATAACAAAAGACAGTCGTCCTAAAAAACATCATCGCATCATATAAATGTTAATGACCGAATCCTTTCCATAAATTTCGAATGGACCAAAAGATGACGTCGAAAAACCGTCTGAACATATTTTTAAACAGAGTTTTCAAACTTGCCATTTAAAACCGAAAGAAAGTTCTGTTTTATAGAAGTGCAGCAGAAATAAATCAAGGAAACGACATCAGCTCACTACGAGTACTAACACATTTCTATAAATTTCCTAGAGTATCAATACAGTTACTATTGAAAATTCGAAGCATCATCAAACAACGACCTCATAAATTCGGAGCCCACCAAAAGATGACTTCGAAAAAGCGTATGAACACATCAACATCGGTCACGTTGGTGCCAATAAATCCTGGCTACCCCAGCAACAATGCCGCGCAATAATGCCTTGCATTAGCCGCCAGCACAATGGTCCGCTGATTTATCGGGCCCCGGATAAGATGGGAAAACGATGGATGGAACCAGGACTTCAGGACTCTAATGGAGTTTGAATGTTTAAAATTCAGATCCAGGTTTAGTTGGAGACTGCGCTCGGATTTTCTTTAAGCGCAATAGATTACAATGGCGATAAGATGGAAACGATTTTCCCTGAAGTTTTGTTATAACGGACTAGCCATTTTGGTTTCTAAGTTTTCTATAGAAATCATATCAAAGATGAGGATCCAAAGAGTACTAAATCATAATCGGTGAGTCACACTTATAAATTACTAGCTTTTGCCCGCGACTTCGTCCGCCTTAAATTCGTTTATCGCGGATAAGGGTATTTTTCCGGGATAAAAAGCAAGCCTATGTCCTTCCCCGGGACTCAAACTATCTCCATACCAAATTTCATCCAAATCGGTTCAGCGGTTTAAGCGTGAAGAGGTAACAGACAGACAGACACACTTTCGCATTTATTTATAATATTGTATTATATATTATATTATAGTATAAGTATATAGTATATATAGTATATAGTAAGTATGGATTGCGACTATTTGAGATCTTCATATTCTCAAGTAAATAGTGTTAAGGCTCTATTGTTATTTTAATGATTGGTAGCTCAGTAACTTCGCCTGCGAAGCGGAAGGTCCTGGATTCAATTCCCGGTGAGGGTAAGTATTTGCGTGATGAGTATTATTGTTTCTGAGTCTTGAATGTTTTAAATATATATAAGTAAACATATCATCGTCTACTACCTACTCATAACATAAACCTTATTGAGCTTACCATGGGACTACATAGTTCGATGTGTGTAATAAAAAATATCCCTGAATATTTATTTATTTAGTAGCATCATAATATACATTACATGGTCTGAACTAAATAAATTTTATTTTCTTTAGTGATGATATAATGTTATTCAAAACTAATGCATCGTTTTTTCCACATATATTTTTAATTTTTTGAAAGTTGAGAAGACTATGTAAGCCTCCGAATAAAGTTCCCGCTCCCCTCTATGATGTCATAACGTTAAACTTTTTAAGCGGAAACAACAAAGCCCGTCCGCAAAACCAGCGCTCGGCGCTATATTTACACTTCACCAGAGATATTATCCTCATTAGGTATTCTGGAAAGACGGCCAACAATTATTGCGGCCTCTCTACGCTGTTTTAAAAACAGCGTAATATACATACAGCCTTTATAAACTTAAGCCTCTTCGTTACAGAGCAGCAATGCACGGCTCACTTACAAGCCTGCATTGCAGCCGCTTGCCAAATTTTTAATTATTCAAACAAGCTCCAAAAGTCCATGAATAACCTACATAGTCTCGCACATAACTCGGAATAAAAGGGATCAAACGCGAAACTAGGACCCTTTGTCACCGTTTGACAGCTCAGAATGTAGTCTATTAAATTTTAACCGTCCCTTCTCACCTTCGCGTTTTTATTCAATGTAACTCCTAAACAGAAAGGATACATTATAGATACGCGACGAAGCAGACACGTACAAAATGAAAATAGGGGCGCGCGGCGAGGGTGGTATGGAAATGTTGGTCAAATATATCATCCGGTGCCTGACAGGCCAATTCTCTTATCGCGCGCGCCCGCCGCCGCCGCGATCTAAGCTAGCTTAGCTAATATAAAATGGTTTTAAATTCAAGTTTAATTCGGGCTATCTCCAGCCTCCCGCACCGTCGTAAATACGCCCGCCACACACAAAGGGGCGATTTACGATTTTGACGGATTTCGAATATTTTAGCACCAGGATTCCAGGATTAGGGAGAGTTACGCGACCCGGCCGTGCGGCGTCTTACACCGGCCTGTCATCTTTCTCCAGATTTGGGCAATAAAGATAGCTCGCACTATAGAAAGTTTTCTTTTAAAGCAATCCCCTTCGAAGTCGATTGTTGAAATGGGAAGGCACGCTGCTGCGGCCGCGGCGCACTTCGCTTTTAATAAAGAGATGATTATTTAAGCGAAGGAAACTAGTCGTAGTCGTAGTAGAGTTCTTACTCAGCAGCTGTGGCGCTCGTTAGTGCGCTTAATATCGGGTGCCGCCGCCGCACCTACGCTACGTTACGACTTCACGCAACTTTAAGATTGCAACTTTGAGCTGAGACTAGCGCTTTTCCTATTAAACCTACTGCGTTGCCTTGTTTCGTTATGTAACCTACTTTGATTTGTGTCTTATACTTTCACTCTGTCGGTAGTCTGGCATTACAAAATAATCTGTTTGTCTTCATTCCTCTTTTCGGCAAAATAATTCTTTGTTAGCACTGCGAGAGGGAGCGCGGGTGGGCGAATCTGCACCGCATCAGTTTACAGCACCAGGACATCATAAAGTGTAAACAATGACGGCGTTTTCCATTACAATATGTTTACCGATCCGTGGAGCGGCGCATTTTGTATGTTATCCTGGTGGGACGCGCGGGGCGCCTCTGAATTTATGAGACTCAGGCAAATATTTGGCGCTCCGAGTTCGGACGCTCCAGTGTCGGCTGACAACGGGAAGATTGTCGGCAACTGTTTACACAACGGGATATGGTAATTTTTCAGTCCTTCCTCTTTGCTCTAAGTTGATTCTGTTCACGCTTCTGGTCTATACTAAGTTATAACTAGTACCATACGAGAGCCTTGGTAAAGCAATATTGTCTTAGGTTGGTATCTACGGGTCAAGAAGGTTATCCCCTTGACGAATAACTAAAACAAAGAGCCCTGACGTTTAGTATCATTAAATTTCGTAATAGGATATCATAAATTGCAGTAGGTCGGTACCAGGCTGGCTGGGCGGCTGTCATCGTTTGTCAGAGCATTTCACGCATTGTTGGACAATAACGCAAGCCGGGGCGGGCGAGTATTGTGCGCGCCCGCTCGTCTGGACGCGTGACGTGACGCGCGTGCGATATGCTGACCGCTGCGATCTATGCCGCCCTGGTACATGCCAGGATGCCTCTACTATGTCACACTGACAGCTGAAATTCTAAAGCACTAAACCAATTTCAGTTAGCGCGGCTGCCATGTCTTTTCCGTTCGCACTTACGTCACTTGTGATTTATTCAGACAGCTGAAATTACGTGGTTTATTAAAATGGCCAAAAATACCTATAAGCACTTGATGGTGTAAGTAAATGCAATGGAATTCCCGGAAATGAACTTGAATCGACGCCTTTTAGTCTCAGTCTGCGACTTAACGACTGACGCGGGTTGTAATTCTCACGGAGTCCTGAGGCCGTAAAGAGTCTAAAGGCTCGCACCCGCGTATGTGACCTTACATGCACCACAATCAAATTTATATCGCCGGCCGAAAAAAAAACATCAAATATGTTCGGTATGCGACGACCATGAGATCAAATCAGAATTTAAAGAACCGGCTGGTAAAAAAAAAAAGAGTCAAAGTAAAAAGTAAAAAACGTACGCTGGACGCGTAAGTTCGAATCAGAAGGAATCAAATGTCACTTTATGAATATTTGTAATAGTGTGTCACCTCTTAACGACTCTCGTTTTGTTTAGAGTGACCGATCGGGTATTAACAATTAATATATGATGAGCGTGTGTGTAAATTACTATTTGAGTCTCAGAGCGAATTCTGTCAGAAACGCTGGCCATTGAAAAATAAACAGCGACATGTCTCTCAGACGTCAGCGTTCTTTTTGTCTTGTTTGACATCTGCCAGAAAAATGGTAAATTTGGAGAAGACATTGCGTTATACGTCGCTTCTGTTAAACAGTTTTGCATTGACGTATAAATAAATATAAGGATATATATACAATATGCCATACAATCATCCACATCATTTGATATCAACATTTGCAGGAGTTTACGTACAACTAGTATGAGCAATGAGCATCTTTCTTTTTTGAGGTTTTTACATCATAAGCATCAGGCAAGCAGTCAGTAGTGACGTCACTTGCAATACCTCCTAGGCAATAAAAAAATTAAACGCATTCAAATCTTAGAATAGCCTATTTATGAATAGCATTTTTTGGCTCATCCCAATAGATATGGAACTTCAAATTGTCTGCACGTGTTACTACAACATACAAGAAGGGTCTTCCATAAATTTTTGATCCATGTGAACAGAATGATTTAAAGCTAAGGGATTTTCAGACAGACATACTGTCGCGTTAATAATATTAGTAATCTGACGGTTCGCCGCCCGCGCAGCCATATTCCCTCAACAAGCAATTAATACATGTAATTGTTTTTTTGTCTTGTTTGTGGCTTGTTGTCGAAAATCGAGCCAGCGTGGGGTCCCCATGTAGGTGACCGACGGAAAAATAAGAAGTTACTATTTAGGAAGGAAGAAGTTCGTGTGCGGTAATGTACGTCGATACCTAAAATTGTTAATACAATTTAGAATCTAAAATATAGTCTTTCTTTCCAAAATTTTTGCTACTGTACAGACCAATGTAAGGGAAGAGTTCTCTAGTGGGAATGATTTAATCTGTCATGTATCTTTTGAGGTTTACAATATGTGGGCTCCAGAGGCGAGGCGTCAGGAAAATTAGAAGGGAAGCCGAAGCGTATTCATTTACTCATGCTTAAAGAAAAAGGTGGTTGTAAGCCGTTCCTTGGGCAACCCGGTGGGAATTGGGTTATATGGACGCCACACCACTGTAGGCTCTGTCATCAACATCGGCCTTTTAGTTTTTATTAGAAGATTTGCGATTTACCTATGTAGCGCCTTGTGGAGTGGACCACTTTTTGTTAATAATAAGTAAGCCCGTGTAGGTTATGTATTTGTACTGTGATCCTTAACCCACACACACACACTAGTACAAACTGGCTTTAAAAGGCTTGTTCTCGGTTCATAATCATAATCATAATTATTTACTGTCTGAGGAATTCGGGTCAAGTACAGATGTTATAACAGTTGCACAAAGTATAGCTTCACCAAACCCTACCTTTCCAGGTGTACACAAATGTATTTTACATACAGTTACAATTTCAATCAATTATATAAAATTTGGTTTAAAAGTACA
The DNA here is from genome assembly GCA_905404275.2 of Hedya salicella. Taxonomy (NCBI): domain Eukaryota; kingdom Metazoa; phylum Arthropoda; class Insecta; order Lepidoptera; family Tortricidae; genus Hedya; species Hedya salicella. The sequence goes on along the minus strand of FR990113.1, from coordinate 21,126,369 downwards.
TTATTATATTACAAGTAGAGTTAGATGTCATAATTATTTAGGCTAATACATACATTTTGATTATCAATTATTATTATAAAACTTAATTTATTTACTTGTTCGTTGTCAGAATTAAAAAAAACATTGATATAGTAAAAACATTTATCTGTAAGCAATTTTTAGTCATTTCTTTAAATATATGCATATCATATTCTTTAAAAGCATCAGGTATCTTATTATAGATTTAAATGCACATGATATATGCATTGAAATATGGTTCAACTATCCTAATATCGGAAGGATTTCGTGTGAGTGTGTGAGTACTGGATTGATTAACCTTAAGATGAGACTCAGTACTTTAACATTTAGGTACCTATTACCATGTTATGTCATACACTTTTGATATTTATTTTTAACCAATCCTTATACCCAGTCCACCTGCGGTCGGGTCTCCTTGTATATTTGCGCAAGACAGCTCATATCTTTGATGTAAGTAATTAATATTATAACACAGAGTTCTATTGTAAAGGAAGAATCAATACGACCTACCTTATTGCAAGCAGTATTTGAACCTGCGTCCTCTTCTTTAACGTAGAAGTGCTCTGACCAACTGAGCTATCGCAACTTTACGTACGTAGCTTGAAATTTTCGGACACAATCTAGTTAGCAGTAGTAGTATTTCTTATTTTTAAATGCGAAGCGCATTAGCCATACATATTCCAGGACATGCGTATCACGCTTCATTTCTGTCCCATTTCTTCTCCAGCAGGTGTTTTTGAATGTTTTTCTATGCTATAGAAAATAGACACCTACACCATGTTTCGTTTTTTTCTTTAATACTGTCCCTTTTTCTAAGTAATTTTATATTCGATATCAACAACACACGATCACTTGTCTGTACAACTGGCAGCAATAAGTTACACGCACACGGACAGACGGATAAATGAGTTCTCACATATCGAGATGGTATCGGCGTTGGTGTCGGCAACGACGATAGTTTCGCGTTGACCGACATTTTAGTATTTGGTAAAGTTTCAATCAGTGTTTCAATTAATGTTAGAAAGTATTTTTTTGTCTTCTATTTACTAATATTAATTTATTAACCGTATATTGTATAAGATCGTGTACATTATGTTTATAAGGTAATTCTGCACCGAATAAAAAAGAACCTATACTTTGGCTCCAATAAAAAGGTAATAATGTTTAAGCAAGCATGATGGTGTTAGTGACCCGGAAACTACTGTATGTTTGAAATGTATTTTAATTTATAAACTTTCTAAGTTTATACTCGTAGGTTTATAAGATACATGACATTCCTAGACATAGACGAAATATTAGTCTACTGGGTCGGCAAATTTCAGTCACCCAAGTCTCATATATTGTACAAGCTTTTATTTAACTTGCAATGTATGTTTGTTCAGGTGGAATCTTGTAAGTTTTGATCGACGTTTTGTCTTTGCAATAGCATGATACCATCGAGCTGATCTGATGATGGAGCAGGGAGGTGGTCATAGGAACTCTGTAATAAAATAATGCAATCCTACCGAGTTTGAGCTCTTTAGAATCGTCTCGGTGAGTAGTTCATGGATGTTCCAAGAAAAGTACAGTCGGCAATAAAAACTTGTCCTAAAAATTAAACTTGTCCTAAACAAACTTATTGCTTTTCTAATACACTATAGTTTCTTACTGTTCTGCAACTGTATCGTATTCCTTACCTGAAACAAAATAAGTCATGATTATTAAAGAAAGAAATGTTAAAAATGCATACATTGAATCATTTCGTAAATTTATTTTGCATGTCGATATCATTTGACAGAATACTGGACTATAGAATTATTACAATAAGACCATGTACCTAGACTTAAGTATAACAGCAAATAAATCATTCTTATTCTTAGTACATTATTATAATTATAAATAATTTTATGTCACACCTGACCCCTATTTTATAAACGTGACAGATGCCAGTTGACAACGACAATTCGGTATACATTACTTCTCCATCATGATGCGAGGCATACACTTACACGGCAACCCAGCAATGTACGTCGAATTGTCGTTGTCAATTGTCACTTGTCACGTTTATGAAATAGGGGCCTGCCATAATGCGAGTTTTACCGTATCTAAGCGTAGGGTGCGGTAAAACTCTAAGGCTATATGGAGCTATGGTCCGTACCTTTATGATGTGGACCGCACACCACTACATATAGGTACGACTAGGGTTACCAGTTTTGAAATACTTGACAAAATTCCCGATATATAAATAAAATTCCTGACGCTCGAGTCGAGAACGAGGGGGGAGGTTTGACAGTGCAATGTCTTAAGTTGTACGTGTTAGTAAGATAGATAACTCTTTTTCCAGATATAAAAATATAACTCCTTTATAATTTACAGACAGTCCTCTTGATTTGCTTTGTATTAAAATTATTCTCGAGAAATGCCTGACATTTTCGTATCATTGCATATTCCCGACGTCTGGTAACCCTACACACTACAAACTTATAGTCATAACATCCATAAAGCAGTCCGTGTGTCAATGACATTTCAACGGGTTCAAAAATAATGACTTAACCTGCACTTTCGCAAACGGCAATCAACCCCCAATTGTCGACAAATTGCCCCTCAACATATGTTCGATATGGAATTATTATCTAATCGAATCATGGCGAAATTGCCAGTTTGCATCAATCAAATCGTTATAGTCGTGTAATTGTCGCATAAAACGCGAATAACATGTTATTTCGCTGTTTTCGCCTAGAGACACGCCGCGACGATTCGGGTACTTGGGCGGGGTAATTGGCTTTCCATAATAAGACACGTTGATAATAATTTCATATAAATTGTTCTAAGAATTGGGAATGCATTTCTATAATTTCCCTCACTTCGATACTTTTAGTGGTAATTTATCAAATCTCTAGAATTGTATATTACATAGTGGTGATAGTTGTGATATTAAGCAGATTATCTATTTTTTTATGCTATAGGGGGCAAACGAGCAGATGTATCGCCTGATGGTAAGCGATCACCGTCGCCCATAGACAACTGCAACACCTGAGGAGTCACAAGTGCGTTGCCGGCCTTTCAGGTGGTACGCTCTTTTCTTGAAGGCTTGAAGGTCGCATCGATCCAAAATACTGTTGGCGACAATTTATTCCACTGTTCAGTCGTGCGAGACAGGAAATTTCTAGCAAAACGCACAATCCTGAACCATCTAAGTGGTGAGGATGGAAATATTGTCGCGTAGAACGATGGCGGAAAGAGGGGACAGGGTCAATCCGAACAATTCCTCCAAGCTCTCAGTGAGTGATTACATTTAACAACCGTTTAACTGCTAGCTTGTGATATTAAATTTTGACTGGCACAACCAGCTGCTAAGTAAAGTAACGACCCCATAACATAATGGCTCGGGGGTTACATTTCTCTGCAGTTTATAAGAATAATAATAAAGCCTTTATTCCAAATAAGAAACAATTTGATTTTTTTTTAACTTTTTTTAGATACAATTTTGTTTTAATAGTATGTCTCTTTAATTCAGAGTGCCTATTAGCATACTCTTTCCACTGTTGCCTGTCTCTGCAGCTTACTATTGTACCTATAAGTTCATCCAAGCTAATAGCGACAGGCAAAAAGCGACTTTTAAAAATTTCTTAAAATCCGAACACTTTGAAAATACCCATACTCTTAATTCCTAAAATTTTACAGTTTAAGTATAAAAAAGAGCGCCGGGAGTGTTGCAAAATGACGCGTTTTTATGTTATTGTCCAAAGACGCATTTCTCCGGTTCATCTTACCCACTTTTTGAAGTTCATTACAAGTGGCAGATAGCAAGGGTACGGACTAGTTCGATTTACGTAATATTTAAAATGTGTCATTCCTCATTTCTGTTCTAATCAAGTTCTTTAAGTCTTTGTTACCTACGAGTATTCAGTATTCGATTATAATATTCTAGTCTCGTTCCAACTTAAATACTAACTTCGAAGCTAAATCTAGTTAAAGTAATTAATTATATTTGTAGCTCTGCGTCACTCGTTACAAACTTGAAACCATTTTGACATTTACAAGTTTACTACGTAAGCAAAATGTTTAAACAAGCTTACTGAAATGTTTTTTAGCATATCTATACTATTATAAAATTGTAAAAATGAATCTGTACATTGAAGATTAAAAAAAGTATAACGGAATATGTGAAGGTGACTGAACCGAAATATATTTAAGTTTTATTTATTGTATGTTTGTATGTGTCGTTGTGATTTGGTGTGATGAAGACACACAGATAAAGGATAAAATATTAACCACATTTCAACATTTTCTAAAATATCGTAACTTAATATTAAAAGTTCCTCATTCTAAAACAGCGTAGGTGACATGTAGAGCGTCGTAGGTGACAGTCACAGCTGGAAAATCATACAGAGCACCATTAATTACTAAGGCGAATTTAGTATAGAAATTGTACTGCTGTTCTTCTTGTGCACTGTGGCTGTGTGATATCCACCTAGTGACGTCACTTAGATAATCGTATGGTTCTTACACATTTTCCCGAATATCCTCATAACTAGTTGCAATAAAACAAAATATAGATTTTGGTTCTTTGATAACGAGTTCCTTGATTATCCCAAATGTGTGTTGATTTAATATTAATTAATATTATTTGAAATATTGTCAATTCTCAATTATGTAAATAAATTATTCGAACGGACTATTTGGAGGTCACAGCAGCGGTTTTTTTTATGTTTGTATGTATCGTTGTGGCTTCACCACACCAAATCGGCTAAACGGATTTCAACTATTTTTGGTACACGGGTAGCTGACACAGATGGTCATAGGATACTTTTTATGCGACACTATTTTTGCTACACAGGTAGGTGGGTATCCACAGATAGTTATAAGATAGTTTTTACCCGACTAAGCTATCGAAAAAAGAGTTATGACTTTTTCACCTCCGCTTACATTACTATAAAATTTAGTATAAAGAATCGCTTGGTAGAGCGTACAGGGTTCTACGTCTGAATAACTGTAGTTGTAACTTGTTTAGATATTTTCAGTGCTTAGTAGGTACAGAATGTACTGAAATTTACCTAGCTAGAGCTAAAACAGATAATGAGAATCTTCTTCAAAGTATATCGTCAACTTTTATAAAACAATATTGCTGCGTTATTTTCTTATGTTGTTTCGGTTTATGTATTCGTTCTGCCACATATCGTGTGGACAGACATTGTTTATTCCTGCCAGAGTGTGCAGCAACTCTTGCGCCACGGATCGACCAGTCAGACCGCCATGATATGTAAATTGCCCTCCTAATTGTCCAATTTGTTCCGTTTGCAACTAATTCAATTGAATTTTGTTTACGTGACCGAGGCATTGTTGTTTTTAATGCACGTAATTTTAAATCGTACGATTTGTACGCCATCTATTATTATGTATTATTACTATTGTTGGTAATGTGCTGTGATTTTCGCTTTATGATGGTAAATTGTACGTAGACACAACAGATTATGCCCTGGTGTGTGAACTGTGATTACGGGTAATTTAATAAGATTTAACTTTGTTCCGCGTCGGCATGTTCTGAATAAGAATTGAGACGACAATCAACAGGCGAAATAATAATCCAATTTTGGCTAAGTTGTTGTAATTATGAATGGGGCACGGAGCAGGCGCTCGTAAAGAGTAATGAGTGGCGCGCGATGCCGGCTCTAATTAACTATGAACGAGCGACGATGCCTACTTCCACGTTTTTCTTCAGATTTCCCGACTGCCTTAACCGTTATAAAAAAGGAATTCATCCCATCTCATTCTCTCCGCTTGCACCTTGCACCAGGTTATTATTTCCTTTTCGCTCTTTTGTTTCAACAATGTCGACATCTCGCTCCGCGCCCCGCCCATTTGTAAAATCGACTGCCCGCGCCGTCCTTGCACCTGTCTCTTTCGCGTCCGGCTGATTTATGTGAGAGTGAGCGGGTTTGATCGACGCTTTGTTTTTCCGCTTCAACTGTCGGACGCGTTAGTTTTTTTTTCGAAAAACGCTCGCACTGACCCAAGGATTAGGTTATACGTTATTACCGGGTGTAAATTCAGATAATGCGTCGCGATTGCGACGCGAATTCCTGCGGCTCGGGTGTCGTTAGTTTTTTTTTTTAAATGCGCAGTAAGTGCGCCGTTTTGTAAAACTATATTTACGATAATGTTATCTCGCGCGGCGTAGGTATTACATTACGTACCTACACCGCGGGAACGATCCCGGTGATTAATGATTAGCTCGCTCGAGGCTGCTCGAACACCGGCAGAGAAAAAAATCAATTCTAAGAAGCGCACAGCACATGATGAGCACAGTTATCGGGCAGGCTCGGCGGGACATAATCAAGCCATTAGCCGCGAGCATATTGTCATCGGCGACACTATAAATCGGCCGCGAAATTAAGATTTTAAGGCGGGCCGCGGAATGGCGGCAAAAAGCGCGGGAGAGTTGACAAGTTGAAAAATGTCGCGGCGGCCGCGGCTTTTTGGCGGGAATGCCATTCTAATCAAAATAGTTTACGCGTCGATCGGAGCCATCGGCCGGCCGGCGTGGGAACGCGCCATTTTTTCCTCGGCATCGATCGCCTTCGATTTGTTTTCGTATCAGTTTGTCGTGACGGAATTAAGCGGGCATTTTTAACACAAAAGCTTGACAATCTAAACGCGACGCGCGACAAACTGTTATAAATCAAAAGAGAACAAATAAAAACGCCCGGAGAGGTGAAAACGTTATTATCTTTATAATTGCACGTCAAGGCGGGAAAAGTGGGGGCATTTGGCGCTTTTTTCTTCCGCGCGATGATATATCGCCCATGAATACGGGATACGCGACACCTGCGAAGCGGAGCTTCCTTATGAATCCGAAATTGCGACTGTGTCAGACGTGTTTATCAACTAATATTTAGACTGCCAGGCCGCGCGCTTCACCCAGGAGAAAAGAGCACTAAGAATGTATGATTCTCATACATTTTTACTGCGCTTTTCCTTTGCAGGGCATCGCAGCGCGAACATCCCGCAATTTATTTATAATCTTGTCAAATAGCCGCTTTATCTTGTTTGACTATTGCATTGTCTACCTCGCCTACAGTAGAGATCGTAATCAGTTTTATGTAGCCCAAAAATGCGGCCTGTTATCGAGGCATCACAAAATAAAACACACGATATGTAACAATGAACTTACAAGGCTAAAATCAAACATAAGCCAACAATATACGATGTAAGTCGTCTGTGGCGCGAGCCGCCGCCCCGCCTCGAAGGTAACAAAGCGCCTCACTATCGATGTCTCTGTCAAAAACTGTCAAAAACCTGACAGGCGCCGTGTCAGGCTAACGAGCCGTGCGGCCCCAGCGTGTCATGGTGACGATGCGCTTTCCGAGCTCCGACGCGCGCCGCCATCTAGCGGAGAGTAGTGGAACTTCCAACTCCCTCTCCAAGATGTTGGGCTATTGAGTGATTATTACAAAAGAAAAGTAACAATCGCGTCTGGATATAGAAATACATAAAGATGCAAATGAAGCGCGCCCCCGGGCGGCGGGCGGCGGAACGAATTTATTGCGGCGCGCGCACCTCATTATCGCTAACAAGCATTCGAACTCTTTCTTTACCCCATAAATATTATATTTTACACCTGCGCTATGCCAAGACAGTACGAATGTTCGGGCTCCTCCCGCTCGTTAACTGCCGACCCGTCTAATCGCTCCCCTTTTGATCCCAAACGTCCGAAATCCAACACTAAAGCTTTTACTAGTCGCATAAAATTGAAATAAAACCAGAAGTGAGCGGACCGCTTTTTGCGAAATGAACTCGTGTGCAATTAGTGCTTGTACCGACGTATAGATGTCACTGGCTGTCCACTTGATGCCAGCCGCTTGAAGGTAATTGAATAGCTTATTTATGAGATCAAGCTAAAAAGGCCGGCGTGTGAGGTCGGCTTTTTACACTAATGCAAGAGCAGAAAATGCCTCATTTTCGTGCTCGGTCGCAATAAGACAATAAGTAATTTCTCGTCTATATGCAGGTCACTGAACTCTGCAAGAAGGTGGTCAGTTGGGAGGAATAAATAAAAAAAAAGTTAATTGATTTGCGATTGAATTCAACGTATACGTATTTTTTGTGTAATTTTTCGTATATGTCAGTAGTATCAAATTATCAATTAAACTGTATAATTACATACGTTTTCAATCAATAAATTAAATATAGCTAAGCTAATGGACTGGCATTTAACGTTACTAAACCGAAGAATACCACGACACAGCCAATCATCATTCTGTGCATTTTGCCTCTGTCGTGTAATTTGTTTTTTCATTTTGCCTATTTTGTTTCTGTGGACCATTAAAAGAAGAGACTTCTGAAGTAGATTAATGGATTATAAATCCTTTGTTTTACCGCCAAATAGTGTCTTGGTAAGATGTGACAATAAATTGTGCTTTGTGCAGTTTTCACAAAATAATACTCATGCAAATACAACAAACTAGATGGCGCTATAAAACTAAACATTTAACGATTTTATAATTGAACAAAGAAACGTAGAACAGTAACAATTACTTCGTAAAAAGTTAATCTATACTATTATAAAGTTGTAAAAATGAAATGTCTGTACATTGAAGATATTTTCAAAAAATGTCTGTAACGGACTATTTGGAGGTCACTAAATAGAAAAATGTCTTTTTTGGATTTTTTTGTATGTTTGTATGTGTTGTTGTGACTTCATCACGTCAAATCGGCTAAACGGCTTTCAACTATTTTTGGTACACGGGTATCTGGGCATCTACAGATGGTTTTAGGATACTTTTTACTCAACTACGCTGAACTAAAGGGTTATCACTTAGTAAAACGTACTGACTGTAGTTACATGATTTAAAAAATACCAATGTAGCATGAAATAATGAAAAGAAAACGAAATTAATTTGAAATACAAACTTCAAAGTTACGTTAATCCTAAGTCGCATTAAAAGCTCCTTCAGAATCCTTTGACTCAATAAAACAATAAATTAAATGATGTGAGTAGTTAAACGCAGTTTTTTACTAGGTACCAAAATGCCAAAATACGTCTTTGTGCATTACAAAAATACCCCTAAAGCCGAAAGGGGGTGGAAAGTTCTTGGTTTTCAAATATTGTCAATAGACTTTTATTGGCGATATTTGAAACCCGGTAGTATGGCGAAAAAAATAAGAATTTGGATAAAACATAAAATAATCATCATTGATAACCTTAACCTATAAATAGTGTATTCGTCTTAAATAATATCTTGTGCCTTAAAAAAAATGAAACGCAGCCCTGAAATCATAAAACTAAAGAGTAGACTACCTAGAAAGTTATTTACATTCTTAAGGTGCGTCCACATTTGTATCATTTGCCCGTATCAGATCATCGTCGCGTGGCATGATCGCGTGTCACGATCACGCGTTTGGATGTTGCGCCGATCGGATCGCTCGAAATCCATTTTGCTACGCGTATCACACATTTATATCGGACGAGTACGGCATGATCGGCGCGCCGACAGTAAGCGTCCAAGCAGCGCGATACGCAGTCATGCCACGGCACGGTGATCGGATACGAGCAAATGATACAAGTGTGGACGCACCTTTACCTTATTTCCTCTGAAAGGTAAATGACAATCATAAACGACACGTAGTCATAAACGACTATTTGACGATTTACAAATAATAAAGACAGGTTTCGTTTTAAACTTAGAAAACCTGAATAAAGTTCAAATTATCGAGTCTACTCAACTAATTTAGAGTAGCAGCTCAAATTGACAGAGGAAAATACATTTTTTCTCAGTCCTCCCGTGACCATGGAAAGCTGGAAAGCTTCCGAAACGTCGGGAACTAAAATGAGATAATATACGCGATATAATCCGTTAAATTGTTTTATTTCAATGAGTAATAATCGCGGAAACAGAAGAAAATATTAAAATTACTAGTAAAAAATATCATTGTTTTTATTTATTTTTGTATTATATATAATCTTAACTCATCTGTTCCTACTGATCATTCCTAGCTATTTTGTGTCTTTTGCACTACACAAGTATTGTCTGGAAGAAATCGATCTTTAATGAGACCGCCTATTGTCTACCATACTTTATGTTAAGGCTCTATTCTAGTGAGTTTTGTTGGTGTGCAATAAAGAATGGTTCTATGATACTGTATTGTATTGTATGATTTAATAAAAACTTGCCTCTACAAGCAATCCGTAGAATTTCAAACACTGCTTCTAAACATGTGACGTGGAAGCTTTAGACTAAATTTGCATGCATTTGGCAAAGTCTAAAGTTTTTGATGGCGTGGAAGTTGAAGTTAAGAGGGATGCGCTGCATTGACGAGTAGCGCTTGCATCGAGCAGACTTGCAATGTAAGTTACAACTGAATGCATGAGTGAGAGAAGTTTACTAAATGATGGGTTGTCATATCATAATTTGATTGTGTTAGATAAACACAAAGGAAATGTAGGAAGAAACTTTTTCAAGCCGCTTTGCTTATAAAGGTACATGTGCAAAATAAAAACACTATAGAAATCCAATACAGGAAAATGAACAGTTGTTTTATTCGTTTTCCAACAAATAACAAGGAACACCGCAAGATTATTGTCAAGATAGGAGCGTAGGAATATCGCCGATTGATACTCCGATGGGGTCCCTCGGGACCTTATACTGGGAAAAAATATCAACCAACTACCGGTACCTATACATATTTAATGGAGCGGGGCGTGGCCACAATATCTCCGCAGGAGTACCAAAGCGAGCAGAAATTGAGAAGCGTTATCGTATCGAAATCCACCGTATCTGGGCCGGCGGTCTCCGAGGAAATCATTGGGAAGGCATCCGGAAAATTTACCGCACATTCCGGCTCATGTGGCGTAACACACCTGCCTCTTGCTTATGCGGACCTAGTACGTGATCTATTTTGTTCGCCTGATATTGCGCTCTGTAAAAAGGATAGGATCTCGAATCTCGTACGTATTTATATTTACATGTATGTCATCACTGTATATGTTGTGAACACACCGACTTTGTGGCACAAAAAGCTATTAGGCGGCCATCGATTGAAACCCTAAATATTCATAAAGAAAAGGGGTTATTTACTGAATGTCTAGCAATTTCAGCTGGGGCACCGTAATGGAAAGTCTTGTTAATTATTCAAAATGTCGACACTATAATGGGACGTGCGTTTATAAATATTTAATAGCCGATCGGGTCGAACGCACGTTCTGCAAGGCAACGTTAATAATACCTACCGTGGAACAAATTCCTCGTATCCGGGACAACAAATACGGGATTTACACGGAGCGCGGATAATTGAAACACGAGTTATTTGCGCGAGGTAAAATTGAAAGTAAAATTTGAATTTTGTATGTCCAATTAGGAATTTTGATTTAGTCAATGGTCACACGAGCGGAACTCGGTCAATTAGAACACATTGTCAAACCAAAAACGTTGAATCGGGGACCGCAACCGCAGCGCGCAAACAAGCCGGTAATGACGGCTCGCTGTTTAAAAAATTCACAAACGACTTGACATTTGGCTCAAACAGAGCACTATTCGGGTAATAATCGTTGCGGTCTCGGCGCGGGTCAAAATAGGCCACTTTGTGGTTTTGCTGAATGACTTGAAAACATCGTGACATTAACGCAGGATCTCCGCTGCTCGCCCGCCGATTGGCCAAATTGTTTTTGATTGCGCACGCGTTTTGGTTCGCTGTGCGGCCGTAATTGCATGTAATTTCGCGTCGGATAGGCAAGAGTAACGGGAACTCGCTTCGTTTAAGTATTTACGATTTCGATTAGCTTTCGTATTAAATTGCTTAAGTTTAAAGGTACCTGAAGGATGATATTTTTGCCGGCCATCTTGAGGTTATGGCGTCGGCGGGGTGTAATGGCGTACGGCGGAGCGACGGTAATCCGTGTAATCGGTGTAATGAGCGTAATTCGTGTAATCGCGTAATGAAGGCGGATCGCCGACCAGGGCCGCAGCGGTGACGTGGTAATGGCTGATTGCGGCCGCGCCCGACGTGACTCGCCATCTAATTGTTTTGCATTTAAAGTTGATGCTGAGACGCCAAATGCGTACGACAAGTGCCTACGAGTGTATGCAGAAAGTCTTGTCATACGGCGGCCATTTTGAAAACGTTTAAAAGAGCCGATGTTTTTTAGCATCGTTGCGAAAATCGTCGATTCCTACATTGTTGCGGAAATCTCAAAACTTGTTAAAGGTAATATTCATCAAGGCACGGCATAATCATTCAGCCACATTAGCATACTGCAATCAGGTGGAAGGTAAGTGCCGTAATCTGTAATTTGCGATAATAGATCCGGCACCGCGGTCTAGTTGGCCTCTGATTGGCTGTCCCTGGGAGAAGATCTCGTAAACATTGTAATGTCGACCTACGTGAGTGGATAAATTAGAAAAAAAATAGCTATTTCTGAAAAAAAATAGCCTAAGGCTTCTCTTATTCTCCATTTATCCATGTATTTAGAGAGTTCTCATTTTGAAAAATTGCGTCAAAGTCATTCCGCGTCCCGAATCATATCTATACTAAAAGAAATGACTCAGTTCACTGCCCAATTCATCAACACTCTGCCCAAATCCGTAGATTTAAAAAGCTGCGAATTCAAACGGAGTTTTCCTTTAGGGTAGATCAAGAATAAGGAGAAGCGTTTCAAAGTTTTGGGCGGCCTAGAGAGAAACTGATAGCAAGGTATAAAAGCTAGTCGCCCAGGCCCAGACAAAACTTGAACAGTAAGTTGTTGTCGTTGTGGACAGATTTTGTTTTCCAGATGTACTTTCGCAGAGTAAATTAAGATTATCTATTAATAACGGATTTTACAATAGTATTCACTAAAAGTACGGTTAAAATATCCTTTGTAGAAATACGGATTAAGTAGTACAAGCGTTTCGGGTTACACTTTCCTTTTATTTTAGTCACGCTACTTAGCTCGAAATTACTTGTCATATGAGTGTCAACTGCTAATAAACATTGTAGAGTGACCATGAGTTATCAAGAGAATCAAGACTATGCCAGGAAGACAAGGACTTAGAAAACCCATTTCTGTCCACGACATTAATTCTGTGTATAAGTTTTTATGTGCCTAGTTTAATTGAAGTATTTCGCGATTTATCTATATCTAATAGCAGGTTAACATGAGTATGTAAATCCATAGACAACCGTACGGAGACATGCGCCAGTATCCTGCGCCATACAAGGCGAGCCCCGCTGAGCTTGCAAATTGCGACAACTCATTGTTCTCCAAATACATGCTTGCCTGGTATCCGGTGTACCAGGTACCAGGGTACCAGATACCGGAATGAATAACCGAATAGATAAGCATCGGGTCGTTGAGAAATTATCGAGATAGCTTGCGTTATTTTAATTCTATGGCCCTGGCTATATCTCGACTTTGTTGTGCTAGTTTACATTACAAGTGGCTATCCTACTATAAAACAATCAGTAACTATTAACGATACGCTCAAATTAGGATCAAAGTATGACAAGTGGAAAGTAACACAAATGTAAATTTAAGAAAAAATACTGACTCTAATAAAATCCCGATATCAAAGAAACTTCGATGTCCATATATCAAGCCCGGTAGTTAACATAATATTGTCTCAACTGACGGTCAAACGGACGCGTCAATCCGTTCCCTTGTTTCAAATAAAATTGATTTTAACGGATTTTTTAATGTTTGACATAAATCAGCCGGTTTAAGAAAACAATGAATCCTTTGTAATAGTATAGCCTATTAAATTTAGGGACGTTAAAACGTCTCGTATACGTATGAGAGTATTAGATGTTTTTCCAGTCATTTTCGGGTTGGACGGCGCCATAAGTTCGGGAATAATTTTAGAATGATTTACGACGCTCGTTTTTATTGTGAATGACATTTTATTTGCAGTAAATATTGTGGCGTTTATGTTTCGGATGTTTTTCTAATTAATTGTTTTTCTAATTTTGTAGCTTTTATGGTTGTCATCATGAACCAAGCTCTTTTTAGGTTGAATTTCGTTACTGATCGCCTGGTACTCAGCTGAAAGATCACTCTTAAATTACCGGGGCGACCGGGAGAACATAAGCGCGACGTGTTTTACCGTAGTTTCGGATCCCATGTGGGGCATTACGCTCAAGACGAGTATGGTCATTAGGCAGCGATATTAGCTATTAACCGGCGCCCCGGCGAGCATAAGTTACCTCTTGCTGTCTCTGCGTACCTAGTGCTGCCCGTTTGTCTTTCAATGGGTGTGTTGGTAATTACTTATATTTCGTATAATGATTGTCTTGTAGCTGTTTTAGTTCTAATAGCCCCTGTAAATGGTAAAGCATTTAGCAACGTTGTAGACTTCAATAGAACCATTAATGCTACGAGCTAAGCTTAGGTTAAGTGTAGACCTAGATCGTGTTTAGACTCTATAGTAGAATAAGCGTGAAACAAATGATGATCGTCATTGTTGTGTACAAGTAGGCAGTATTTATAGTTCTAAGCTTTACTTGTGTGTTTGTTGTGTTTAGTCCTTTTTTTGACAATCGATGTAATTTTTGTGATATACTTAATTCAATTGCAAATTATTAATTGATTAAACAAGTAGCTATCTGAAATTGATATATCTGCGACTTTATTCATAAGGGGTAAGGTCTATTAAGATACTAAGTTACTGTTACTAAACTTATTTTTAACCTGCAAGAAATTCCGAAAAAACCCCGAACGTTTATTTCGGCAAATCTCTGTGCGTATTCTAAGCCCTCCGGCCTACGAAATAAGTGTCACCGACTTTGACACTCGTAATTCGGTCGTAAACTCAACAAGTGAAGAGGTCGTTTTACGACGTCGTAAACGTCTGTGTGACGTCTCACTGCGAGCATCCTCGATCTGACGTTATGCTTTACGTCTATTTACACTCTTTTATGACAATAGTACAACTTAGCCGGCTGTAAAGTTCTGGTGCCCTGGTACTATATTTTTTCTTGATGCGAAATTGAGCGTTTTATCTCTTTCCCTTATTCGCTTTCGCTGGCTGTTTTGCATTTCAGGAAGCTATTTTATTCGAAATTAGAGATGGTGTCCGCAACTAAGTTCACGAAAGAGAAAAAGGCAATACCTTCTTTTTTACTACAGCGTACTGGGATAAAAAATATCCTATAACATGTGTGGATGTGGATTGCTCAGCTTCCCGTGTACAAAAAAATATACTTGAAATCCGTTTAGCCGTTTTGGCGTGATGAAGCCACAATGACACATATAAACATACAAAATAAATTATTAGTTTAAAAAGCACTACAAAATCACGCTTTACAAGACTTTTCTAAGAAATCCAAACACAGCTATGATACGATGTTCCATCATGAAGTTTCAGTTCATATCTTCCGGCTCCATCAGATCAGATCGACAGTACCATATTATTGTATTGTCATCAGAACTACATCCAGCTGCCAATTTTCATGATGCTACGATCCTTGGAAGATGGTTAAATTAGATACCTTGGATTCCATTAGATAGTTAGTTACATACTCGTACAGGTCGACCTAATAAAAGCGTGTTAAAAAATCGATTCAGTGACCTTCAAATAGTCCGTACCAGTTTTTTTTGTATCTTCAATGTACATACAATTAATTTTCTACAACTTTATATAGTATAGATCAGCTTTGACAGTATCTTATTTCTAAATAATATGACTTTGTTTATACGAGTACTACCTATTTCTAACTAATATGAATTTGAACTTGTGCAACATCTGATTATTTTAAATCTCTTTATCCTATTACTTTAAACAAGCTATTTCTTATAAATTATACATATATGTAATTGGTTCATCGAAAACTGCTACAACGATTTGAATGAAATTTTGTATGTAGACACAGTATCGTTTTTCAAGTTTATGCAGATAGGTTTCATCAGCGCACACACCGAGCTAAGCTCGTTCGCCCAGGTTCCGATATTTTATGATTAAAGATTATGTTACGACAAATAACAAAATCTTACGAAGGGTGCATAACAAATCATTCTTGCTGTTAAATTCCTTAAGTATTTACGCGAGTAATTACGTGTAGAGAAATACTTATTGGGATCTCAGAACCCTATTACAAGTGAAAACAATCCGCTCCCGATTGTTTTCGCGCGCGGGCAAACAGAGGGCGCCTCCCTGCCTCCGGGCGCTGAGTGCTCCAGATGTATAGTAACACTCAAAAATAACTGAACTTCTACAGGCACCAGCAGATAATTGAGTGATTCAGGCCTAACTTTGCGGAATTCTATATTAGATTAATGGATTATAGTTTATGAAGTTTAAGGTTTGTAAGTCTATCTACTATAGTAAGTACACGGTTGATAATTTAATTATGATTATTTTAAGTAAAGTAAAAAGTAAATGACATTGACAGCTAGAGCCTAGACTAGATTTAATGTCAGTATGACGTTTACGGTTGCGTTCAGAAATTGTTTATTATATAGGTTACAATACGTTTCTTTCTGGTGCCTATTCTTTTTTGTCTGTCTTGCCTTTTTTATTGTATAACAAGTCACTTTGTATATTTTATTTTTATGTTGTTATTGTGTGTGTATATTAGATTGACCGGTGAGCTAAACGGCGCTGATAAGTTGTGGGTCATTATTCATTATTATTGTTATTATTTATTATAATACGTTTATTAGTATATTTTAGTATATTTACTTCTTATGTCTATTGATGGATGTGACGATACATTTCACTCTGCTTGCGACTTGTCCAGCTCTTTTCATTCACTTGACGAGTCAACTGAACCTAGCACGCTTGGTTCTTTATTATTGGAGCGAGAATTACAGTGTAATCAAAATTGTTTTAACGTATGTCATATTAATGCTCAGAGCGTTGTAAGTCACTTTACCGACTTGTTAGACAATTTCTCTTCCTGCGATGTACATGCTATCTTAATCAGTGAAAGCTGGTTTAAGCCTGAGATCTCTTCTACCTCCTGCAGCCTCCCCAAATTCGTCCTGCTGCGTAAAGACCGCACAGGTAAGGGTGGTGATGGTGTTGCTATCTACCTACGCTCTGATATTCCTTACGAAGTGGTAGAATGTTCATCCGCTCCATATACTCGATCTATGGAATATCTGGTTGTTAAAGTTAAGCTCAGTGAGGTGTCTATTATTTTAGGAGTATGTTACTGTCCTCCTGCTGTTGAATTTTTTTCAGCTCTAGAGGCTCTTTTTTTAACAGTTAGTCGTGACTGCTGACATCACATATTTATGGGAGATTATAACACGGACTTACTGAGAGATGATTCCAGATCACGCAAACTTAGATCTATTGTCGATGCCGCTGACTTTTCGTTGGTGCCTCTCAAAAGAACGCACCATAATAAGGACTCCTCGGATACATGGTTGGATCTGATTCTTACTTCATCTCCCGGTGATGTTATTAAATCTGGACAATTATTAGCACCAGGTTTCTCTCATCACGACCTGATTTTTTTAGCCTATAAGATCAAACCACCAAAATTGAAGCCTGTAGTTATACATATGCGTAGTTATGCTCGGTTAGACATTCATAAACTGAAACAGGATGCTGTTTCGGCCGACTGGATACCTACGCTTGAGGCATCGACAGTAGACGATTAAGTCTGTTACTTTAACAAAGTCATTTTAAAACTGTTCGATGAGCATGCGCCAGTACGTGCAGTAAGGCTGAAGCGGCCGGCTGCTCCGTGGATTACCGAAGGCGCCCGTATGGCAATGACTAGGCGGGACAAAGCATTCCGTACGTATAAGCGGGATCGGTGTGACGAAAACTGGCGCCTTTTTAAAACTGCCAGAAACTGTTGCAACCAAATGGTAAGAGCAGCGAAACGACGTTACATCCATAAAAATATTCTGGCTTCCTCTCCAGCTGATACGTGGAAATTCCTCAGGTCACTTGGTGTCGGTAAATCCAAACCCGAAGTCGATGCTTCTGCCTTCTCCCCTGATCAACTCAACATTCACTTTTCCAAAACTACTTCTCTCAATCCTTTAATTAAATTCAAAACTTTATCATTTATTGCATCGCTTCCTTCCCCGATATTGACTCTTTTGGTTTCATCCCTGTTAACGAAGAGGAAATTCGTAAAATTGTCATGTCCATAAAGTGAAAGGCTGTTGGTCATGATAACGCGAGTAGAGCCATGGTCACTCTCATTTTAGACTGCATTTTGCCCATTGTATCTCATATCGTCAACACCTCGTTACTCACTGGGGTATTTCCATCTTGTTGGCGTAAGGCCTTTGTAATCCCACTTCCCAAAGTACCAAACCCCAGTTCCCTCAATAATTTTAGACCTATTTCTATTCTTCCATTTCTCTCCAAAATTCTTGAGGCGGCAGCCCACAAACAAATTTCAAACTTTATAAATCGTAACTCCCTTCTATCGCCATTTCAATCTGGCTTCCGTTCCGGGCACAGCACCTCCACCGCTCCGCTCAACGTCATTGAAGATGTTAGGCTAGGCATGGAATCATCTAAGGTTACAATGCTGGTGCTCATTGATTTCTCAAATGCTTTCAATGCGGTTGACCACGACTTACTTCGTGGTATTCTCATACATTTGCAAGTCTCCTCTGGTGCAACTGAGTGGTTTTCTTCATATCTCTCGGATCGTGTTCAGGCTGTCCGTGGCAGTCGTTCCTTGTCCGATTGGTGTGACCTGAACTCTGGGGCACCTCAAGGTGGTATTCTCTCTCCGCTTCTGTTTTCCGTTTTTATCAACATTCGCAGTTCTTACCATCTGTATGCCGACGACGTGCAATTATACGCTCAAACTGATGCGAGTGAACTAGACTATGCTATCTCACGGATTAATGATGACCTACTTCATATTGCTGACTGGTGTAGTAGTTTTGGCATCTATGTCAATCCTACTAAATGCCAGGCTATATTTTTGATAAGCCAGCGGCAATTATCCAAACTCACTGCTGGCTCCGTCGCACAGATCTTATTCGACGGTAATGTCATTCCCGTTTCCAAACAGGTCAAGGATCTAGGCTTAGTTTTAGACTTCAACCTTTCATGGAATCGTCAACTTACGGAGGTAAGTTGGAAGGTTTCTGGTACGTTGCGTAGTCTTTGTAAGTTTAAAAATTTTCTCCCAGTAAACACCAAAAAGATACTTGTACAGACTCTGGTGTTACCTCTCATAGATTATGCTGATGCGTGCCTCACCAACATTACCCAAGAGTCCCTTAATAAGCTAGATCGTCTCCTTAACAATGGCATACGTTTCATCTTCGGCCTTCGTAAATATGACCACGTTTCATTCTTTCGCCGTCAGCTCAATTGGCTTCCCATACGTGGTCGCAGGTCTCTTAGAATCCTTTGTTTCCTATTCTCCATCCTGTTTCCTTCTCCAGCCTTCCGCTCCAGGATACCTCAAAAGCAAACTCGCTTTTCAAACTCCCCGTCCAGGCTGTGAACTACGTTCCTCCCGAATTCTCAAACTTTCAATTCCTTCACACCATACCGGTTTCATGTCAAATTCTTTCGCCGTTCAGGCAAGCCGTCTCTGGAATTCGCTCCCTCTTTCTATCAGACAAGCCCCAAGCAAGGTAGTTTTCAAGCGGATGCTACGTAGGCATCTGCTGGAACAAGAACTTAAGTAGCGTCCATCTTCCATGCAGTAGCTGGTATATTTTGTATTTATTATTTATATGTAATATATATATATTGTATATCATATATAGTATAGGTATAAGCAATTATGTATGCATTATTTGCTTGAGTGTCCTAACGCTCTCAATACTGAATGTTTTTCCCCACTGCACCATTTTCATGCTTCTCTGTTTGGTCCTATGGTTGACTGGTAGAGAATGCCTTTTGGCATTAAGTTCGCCATTTGTATTTACTTTTGTTTTGTGCAATAAAGTTTAAATAAATAAATAAAAAATAAATAAATAAATAAATATAGTTCCTTTGCTGTTCCGCGAACTTGTGTCTTGGTTAGAGGTGACTATAAATTGTGCTCACATGCGCATATTTTCATGCAGTTTCCACAAAAATACGCATGCAAATACAACAAACGACCACCTGACAGTATAATCCTCGACACGTGTTTCGCTTCTCTACGAGGCGTCATCAGGAGATGCAGGAGATGTTGACGGTCCGGCGTCCACCCGAGAAGAAAAACTCGTGATGCCGGACAATTTATTGTCATATCTACTAAGATACTATTTCGCGGAAAAGCCATACAAAAAAAAACGATTAAGTGACCTCCAAATAGTCCATTACAATCTTTTTCGTAAATATATTTATTGTACAGACATTACATTTTTATAACTTCATAATAATATACATTGGTTTCACACTATCATGGCACTTAATTCTTTTTAAGATAACAAACTTTGTTTCCTTTATTATTATAGACAACTTAACTACAAAATAGGGTAACTAGTACCTGTAATAATTGTATAGTGTGTTTTAAACGTACACACGATATGATACGTGTGTTCTAATACCGGCGTTTTAACACTTCATGAAAAGCAGCTGATTTGCTGTCAGAACACTACTAATGTCAGTTTTTTTTTTAATTTGCACTTCTATTTATTGTAAAGACAACAGATTCTGCCCCCCACCCACAAGCAGTATCTGCACAGACTCCCCCGCACAATTAATCATGGCGCCCGCGGCGTAGGGATGCTAGTGCCGTAGCACATGGAGTTGGACGTATTGCAATGTCGTGTAATATCACAGGAATGATGTCGATGTAATGATACTTGAGTAAGGTCGCGAAGCGGAACCAACGGTTCTAGCGTATTACCAAATATTCATATAATCAAGAAAATGTAACTTAACGGATTATATCGCGTATATTATCTCATTTTAAATTATTTTATTTCAATGAGTAATAATCGCGGAAACAGAAGAAAATAAAATGTAATTTGTCGTCGTAATTGGGATGTTGACAATTCTTGACAACTTTTGTTCTGTTGTATGTTATAAAACCTCTCAATAATAGAAACGTTATTCTTGATATTCAAAGATACAAAAAATTCAAGAATCTGACCGGATTTGCACCAGTGCTTTGCGTTTTGCCGGGACGCACGCTCTGCCAATTGAGCTGCAGAGCCCAGTCAGCTTGTCTTCAAATTTTGTCATTACTAGTTACCTTTGCATTTTTGCGTTTCAACCGGCTTTTCACCGTCAGCGCAACTGGTGAGCATCTATGAAACTAAATGTTCACACTAACAGGGCGAACTTTACAGTTGCCACATGTTAACTAGAGATGTCGCTGTAGTGTAAACATTTTTTCATTATTTGGATAATGCATCTTATATAAATATATTGTTTGAAATATGATCATTTCATATTACGCACATACTTTGTTTTTTTTGTTAAGTTAAGTATTAAAGATTGGTTAACGATTGACCTTAGTTTTACTTGACCAATTTTTTATGGATATGAATTCGTATATTACGCAAAGTTATCATATTTTCCCGATTTAAGGATACAATTGCGGGGTCTCTGCGACGGAATGTATCAAAGTTAAAATTACGTTTCTTTGCAACGAATTCGTAATAAAAGGACAAGAAAACAGACACTCATTAATAACATTGAGGATAAGGATTAAAGTAATGCGACGATATTAAAATCAAGCGGGTCCATTTTTCAAGCGTACTAGCCACGTTCAAACTAATTAAACGGAGACAAATTACCAACAGCTAGTTTTTGCCTAATTACCCTTTAACGCCGCCATTTTCTTTTACCCGATGCGCGGAATCTATCCGGCATGGCCCACATAAAGAGACATGATCAAAGATTTCTAATCTGTATTTGCTGGGATGTTAAGAGCGTTTTTCATCGGCGATAAAATTGTGGTAATAGTTGCAACTTTATTAAAATATTTTAGCTTTAGCTTTGTTTATATGTCTCTCTGCCCTGTCCTGTTGATATTCTCAAAGGCAATTTTTCCTATTTTATTTGCTGAATGCTGATCGCATGGTAATAATAAAAGTTGCCAATCTATTATATTCATGATTTATACAATTTACAACCGAAGTAAGTTTTTACCAACAAACTATTTTGATACTCTTTCTCTAGCAAACTCAGAAGTAGCTGTGCGTAGAAATTAGTTCGAAATCTCCTAAAAAAGTTTCGGTCCCACGAACAACTCTCGTTTTATAACGACGGCAAATGCCACGGCAATTGCTCATTCAGCCACTTAACAAAAACTCAACTCGACGCAAACAGACAATCGACTGGACAAAAACAACTCGTCTGTGCTTATTTCTACTCTTCTATACTGTAATTAATTTGTCGATTAGTAAAAAATACGCCCAGACTCCCGATGTTTCTTTCGACGTTCCTTTTAATTCCCCGCATGTATGGGCATGTCGCATTCGCATTTTTTATTTGTCATCAAGAAAAACGCCTCGGCAAACTCGTATGGCTCAAAGGCGTTTTTCAAAGGCGCGTCAAAACATTTAAGAAGTTGAAAATAAAACACAATCGGGAAAGTTAACAAAATAAAACACAATTCAAAAATGGAATTTGCACAATGAGAAACGCCGGAACTCGCCGATGCCGCGCGAGCGCCCCCGAATGCTTCCGAAAATTGTCGCGAGGGGCGGCACAGGAAGATGTAATGATGTTTGTCAAATGGAAAATGAGATAGGGAAATGTAGCGACGGGCTGAATTTGCGACCTTTTCGCTGATGCTGTTCGGCGCCCTGCAATTTCGCCCCGCTTACGTTTCAGGTTAATACTTAATTATTCCTGTAACCGTCGATAAAAAATGCCCCGATGAATGATACAGATTACGCTAAACGGTTAAACTGTACTCACAGAATACATGAGAATTAATTAAATGCTCTAATAAGCTATGCCCTTTTCAATAAGGAATGTTGACATTTAATTAAAACGAGCCGCTCCATTATTACATGTTGAATTAAGCGGTTAAGATACGGCGAGATATTTGATATAAAATGGGCAGATTAGCTTTACTATGAACGACCACCGCGACGGTTTGACATCGCTCTACAGGACTTAACAAAAGTTTTTATTAATCGACGATAGTTGACAAACACCATATTTTGGTCATAATTATTTTTAGTATGAGTTAGCGTTATGCGTCTTTCCTGTGGACACCCGAAAGTTACCCATGCATAATGAGATTTTGCACTAATTACTCAATAAAAGCGTCTAAAAACATTTACTATTAGTGTTTAACTGCAATATTATCAGATTTATGTGAGCATAAGCCTGGCCATTTTTACACGTGGATTATCGTGTAGGTAACCTATCTACTTCTTTTTATATTATATATAACTTATAATCATCTCCCGGAGGAACTAAAGCTGCTGGAGGGAAACGCCTTTAAACGCAGTCTAACTTACTGGCTCTAAGATCGTTGTTACACTGCGTAAAGGCGTACCTCAAACTCCAGCAGTACTAGCAAAGGTTTAAATGACATAAAAAAGGTTATCAGGTTCTCATTGACGTCTTAACTTTTCTTGTATAACATTTTTAGATAACCAAGTAGTTTTTTTTTTGTTTCGGAGTCTTGTGTTATTTAGTTTAATATGCATGTAAATTAAAGGAGACACTTGGTGTACTGAATTTGTAAACGGAGGTGTAAATATTTCCCTTTTCTAGGGTTCCATAGCCAAAATGGCAGAAACGGAAGCGTTATACATAGTTCCGTCATGTCCGTCCGTATATGTCACAGGCATTTTACTCCACCAAAGGGCTTTAAATACTAATTTTTCTTAGTGCCCTATTAGGCGATGTACAAATTGATTAATACTCTAGATCTAAGCGATAAAAATATCAGTGATATGTACCCAAGCCCTTAACTATTGCGTTGTCCACAGGAAAGACGGCTAAATTCTAGAACCAGTATGACCCATTTTGTCGTTAATGTTGACTTCTCTATTCAAACGGCCAGTATTTAGGTACGTTTGAAATAAAATACCCGTTATTTTATATTCGGCTTTGCGATTTCCGACTTCAAATGCTTGTCGAAAATGTTGACGTTCCATATTCAAAGAGCCAGTACGCTCATCATAAATCTCTACTCAGCTGATGTTCGAAATTCGAAACAGCGTCGCTATCGTTTCGTCGGAGGTCGGCGGCGTGCGGTGCTCAGATAAAATAAATGGAGGCGGTGAAAAATGATGACGCGCCGGCGCGGAAAGACATCTGAAAGGGGTCGCTCGGAGCTCCACTGGGTCAAAATCCTTTTTGTGCTTCCTTCCAACAGTAGCAATGCTGAGAAATATTTATTGTATCTCAATGGAATTTTCGACAGTATATAATGTACACTGGAGTAAAACGATTTTCTATCATTTTCTCACTACATTCCAGAAAGATATCTGATATTGTTACACAAGTATTCCTTTTTAAAATACTAATGTTTATTTCCTTCTATTTCGAGATTTTCCCTTTTTTCAGGGCGTCCGTCCCGAACTTACCAGGGTCGTAAAGACCCGAAGAGGTCGCTTAATACGCCGTTAAGTGGTCCGGATCTCCAGCGTCACGCCACACCGCACAGACCACTCTTATTTATTTAGAAAATGCTTTTGCCCCAAGTTTTTCTACGGAGCAAACACGAGGGTACATGTATAAACAGATCGCTAAGCATCTATTTTGACATGATGAGAGTTGCATCTAATATCAACGGTTATTTTGTCGATAAACCTTATATTAAATGACGTACCATAGTGACATAAATACCTCATCGACACTCCGTAGAAAGCAAACAGCGAAACCCACTTACCTGTAACAAAGAACGGGAAAAATTAATTAACATTACAAAAGAAGTACCTGCCTTTTAATTTATTTATACAGAAAGCCTTCTTAATTAAAATTAATATTTACAAGACGAGAAAAATACGAACGCGGGACTATAAGAAGATTTGAGTCTGTAGACCGCGTACCACGAAACCATCGTCTAGAATTATATCGTTATGATATCCAAAAACTTTAAAAATATCGTACCCTTAATATTCTGTTTCCCACGATACGCACTTTAATTATACAAAGGAATATCTCACATTAACAATTTGTAAGAATATATAAATAATCCTCGCAAATTGTAACGTTTTATGGAAATGTCAAACAGCACATAATCGCTCGGTCGGGAGCCTCGGTTGCTCGGTACGGGGGCGGCAGGCAGTAAAGGGTCTAGAAATAAGAGCCTTTAAGGGACTCCCCGAGTTATCTCGGGTAGTACCATCGTAAAAATAAAGGTTTACTAGCCCGTAAAGAAAATTAAAATGAATTATTTTGACGAGTGTAAGGGGTTTTTTGAGGCTTAGCCCCCTCTTTATGAGCGAGAGGTGAATTGTTATGGCGTCATGAAGCGTAATTGTTTTCCTTGTGTTTAATTCAAGCTTGTTTTTGGCGTAATTATTCTTCGGTAACTGTGGACGTTGGATACAGGATTTGGATCGTAAAATTAGGGGAATGCCGCTAAGCTTCGTTATGGCATGTTGCCGGTGGTTATTGGTGATAGTGATTTGAATGGCGTGTGATGATAGTCTATGTTAATTTCTAATCTATTAACTGGTTATTGAGCTATTTGTAATCATCATTTTTGAATTGACATAGCTGGTTTGTAGCTCCATAGTTTTCATTAGGTATTTGAATTATTCAAAACTGAATCATACAACTAGTAAAAACTATGGCATTGTTACAAAAAAATACTTTAAATGCAGAACATTGGACGGGTCCATACAAATTCATTTATTTAAAGTATTCTAGGAAGTAGTCTTAAATTTCATTCTCTAACAGTCAACCATTGGGCTAAGAAGAAGTAACTTTGATGACTATGTTAAATTTATGCTTTAACAGTGAATACGACCCTTATTGTAATTTTATTGAGAAATCCTCAATAAAACCAATAAAACAGAAAATACATTGTAGCGACCCAGAAAAATCAACTAGGATCTCAGGAATCGCAAGAAATGTCCCATTGACGGCCTGAATGGCCCGCGATACGCATCGCGGCTAAAAATTCAGACGATTACAGAGGGAAACGGTTGTTTTATCACACCTCGGAGCCATCTCGTGGTGATTTTGGCTGAGGGGACCAGGCGCGCAGCGGTCGTGAGGCGTTAAGGGATAAAGAATCTTTTAAAAAGTAATTTGGAAATTGTTGAGTACATTTGCAGGTAACTTTTTTAAGTCGTAATCTGACCAACGATTGAGCCCAGTGTTACCCGCCTATAAAAATATTGCTGAACAGAAGATGTAGCTCGCTGGTTTTGTCATAGTTAATTCACTAATTCATTGAAGATATATAAATTACTAGCTACTGCCCGCGACTTCGTCCGCCTTAAATTCGTTTATCGCGGATAAGGGTATTTTTCCGGGATAATAAGTAGCCTATGTCCTTCCCCAGGACTTAAACTATCTCCATACCAAATTTCATCATAATCGGTTCAGCGGTTTAAGCGTGAAGAAACGTAACAGACAGACAGACACACACTTTCGCATTTATAATATTAGTACATTAGTATGGATAATTATTAGGAAATACGGACGTGAGACTAAAATTGTTGTATTTTAAACTTCAAAAAGAGAGAGAGAGTTTTTACGCGATATGATCCGTTAAATTGTTTTATTTAAATGAGTAATAATCGTGGAAACAGAAGAAAATATTAAGAGAGAAAGTTTAGCTGAGTTGCTCCATATCGCAGGTTTTCAAAGATCTCTGTATATTTTATTTAAACGCGTAGGGTACATTTCCGCTCACGGTGTAACGTGGATACCGAAAAAATTAATAAGTTCTTGAACATGCAATAAAAACTCTAGAATGATGTTTAAACGCCCTTCTCAGTCAACCCTATCCCTCCACATGTTCCCCGCATCTTGAGACACTTACACACCCATGGAATTACCATGGAAACGGCATGGAAACGGGAATGGAAACACCAGGGTCGCATACACCGATGAAGCGTTACGGCTCGATCGTAGATGGCAGATAGCGTAGTAAAGTGCTACGAGATGCTACGCCGTAGCGATTCGAAGGTGTAATAGGGTTGCCACGGATGACAATTTGGGGTTGAATATTTTTACGATTTAGATTTATTTGACTGATCTTGGACTGTTATATGCGCTGTTAAGGTAATAGTTAGTCTTCTTATACTGCCTTTACCATAAATTATTGCATTGAATTGTACAATAATTTAACATGGGATATATGAGTAGAGTAGTTGTAATGTTAAATTTTTATGATATTCAAGATGGAGTGATGACCATGTTAAGGTCACTGAAAGCCGATTTATACAAAAAAGCGTGCAAGCACGGTCGTTTGGGGGGTCTTTTGGAGAGGCGTACATATGTTCAATTGATCACGTTTCATATCTTCTTCTCGATCTTCAAAACGATGATGACGAAATATAGTGTAATATTCCCGAGACTTTTAAAATAAATAAAGCTTATTTTAATTCATTAAATTTAAATTTACCACGAAACTTGAGAACCTCTAAACGCGAATGTATACAAAAATCCAGAGGTATTAAACCTAAGTGTCGTTCGCGAGTTTTACGGGGCAGGGCTCGTAAACCGCGGGCCGTGATTCCTGATGGACAATTTGAGACTTGCAGGGGCGCTCAGGGCTGGTTCGCCTTCAAACCCATTTTCGACTCTCGATTGTATCAACCCTAACATCTCTCTTACACTGTACTTACAATCTTGAACTTTATTTTCTTTGAGCTATAGTAACTTTTAAGGTTACTAGACTGAGTAGATAGGCGATTGGGGAAGTAAGTGATCATGTTGTTTTACGTTTCTTTTGTGAGATGTAAATGTGTTTATAACCTATCGTAGGAAAGTCTTATAGTTATTGATGTTTTATCAAGATGGACTTGTTGCGATTCTAAACAAATTATTGTGGGGTTGTCATCAAAATTCGCGTTACTAAGATTTAATGATTGGTTTATAGTATGAACAACCTTTATACCATTAAACCTTTTGTTTAAATGGTTTATAATTTATGGACAATTTCACCATACTCACCTACTTTTTATGACTGATTACGAGTGTTAAAAGGTCGAAATTAACTGGCAGCCCTCAAAGTTTGGGCATGGTACAAATAGGCTTTATCGGTACGACTATTAAATTGTAAAAATGACATGTACCTAACATTGAGGTTATTTCTTAAACAATAAGTGATGAGAAGTATTTGAAGTTCACTAAATCGTTTTTTTTATTGTTTTTGTGTGTCATTGTGGCGTCATCATGTGAAAACGGCTAAACGGACTTCTAATAGTTTTGGTACACGTGTACCAAAAATGCATATTAACGAATTTAAGGTCGAATGTGCCAACTAATGGGTAAGTGTGAACACTGAAATCTGAGCAAACGATCCACTTTAAGGTAGGATTTTGGATTCTTCTGCAACTTCTGTAACATTTTTCACCTTCACAATTCTGTCTTTGTCACCAGGTAAGCATAACACAGAGTGAGGTTGCTCGGCGCAAACTCGGATCTATGGTGCCCTGGTAGTTCGTTACGACGCAAGTGACCACAGCATGTATGCAGTGTCTCACTGAGATCCTGGTAAGTGTTCATAAAGACCAACATGATACATAACATAACCCTCGTACTGATACCGTCTTCTATACTAATATAAAATTGTAAAAATATAAAATATAATGATTGTACCGGACTATTTGAAGGTCACTGATTCGAAATATATATATATTTTGGATTTTTTGTATGTTCGTATGTGTCGTTGTGGTTCCATCGCGCCAAATCGGCTAAACAGATTTTTTAGTCTCATTTGGGCCTGAGACGACCATTCTTGAGTTGATGAATCGGCTAAACGTATTTCAACTACTTTGGTACACGAGTAGGTATCTCTAGATGGTTATAAGATACTTTTAACCCGACTACGCCGACAAAAAAATAGGGGTTGTGACTTCTTCTCCACCGCGAACGAAGTTTTTAGATATAAAATAAATTTATAGAAAATATGTCCTTATTATGGAATTAATATAAGTTTAGCAAACATTGCATTTTGTAAAGGTAACTTTATCGAGGTAAATTAAAGCATTACTCGTATTATCTGCATTATCTCCTATGTTCCCTTTAACTGATGAGATTCTGCTGGGGGCGGCGAATCGGAATGTCACTTTATGACTAAGACTGCCAGTGTCAGCCGAAATAAAAGCGGGACGGTTAAACCCGATCGTACCTTACAATATGGAACAACACAGGTTTGTATAAATAATTTTTCACTTCTCCTGCTCAAAAAGTAGGTCATATTAGCTCTGCGACGCGAGACTAAAATAGTACATTTAGCTCCTAGGGTTTAAAAGAAAGCCATATAATCCCATAACAATTTCTATGAAACTGAAAAAAAAACTTGCGGCCAGCTACATCCTACTTACGAATAATTAAAAACAAACAAACCAATCTCATCAGATTGGCCAAAATTTCTGATCGTATTGCAGCCCTTTACATTAAAAAGTAAAAATTGTCTATGGCCATTATTAGTATAAAAAATATATAAGCTGTCAATTTAACTATAAAGTATTGCTCAAACTGTACTTTTTATTTTTCATGAAATATACAATTTTAGTGTTAAGTCTTTTTTATTTTCTCGCAGTCGAAGTGAAAAGCAGAGTGTTTAACACGTAGCTAAAAGCCATTATGACACTCAGACACATTTCGTGTCATAATAGCTTATTTTAGCCCCTTGTCAAACAATCTACTATCTATTAGCAACTACTCAAAATAGGCAAAAATGGACAAGTGTGGCTTCATCATGCTAAATCGGATAAACAGATTTCAACAAATTTGGTACACACGGGTATCCACACTTGGTTAAATGTTACTTTTTACCCCACTACGTTGCTGAAAAAAAGGGGGGTTAAGTTATGACTTTTTCTCAAACATGCAATGAAATGCCGTCATTACGTGCTTTAAAACCGGCTTCAAAGTATCCCGTTTCGGGCGGAACAACCTGAGAGAACTGTAAAGGAATTTCATACAAAATTGAAGGCCTAGGCAGGGAAGTAATTTTTTAAAAAAATTATGTGATCTGTGTCATGCACAGGCTGAACAGTTGAATTATATTTTATTTTTTCTAGTGGCTGAATGGTTATCGGACCGAAAATATCCGCGTTAATGCCTATTACACACGAATTGCTATTAAGAACACAAATCTGTATGGTTCATTTATTGATGACTAAATTTAAAATATTGTCTATACGTAAGTCGCCAGAGACCATAGACAATATTTAAGATCCTCTGCATTTATTTTATTTATTATAGAAATGAAGATTCTTATTATAAAGGTTGTGTATAACGGGCCTAATAGAGTCTACTCGAACACTATACACGCGAAATACGGACTACTTCCGTAAAAAAAATAACATTATGGAGGGATTGAAGGGAAAATTTCAAAAACTTTAGTCGTGTAATTTTTTGAGTGGTGTATTTTTTTATTTCATTGTATATGTTTGAGAAAAGCACCATACAAGCCTCTGGCCGTGAAAAGTGCTTGCCGGCTTCGTATCACTATCCGTCGTCTATACCTACTCACCCGGCAAGCCCTTCTTTCCCGGCGGCTGCAGTAATGTGCTATTTCTCGTCCACGAACGAAGTTGCGGCCGTCTTATATTCTACAACAAACATCGCCAAAGAGCGATCTAGTAAGCTGTCAAAATTCATTATGCAGAAGGTACGTTTTTACGGCAAGCATAGAGGTCGTTTACTTGCCCAAATAAAGCGTACCCTCGTAAGAATGTACTCCAGTTAACACTTTATTGTTACGTTATGAGTGATGCGAGCCCGCCGGGGCGCGGCCGAGTGCCAGCGGTTCGCTTCCGCTATGCCAGTCGGCTTTTGTATTTTGTGTATAGAGTTTATGAGTTGCGAAGGATAATGTAATTTTTGTTTTATCTTGCTGCCGACCTCCATACAAACAATATCTTTAATGATATTAGAATTTCTATGTATGGGTAAGGCCCAAAAAGTTGGACCATCAATTATTAGCAATGGTAAACTATACAAATCTAATGAATGGGAAATATTCCGCTGTGCGACGAAAATATTAAACACAGTTGTATTGTTAATTGTTTGTGGCACAACCGAAACTTTCATAGAAAATTGAATTATACGGGAGTTAACGTGTCCAACTTTTTAAACCCGTATACGGAATATAGATGAATGTATTATTTTTGAATAGCAAGAAAAACAAAACAAACGCAGCTGTGTTTTGTTCCAAGAAGGTTTCAAATTCATTGAAATTGGCAAAACTTCTTTATAGGCATTTGGGTGGTTAGAGGTTTTGATGAGAATTACGATTCGTCCTGTATTTAAATTATACATAAGTAATAAAAATTGCACTTTTGTAATATTATTAGGATTTAATTACCTTTCGTTCCTTCGAAGCATTACCAGAAGTTAATTACATAAATAAAATCAATATTGCGCATTACGCATGTGTTAACTACGCATTTAAGCAAGCAC
The DNA here is from genome assembly GCA_905404275.2 of Hedya salicella. NCBI lineage: Eukaryota > Metazoa > Arthropoda > Insecta > Lepidoptera > Tortricidae > Hedya > Hedya salicella. The sequence goes on along the minus strand of FR990113.1, from coordinate 21,094,960 downwards.
AACACAATATGACATTTCATACGTATTAGCCCAGGTAGCCCAGTAAATTGTTGTTGGTTCGCGACAGGTCTGTGTTTTTTACTTACTGCAAGCAGTTTCGAAACACATTAATATAAAACATTGATTTAAACTTACACGATCTTCACTCATTATCACAGCACAACCAAACGGGGCTTACTGCGCTTAGTGACGACCGTAGTGTTCAACCTAATAATAAACATCAAGCGCGGGTAGATCGAAAAACTCGCGCGGCTAGAAGACGTTGATTTCGCCGCTACAGTTTCCTTCGAGACCATGGACCTAACGCGACGTCCGAAAACTTCGAAGGATTACCAACAAAAGGTAATTAAATAAATAATATTTATACGCGATTAAGTCCCGTTTTGTTGTGTTGTGATAATAAATTAATATAAGATTCTTTTCTTCTGTTTCCGCGATTATTACTCATTGAAATAAAACAATTTAACGGATTATATCGCGTAACCTTACTTTCCGAACGGTGTAAAATATCTTACCTGTTTAAAGTAGTTTAATAGTCTCTGTTTTTAAATATTATAATTAGTAATGAGGTAGCCTGGGAGTTTTTCTTTGCAGCGTTTCTTTTCTCCTCAGTACGCCTCATTTGTGAAATGCTGTTTGGTAAATTATTAGAATAAAATAATTAAGCCCTTCTGGCACATGTGTAACTGTCTTTACAGCTTAGGCCCATCTGGCATGTATGTACACCTTTATTTGTGTTTTTTCAAAAAATGGGTAGTTTGCACAAATTGTAACTTTGACAGAGGAAAATACATCTTTTCTCAGTCCTCCCGTGACAATGGAAAGCTGGAAAGCTTCCGAAACGTCGGGAACTAAAATGAGATAATATACGCGATATAATCCGTTAAATTGTTTTATTTCAATAAGATTCTTTATTAATCGCTCTTATTTCATGCGATGCTTATAAAAACCGCTGTCCGCGTTCTTAGACATCTCGTCCGCTGATACTGGGGCCCGGCGCGCCTCGTTTACGAGCTACGTTTTACGGGCTGCGAATTACGCATTGGGACAGGTCGGGGTCTTTAAGGTCTTGTAGCTCCAGCCGGGGGATTGTAACTGACAGATGATCATCATGTCACGAGGAAAACATGTCGGAACATGTTGATCAGATCTGGCTAGGACTTGAAGCCTGTTGATCATTTAGGCGACTTAACAGGCAAGCGACATTGGCTACTTGCATTAATTCTGCCACTTTTTATTAAGAAGTGTATAGCTTGTATCTCTTCAAGACGAGAGTGAATAGGCACTATCTAAGGTGTGTACAGATGTAGTGCATAATTGTTTTCCATCGTATTGTCTCGGAAACGTTCGTATTTGTCATGTTACTTCAGTCAACCTCAGTACTTTTTGTACTGTAACCGACTGAAATGCAAGTTCGTACGTTTCCGTTAAAATACGAAGGAAAACACTTCATATTATACACTACATCTGTACTTTGTTTTATCGAAAAACGTTTCACCGAATACTTCATTTCGTCGACATATAAATTCATCGAAAGCATTTTTCTCTAAAACCGTTAATAATTTGGGATTGTTATGAAACAAACCTAACCTAAAAATGGCTTGTACATGATGGTCTTTTCAAAAATCATTAAAAATTGTATAGTTAGAGGGGAAAAATTCTAGAAAAAGAGGAAGACCCAGGCGGGACTTGCACCTAGGTAACAGTGAACGTCAGGTGGTATCAAGAAATTAAATCTCTGGCCAAAGACAAACAGTGGCGGTTAGTCCACTGACAAAAGTATAGCTCATAAGTTAAATGACGATGATCATTAATATTAGTATGGATAGTATGGATGACAAAAAGGCGTACAGTCTACTTGTTTAAAACCAGAAGGTCCAAACTATTCACATGGTGGCACTCGGGCAAGAATGCATTTCAAAGGTAACTGATATAAATCGTCCTGCTTAATAAGTGTAATTCAACATGACGTGTATAAGCTTTGAGGAACCGTCAATATTGAATTGCGATACATTAGCTTTAGGCAAATATAATTAAAACGGCTGAGCTGCCGATAAGCCGCCATTATCACTCAGCTGTCGGTTCGTGTGTAATGTGTATGTATGTATTGTAGCCGATTAAGTGTGATCCGGTATAAGCCATCTAATCGCACCGCGGTAACTTGACGCGTTCCGGTGTGTGACTGTGAATGAGTTTTTAGTGATTTGCGAACTTTTAGATACAAATTTAGAAGAGTATTGGTGAACTGATGCATAAGAAAATTACCAGATGTTTTTAGGTGTCAGTTTTCTTCATCTTTTTTATTTTTATTATTACTCAAGTACTGTATGGTTCAAGTCACGTTCGCCTGGTGTGAAACAGCCTCGTGAAATAAGCTCATTAAGGCAATTGAATGAAGCAAAGCAAGCAGAGGACAAAATAAAGTCTCTTCAATGATCCTGACTTTTCAAATCTTAGATCATGGTCAAAAGAATATCCCGACAAAACTCCTGATTCCAAGTAGCTTCTTTTTTCAGTTCGTTTTTTTATATGATTTTTCAAAAATGGTCAAAAATGGTCCCCTGGTTTTTGGACGAATGAGAGAAAAACATTCATATAGATTTGTTGTTTCAAAACGCATATACGCATCTAATTCACTCAGGGGATGTACCCGGAACTGATTGGCTACTAGGTTAGCAGCCTATTGTAGGAGACTGTCCAATTTCACGTGAGATGAGCCCATTGTCCACGTGAAGGGGCTATTCCCAAGTAATTGATAGTGTATTGTGGCCTTTGATTTAGTATCGGCTAGTTTGTTGCCATAGTGACGCTCGTATGTAAATGCTGTTTGATCTATGTGGAGTTTATATGCATAGCCATATCATTGCGTAGATCATGTTAGCTTTTCTGCAGAATTGTATTAATTTAACGAAAACAGGGGAAGTTTTTACTATCAGCAAAACAGTCCGATAATTCGAAAATAGAATCGGGAGGGAAGCGTTAAATTTAAAATTTAAATGTCCCTTACATTTTCTGCAGACGCCTTATCAATTACAAGTACTGGGGAACGAACAATAAGAGGTAGCGACATTTCCTTATTCCCATTCTTTGCCGAATTTGCATCTCCATACAATCGCAATTAGGGGCGCTCTCATTAATTCGACAAGGTCCCAGAGGCGTAACGCCTCCGCAGTCGTTTCAATTTGATAGAGCTCGGATACAACCTTGCCGTTATATAATTATGGCACATTTGCATCAATGTTATGTGCGCCTGGTAGCTAACTAACCGTTACATTCAATATTGGATTAGAATAAATCTCTCTTTATTGGAAAGTCCGAGCAATAATGTCGCAAATACGGTTTAATTTTTTTATCATTTAATTAAGTACTGTTGACGTAATTAAAGTATGAATGAATAAGATAATATTTACTCTTTACGACACTCTAAATATTGTTATTTGTATGTCGAGCCAATGAATTTAGCATGGTACGCTATACGGTCTAATCTCAAAACTCATAAAGCTAACGACACATTAGACAACCACAAAACGAACCCCGAACGCCTAGCGTGCATCTCATCATGCAAATAGTTAATTTAGCCGAGATACGATACCAAGCAAACATAAATCGACGGTAGCATTAATAAAATATTTACACTGTTATTGCTCTCGAGAGAGAGCAATCAGCTAGGGATCTGGCCACCTGTTTATACAGGGGGCTAACCCTTCCTTAATGGTTTTAGTGTACGTAAAAATGTTTAACTCGGAATTAATATTTCGAGTGTTTGACCGGGTGTGAATTCTTGATTTACGCGTAATAGGATTTTAAAAGGGTTGAAATCGTTTGATGAAATTTTTATTAGCTGAAATTGAATTGTTAGATTTTATTACTTTAGAGGAGTAATTTTGGTGACTTTGCGCTTTTTACAGCGATATTTATTTACCTTGACTACTAATATAATGAAAGTTGATTATTAAAACGCAAAAATTCAAATGCTACTTATACAACTGCGCAATGAAATATTGAAGATATATTCTTTAAAAAAAATCAACACATTTGTAACTTTTTTAACCCCATAGCAGTGATGGTATTATAACTAATTTCCTGGTACGACCGCATTTTATGAAGATTGACACCATAGAAAGGCCGTAATTACGGCATTATAATGGTGTAGCGGACCAGGCGTCTATAAGCATGAGGAGACAAAGCCTTCGGCGACCTGTGACCCCGTCACTCAGACATCTTCAGATTCGTGTTATTCTAACTATATAGATACGGCAATAAAATGATCCATGCAATAAATATTTTTTCTTTACTCGTGTACCAAACTAAACTATGAATAAAAACTCCACGAATCATACTAAAAATGTATACTTTTTAGATAGGAACGACACTCTATACTCTATGGTTTATATTATATGGCACTTAACTATGTCTAATGCTAATTATACAACTCCGCGCAGAACTATAATGAATTTCAAAAAAAGAACGCAGTGTTTTTGCAATTTTTTTTTAGCTGTGTCTCATTTATTGTAGTTTATGGGTTACTCTTAGAAAAAGTATTGTTTACTCTTGGAACTTTGAAAACTGTTTTTTTTTATGTTATAGGAGGCAAATAAGCAGACGTATAGCCTGATGGTAAGCGATCATCGTCGTTCGTAGACACCTACAACACTGCTAACTAACTAGCCCTACAATATGCGATTAGGGATGCTCAATGCTCCAAGCAGAAATTTGCTAGCGGTTCCAAATATAATACTGTAATTGATGTATTAATATGACAAAACCAATGAATTCATAATTGTATGACTCGAAACTTTGAGCTTTAGCTCTTTCCATTTGGCTGTGAGAGACCACGATTGTGGCCTTTATCACTGGCAACACAAACTATTCAAGGTCGCTGGAAGCTTACAGGTTGAAGTGATGATGATGATTTAGCACGATATAGCTAATTTCCTTGTATCAGGTGATATTACATTACCATGTCCAATATACCACATCCAAACTCCCACGAGGAACCGGTTCCAACCGCCCATATTCTACCTACATATACGCGCCCGCGGCGGTGTCCGAGTCATTAAAGCATAATGGCCGTCTAACATAATAATATTATCTATAGACACGGATATGCTGACAATGAGCGGGGTTCATTAACTTTGTATCAAGATTTATCGTTTTTAATGTCTATGCGCTTATGTATTCCTGGTAGAGGTGGTTATTGTAACCAATATCCTGGTATGTGTGTTGGTTTACTTTGGTGGACATAGGCCGAATTTCACGATAGCCTATTAGTTTTTACTACTGACTGCGTTTGTCAATGTAGACCATTTGACATGCATAATACAAAAATGTTATTACAACACTTAACTGTTTATTAATGACAAAGATTTATGAATGACTAGGATTTTCCCGCGTGGGAAAAACTATCCTATGTCCATTCTAGAGTCTTAAATTATATTCATAATAAATTTTATCTAAATTGGTTAAGCGGTTTAAGCGTGAAGGTAACAGACAGAGAGAGTTACTTTAGCATTTATAATATTAGTATGGATTGTTTATATCAATATGTACTTTAGATATTTTAAGTTGATATTGTTTAATTTGCAGCTGTCATCAAAATCAAAATACTGTGTGATTTTAGTTATTTCCTTAATGCATGTCACCAATCGAATTTAGTATGATAGAGTCGAAAAATCAAATGTTTGTACGCCCACCGGCAAGACATATTTATCGCATTTTCACACCAACACCAACTCTGTCTGTTTCATGTTTGTCAAATAAACGTAGGTATTTTTATAATCAATCGTTAACAACTAACAGCGACAAGTGAAATTGGATCGTAATGTCAATGATTTTTCCAGTCTACGCCTTAAGTTTTCTTCGTAGACATTGAAAGTCGCACGAGTTGAAAATAGTAAAATACTCGTATTGCGACCAAACATTCTAGGCTCTTTCAAAACACAATGTAGAACCGATTTCTACGGGCTTAATTCTAAAATATCCATAAGCAGTTTGTATAGACATAGAATTCCCAGTTTACCCGAAGCAAAGTGTGAAATTAGAAGAAAGAACCCTAAAATCTCTAAGTTGATTGAAGTGGTATCGCTCGGAATAAGTCATCGAGTCTAGAGCCACTTGACTCAAAAAGCTACTTATGGGGCCACTTCCGATGAATAGTCGCTAATTGCAATAATATTATCATTATGATATTTAGGAATACTCTATGGTTAGTGATGTCTACTGTCATATAAGTAACTCTCTAATTTACCATCATAATAATTATCAAACAGGAGATCAACCCATGAGAGAATTTGATATACGTATGCAGATTCACACAAGTACGTAAGCTGTGTGAATCTGCATATATATAACGGTTACTCGCGTTCTGTTTTTGTATTTTGAGGATAAGTTAACCTACGATAGTCTCTAGTTTCATGAACCCGAACCTCGAGATACAAAAAAAACTCTATGCCTTTTTGAAGTAGAATTACGGTTAAAAGTGAGCTGCACTTTTGCAACAATGCCGCATAAACTTTTTGTCACACGCGACAAAAAGGCAACTCGACCTACACGCAAATTCACTCATACCCTCGATTTCCCTAAACAGATAAAATCTCTATGCCCTGCTCGAAAAAAGAAAAAAGGCGCGAAACGTTGAAGTCGGCCATTTTAGGAACGACAGTACATATCGGAGGCCATCCTTCGCGCACTTTACGGTCGCGCGCGGCGCAGCGTGACACCCACACTCGCGTATATGGAGATGTTGTCCGTTTGATTGGTAATTTACTACTGTAATATCATGCGGCCCTGGTACTTATAGGTTTAAGTGGCTGGTTAAAATTAATAATAATTTCGTCATATCCCGATATCTCGCTGAGCAGATGGCGAGATTCTGATAAATTGTACTTAATCAAAGATTTTTTTATAAATTTTATCAAACTTAATCGGTTGATTAACTGAATGAAATTATCAACTTTAGTAGAAACTCATCATTGTTTGGTATTCTCTAAATAATAAAGCCACAGTATCATATATACTTGACACCGATTCTTTTATATGGACCAAATACTCTACAAATGCCCACGAAAAAAAAAAAGCGGATTATTCCTGACTCAGCTTGTTACATGAGCAAAATAACTGCCACAACCAACATTTAGAATACATCCTTTAGTATTATAGAAATCGTATTACAGGAATCAGGTCTCACGCCAGTACTGCGCCTCATTACTAGACGCTCTAAACGCCATCGCCGGACTCGTAAACCGCGTGTTTTACGCCCGGCCATGATCACCTCAAGCATTTTAACTGGCCGCCGGGAATAGCTGGCATTTGACAAAATGAAAATGTCCACTAGGAACGGTTGAAGCATACCTAGAGTCGAGGTTAGGCTTAGGAGATCATTGGTGTCTTTTGGATTCCATAGAGAACAAAAAGCTAGTTAAACGGATTACTTGAAGAAAACTGTGGATTCTAGGACTGACTGATAAATAGTTGAGTTATGCCGAATCATAAGTAGAAGTTCTGTAAGAGTACGGGATTATTCCTTTCTTGTTCATTCCAAATCGAAAATGCATGATCATGATAACAAATTTTCGATAAGGCAAACGTAATAACAAATTGGCTTCCAAAAGGCTATCATTATCAAATAAGATGTCACTTAACGCATTTTATAGGCATCGTGTTTCTCGAGATGCTCCAAAGCAGACAGCATTGCAGCAGTCTCCACGGGGAGCCACTTTTCCGTATGTTTATAGTTACCTTGGAATACATGAATTCCTGGTACTCGCAAATTTATGAAGAGTCCATAGTTGCATGTTATTTCGGATTTTAGTGAAGTTTTATTACAATTATATGTCATTTTGATGAGTCGATCATAGATCATAAGCTGATACTCGTAATAAAAATTAAATAAATATATAAAATGGCACTCACCAATTATTTACTTGTAGTATCGTTAACCCTGTGTCCTGTGCTAGCTGCTTCTTTTGGTCTTCTGAGGGGTACGGGTGCTGTAACAAAAGAAACGTTTTTGATATAGCTGAAGTGTCATCAAACGTACTAATTAATAAAATATAATTATTACTACTGCATACAAATATGACTTTCAATTTAGTAAAATTATTTTCATACATGTTCACATTAAGTGTTTGTTTCTAGTGGTGACATTATATACGGCACTGAGACGTGATCACTCACAATGGGCCTCATAAGAAGGTTTCAAAGTCACTCAAATGGCAATAGAGCTCCTTGCGCGATCGAATCAAAGAAGAAGGAATTCGCAGAAAAATCAAGGTTGCCGACATAGCTCAGAGTTGCTAGACTTAAGTGGCAGAGGGCGGGGCACATTGCTCTTAGAACCGATAGCCTCTGTGGTAGAAAGGTTCTGTAGTTGGGACGACGAACAGGACGACACAGCGTGAGAAGGCCCTCAACGAGATGGGCCGATGATCTGATAAACATCGCGGGAAGCCATTGGATAACGGCCCGGCCACGACATCGAGCGGCGGCGGCAGCGGCAGCGGTTTTTCTAATTCATCGCGTGTGATTCCAACTAACCACAGTTCGTTGCGCGTCTCGACCGCGCAATGAACAGATAAAACGCTTGCCGCGCCGCAATTCGCGCAATGTCGTGACTAGTCGTCATGGAAATGCTTGGGAAGGCCTTAGTCCAGCAGTTGACATCTTTGGGCTAATATGATGATGATATTGACAAGATAAGACATTTTTTTTATGATTCTCCGCAACACTGTTGCTGCAAGAAAGATGGATAATATGCAACTGCCTATGATCAAACGATATAGGTACTAAAACAATGCAGCCTGTCGCAAATCTTACCAAAAACATGGTCCTGTCGAAAAAGGCAACGGTTGATGGGACGATAACGAAAAGCGGTAGACCAATAAAACCCGGGTCAGGTTTAACAGGAACCTTCAGTGTAAACAAATTCAATCTAACGCACTAATTGCAAAAAGCCCAAGCTTTTTTGAAGACCGTTAAAAAGTTAGCGATCGCACTCAATGCCTAATGAGCTAATTCAATTCGGATCGTGTTGGATGCAAATGGAATTGAATTGAATGAGAATGGAGCCGAGTGCTTGCGATTCGCGGCGAATTGTGGCTTGATTACATTCTGTTTTTGTAAGGAAGGATAGGTTTGTGAAGCTATCCTTACAAAACACAATTATGTAAATGTTTCAAAAACCAATAAATTTCATGTCGCATCATTTAAGAACTAACGATCTCTATTTCAGGTACTTTTCCATATTTCCAGTTTTTCATTTATTTATGTCTTGGGATCAAAATATCAACTGATGTGATACTAAGGAATCATTGTGTGCTAAGTTCCCCACTTAAAAGTAAAGTAAGGTTACATAAGTCACATTTTAAATAAGTTTTTTGGACTGCTAATTGTTTATATGTATTACAAATGTAAACGTAACATGTGTGTATTATGTTGTTTTTATTACGATTTATTTATTACGAGAATCAAACCTCTAAAAATTAAAGCCGTGACTTGAAGTATACGAATTTTTATTCAAATTCACACGGCTCTTCTTGGGGTCCACTTAAAATTTCAACATTTTGCTCTGTAGTTTAGTTTCACTTTGAATGTTCCCACTCCTTCATTCACTGGGCCATTAGTAAACTACAAATGGGCCAAGAGCATGTCGGACCATGTTCAGTGTAGGGTTCCGCAGCCATTCATAAAAAAATGCACTAGAGATGAAAAAAATACGATATGAAAAAACGCACTAGTAAAAGAGCGTATCTCCACGGCCCTTACGTCCTTTGTTGAGAAGCGCCGTTTTTCGGCAATAACTCAAAAACGGTATATTCGATCATGTTGAAATCAATTTTCGTTGAAAGTATTTTTTAGCTTAAACTTTGTATTTTTTTTTCATATTTTTTGGACCTAAGGTTTAGAAAATAGAGCAGGTGACACACACACACACACAATTTATGCTACTTTCAGAGCGATTATTTCAGATAATATTCACTGAAGCAAAAACATTTTTAGAAACCTCGAAATGTTTTTAGTTTGGGTTACATGTTAGCTACCCGTAGAAATATTATTTCTTGTTATTTAACTAATAAACTAAGTAGATGCCAGACACCTATAATCCACGTTTGAGTAAAACACCTGTGACATACGGGTTCCGTTTTTGCCATTTAGACTACGGAACCCTAAAAATGGACTCGTATAGAGTGTTTAAGTACCAATGCATTAAATATATTTATATTTTTAATGTGATAAACATATAATGGATATTTATTCGACATAAAGTATTTTGGTTTTGAATTGAATGTCCCTTTAAAAATGGGATTACTGTTATGAATCAAGCAAGGTGAGCGCACCCAATACGCATGAAAAAGAATACTATCAATTTAAAACGATTTTCAAAACCTGCAGAAGACGTGTTTCTCCATAGTACTGTATTGTGTTTGATCATATATTAAAACTTTCTACAAAATTGGCATATTTACTGGTAAATAATGCCGCCGGTCAACCCGACTCATTATCGGGCGGACCGTTTTATGTTCCTATAAATTGCACACGACGACGCGAACATTCATAAAATTACTTTATTACCTCAGAACCGTGTGTCATCGTTTAAAATATAAAAATCTTGATCCCTGCGTGATTTCTACACAGTATTTATGAAATCTTAAAACGTGGCTGGCTTAGCTGGCAGTGTCTGTGTAAGAAGGTGGATATTATACATATATATACCATCGAGATTTGAGATAAGTGGTACAGTACTGTAATATTATCTTAATCGCGAACAGGAAGACGTGGTTGGAGAACTTTCCTTTATTATTTGGGTGATTTCACGGGCGTTTCAACCACCACCAAAAAACGGGTCGTAAATATTGAAATAATGAGTTATTATAATCGTAGTTCTTGTCATAATTGGGATGTTAAGAGGGTTTATACCTGCTTAACTGGCAACGTCGCATATTCTTTGGTTTTTCTTGATTATTTTAATAAATGTAAAAGTAACTTGAACATGTTTTCAATTTATTCATTACGTTTTCGGTAGCTAAGCTGGCACAATGCAAAATTTCATGATACCGCCACAACCAAAGCTCTAAAAATGAGTTTATGTCTATCTTTTTTTGTAAGAAATTAAAGGCAAAAGCGACGAGGACATGAATTAAACACACTATAAATGCTAAAAATGTAGGGTATGTATTGAATATCTATAAGTTTCATTCAAATACCACAAAATAATGAAGCGAGACGATAAAATTTGCGACGTTGCCAGTTAAGTGGGTATGAATGCTCTTAACATTTTTTACAATTTTCTTCTGCAGTACGTAATAGAACGACCTCTCAATATTATAAAGATTGTTGAAAAAACTACTTCAATCTTATAAAAAGTCACGGAGATTCAACAATGTTAAATCAAATTATGGACTTTCCCAAAACACGCTCCATACTAAAGCTCTATTAAAGCCTAGAAACATGTGACGTCACCTTTTATGGGGAAATAAAGAAATTTGTTCTGCAGCTATGTTAAAACTTGCGTTTATCGAAACGGTTTTATAACAAAAGTGAATATACATTGCATCGGTTATTCAATGGTATTATTAGTTATTATTTTTTCATTCTTTAAAATTGGACTTTCTCACCGAACTTAAAAGGCTCATAATAACAAGCTACACGTAATGTATCGAACTCAATTCTTTTTCTTTAGATTTCTTTCATAAAACACTACCACTTCGTATCAATTTTTTATATTTATTTGAGTCGGGATGTTGACTTGACCGATTTTAACGTGTATTATACTTACGACTAGGTGCTAATACGCCCGCGGAACCACCCATTACTTCCCGAGCTTTCGTTTGCGGTACGTATTCTTCCTGGCCCGCGTATTTTTCTTTGGTAAAAGAAGATGTATCCCATAAATTGATTACATGCACTATTCCTTTGGGTAACTAAGTGACTACGGGGATCATTCTACCGGAGACGACTACATCTCACTTGTTTGCTGTTTCCAGCATGATTCCAAACGTCTGTTTTAGCGACCAGTGTGGTGGCAAGATAATTCAAGTAATCATTGCAAAAGGCTGTATACAAGTAGTCAGATGATAACTAAAACCTTCATCCACAATTTACGAGATCACTTCACGCTGGACGGAACACCCTTTGACAAACAGCCCCGTCTATTTAGTAACCATCCCTTAAGTGGTAAGACACCTTTATTGTTACGGACCCCGCGTTGGGAATCGAACCGACTTTAATAATTTATACACACGTGACCGGGTTGTACCAGGGCCGCATAAAATAGAGGAGGTCTCAGGGGCCCGCAAAAAGCTGATATTAGACACGTAGCGCAGGTAAGTCGAAGTTAGGTTAGGACTTAGGTACAATTTGGTGGGACGGCGAAAGTTTGCTCCGAATAGTGAATAACTTTTGGTTTTAGTAATTTAGGGGCTATTCAAATTACCTACGTTTCTACATTGTTAAATGTAGATGCGGCTAATGTGTGTACATTGCGTATTTTGTGTTTTTATTAATGAAATTGATAATAATCTGTAGGATGCAAGGAACATTAGGACTTCAAGTACGTACTAAAACTAAAAAAAACACTAAAAACCAAAATAGTGAAACATTTCATATATTTAGCCATACGTATATCTGGTATTCTGGGCATCTGTTTCACTTAGAGTCGTGACTTCAACCGTAACTCAAAAAATATTTTTAGTTTCATTAATCGTTTGCTTGAGTCTTCCCTATTGATATTCAATGCAATTAAATTATTTATTAGTTTCGATAATTCGAGCTACCAACATGTGTACCTATACGCGGGACACGGCACAGATTCAAATTCATCCAAATTTCTTCAGTTCCAATGACGGTGCAGCCCTACCCAACCTGTGTAACTCTACCCTGCATCAGCGTCGTCTTATTGTTATTGCTCAAATTTGTTTTATCACTCTACATTTCCATTTTTTATTTGTAAACATAGTTTACATGACAACATAAAATTTTAATGTTTATGGTAATACAAATATTCATTAAATATTAATCCTTATACACATATGATACAAAATGATACATTAATTTATACAAAATGATAAGATAATTTAAACTCAACTTCAATAAAGGCACCATGTCATCAAAGCGATGTAAAAACCATCATCACAAAAAGTTCAATTGCTGTAGATGGTGTATCTTCTAGTCTAACATGACAGCTTATCTTAACGCTTTGAGTTCTCCAGCTCAATCTACGTAGAAACAGTCCACAATACATGAAACGTTAAGACGCCTCTGTCATAAATTCGATAACCGTCGAAAAAACGAATGTTATGTAAAATTACAATATCCATGTGTGCGATCGCCGCGCAGAGGTCGCTAGATGTCGCGATAGCGGCGCCGACGCAATTGATACGTCAAGCCGCCATTGTACCACACACGGGGTTGCTGCGGATTTGAATATATTTATTACAAAGCTTAAGTTTTACCCATTCTATTTATTGAAACTTAATTTAGTAACACGAGACAGCACTAGCATATGCCTTTAGGCATTTTTTATTAGTTAACCAATGGATTAAGGTTTTTAACCATGTATAGTAGCAGTGTGTGTCGTCGCAACACCTCTGGGTTCGCCTTGTTTACGCATTTTTTTTGTCATAATTCTATATCGCATAATCACAATAGGCATAATGATCTATAAGCATAATTTCATTACGCCGAATCCTGTTTTCGCCGAATCTATTTTCGCCGAATGGTCTTTACGCATAACTTTTTAATGCCGAAAACCTACTTTTCTGGCAGCAGTCATCTGTTCGGGATTGCAGGTCTAACCTAACCTAACCTACTTTACTGACAGCATTTTTTTATAGTTAGAGGTTGAATTTGCAGCTAACTAAAATCCAGCGATACTAAATTATGCGTATTTAGATTCGGACAACTAATGATTCGGCGAGATGAACATTCGGCGAAATCAGTTTCGGACATAAAAAAATATGCGAAATAGATAGCACCCACCTCTGGGTTTTATGACAATGTATGGAAGTGCCAACAATGTCGTTAGTTACGAAAGGTATCTCATAGAAATATATATAGAAAGAAGTGGTGTAGTGGCGATAAGTCGCCTGCTGCTGTTAGACATGGCCGGCGAAGAACTTAGACCTTTAAATGGAAACATTTAATCTGGTGGAATGGTGAACCATGGTAACAATTGTTGATTATGCCGTTTTCTCTTCATTGCTAAGATGGTCCATACGCGAGCTGATCATTATACGCGTACGTATGTACTTTTACTCGGCATTTCAAACATAATTCGGTAAATTTGTTTAATAAAATACTTGAAATATCGAATTCCAAAAACTGGTATATATATATATACATGGGTTTAACCACGCATTTATGAGGCCATTAGGAGTACAAAATGTTATACAACCAAAGTCAAATTTAGCAAAAAAAAAGAAAGAAAGAAAAAGAAAAAAATAGTTTTGTCGATTTTTGTACATAAAACTTGAATAACTTTCATTTCTCTACGAAAATTATCCCTTTTACTAAAATGGTGACTATTATTTTTCCAAAAAAAGGATGACTAGTGAGTGGTAGCTGTCACTTTGATGTCTGTCAATAGCGATGAGAATTTAGCAACATATATGACAACGTCGCGATCAAAAGAGGGTAATGCACATTATAGTAATCACAATAAATAGTTTACTTGGAAATTGAAAATATGTTCAAAACTTAGCCAAATTCGACTGGGGTAAATATAACATTTTTTGTTTCTAATGACCTAAGGAATGCGTGGGTAAAATCTTTTAGGTTTCTTGCAGGCACCTTGTGTATTGTTGTAGATAGCCGAGAAACCTAAAATACTCAATGTATTAGTTATGTGCAAAAAAAATGGTCCTGAGGTCCATACTTTTGTACACTATTTCGCAGAACTGGGTGCTACATAATGCCTATTTGCTACTTGAAATCGTATCATTTTTTTAAAAAAAGGTTGACATAACTTCATGCAACTTAAATTAACTAGCTAAACTGCTAAAACACTTTGTTGGCGAGATCGCGATTGATATTTGAATTGACATTTGCTACTTGAAATTGTAATTAATTGATATTTTTTTTAAATATCAGTTTAGGGTGTAGTATTGCAGAAATCTGGCGCTTTTAAACAAGGCTCCAATTTGGGCGGCCGAAGTGAGGAATCAAGACATACCCCCGCACTCCGTATCGTATTTACATATTCCTATTCCCGCACCCCATAGATTTAGGTGCCAACAAATGGATTGTTTCTCTCCACATAGCGAAACAAAATTTATAGTCTGAAAGGCGAATTTTTCGCCCGGGGCTCCTCGCTCGCTCGTGCGTTTTTCCCATTTCGATTTATTGCAAACTTATGCCCGGGATAATCGTGATTTTAATGTACCGACTGATTTATAACGGTACGGCGGGATTGCTTTTCGAAATTTGATATCTCAATAGCTGTGACGCGTCGGATCCGGTTAAATTAAAAATAATTGGTCGTGCTCGGCAAAAACTGAGTTCTGTATAAATTTGACAAATCCCGTTATACGGCAGAAGGCTTATCATTTTTCGGTTTCCGTAATAGGCTTCATAAATTTTTGATATAGTTTTTTGCGATGCGCGTGGACGGAGCGTGCGTCGGCAAAAAGTCGATTTAATAAAGCTTTCTTATTTAGGGTTTTGAACTTAACGGGACCCTATTACCCGGCCATACAATATCCTTATCCGTACACCATCTGTCTGTTTATCTAACGTACATTTTTACCACATTCACGGTGACTAAGGATACAGGAACCGTATGTAGATGAAATTTATAACATGTGCTTTTTGTCATAGCATGAAACTTTATATTAAAAAAACCGGCCTAGAGCATGTGAAACCATGCTGTAGGGTTCCGTAACCGTTAATACAAAGAAATACACTACAGATAAAGAAAATACGATGTGAACAATTTAGGCCACTTTCTTAGAGATTACGTCCGAAAATATTTACTGAATCAAAAATATGGCTTAGACATCTCAAAGTGTTTTTAAAATAACTGACAAAATATGCGCCACATATGGTATACTCATACGTAAAAAAACATTTTTCAGCCTCTGCTACATGTATGGAGTGCCACCCCTAGAAATATTTAATGTTGCTGAAGTACAGTTAAGTGTAAAAATATGGGTGGACTAATCCTTCTCAAAAATATATCCCGTCGCTCTTATGTCAACGAATTTATGAGAGGATTAATTTTATAAATCGATACACATTTTTGCACTTGACTGTACCTACCAAACTAAGTAGCGCCTTTTGCAAGACACCTATGCTCCAAATGCCATCAATATACAGCTTGTAAGTGTTTGAGTAAAATGCATGTGAAATACGGATGGACATCACGAAACTATAAGGGTTCCGCTTTTGCCAGTTTGACTACGGTACTCTAAAAACCGTCAGCACCCAACTCGTACTTTTCGGCTATCCCATATTAGCTGTCATGCTTTCAATAAAATAAACAAACATAAGGTAAACAGTGGTAGGTATTGTGCATTAGTGCATTAGCTGCAGCTAAGCGGCCATAATAACACGGACCTCCCACGCGCTGCTGCTGACGGATTGACATACGGTTTACACGCCGTCAGATCAATAAAACAATCACTAATATAGCATTATATAATTGAAGTTAAGGCAGGCTGAAAAATATGCAGGAATTTAAGATCCGTACGTATTTGCTGTAAGTAGACAAACAGTCTTGAGCTACTAGTTTTCCAATATCAACTGAGCAAACAAGAGCAGTTTCAGGGAACTCAGTTAAAGGTCTGAGAAATTAAACAGATAAAGGTACTGTATGTCGACAGTTGAACAAACCTAGCGTATCGTACTGCATTTTCCAAGTGCGAATATTTAACTAATGGCGATAACAAACCGTGTCATTGCCGAACAAATTTTTCATGTATTTATAGCGGGGGGATGAGGTAAACTCGTACAGCACACTACGGTAATTTTCCTATTTCTACAAACAAAATCACCTAAAAACAAAAAAAGCGGCCAAGTGCGAGTCGGACTCGCCCATGAAGGGTTCCGCAGCCGTTTAAACAAAAAAAAAATGCACGACAGATGAAAAAAATACGATATGAAAAAAAAAAAACTAACAAAAGAGCGTATCTTAGTACTTAAGTTCTTTTGCTGGGAAGCGCAGTTTTTTGGCAATAACTTAAAAACGGTATGTCCGATCATGTTGAAAACAATTTTCGTTGGGAGTATTTATTAAGCTTAAACTTTGTATTTTTTTTTCATATTTTTTGGACCTAAGGTTTAGAAAATAGAGCAGGTGACACACACACACATACAATTTGAAATAATTTACAAATATAAAGATATTTGTAAATTATTTCATATTTTTTGAACATACCGTTTAGAAAATAGATGGGGGGGACACAATTTTTGCTACTTTCGTTGCGAATATTTCGGAAAATATGAACAAAATTTTTTTTTTTTTGTAAAAACCTCAAAGTGTTTTTTTAGTTTCGTTTACATGTATCGATTGCCCCCCCTAGAAATATAAATAAAAAAATAAATATATATTTTTAACTATCGAACTAAGTAGCGGTTTACACACGACACCTATGCTCCAAATTTTATCATGTAAATTTTATAGTTTTTGAGTAAAATGCCTGTGACATACGGACGAACAGACAGACAGACAGACAGACAGACATGACGAATCTATAAGGGTTCCGTTTTTGCCATTTTGGCTACGGAACCCTAAAAACACTCACGCACTGACAATAGGCTATTTGACAATTTTTTATGGTATGTTATAAAATGACATCTTAATAATAGAAATATTAGTGAAAAAACTACTCCAATATCATTAAAAGTCCCCGAGATACAACGACGTTAAAAGCACAATTTTGGATTTTCCCAAAAAACGCTTCATACTAAAGCCTACAAGCATGTGACGTCACACGCTTGTATTTTAGATAGGGCAAATAAGAACTTTGTTCCGCAGCTATGTTAAACCTTGCGTTTATCGAAACGGTTTTATAACAAAAATTACGAAACATTTTAGTGGTATTATTAGTTATTAATATTTTCATACTTTAAAAATGGACTTTCCCACCCAACTTTAAAGACTCATAAAACAAGCTAACGTCAGATATCGAAGTCAAAATTTTAACGTAGCTTTTTATTTTGCTTGTTTTATCAGGATCTTCTATAATTTAAAAAAAAATCTACTCTCAAATATCCTATTAATAGTATAAACTAACTGGAGATTTCGCGATTTGTTTGGCAGAGTGACATGTCCAGTTGTTAAATACTCTAAGACGAGCATTTAGAGACTACAATTTGAGTTTCTTTGCACGCGCTTTTTGGATACGAGTACGGTATAAAAACGATCTTTGCCGACAACGTGCTACGATCATAGGTTTAAATTTATCTCAACTTAGCTAGTGAGCAGAAAAGCAATATCCTCGCATCCTCTTTTTTTAGTCTTTATAGAAGCACAATTTAAATAACAATATAAGTAGCAATAACTCTTGTCAGACGCCGCCGTAAATAAATAATAAATCCCTATGCATATGCGATGAAAAATTCAGAGCAACGCAGAAACCGAAATTCCCTAATGATATGCTCTAGAGGAAATTCCCGCGAAAAGTGTATGGCGTATTTTACAATTTTCCCAGCGTTCGGTGTTGCCATAACAATAATAATATATTCAGGGCCCCGGTGATTTCCGGACGTGTCGTAAAAATCATAGCGCGATTCTCTGAGGAGGTATCCGCGTTTCTGAACGAGAGCGGCGAAGACACACCGAACTACGGTGTATGATGGATTAAATTTTTCGCTAGTGCGACGTGACGTTTTCGGATTGAGTTGTAAATTATGCACGCCGCTTTGCGTTGCGTGCCGCCGCGCAAAACGCATATGAATACACAACGATATTCCCTTTGTAATTTCTTGCGAAAATTGAAAAAAACTCGCCACATTTTTTCGCATTTTAAATAAACTATGAAGTCTTATTTACAACTGAATAGTTGCCCGCGCAGTAGAAGTCGTTTGAGGGCAGGAGGCCGACCACAAATAGATGTCAAAAAAGTAGGGTCCCCGAGTATGGGGCCTTTATTTCTCACCAGGGAGACATAAAGGTGCGGAGGTGGCCCTAACCCTATCGAAGCGATGTGACCGCCTGATGGATGGCACTATCGCGACCCTCCCTGAGTGTATCCTTCTGTTCCGTGCCGTTCGCGTTTCTTGTTTATTTATCTTGTTTATGTGCGAACGAGTGCGAAACACCCATTCCATCTGATTCTTAAACCTTAAATCCTTTTTGTTGCTTAAAATATGTCGCTTTTATTTTCTTTATCTCTCTATTGGATTCTGTACTCGCCGAAGCGTGCCGTATCTGCTAAAATAGCGTTTTTCAAAAAAGCTCGTTCATTATAGTTTCGTTTCGCAGTAGTAATTGACGTCTAAAATAAGTTTCGTAAGTGTCGGACAGTGTGTTAATTCTGTCTAGCCATTTAACTTTAAAACACTTTAATAGCAATAATGTGACTAAAATATATCGTGCAGCTGCAGAAGCGGCTAATTGAACGACACCTGCCAATTTTTCCAAAACTCCGCACATTATTACCAGGAGCGCACAATTTAGCAAGATATAAAGAATTCAAAGGTCCAATTCGGGAGTTACCGCGACAGGATAGCTTTTAAATTATGCAGATCTGTAATGGACGGCGAACGGTCCTGCATTTTAGCGAACGAAAATAGTTTCCGAGCGTGACAACACGCCACCATTTTAAAACGGAGTGATTTTAATTTGACAGTTTCATAAAAACATATTCGCATTTCATATTTAGTAAATCCTCGCTGCAAGCGTCCATGAATAGGGATTACGTTCGTTCGAAAATCAAAATTGAAATTTGAGAGGCAATGACGGGCTGGCTGTGCCGGGCGTGAATCGGCCAATGGAAACAAAAGCACCAGTGAGACGGTAAATGGCGTCGATACTAATCTCGGAGCCGGAAGAGGCCGAGCTGACGGCCGTTCGGAAACCACAACTGGGCTAGGAAATGAGATAGGTGCGTTCACAACTCCTAGTGTTCTCTGTTAGCCGGGTACCTGTAATGTGACGCTCTTGACGGCCTAATGGAATTGGGACAATGTTTCATCAATACGGGCCATCGCGTTAACAGAACGTTTGTAATTCAGCTATCAAACGTGCAAAACTATCTCTCCACGCCATCTACAACGCTACTCATGTATATTCCATATCTGACAGAATGTTTACTTAATTAATGGGCAACGGAACGTATTAATTATTTCAAAGCACGAACGTACTCGTATGTTACTTTTTCCGTGTAACTTGCAAACCAATTATGGACTAAAAAATATGCTACCTACGTATACAGCAATGCTGGGGTTTTGCATATCAATCGGTTCAAAGAGGCGGTATCATTAAATACGGCAAAAACGATTGTGTCGGGCGCATCAAAGGAGCAAAGAGACGACTTATTCATGAAGCGCCTTCGGAGGCTGAATGAGCCATGGAAATGTCGCGACCAGGGCTACATACGTTCCAAAGTACAAAATGTTCGGCATTTAAAATAACGACTTTGTTTTAAACAAATCAAAGTGAAGTCGTTGCGGCTAATTGAAACAAAAGAATACCGCTCTTAGGTCTAGTAAGAGCCAATTAAGATTTTATGTTGGTCATTTACTATGGTATTTACACCTAGTACTATCATTTAGAATAATAGTGTTGTTTTCTCATACTGATAGCAAAAAGCGAAAATGTTGTAAACTAAACGCCAACTGAATCTTCTGGCGGTTACAGACGTCCACTTTTCTCCATCGGTATATAAGTGTGTACACTTTACGTTACGGTAAAAAATGTACACTAAAAGTCTACCCTTCGGGGTTATACTTCCTCAAATATAAATGTAAACAGCCCGAGAATATACCTCATTCAACAGAAAAAGTCGTATTGCATATCGTATCGCGTAAAAAATAGATATTAATACAAAACAACCACACATTTAAAAAATAGTTTACAAGACGAATGTATGACATGTTGGAAAAAAGCATACACTCGTCTTGTAAGGTTTATTTTTTAGAAGTCTGTTAAAAAAGTTTGATGAACTCAAATGCGGCGAGTAAATAGTTTGGCCGTCCACGCAGCCCTGCGCCGTGAGTGGCGCTTTGCATACAGCCGACCATAAATAAGCGGCGGCCGATACGCGGCTTAGATAAAAACCTCCAGCCTAAAAACTGGCCTTTCGAGCCTTTTCACTTCACCTGTTGGCTTGGATTTCGGCCATTTTCTCTTTGAGTTTTGCGAAATACCTAACAGACTTTGTACATAAAATTAAAAAAAAACAACGCGTTCTGCAGCGAAAAGATAGCATTATAAGAAAAAAGCTTAATGAGAGAATTAAATTAAAATTTCCTTAAATCTAGATTGAATTAGTATACAAAGATGCTGCCATGCTTGCAGCAAAAGGCCACCAGCATGATGCTGCCCTAATCTCAGGTACGTTATAGAGATGCCGACCGAATATAATATGCCTGTATCGTTTTATACAGAACCCTCGGTGCGAGTCCGACTCGCACTTGTTTTTAACAGTCTTTTACCGTATTTTTTGTGCCTATTAAGTAAAAAATTAGCAATTATTATAATTATTTCGTTCCAAATCACGACGTTACCAAACCTTAGCAGCACGAGGAACAACTTGGGCTGTTTATTATAATTTATGAAAAAGATTTTTTTTTACATTACCTATCTGTTGTTTAGGTAGTGGTGAATTTGTTCTGCGGTAAACAATACTCTTTAAAAATCAGTATAAAGTGTTTCTTTACTAAAGCACCGAAAGCCGATTTTTATTATTTTATGTTTCATACACACCTTGGTCTGAAACAGGCTGAAGGATCAGACCATGATGTCCGACATAGACACAAGACATACCGATTTACACTTGACTAACAAGTTCGATAATTATCGATCCTAAATTCGAACAGCCCTAATTTCCCTCTGATTAGTGCTGTGAATAATAAATGCGGTGTCGACTCGATATCGATGGCGTAGCGTCGCTCGCACTCCGTTGAACATTGCGATACGGCGCGCACGGTTAAATGCACCGAGTGTTGTTTCGGACCATTGAGAGGAAATATAAGTGGTTTTGTATATAAACGAGTCTAAACAACATCCTGTATTAAATAAGTTTCTGTATTATTTTTTTTGATACAAAGTTTTATTGCCGACTGTACTTTTCTTTGAACACCCGTCAAACACTCAGTGACGATACGAAACAGCTCAAATTCGGTGGCATTGCGTTATTTTGTTACAGAGTTCCTATGTCCATTGACCACCTTCTTGCTCCATCATCAGACGAGCTCGATGGTATCATAATATTGCATTGTCACCGAACTTATTTAATTTAATTTGATTTGACTTTCGATTTTGACATTGTATTGCCTAGGATAACCTAGATCATATATTGACCTATTTCTAGTTTTTATTTTGTAACATATATTTTTATCTTGCTTTAGTATTTAGAAATTTCATTATTATTATTGATTGTTTCCTTTTTATTTTTGATAAATATCATTGTAATTAAATTGTAATGACTAATCGACGATCTTATTGTAAATGCGTTTAATTTTTAACTTGTAAAATATAATGTAATGTTCAATTAGAAATAAATATATCTAATCTAATCTTACATAAGTATGCCAAATATTAGCTCAATCGGAAACCGGAAAGTGGGTCAAAACTAGACAGTGCCCGCAACTTAGTTCGCGGAGGAGAAAAAGTCATAACTCCTCTTTTTTTCTTCAGTCAGGTAAAAAGTGTCCTATAACCATCTGGAGATACGCAGCTACCCGTGTACCAAAAATGATTGAAATCCGTTTAGCCGATTTGACGTGACGAAGCCTCAACGACACGTATCTACAAAAAATCCAAAAGAAAATAATATTTCGACAACTTTAAAATAGTATAGATTAATTTTATTGTTTTTTTTTTACAATTTTATTTAAATATTTTTACGATGTGGTTTTTTTATAATGTCATAACATAAAACCAGTGTATGACCCGTGTTGCTTTTTATTTTTTATTGTATTTTGTCATATGAGTGACTGTCTGAAATAAAAATATATTGTTCTGACGGTTCTATTGCTAATCCGCATCGCCGCACGGGACGCGGTCGCGCATAAACAGGCGGTATCGCGCGCTTGACAAATTTCGTATCTAACAGATATCGATGGCGTGTAAATCATAGCGGTGCGCCTTTACGTCGCCGCGTGAGTTATTGGTGTGAACGCGGCTTTATTTTACGATGATGCGTGCGGCGTAAGTACGGATTGCGATGCGGTTGCGCATGTCGTTTGGGTTGTGAATGTGTACAAAGTAGTAAAGAAGGAAAGCAATAATGGTTTATAGACGGCTTTTTTTATTTACGAGCAGGTACAATTTTTTTCAAGCATTTTTAGAGTCACTTAATTTAAAACAGTTTGGCAGTGTAGGTCACGCCCGGAAGCTTTAAGTAGAAATAATGTCCATTGACGTAAAGATTAATTTTGCAACAACATATGAAATATTTGTGTATCATATTTATAAGTTTGTTTATTATTGTAATTGCAATGTAGCATGGAGATAGTATTATTAATTATCTCCTCCATTCGTAAAAAACAATAAAAATATGTTTTTAATACAATCCCCCTGCACTCCACAAGATAAATGAGTGTAGATTCCTAATCCAGGTTTAACTCAAACAACCCGGAAAGCATAAAAGTTGGAAGTTAGTAAAGGAGGTGGCAGGGAACCCGCCCGCTGAGCCGAGACAAATATTTAAACAACACATCCGTTCCATGTTTGCCTGGTACATAGCTGTGTTGGCTATAGCTCCCGTTGCTACCCTGGTATTCCAGAAAATCAAACATTGCTTCAAACTAAGTGCCTCCGTTTGATAAGATAAGGTTTTAAGACTTAATTTTTTTTAATAGCTTTTATTTATTTGTTCCATATTTTACTAAAATAGGATGATTAGAATGGGTGTTCAAATCCTGATTTGGTCCCATGAACCTATATAATCTACTACCAATAGTAGCAGTTTCGAACTAGTCTACATCATAAAAATAACCGTTATGGGAAATTTCAGTATTCTACTAGGCATAACCCACAAGCGTTGACGCTGGTCGTTGATGAGTCAGCCATCTACTTAGTTAAAGTTTATCTTTACATATGAATGCCAACTTTTATCCAATGAAGCATAAAGACAATATAAACCTCGCTCTTGCTACCAAAAGGAAAAAGGCAAGATACACCAACTTACTGAAAAACAATAGCATTATATTTAGTCAGAATTGAAAAGCACCCTACATTTGAATCTGACTGTTCTAGAAAGCACTTTTACTATTTATGTATGTATTTAATAACATTTCGGAGTGTATTACACTTAACTTAACTAGTTTGAGAAACCTGAACTTCTGTAATTAGATGGAGTTTGAGATGTCTGGATAACGAAGTAGGCTGCGTTAAGAAAATCGTGTGTCGCTTAGTGTTTTCTTAGTGCTATTCTTACTATAAGCTAAAGCAGTCTTATACAAAAAATATTAGTAATGTCGGCTATCCAGACTTAAATAAGGAACTTATAGAATCTAAGCCTGCAGCAAAATGAGGATAGAAGTGCCAACAAATCGCTTAACATTTACGACCGGATTGGCTCAGTGGGAGTAACGTTGCCTGCGAAGCTGAGGTCCTGGGTTCAAATCCCGGTAAGGGCAAATATTTGTGTGATGAGCATAAATATTTGTTCCTGAGTCTTGGATGTTTTCTATGTATATAAGTAATATATCTATTAAATATATCGTCGTCTAGTACCCATAACACAAGCCTAATTGAGCTTACCATGAGACTAGAGCGATTTGTGTAAAATTGTCCCGTAGTATTTATTTATTTATTTATTTAGTCCACAGAATAAGAGTCCGGAACGAGTAGCCAATCACGGCCTCAACGCCTTAAAAGTTCGTCATTGATATCATTCTTCTTTCAAGGAACAACAAGTACGTGATTTCTTGCAGAAAAAATGTAATAAGCTACTCTTTTATCATATAAACATGCAGTTTTATAGTGAAATTTACATTAACAACGTTTCAGTTTAAGCAGAATCCTCAACATTTTCTACTGTGAGACATTTTGTGCTGGAGTATAGATTCTTCTAAAGGAGACCAGCAATATTAGACGACGACATGTCTGCCCCCCAATCATAGCCCGTGTACCGGTCACCTGCCCACATGATCGCTAGGTGACACCGGACGCCGCCCGGGCGTCGGAGACACGGCGTACAAATCGACGGGCACGCCAAAACTGTGTCGCGCGCCCGGGGCGGAGCCCTGTGATTTATGGGGCCACATGGGTTCTGCCGTTGTTAAAAATTAACACGAGACTTTGAGCGTGGCAGAAGAGTTAGTAAATACTACGTGGATGTATCGATAGAGGGTTGCGCAACACGTTAAATTCTTCTAGCAAGTTGCAATGACATGCTCCGGAACCTGAGATCAATGGAAATACCGTTGGAATGTGATTCATCAACATTTCACAATGCATTAACTTGAACGGTAGGTGGCGTTATCACACGGTTTCTGAAATTGAGTCCTGCTGCGTGGAGCCGTAGATAGAAATGTATGCGTTACTAATGAAGAACCAGAGGCTTCGTATAATGACGGTCCCCGTTACCTAGGTAATATGGACAACTTTCGATATAAATATTTCAAAGTTAAACAAAGCTGTGGTTTGAAACAAGATACAAAGAAAATTAAGTGTGTTCGTCAGCACTGAAGAGTACTAAAACAACGCTAAACTTCTGCTACTCTGCTACATTTTGGAAACCTATTACCAAGCAGATTGAAATTCAAAACGATTGTGACGGTTCGTCTTTTAACACCACAATGGAGGATGCATGGAAGTTGTGAAATTGCGTCTTTACTGATTCATTATTTGGAAAGTTTTCCAAATTTGGAGTTGCAAATGGTTTTAAGAAGAGCTTGTTGCATTATTTCATTATAATAAACTTTATTTTGTAAGTAGGCCATAAGGACACCTTTACAAGTCTACCGGCATTTTCCAAGAAGAGACCACTGTTATGAAGAAAGCCGAAGGAACTCAACAGTCAGTCATTTTTTCAAAATAATTTTTAACTATTGCAGTATTAGTGCTTAGCCAATCTATATATCTACTTAAAAATATATAGTTAATATATTTTTAAGTAGATACCTATATAAATATAATACCATTTTTTTCCGATGAACTTGGATAGGGAAATGTTGTATTTGTTTGTTTGTTTTTACTTGACATATCAGTTTCCAGAACAGCTCCCTTAGTTGTCATAGTATCCTGGTCACACAAACCGTCGTACGGATATTGTAGAATGCTGAGATACCGTACCTAATCCCTCGTAAGACGGCGTCCGATCACACCCGTCGGGCGCCCGATAAATCAGCCGGACCGACCGGTCGGACTATAATTGATGTTGTTTCATTGTACTTCGAGTGTCGGGCTCACGATGACTTCGAGGTGTCTGGGTTTTGCATTTGATTACATTATGGGATTTACGAATTGGTAGTGTTGTAATTATACCACTACAATAGTGTGTATGAGTGAACAGTTTCTTACTGAAACAGAGAGATAATTTTTGGCTACCAGACAACTCTACCAGTCCAAAATGAAATGCGAAATGTTCCCGTGGCTATTTTTTACCTGAATGGGATGTAATATGTAATTGCTACAAGGCCCGCGAACGTGGAGCAGTTTTTAGTTTATTTAGTGCGAATCTCTCTCACGACGCGATTTAGCGCTCCACCCCAATTAAAGCGCACGAGCGCCCAAACACAAGTTTTTCTAACGATTCCCACGAGCCAAGCGCGCGTAATTATAGGTTCAACTTTGTAATAACATATCACTTCAATAAAATTGTATATCATTCGGTTCCTTTCCCGCGCGGGTGATTAGAGCGGCCATCTTGTGGGCGGGCACACCCGAAGGCGACACGATCCCTGATTCCATTTTCAAAAATAACACTAATCGGCAAATCGAGCACGCGCGGGAACCCTGAACGTGTGTTTTTCAAATTGGGAACGTCCTTTACCGTTATTACTGGGCGGGGATTTGACTACTGTCACTTTTGACAGCTGTGATTGACATTTATAAATACCGCGAGTCAAGTGAGAGCTTGTTATATTCCGTTCAGAAATGTACGAAACGTTTTTTTTTAAGACGGAGAGCTTTTGATGTCACTGCGTTTTCTAAAATCAGATATCACGACCCCGACCCCTATCTGTTACAAGCTAAGGTTGCAAATCGTAGACTCGGTTAGATTTTAGATGTGTCTTCGAAGTATAATGTTAATTAACTCCCCGTTCGCCGCACCGTAGATGATTGCATATTGAAACGTCAAAAATCAGTGTTTCTTTTTACTTCTCATTTTCGGCCAATTCCAATATCCTACACGTCACGAGGCGCGGACAGCGCCGGATTTGAGAGACGTAATAGAGAACAGACTGTTTTCCCAGGAAATAGACGTGAAATTGGAATTTTCAATTTCATTTTTAGTTGTCTACGTACTGAAGAGCTGCAAATGGGCGAGTTGATTACTCGCTCGGAAGATCCCCCAAGTGACATGTGATATACGTCTGGAATTCGATTCGGGAGAATTTCGGTGGAAACCCCTTTACTAATCGAATATGATTTCACTGCAAAAAGAAAGACGCTGCCAGGAAATATGAACTTTAAGCTACGTTTTCGTTACATTAAGAGTGAGCGAGGAAAAAATCTACATCGCAATTTCCCGAGCGGAAGCCGCTTTGCATACGGCCACGCAAGGATGCATCTAAAAAGTTTAATCCAAGAAACGGATAGAAAATCATTCATTCATATTCATAGTGCAGGCCAAGCTTTCACGAAAATGGCTCGTGTTCGTACCAGTCGGATGAGATGCATGAATATTAACGCAGCTCGGTACTAGGGGCTCATAACAATGTTAGAGCTAGCGTACGCTGCATTCCAACGGTAGGGGCACGTTTGAAGTTGCTGCGCGCTACGTTCTGAAATTTGACATTTTGACAGCTTTCCGACGTCGGCTGCCTTGTCTCCCTCCCCCCGGCGGGGCGGCGTCTCCCCGTCCCACTCTGGCAATAATAACATTACGTATATGAGATTCGAGTTTCTGCTACGTCTGACTTCTGATATGAATTGTTAATGCATCGGTAATTGATATTATAATTTGGAAGCTTCGTTTTGTTCTAATAGCTAGCTCTTAGTGGTAAATGCTCTCAAATCATACCATATTCGGCATCTCGGCTAAGACTGTCATAGCAATTCAAGTGAATAAAATATCTAAATTAGCAGATAGTGGAACTAAACTTTAAGTCTAGCTCTACCTAGTTTATGTAAGTACTTCGAAAAGTCTGCATCAATAATCGGACTTCACTTTGTCCGTTAACCCATAGGAAATTTGCTTATATATATTCTTTAATGGGAAACATCAAGTTTTCTATGGATGTTCATATATATATATTTTTTAAATAGTACTCAGACTCAGAATCTACTGATGGTTTATTTTTATGTCATATTGTTGTTTAAATATCATTATTTAAATCTCGGAAGTGTCATTTCATCACCACAATCGACTATAGAAGTAAAGTTTTATTTCGGTCTGCACAGATTATAAAGAAAAATTAAAATGTTAGCTGTTAATATCATTACTTTTTTTAATGTTCATCTAAGACCAAAGTAAAAATGTATACAGTCGATTGTCGTGAACAAATTTCACATTGAGGTTTTAAAAAGATATATCTAAAACGATACGATATAAAAAAAAAACTATTTGTACATTTTGTCATGTAACGGATTCTGTCATCTAAGGCATAAAAATATAAAATGTATACTTTAGGAAAACTTAATATATTCCCAAATATCCAAACACAACAGTAATGAACTACCGGGTAGTAAAGCCTTTTTATCCACAAACTCAGGGGAATACTCGTAATAAAGGAAAAAAAATGAAAAGTAAAATGGCCGTTCGTCAGTGTCTCAATGTACACTATTGGGGGGAAATGGAAAAACCGCGTTAGTGGCGTCATTGTTCGAGCTGGATGGAATAGCTTTATGTTTGGCGTGTACAGTCAGCATGAAATAGCCTGTAACATCCGAAGCGCCAAATGTATCGGAACACGTCTTTATTACTGTAGATACAAAGGATATAATACAATACTCTTTATTGCACACCAAAAGAAAATAAGATCAGACACCACAATCTAAAACAGTATGAGAAATGGTAAACAACAGGCGGTCTTATCGCTAAGAAGCGATCTCTTCCAGACAACCTTAAGGTAGTAAAGATGGCGCAAAGTAAACAACCAATGAGTAAGTAAGTGGTGCTCAAGATGAGACAAATCATAAATTAAAGCCAGGAAGAAAAAAAAGAGAAAGGAGCAATTCAGATACATAAAGATACTAGATATTTTAACACATTAATTATTCGACGTGTATGAAATATTCGAATGCTCACAGGTTTTTAGCCAAGGTTCTAGAATAATAGGTATATCTGAAAAAAAAACCGGTGACCAGGAGTTCATAGCTGCGAAAGAGTGGGACAATTCGCGCGGAATGAGCGGTTATTCGTTACCGCGTGATATCGCGCGCGTAAACATCAAATTTTATTGACACCCTCCGCGTGCGGTTTTTTTTGCACGACACTGTTCGGCGGTTTTGAAAAGCGACAGTATTTCAGTGCCGTCACGCTGACCTTGATTTTCGATAAAATATTTTATTTTTGGGTTGATGTGTGTTTAAAACCTAAAAGTATTCTTAACCATTCCAACCTCAATAATTACCTTAGGTATATCACAGAATTACCACGTATTAACACACACACACACACACAAACAGTGTTAAGCCTCTTCTATATTACTTATTATAAAGTTGTAAAAATAAAATCTCTATACATTGAAGATATTTAAAAAAAAGTGTTTTTTGTTTTGCTGTCTGTATGTGTCTGTGTGGCTTTAATCACGCCAAGACTGCTAAATGGAATTCAACTATTTGACTCCCAAAAAAAAGGAGGTTCTCAATTCGTCGGAACCTTTTTTTTATACATTGAAATAAAACAATTTAACGGATTATATCGCGTATATTATCTCATTTTATTTTCGCGTATATTATCTTTTTTTTATATATGTTCACCGATTACTCGAAGACTATTTGACCGATTTTTGCAGTTATTCGTTGACTTTTTAATATTTTTTGGAGTCAGTTTTATTTTTTGTTAAAACTTTAATTGGTACACGGATAGCTAAGCATCCACAGATGGTCACAGGATGCTTCTTTCGCGACTACACTGAAGAAAAAAAGAGGGTTATGTCTTTCTCTCCTTCGCTGACGAAGTTGCGGGCACCTTTACTGTCCTATTATAAGATAATCAACGTCTCTATAGAAAAGTGACGTTCTAAGTAAATAGTTTCAGAAAGACTTGACCGTAACAAGAATCTTAGAAACTGGCTTTATAGAGCTAACTATTTCTTTTTCAAATTCGATAAATTCCTATTTATTCTCACGTCAGCCGAACGCTTGAAAGGCCGAATCGACGAGTGGCTGAATGTAAACGATATCAAAGCGTACTGATTGCGTTTGTAACAAAGGTAACAAAGCGAGCCCCGGGGCGGGCATGCTAAGAACGCCTAATCAACCGTACAAAGTCCTGTTTTCACTTTGTTTGTAGTTTCTTTGAAGCTCCGCAACAGATATGATACCTTGGTACCGCGTGACATGCTGGCTGAGTTATCAAAGAATTTCCTTTAGTTTCAAACTTGGAAAAATGTTTAAAAATTCCTTGAACCCTTTTTGATCTAGAAAGTTCTGGGCTTTCGAATTTATCTCGAAAACAAAATCCGTTGAATCTCCATTAAACTCGAAGCAATTGAACGTTAAGCCGTTTCCCACATCATAAACGACAAAGCGAGACAATTAGCCGTATATCGATCGCGGCGGGAGCCGATAAACGCAATCAAAAGACAAAACATAAAGGCGTGTCCGCTCGCAACTCAAAATTCACGACCACGTTAACAATACACCGTCTGATTACGTGCCAAGTTACGAAAGAAAAGCGGGTAGTGTTTTATATCGGAAATTGTCCTATCATGAAAGGCATGTAGTGCAATACCAGATCATTTCCACGGCTTTACTCGCTTGAAAAACACATTTTGTGAGATAAAATTGGTATGTTACACTCCAGTCAATAATATATATGTCTAAATAATACGTCACTTAGTTACGGCGTTGTTGCGTCAGGGTAAGCCCGTAAACCAGAGCACAAACTGATACACACTTCGACATTTATGCTATTACTAGCTTCTGCCCGCGACTTCGTCCGCCTTAAATTCGTTTAACGCGGATAAGGGCATTTTTCCGGGATAAGAGACGCCTATGTCCTTCCCCGGAACCCAAACTATCTCCATAACAAATTTCATTCAAATCGGTTCAGCGGTTTAAGCGTGAAGAGCTGACAGACAGACAGAAAGGCAGACACACTGTATGGATAAAGTGGTAAAAATGAAATATCTGTAGATTGACGATATTTTCAAAATATAGGCTACTTGAAGGTCTCAGAATTCAAGAATATTTTTTTGGATTTCTCGTACGTGTAGTTGTGGCTTCATCACGTCAAAGCGGCTAAACAGATTTCAATTGTTTTTGGTACACGGGTAGCTTAGCATCCGCAGATGGTTATAGAATACTTTTTATCCGATTATGCTGAAACAATAAATAGGTTTATGATTTTATTCCTACTCCGCGATCAACGTTGCGGGCGCCTTCTATTTGACGGTAAAATTGTTTAGTGTTAACTTCAAGGATTGAGGAGTGTGTCATTTTGGAATTACCTATGTATTCTGCAAGCGTGTTAGAAGAAAATACCAAATTAAACGCTTTAAAGCTGCCCAATACTGATAATGATACTTGCACATTCGCTTCACCATTTGAACAAAACATTTCCATTTTCCGCCGTAGCTCGCGAGTTCTCATTGTGCGTCCGATAACCCTGTCAGCGGAGTGACGGAGTGGCGCGGTTATCGCGGGCATTGTGAGCTCCATTGTTGTTGCCCTTCGACGTCTTCATGCGCCCCTGGTGCCGAGACGTGTTTGTTTATTGTTTTAGTTTGTTTGTTTGTTTAAAGGGAAAATGGAGGCTGGGGAGCTTGATTGGAAATTTGAGATATTTTACAGTTTTTTCTTTTCTTTACACCTATGGAAAAGAAAATTTTCTCAAACTCGCAATGAAATATCGACGCTGTGTTCCTTATAATAGACACAGAAGTCTTATATTTCGGGTGCGGCGCGACGAGGGGTACATAATGATAATTTCATACGAAATTGCGGTCCATGGCCTGCAAACCGACCTTCTTTTGTTTTAATTCGCTCCGAGCGCTGCCGCGCGCCGGGGTGCGCCGCGCCGCCGATGCGATCTTATGTATATTAAAATAACGTTATAGTGGGTACAAAATATTTATTATATAAAAAAATAATGTTTTTATTTCATTGCATGTCTGAGAAAAGTACTATACAAGCCTCGGCGCGAACAGGGATTGTCGGCCTCGTATCTCTAGATGGCCGGGTGTTACTGAGGCCATCTATAACTACTCGGCTGGCAATCCCCTACTTCGCAGCCTCTGCAGTAATGTACTATTTCCTAAAAGGATTTTTGTATATCGTATCTTGATACCATGAGGTCTTTTGTTAAATATAAGACTGTCATCATGGGTTAACTAATAGAACATATCTATTAAAATATCTAGGCTAAAGTTATGTACAAAACGCTTACAAAGTCTGTATTTAGTTAACAGACTGGCAAACTATCCAGTTCTTCAATAAAGAAAATGCTTCCACGTTCCACGGATGACTCATCGTGTTACTATTTTCTAAAAAAGGTTCGAGCGCGCGTATTTAACTTTTAGAGCAGCGTTTTACCCGACCATACCGATAGATCCGTATATGGCGCGTATTACAGTATTACCGCAGTTATCTCGGCTACTCAAACACGCCTGTTTTCCGCGTTCTCTCAATGTATAGATTTCCCGGCGCCTCCCTGTGATTGGTCGCAGAGACAGCTGTCTTAGTTTTGATTGGTCTACACGCGTTGTTATACAATTATGCCGTATTGGGCGGATTCTGTTATGATTAAGCCATTTCGTATTATGTTATTGAACAGTTGTTCCGCGAATGGTCTCGTGTATTGTTTTGTTTATTTGACAGGTGTTGAGCTAAGAGCTTATTAAATCATGTTCCTATTATGCTTGTTACTTTTAATTGATCTAAGATATAGTTCAGAACAGAAACATTAAATAAATTAATACCAAGCTCAATAGGGCGGAATTTCAATTGTTAAAAAAAAACTTTTGATTCAAGGTTTTATCAAAAATATTTATTTTACTTTAATAAAAAAATATACACTGGCCTGGCAATACTAACACACCCTTGTAAAACTCTCAGGCAAAAGTTGTTAGTTCAGTATCGGGTGTGCAATCTTATCAGCTACGACTTGTGTCCAAATTTCCGAGGAAAGTTAAAGCAAATAAAGATTATTAAATAAAATCGCGTGCGAGTCGGACTTGCGCACCGAGGGCTCCGTACAAAATATACACTAAAACTACGTAACGTATCTATGAAAATCCAGTGTTTTTAAGAGCCCTACTCCTAAGCAAAATGTACGCAGCGTGGGGTCATTTTATATTTGTTACTTACCTAGACAGTTACAAAAAAACAAGATTCTCAGATTTATTTCGTAGGTTCCGCCATACGAGCTACCTTTATACCAAATTTCATGTTTCTAGGACAACTGGAAAGAAAGGTTTTCCATGGACAGCAATTTGTATGGAAACACCTTTTTAAATGACTGTATCTTTGGATTGCGTTCACTAAGAAGCTTGATTTTTTTATAGCTTCAAAAGACCGCAAACATAAGTATTTCATGTTAATTTCAACTTGATACTTCCACGCGTTCCCGAGAAAAATGCCTTGACTGACAGACAGACGGAAGGACAGACGGACAACAAAGTAATCTTATAAGGGTTCCTTTTTTCTTTTGAGGTACGGGACCCTAAAAACAAATTATTTCTAAGTGAGCTTTGAGGTACAACCGTAATGATAAGTATTATAAATTTTACTAATATATTTGCACAATTGTGTGGTATTCTAAACAAAACATGCGATGTCAACTTGCATGAAACGTTCAACAAAATTATGATAAAATATGACGTTTTTAGCCAAAATGCTAGCTTATAAAGCCTAAACTTCAGAGAATACTCACTTAAAGTCATTATGGCTGACGCTATAGGGCTCATTTTGCTTGAGCTCTTACTAACCCATATTCATTTGGTTCAAAATAAAATAATTAAAAAAGCCTGATGAACTATACGTAGCTAATAACAGCTAAACACGATTTGTAGTACAAATTGTTTCACAAGTCTACAAGTTACGTAGTACACAGACAGGCAGACGCGTCAGAATTAGATCATCCTACTTCTTGCGATATCAGTAATAGTTATTTTTATTTATTATGCACGGCTGTAAAGTTGTTATTTGTCGCAAGTGTTTGAATTGAAAGCCGAGTAAGCGAAGGAATCTAAAATAGAACCACGAGTGGAGCGAGTGATTCAAATATAGATTCCTGAGCGTAACAAGGCTTTCAAGACACGAAACTTCAAATAATTTTGCAGCTATGCGAAGCACACAACATTTCACCTCACTACAGCGAGGAAAATGTGAGATGTAAGAAAAACTATGAAATTATAACATATCGATATTTTTTAATTTAAAACTAGTAAATAAACATAAAAAAATATAAATTTGAACCCCAAATGACATTACTACGCTAGCGAATAAAACTAACTTTTAACAGAAGAATCAAGCAGATTTGGCGCTATAAATGG
Source organism: Hedya salicella (assembly GCA_905404275.2). Taxonomy (NCBI): domain Eukaryota; kingdom Metazoa; phylum Arthropoda; class Insecta; order Lepidoptera; family Tortricidae; genus Hedya; species Hedya salicella. Next base: position 21,060,025 of record FR990113.1, on the reverse strand, counting down.
AACATTTCTGAGCTAGTGAATGAGGTGAAAAAGTGATTGAACAACTTTTTATCGTTTGACTTGCGTACCTCATTTGTGTTGCGTATATGAGTATCCTTTACTATCTTGGTGAATCAGAAAGAGACAAAGTTAACTAGAAAACTACCGTGAGTCTCAGAAATATTTAGATTACAATAACGGTTGCCGTGGTGCGCAGTGCGAGAAGAACAACGACCGAACACGCTCATGACTAAGGTCCCTAGAATGGATAGAAACATGTTGGTCAGTATTCGGCTTATACAACGTGACCAACCGTTATTGTTCTAAACAAAATAAAAAATATCTTAATAAATGTGCTGCAAACATTTATGCAACTTAAGTATGAACCTTTCATGTACTAACCCAAATGCTTCAGTCATAGTTTTGCATGTAAAAAGATGTGAGTCAGACTGGACACGTTTGACGTCATTGTCGAGCCGTGAAACCGCGCGACTGTAGTGACCTGTCATGTCAAGTTGCTAGACAATGTATTGTCGAACAGACCACCCAGAAGTTTCGGCAAGAAAAAAGTACGAATTTATCTTAGCCAAATATATTTTCGTGCCAATTGGCCGAGTTTAAGGACTTCAAAAGATAAATCCCTATAACCAATAATATAGCAATGAAGAACAATACATACATATTTATTAAAAAGTCAAAAATTTTTGCATATATCTTAACTTGGGTAAAGCACTGAATGCTTCTGGAACTGGCCGCTTATTATACAAAAAAATTAAAAGCAATAGGGTACATGCATTAAATTTTTTATCGCTTTTCTTAACTAAATATCAAAATACCGTAAAAACGATTTCAAAATGTGAAATTAAAATTAAAATCGGCCAAGAAATACAAGATATAGGCATTTTAAACTACTAATTAGACAGGGAGGTCCGACGTGCACTGTCACGTCATAGTGCACTCCCGCCATATAAACTCCATATTAAATTCTGTTTTGCTAGAAAGAGATAGAATGAAATGTTTGATGGCTTATATCTTGGTTATTTTTATTGTTATCCGAAAAAATGTTTTTGTCTACTGTTCGTTATATGAATGAGCTTTTAATAAAGTAAAAATTAAAATTCATGAATATTCCCTATTATGATTGAAAATGGAACTCCGGGAATATGTTACGTTTTAATTTACGAGACTGTCATTTGTTTATTCATCGCGGCGTTCTTAAAAAAAATGGGTGTCGCTTATACAATTAATTTATCTCGTGAAAATGTTCGCTCAATGATGCACTGTTGTGTGCAAAATGTGATTTTGCTGCGATTTTAGACCCCGAAAAAAGAACTAAACCATAATCGAATTTTAAAATATGTGATACAGATTTAATGGCGATTATTTTATTTATTTAGGGGATTACTAAAATTTTATTTTTAAAATAAATTCTAGCTATTTTATATATTTATTCACATCACGCATCCTTATAGCATCAAATCGACCTTAACTTCCCTAACTTCTTTCCAATGCTTCAAACACGACGCCAACTAGCAGTAACAGTCTAGTGTGCCGTAAGTCCGGAATGGTCCTAAAGAACAGCCGTAATTTATGCACTCCTGGTACGCAAAGAAACATTATGGAGAAAGTAATAAGGGGTTATTCATAGCTTAAAGGATTTGAATTCCTTCATCATAAATGTAAGTGAAATCTTGTCGGTGTAGCTGATCATTTCGCTTTATCTAGGGCCACCTTCTTAATATTCCAAAATGAATAATGAGTAAATTTTGTCATTTTTATTTGACTCGATTTAGCTCGAGTACCTACTTATGTTATTTCTTGTTATAAAATCTTCTTATGACTTTCCTCTTCGAATCAACCTACTTTTTTCCTAATCTTGAATTCCATTTGGACCATATCGTAATTTTTTTTTTTTTTTAGTTTTCATTTATTTAACATTAAAAGAAACTTATAACTATAATAATTGTTTGGTGAACGAAAACCGCGCGCGGTTTATCTGCCACCAAGAGATCTCTCGCTTACAAAGCGTTATCAGTGCACGCATTTGTGCGTCCAGGCCGGCTGGCAACCGCCCCGACGGCAGGAAATTGACAATCACTTGATAGATTTGACTCAAAATACTCGTAGATATATAGCTCCAAACTAAAATAACATCAACTTAAATTGACCCTCGAATTTTGCGAAGAAAAGAAAAGAACGGATAGAAGTGAAAATCCGGGTAAAAGTTTAAATCGATGCTGGCGACAATTATTTACTAATTAATATTTATTCTGGATTAATTGCAGTATCACACTGCTAACCAATTGGCTATCTCAAGAATTTTAAGCGTTTAACGGTCGCCATTGGCCGCCGGAACCCCGATTCTGAGACACCTGGTCGCAGCCAATTATTTAAAGTGTAAACTTTAAAGAAGAACTCACTGTGCATTATGAAAATGGCTTTCCCCCGGCTGCACCCCCTTTCTGGCTAAGTAATTGTTTCAAAGACATTGTCTAGATACGGGCTTTTAAAAGCTATCGTGATTCATTTATAGGTCCGATACGGTTTTGTGTTTGCTTATGTTTTTCAAAGTCAATATTTAGCTGCTAAGGAGTGTTAATAAAGATCAAATCAATTAAAAGCATATAAATACCGTTCTTTTTCTACCAGTCTGATCGCCACGGCTGTTTATGTGATTTCGTAGGCAACGTAATAATGATTGGAAATTTTGTGCATAAATTCTCGTGAAAGCCTTTTGGAACATTAAAATGGAGATGATTTCAGCATTAACCCGTAATTATGCATTTCCAAACTGCGATTCGACAGTCCACTGACACTATTAACACCGATACCCGTAATGATAATGATTTAAATATTCGCTTTGGGTCAAATATGTATTTTTACAAACATTTTACAAGAATCAAATAAGCATATTTATATTCGGTAATGAATGTACGAGTAGTTAGTTATATTAGTGGACATAAATGCTATACTGAGGTCGGATTACGAGTACTTTTAAATAAGTATCCGTCCTCAGTATAGAACGTATGTCCACAAATATACGGACTACTTTTACAAGTTATATATTGATATAATTGGTAAAAGTATCCGTCCTCCTCAGTATAGAATTTATGTCCACAAATATAACTAACTAATAGATTCGTCGTATTGACGGATGATGATTATGACGAACTAATTTATTTGCTTTGCTAGCGTAAACTTTAAGCTCAATTACTTTAATGATTAAAGTAATTGAGTCATAGAAACCAACGACGTGTCTTAGCACCATTCCTCCCTAGAGAGGATAGATTTCCCGCAGAGAAGGACATCTAAAGGAAGATTGACGAGTTTTTTTTTATCATTAGATCCCGACGTGTCCCATATGCGTTTTAACTTTTTGCAACCATGTAATAAAGACATATTTCCGACATTCCAGTTCCGTACTCGCTTAGTTCCGAACGACAATATATCCGTCGACTCCCGGGCGCGGCGTAAATCCGAACTGACGGGGGCTCAGACCAATTCTGCTAATGGCGGCTTAAACTTTACTTTACTTTATTCCCGGAGTTATGAACCGCTTTAAAAATACATAGTGCAGCCGTTATGCCAAATTTCTCATGGCGCTGCGCTGTTTATTTTACCTTAATGATGTTTTTAAATCCGGAAAAACATACCTGAAACAACGAAAAAGCAATCATTAAAATTATGCGGTAACCTCTAAAGTTATTTACAAAAAAATCGAAGGAAATACACAAGTCAAGAGCTGTCAAAACGGTCAAACTGTCAAAAGATAAAACTTTTCTATTTGTTTGCATGATAACTACAACATAAACGGGATTTTATGCAAGAGCAAGCCCAATCCCGAAGGTAATGGATACCAGGCGGTCAGGAGTCCTGGGGTGGTCAGCGTGTCTAATCGCGCAAGAGGCATTATCGCGCAGGCCGAGTTAATCGCCCGCCGGCCCTGATTAGCTAAGCTCCCGGCCTCTATGCCCCCCTGGTAGGAATTATGCAGGCACGACTTGCCGTGCTCCCTGACCCCTGGTGATGGTGTGATGATAAAAAGGATGGTAGAACTAATTTTATGATCTTTCAATGTGGATGCGTTTAACGTTTGTAACTAATTCGAATTATTATTTTGTGTTTCAGGGCATCTTAAAAAAACTTGGTGTCTCAGATTTATATGGGCTTTTTGGGTTTGTGTTGAATAGAGAGTTTTTATTGTGTGATTCTGAGTAAACGAACCCAAATAAATCCATAATCTGAGACAATTAGGGGGGTTTACTTTTGACGGAGTGAGTGAAGATGCTTTTGTATGTCTGACTGTTCTCCTCTTCATGTCGCATTTCTCAACCGATTGTCGTGAAATTTTGTGAGCATATGTTTTTTTTATCGATTCAGTTTTTAGATTTTTTTTAAAGTGGCTGAGTGACGGGCTGCAAGACGCGCGCGTCTAAAGCTCTCAGGGCCACTAGTTTTTATATGCCATTAACGGAAATTATTAACATCATTGCTGGTCGAAAAAAAGGTCCAACGTATGAAAAAAAGGAGATTGTTAAAACTGGAGAATGAATTAATAAATCTTGGTGAGAACACTTGATGTGGATCTTTAGGATTTAAGATCTATCTAATACGGTAGTGACCGTTCTCATTTCCGAAGGCTTAAACAATTTTCGAGGACTACTCGTAATTAAAAATATTGACAGAGGTACGGCAAACAGGGCCGGAGTGTCACCTGGGCGATAACTCATGCTGATGCAAATGGCGCATTATCAGCGGGCCGCACCCGTCAGCATTTGTGTATGCTAATCGCGTTTATTAAAATTAATACAAATACAGTCCTGGGCACGCGTATTTTAGTATTACGAAGCCATTTTCGGTGGCTCGTGATTTATTTATACATTTTTTTACTACACTAATTATCGGGTACTCTGATGAACAAAAAAGGATTTAAGATATGTCAATATTATTCAAATGAGAAATATCAGTTGACAAACTCGTCATCTACCGTTATTTAAGAACAGCTCATTTGCAAGACTTAGTTTGCTTATGAAAATAGAACACCAAACTTTTTCCGCCTGTTTTCTTCAACGATCTCAATATAATTCGCAATAATCCTAACATCAAAACTTTCACGTTACCGCAAAGTGAATGGGTTACATGCGGAAAAATTCCACGCTGCGGAGTTACCATTTTCCCGGGAAAGTCGGTAAAGTTGGTGCAAGTAATCTAAAGTTAGGTACCAAGGCGGCAGAGGCTATTTAGATGCACATCTTAACTCCGCCATATATCTAGATTGTGCGAAGTTCGGAGAGCGGGTAACTCGGAAAGTGTTTCCCGCGCGCGTTCTTTTTTTAATTCGAAAAAACAAAATGGCGTGGACAAGGAGTAATCCGGAGTCGGCGGGAAGTTTGGGTTTTCAATTCGGTGTTAATTGAAAAGTATGCGCGCGATATGCGGTCGTTCGGAATTTTGAATTTGGAACAGCTTTTTCCTTTGGCTTGAATTGAAACGATCGTTATTATCGCACCTTTCCTTTTCCATTATGTAAAATAATACATATAGTAGGAACTTCATTAGATGTTCAGATAGCGAAGCACGCTTTCAGTCATAAATAATGGCATTTAACGCAGCTGGCTCATGCATTGAGGTATTCGCTGTTTTATTATTAGCTTCACTTATTACAACATAATGTAATAACACGAAATACTTATAGTCTGTTAGTAGGTACACGAATACTCCTCTAGAGCATTACGGTCCAGCTTCAAATATTTTTTTTAAGTAATAGCATGAAAAGTTAATTTTTTTTATTCTGTATTTAAAGAAGATTTACGAACTGAAACTCTCAAACACTATTAAATACAAGGAGAACACAACCTACCAGTGCTTCAAACTTATTCCAAGTTAAGCTGAAAGAAAATAAGCTTACTTTTTAGTGGGCATCAAAGATAAATATAGTACTCAGATGCCTTAAAATAAGCCATCCAGTGGGGCTGGGGTACTGTAGAGTCCTCGCCACTGCAAACTACGTACTCGTACAGATCCATAGTCACCCATCTCCTATCTCTTTATTTCCCTCCAAGGAACATTAAACCATATCTCACGGCGCACAGGTGTATTCACATAAATAGGGGCCTTTTTAATATACCCTAGATTTGCAATAACACCAGGGCGTCAGGACACGGGGGTAGGGCGCAATAACTGTGACATCCGAATACATTAATCAAAGAGGTGTTAGGCGAGGTTTTTGTGGGACTTGGGATATTGCGCTGCTAAGTTATGGTGTCCTGGTGCCGTTTAATAACTCACGAGTGGATTATGGGTTCATTCTTGAAGAAAATACACATACATAATATGAAGGGATTTTCTGTTCATGCTAAATAAAACAAACCAACATACTAACTAAAATGGACCTCGCAGCACACGAGTATTTAGAAACTGCGATGCTTTCAAATCTCTGAATCGACTCTTGAAACATAATAAGTAGGGTCTCTATACTAAACGATCAAGGCCGGGATAGTATTACGATAAAAGGTATCCAGTATTGAAACTAGATGGTGCTTTTTATATTACCTCCTTGGAGTAGGTGCGCAATTCAACGTGTGGCGATTGACGGTCCTCTTGTTTTATTCTTCCATGCTATTACTAACCTTGCGCTGTTTGTCTGTCTGTGACAGGCCTCTAACTCTTTTGACATGTAGACACTTTATACGAGAGACTTTTTAGAGGTACCTAAGTAGTCTAATCATTTCCAATGAAAACAATGTCATAGCTGAATTTAGGTTATTCAGAACCAAAGTGAGTATTTACTTATAGCTCTGGAATCCATCAAAAAATCTTATGTCATCGAGTACTTAAATTACATCGATATGAAACGGCTTATTTATGACGCTAATTACTAGAACTGTGAGAGATTATTTCTTGTGCGCTTTTATTAATTACATTATGCAGGTATAATTTTTCACGCCGCAGAAAGTTTCTAATCAGAGACTGTAAAAGAAAGTAAATGTCCGATAGCACTTTAAAAATCAGTTTTTCGTACCTGCTCCTATCTAAATGACAATAAAATACCCCAAAATCACATGCAATTTCATCCATTTTCCATATTTAAACCCCCGATCGCAACCTGAGACGGACCGTTGTCCACTCCGAGATACGTTATCTTAACGACCATCCCTCTGGGGGAGGCCCCGCCCCGCCTCCCCGCTGATCTCCTACGAGATATGTTGCCCTGGTCAACTCTAACTACTGGCTTTATGATAGTTGTTGTTAGGCATGGTTAATCTTATTGTTTACGTATTTTATAATGGCTCACGTAGCCACGAAATGTCCACGGTGAGTCTTTAATTAAAATGGTAAGATTTTCCTACGTGCATCTAAGTTTCACTAATTTATTAACATAAAAAGCTTGATGGTTAATATAGTTGTATTATGATTCGGTCAATATGGGGAAAGTTTTTATTAGGAAAAAGATATGGGGTCGCGATAGTCTCACAACTTTCTACGCTTCGTAATGCCTGGCTACGATCGACGAAATGAGGGTTGACCATATAATAGAGATAGCAATATTCTGTATAGTGTGGTTTAACTTATGTGGTGTACGGATACCACGAAATATTTGCGTTTATCCAATTTAAGTTTATTAGCTATATATCGCTCTGTCTTGACTTCCTGTTTAAGTGTGATGATAGCACTACGTTATGCCACAGATGTTCGAGGCTTACGACACATTATTTTGAAGTTTTTCACTTGGTGCACTAGGAAACCGAGTCACTCTTAATTTTTTGTGATATGTGAATTATATCAGCACCTGGGTCCTTTTATATGCACTAGCATGATATGTGAAGAATTGAGTAGTCATTTGGTTTTCAGTTTTGAAGTTCATAGATTAGAAATGAGATAGAGTCAGAAATTTAGAGAATTTACTCTTAAGTGCATTCTCAATTAAATACTGTTTCCTTACAAATGTATTGGAAACAGTAAATACTAAAGGTCAAAAGTCAAAAATAATAAGATTACGTTGTTTTCTATTGATAGCAAATTTAATTTGATGATTTTTAGAAGAATTTATAACAATGAAAAGAACTAAACATTACTGGGTACTCATTAAGTCATGGGGTAGAGAGTTCCACAGTAGAGTAGTTAAAACGCATTCCTTTTTTTAACTTGTCTAACAGCCAGCACCATAAACTAAGCTAGTACCAGTGAATGATCACACCGGAAGATCAGCGCTGTCTTTCGAGAGTTTCGAGCTAGCAATAATGAAATAATGATCTTTATTCTATAAGTAGGCCGCAAGGGCACTTTGACAAATCTGACTCTAAGGAGTCTAAGGCATTTCTCAAGAGGAAACCACTGTTGAGACGAAAGCCGAAACAAATTCAACAGTCATTTTTTTCTAAATAACTTTTATCTATGACAATATTTGTACTTAGCCTATTCTAAATAGGTATATGTTGTTCAGTATAACTCAATGCGTACGTAGTTCACAAGAAAAGTAAAAATATAACAGAAGGAGAAAAGCAAATATGATTTTTTAAAAACAACTTACGTACGTTTAATATGCCATCTTATAAGAACCGTGTCCCGGTAAAGTAAATTATTTGTTTTTTGTTTTGGGCCCTGTATCTTTGTCTGTTAAATAGTCTTCTTACCCATTAATATGCCTTGGCCATTAGAGCCTTTTGTAAGTACTTTTTGAAAACTGGAAAAGATACTTTTAAAGCATCATCTGGTAATTAACTTATTATAAAAATGAACCTTCTATGGTATATAGTCATATTTTAGTATAGTAAATGTATTTTCTATCGTTCTTTAAAAATGTATTTCGATAAGGAGTTAGGAGGGAAAGTTATGATGGTTTCAATATTTCTTACAAAACAGCTGAATATGACTAGCATGTAAAGATATATCACAGAAATGAATACTTTGTCATCGGATATAGCTGCAGTGTGCCAAAAGAGTTGTTTGCGGGGTCCCGCGTTCGATTCTCGCATGATCAAGTTTCATGTTTGCCTAGTGAGCATGACAGAAGAATAGGAAATGTGTTTGCGCTAGTTATTGTTAATGCAAACACATTTCATTGATGAAAATATTGCATGTAATAGGACGGTTCGGTTAGATTTTACTTAGGATATGTGGTATGTAAACTTGTTTATTTTCCGCACCGGTTAGAGCCACACTTTAAGAGCCCTTTAACTATATATACTATAACCCAAAGGTTACGCTCGCAAAAAACCACTCTGACTAACCGGTTAGTAGTTATCTTAAAGCAGAAACAGGGAACGAAATTCATTAACCGGTTAGAGAGCGCTCCCATAGTGGATAACGTTCCGAAATCGATTTCTTCGAACGTAACCCAAATAATTAACCGGTTTAACCTAATGTTTTCTTCTGTTTCCGCGATTATTACTCATTGAAATTAAACAATTTAACGAATTATATCGCGTATATTATCTCATTTGAGTTCCCGACGTTTCGGAAGCTTTTCAGCCTCAATGGTCACGGGTGGACTGAAAAAAGATATAATTTCCTTTGTCAAAGTTCCAATTTGTTCAAACTACCCATTTTTGAAAATACAAATAAATGTGTACATTAAATACATGCCAGATGGGCCTAAGCTGTAAAGACAGTAGTTACACATGTGCCAGAAGGGCTTAATTATTTTATTGTAATAATTTACCAAGTAGCATTTCACAAACGAGGCGTACTGAGGAGAAAAGATTTTAGAGACGGTGTAACCTAAATAATAAAAATACCGGTTTATTTGTAACCCGCTACAAGCCCTGACAGTTACAAATATAATTAAGGTACAATGATACGAGTACAAAGGTGAGCTTATACTTGGGGGATATGGAATCTCTTCCAGTTAACCTTTGGTGGTGGTTGTTTATGCAATATTCAGTTATATTGTACAAATTTAAGAGTCAGAGTGATAAAATATATGGTGCCCGAGGAGGAAATAAATCTCTAATCTCCTAAAGAAACTTATTTTAAACTTTCTGTATTATATGACAATTGAACTTATTACATGATGATATAAGATTTCCTTATGTCGGATTCTGGTCTATAATAAAATACGCAAATAAGTTAAAATGCAAGTTCACTTTTATGGTATGCTCGGCCAGTGAACACATACTGAAAGAACGTGCTACCAGAGCGTCATAAACTTTAGGCATTCGATTTCAAATCACGCAAGAAACCCAATAGTGTCCCATTCGAATAGTGCACCAAGATCCGAAGCCTTTCCATCCGTCCTCCTCCAACGTACTACATTGTATATAAAACCATCTCTCCCCCACACTCCATTTCCGGCAGAGTCGAATTTCCTGCCGGACCGGCATAAACGTCGGCGACTTAAAAAGTGGGTAGTTTTGGTATATCTACCGGATGCAAGGAAATGATGTGTCCTTCATGGGATGACTCGCTCTGGGAATGATTATTCGATTGAAAATGGTGTAAAATGGCTAAACTTACACTAACCTTTGTATATGGGTTTACCGTGCGATACAAAGGGCCGGTTCTACCAGATATTTATTGGTAAATAACGGTTACAGTTTATAATAAAAGTTACGCTAACAAAATCGATGTTTGTAACTTACTCTGTGTCATGATGAGTGGGTATGAAAATCAAAATTGTAATAAGTCTGTCAGCTAGATAAAAAAAATATATATGGGAGACGTATTTTTTGCTTTTTCAAACTAACAAAAAAATACTCAGATTCGCATTAAAGTTTAGGAGTGGGGGCTCGTGATGTCACTCCTAGGTAAAATTTGTATCTAGGAGTGACCTCACGCGAAATTATGACTCAAATGTATCGCCTTTATTTTTTAATTATTTAAAAAAGAAAAAATACGTGTCCAATATTTTTTATTTATCTACATGTCAGACTAATTATTAAAATTTAGTCATTATCCCCATTGTCATGACTCAGAAAGTTAAATAAATTAAGGAAACAAATAAGTTAGACTTATAAATGCAATGATGTGTCGATTGTTTCATCAATCTTTTCTTTATTAATGTTTGTCATAAAAAAATGCTATCCTGACATTTCGCCGTTCTAAAGTTTGCATCGTAAACATCCTTCAGACAAGAGATATTGCTATGAAACATCATTATCAGCAGTCATTAAGGCAGGTGGTCCGCCTGGAGGTTTAATTGCCGGGTAATACCTGGTTTGCGGTCGGCTAGTTATTGAATTAAGCGACGATTAACTATTGGTTACTACACATGTTATATTGGCTCTTATAGAAACCTAAACGTGTTTTAATATTTTATAATTTTACGCAATTAAAACCCTTTTTGCTGCACTGTAATTGTGTTAGTAGTTAAATTTGTGTAATTACGTACATTTGTAAAAAGAACACATATTTATGTTTATGTAACTTAGGTTAATTCTTTTCAGGGTGAGCTAATTGTACGAATGAACTTATTTTTTTAAGTAAAATAATAATAATACACTTGAAAGCTAGGTACATAGGTATATCTTAATTTAATTGACCAATTCTTCTTTGCTGTGAAAATGTTTTGTGGTGTAATCAAAGGTTAACATTTAGTACCTTTCTGAAGTCAGTGATGCAAGATAAGCGGATATAAAGAAATTATGACAGGTACTTAGGAGTTCTGTCGTTTCTGCCCCGGAGGCAAAATATGCGTGCATTTAGGTATTTGATATTTAATATCTTTAGCGTAAATTATTTTTAGATTTACTGCTGCTTAGCATAATGTTAACGGGCCGTGAAATAAATATAGAATGGTTCACATGCGCGAGACGCATTACCAGCCGCATTTATTCAAGTTTTAACGATCCGGTCACATGCTAAGTGCATAAACTAAATTCCCATTTCTAATATTAGCATGTAAGCACCAGGAGATCAGAGAATGGCAGAGATATTGCGAAACGCTGGATTCCTAGGCGTGCGGTGTTGAGTTACGTCCGTATCGGGTTCGCTTTGAGACGCCGCGGCGGAATGGGAGCCTCGCGTCTCGCGTCCAACGGTTTATACTTTAATATTTTATTTATAAACTGTCTTCTATGTTATGTTATCCTGGTGTTTTACGGTTATTATAACTAAGGTTTATAATGCAAGTTTGATTTGTTATAAGATCCGCGCGTCCGTGCGGATGGACTGTCAAGTAGTTGCTACAGCAACGAGTTTTGCTTCTAAGAGTGTCACCATAATGATCTTAGATGACGCTAATACTAATTTACAATCTTTCCAAACGTAGTAAATATGATAAAGACGAGATTTTCAAACAGATAACTAATTTTTTTGTCAGTGTGAAAATATATTCCGCCTAAACCTATCCTGTCTGAAAATACCGAGATTTATGACCCGCGAAACTTAACAGCACTCGCTTCAAATGCGTCAACTCATAAATCCCGAACGCAACCAAAATACAGCTCAATTTTCACTGTTCCCGCGTTAAAAATCTCAAGGAAAGTTCCCTTTATATAAGGGTAGGGCGAGTCATAAGTTTTACTCCAGCATCTGAGGGCAAATTGCTGGCAAATCCTGGCAATGAGAATTTATTAATATTGGAAGACTGTGTTGTGACGGAGGGAATCTCCCGAATTAAACCCTAAAAGGATGTTATTTGGTGCCAAAATATAAAAGTACAGGGTCAGCAAATGAATATACGAGGATCGTAAGTCTGAGGAAGCGCAAATTGAGCTGTAAGTTAGAGGTTCAGAGTCAGCCTGAGCCTCGAGTAAGGGACTAGGCCTGTTGGCTGCATACATACTGCTAGCACTTTGTGTCTTGGAAATAACAAAGTGTTCGTCGATCCCTAGGTTAGCGTCTTTGCCAAAAGTGTGACCTTAATCTAGATAGTTATTTTCCTCTTGCTCATTCAACCTTGTAACTACCATTTGCCATTATGCTAAAGATAGAGTTGGTAAAACATTGTTTTTATTATTTGGTCTTATTTCCTTCTGTTAAGTTTTGCATACGATTATATTATAATATTGACAAAAAGAAGGAAAAGTTTGTTAATATGTGCGAATCTCGTCTTATTTAAGTGAGGGTCAGGAGCGTTCCAACATTTTTGCGATTATAAGCTTATAAGTGGAGATGATTACTTAATTGATGAGCTCAGAAATTAACGCTATTTTTAATTTGTACAGGACTTAAAACAGATTTTATCAGTCAACATTTCGAAATAAAATGGAACGGGTGGCTGAAACGCACTTGAGCCGCACCCATTGATATACTGAATTTATTAATGACAACTAAGTAACAATCAAAGGTTTATTTATTACGGCACGTGCGTCGTGAACTAGGTATCAGGGTATCATAAACACATGTAAGTACATAAAATAATATTCCTGGCGCGTCCGGATTACCGCGCGACTTATAATTATTTTTAGCCCCCCAAAGGGCTTAGGGGCGCGAGCGGGATTTGTTCTAAGTCGGCGACGCTCCGATATTATTTCTAAGGAATTTTCTTAGGGCAGGTGAGTATTAAGCGAGATTTGCCGCGACACGGATAAGTAAACGATTAACGGGATCACGGGATACACGGTGGAATATGATGGATGCGGCCGCGGATTCCGACATTTGTTATCGGGATGTTTGCCTCAAAACTTCCCCACTGCGATCTGGCATGTCAATGAAGACGACTGAAACGACGCTGTAAATTTCTCCACTTGGAAATGTTATCGTGACCACGCTACTGTTTGATATAGATACGTGTCGGATGAATGACATTTAAATTCAAAACGCTTATCGTAACACGTACATCTGACTTTAAAATTCAAATCTTTTACAGGCGTGCAGTCAGATTGTTACCAATATCGCCTGCAGTGCGCTGAATATAAATCGCGCTGGCGGTGCATGAGACCGGCTCACTTTCCTTTTACGTCCGTGTTCGCTCAATTCCGAATTAATTCAAACGATTCGATTCCATCATGCAACGGTCAAACGGTGTAATCGCAAATCAAACGTTCCATATTCGAATTTGGCGCTTGTGGGCAGTGTCTCGGTGCTGCATTCATTTGTTCGCGACCGCGGCGGGCGCAGGTGGCCGCTGTCGCCGCGCGGTGTTCCATTTCCCGCGCGTAATCAAATGAATATTACAAGCGCGTCACGTTGACAGCTATGCAGTTTCGAGCCGATATGTGGGTCGGATGCTCTTTTTGACGCCAATTTGAAGTATTGTCTATGTCCGACCGCGTTTCAGCACGCGCTCGAATATCGAATCGGATTACACGCACCGACGATTTAAATTCAGAAATACGATTTTGAGTCTGTTTAAAAATGGATTAGGGAGGGTCGGTGGCATCTGTTAAGAGTTAACATTGACGTGTCCCGACCTACACCGGAACTGTTGTACAGGGAGTCCGTAATGAAAGCACTTAGCGCTAAGCGAAGCAATTATAAGTAATTTGGAACGCGGTAATGGGCGCGGACGGCGCAGCAAAAACGCGAAACGGAACGCGCTAAAAGCTCCCTAATTCGATTGTTCGACGGTTACTTTTTAAACTCCGAACTCTAGGATTGTTCGAAAATAAATCCTTCAACTTTGACTCAATATGCACAGGCGGAACGTGAATTTTCACTAACTCAATTCGAACTGAATTGAAATTAACTTCCTCGCTTGATTTAAAACTTCACTCAAATGCAAGTTTCGTGGCTATTTTTAGGCGTGCCAAAGCCTCTCTCTTAGTAATCACTCGTTGTTAAATTAGCAAAGATTCAAAAGGTTCAATTCCAAATTAGAATTGTACCCCGAAAGCTGTTGGCAATATTTAATGAAGGCCACTGGCAAAGCTTCAGGCTGTAATTAAAACTTGTATAATTCAACGCTTCTCGGAAATACGCGGAATTCATAGCCATAAAGAAAGTAGGATTGGGAACGAATGAAACACAAATACCCTGGCTCAAAGGAGTAGGACTCGCATCACCTGAACTGCGCTCGCCTTCTTCGGCCCTGGTGATTTATGGGCTCGGATCCGGACCGGTAATGAAATTGCGCCCCCCGCACCCCGTCCACAGCCATTCTAGAAATTACTACGCAACACCGTGCAGCTCTGTCGCTGCTCTTAAGCCCTGGTTGCAGACTGATGCTAATGTTTAATTTTTTGCTTCATTTATCCACTACGTGTAGTATAGACGAGTTTGTAATTGTATTTTCAGTGTCTGAGAGCATTTTGAATCGTTCTTTGTCTACGCAATGAAAAATTTATTGCTCTCGCGGGAAATTTTAATTGAAAAGCGCGGGCTGAGCGCTCGACTGCGTCACAATTGTTCAGGGCCCGCCGCCATGCGTAAAGCCGTGCTGTAAATGTTTTTCAAGCCTTTTCATGGACCAATTTAATGGTAACGACTTTGGCGTAAATCCCGCGCTCCGCGGTGCGTTAGCAAAAATGCTACGATATTTCATTAGAAAATCGTCACGCGTCTCGGCTTCCGCTGAATACGTGACTAATGACTCTTTTATCAATTATTTCTGCACAAAAGTGCTTAATTTACTTTCCAATTCAAAAGTTATAATAAAAAAATAATTTTATACTGAACATATATAAAACATCAACTCCGATACTTAACATAGTCAGTTCATCAGGGATCTGTAATAAAAATGTTGTAAGCGCTACTAATTGTTCTCGACCGTATATCATTTTCTATATCACAAATATTTGGAAAGTGTTGACTCAGCACAGTTTGTTCCCAGAAGTGAGCAGCGACTTAATTTTTAAAGAGTGAAGAAGTTGTCACTAGTTTTAATTGCACCAGCACTTTAACAAGAACTTATTTAGTTTTACGTCCTGTGTACCAAACCATGCAAGTCATCTATACTATTATATTATAAAGTTGTAAGAATGAAATGTCTGTAGATTGAAGATATAAAAAAAAATTGCAACAAAGTATAATATTTGAGGGCAATAAATCGTTTTTTTTTTTTTATGTTTGTATGTGTCGTTGTGCCTTCAACACGCCAAATCGGCTGAACAGATTTCAACTATTTTTGATACACACGTAGCTGACGCTAAATTACGAAAGTATAAGATAAAGTAGCACCTACAATAAAACTAGTATTTTAAAATAATTATTAAACATAAATATGACGGTTCTAACGTGACATGTTTTATTTTTTCGCGAATGGACTAGTAAAACAGCGAGTTTGTCACTGGAGATTTCGGCCAATTGTATGAATACCCGACGACTAATATGGAATTCCGCAAAGTAACGAGTGAATCTACCAATTACCCAACGAGTTGTCTATCAAATTTATGTTTGTGCAAGGACCATTAAAACAAGATGACTGACAATTACCATACTTCAGATCGTGCTCCGATCGCAAGGAGCTATTCTGGCAAAACCTAGATGGCGCTTTAAAACAAAATATTTAACGATGTAATAATTGTATATAAAAACGTAGTACAGTAACAATGAGTTTGAAACAGCCAATAATAAATAAATTGTAACATTTAAGTTTAAATACTTGTGTCACACTTGTAAATGTGAAAAATTGAAAATGATAAATCTTATTCATAGATGGCGTTGTACGTATCGGGGAACGGATTTTTATATTGAGATTGTCAGTCTTTTGTTTTAATGGTCCTTTGGTTTGTGTACAAGCTAGTCTTAAGTTTTTTAGAGAATTCTTAGATTTATGTGACTTACCGTTAAGTGCTGAAATAGCCACGCCCGCAGGATGTTGGTGGCCACCTTCGGGAAGATGCCCCGTTTCTTTTGGTTTTTCTTGCCGTTGGACTCGTCGTCCTCCTCGCCCGTGCCCTCGCCGGAGCCGATACTCGCGTTACTGGCGTCCCCTGGTGACAAATTTATCATAATGTAGAATGCTTTTTAAAATATTTGAAAAATGAAAAATACCCATGGTAGCACCGATGACAATTCCGAGAGATATTGTCGATTTTAAACGTGTTTGTGTGTTTATTAACTTATTTCTGTATCTCGTTGCCACGGTAACGTCTCCTGAGTTATTCTAAAAAAGTACGATTCTAAACGATATCTTTATTACTATTATAAAGTAATGTCTGTACATTGAAGATATTTAAAAACATATAATGTAACGGACTATTTGGAGGTTATTGAAGCGAAAAATATTTTATTTTAATTTTTTGTATGTTTGAGTGTCGTTGCGGGCTTCTTCGAGTAAAGATATAAAGGCATTTTTTTTTCTAGCCAACATAGATAATTTTTTCCAGGACCCATCTCGTCTGTATGTAAAAAGCCTACATTATTGGCATCTAAGTTTCTCTGTCTCTGAGTTATGGTACAGAACAATAATACATACACAAAATTACTTAAAATTTGAACTTATAGGTTCATCCATGGTTGGTACTGTTACCAGCATTATTTTATAACATCCGACATAAATGAAGAATATTGACGTACGTGTCTGTGTGTCTTAATGTCTTTTTGTGGAATCGTAACTCTCAAACGCAGGAATCGTCTTAAATACATTTTTTTTACTCGTGAGCTCCACAGTTTTTGAATAAGAACTCTGCGAATCATACTAAAAAGGCATATGCTCCATGGTTTATATTGTCTGCCACTGAACTATAATACCTATATTATATAACTCCGCACAGAACTATAATGAATTTCAAAAAAAGAACGCGTATTTTTACAGTTCATTTCTTAACTATGTGTAATTTAGTGTAGTTGATAGGTTACTCGTATACAATAATTAAATAATTAGTTTTTTAAGTAGGTATCGTAAACGTCGCACTCGACTCAAAAAGCATGCATTATATAACGATTGCATAAAATACTATTTTTCTGCATAGTGGCTTCTTCTTCTTAGTTGTTTACAAAAACTGGACGGACTCAATTCAAGGATAAAAATAAGTATAATTTAATTAAATCATAGCAATAACGTGTTAACCACGCACGTGTACCAGGCTCACAGAGATTCGCAGGAGATGTCACGTCGGGCTTATCAGCGGTGCGTCTGGCATATTAATTAGCTAACTTGTATTTATTTAATCACCTGCCGCGAGATCCCTATCTTAGGTATGGTAATTAATTTGTACCGTCTTGTGTATCAGATTTAGACTTATTGTGACCATGGTTTTGATGACTTATTTATGCCAATTATTGCAGAAATATGTTCTGTATTTACTCTATCAATTAAATGTTGATCATTTATATGTATACTACCTACTATGTTTTACGTATTGGATTTTGTGTGGTACCGGAGTGTAGGAATTCACAAGTACAAGCAGACAGAAGTGTGGAGCACGATAAACAAATTAGCGCGCACTGAGCCGCATCAAGTATTCATCGGCAAAGGAACAAATCGAATCAACGGCCCCACTCCCGTCTTACTCCTGTTCTCCTGGTATCTTGCTCCTATAAATAATAAAACTCAACTTTCTTTTTTACTTCGAAAATGTTGAATTTATATTTAACCAGTTTTTTGCTTAGAGAGCCATGCATTTTACAAGGTACAGTCAGCATCGAAGGTAGCTGATTTTACTACTGAGATATTTCAAATTGCATACTAAAATTATCACTAACTTTTGCGGCGTTACGACACGCAATAACACTTCAATATTCCAGCAAAAATACTAGTGATGCGCCCGCTCCCGAATCGTGTCGATAAAAATTAAAACACAACGTCGAAACTCATTGCGATATTCGACCAGTTGCATTGTGATGGTAATAGGGGCAAAGTAATAAAATTACTCTTAGGCCATTACACCCCCCGCACCTACAGGGTGTACAAGTAACAATAAAACGTTTTCGAGATACGCGAAAACAGCTGGTGATTGTCTGTGTAATTTTATTGTAATTGATGCACTGAGATTTATTCGGATTTTATGTAAGTTAGTGCTTGGAATGGGGTATATAAACCGGGTCAACGGGTTATTGGTCTGGTGTTATGTATGTCAGTGGCCTAATCTATATAAAGTTGTGAAAATGAAATGTTTGTATATTGAAGATATTTTCAAAAAAAACTTGTAACGGACTATTTGGTCACTGAATCGAAAAAAAATTTTTTTTTATGTTTTGTATGTTTCCATGTGTCGTTGTGGCTTCATCACGCCAAATTGGCTAAACGGATTTCAACTATTTTAGGTACACGGGTTGCTAGGTATCCACACATAGGTTATCACCCTGACTCCTTAAGAGTCCCGATAGTCTCGGCCGAATTTCACCTTCCCATTCAAACGGAGTTTCATTCTCATTGTAAAACTACATGTTGAATTGTAACGAAACTTTGATATACAATGACATGAGGTATATCTAGGCTTGTAATAAGTTTATATGGCTCCAGTTTATAAAACAAACGATATACAGCAAAAACAAGTTTTGTATGAAAAACTTAAATTTGCTGTATTTTTTTTACTATGATATCTGAAGCTACATAAAATAAATATAGTTCGTATTTTAACTTATTCTAAGTACAAAGTTTCAGAGCAAACTAGCTATTCGTTTTAAAATGAGAGCGTAACTGCGTTTGTATGGAGAACCGAGCTTACCGAGGAATCTTAAGAATAACCTACTTACCGCACTTGTATCGTAGAAAAATTTAATATTGTGAAACAAAAACTGAAGTTCTCATAATCATAACTCAAACGGGTCATCCTGTAGCTTACCGTGCAAAATCAGAGTGCAACAGAGTGATGCAGTATGTAATCCCCTAATACATCTCCCGTCCCCCTTGTACAGCTGCGTGTGAAAAGTCAAGAATGTTTAAATTAACTTGCCCATTATGGAATTGCATTTAGTGCAGTGTTTGCGCTTTTGGGTGCAATTTTACTGAGTAAAATCTTGGCGTTATGTATGAAAATGAAATTTACTTTGTTGAGAATGTGAAAGAATGTTTTGTTACTGCGACAAATGATTTCTTTATTAGGGTTAGTCTCAATGTAGTTGACGGGTGTTCAAAGAAAAGTACAGTCGGCAAAAAAGCATGTCACAAAAATATTTTTTTGACAGAGACTGGTTTTATGTCTTTTGTGTACATTTTCATCGTGCTTTTTATAACTTCATTATGGTAGTGTTTAAATATAACAGCAACAGAATAAACTTCCAACTAGTAAGCTTTTTCATAGTTTATAGCGTGTGCCGGTGATTTATTTATTTTTCTCAAAAAAAAAACATTTAAGCTGCTATAAAAAAATGTGCACTTCCACATTTATGAGCAGAATTAGAAAATTTAAAGGCAAAATTGACAATAAACTAGGGACTTCCAATATAAATTTTATCGATACTAGTATTAAATATTTATCAATTTCGAAGTGACAATTCATATTGGACATTGAGTTCATCGGTTCAAATAGAGATGAACCTGGCTGACCACTATCGATGTAATATTGATAATATTTTATATTTTAGGACTTTTTCGGGATATGTCAGAAAGAGGCACTTTTTACGTGGAATTTTTTTCGCGTATAATTGTTTCCAACAATTAGTCTCACTGAGCGGACAAGACTGTCATGTTAATGTCAAAGGGAAAACACTTTATCATCTTTTAATCAACCTACACAGACGTTTGTTATATGCAACTTGCATAATCATATTATACGTGGATCTTAGAATCACAATTTATCGATAAATTAATATCGTTAGGAAATCCCTAGGAAAACTTTATTCGTCCCAAAATTTCAATATCGTAATAATTAAGATATTAATTAGAATATAGTTTTTAGCTTCAATAATCAGTTAACCATCTTCCAATGTTCCGACTGAAAATATAAGCTAGTAAAAATATATATTTTTTCAATTACTTGGAAGTGAGAGCGAGATAAATGAACAACAGAATCATATCATGTTACACATACAGTGTCAGTAATATTAAAAAATAATCAACTCACCCGAAACGCCATCTACCGTTTCACATGGCGGTTTCAATTATGCAGTGTTCCCATGGTCGCTCATTAGGGCTAATCCTGCGTTCCCTGTTCCCCTGGTACCGGGATTGTAACCCGAGATGCGCTGGCGCATCGCACGCGCCCCAAACCAAGGGTGCAAAGCTTTCTTGAGCATAATGACGTAAGCGACGTGTTTTTAGTGTAACTCACGTCTTTTTGCCATGCGCTAGGATTCTGAACACTATTCGTGTTAAAAATGACATAACCGGCCTATTTTTCTTTTGATATATGATATTATTCTGTTAGGGTTGTGTGGTTGGCTTATACCCGAGATAATTGACGCTTTCTCAGAATTTTTAGTAAAATTTTAATGCAATTAACTTTAAGGGTTGTTGTGGTGTTGGGAATGTGCGATTTTGAATGCGACTTGAGTGACCGTGAATATTTTATGACTATTTTTTATTTTTTTATTCTTACGCGTTCCGCCGAAATTATGTTGAAAAGGAATATTGTATTTGAATATGAATATATAGTGATAATAAGTGGTTCTTTGACTGTTATTTTGGCTAGACTAGGTTTGTACAGTCGCGAAATAAAAAGGTTCGTTGTTTTTCAACCTTGACAACATTACATAGAGTCAAAAAAAATCATATCACATAGACATAGAGTCGAAAAGTGACGAACCTCGAATACATAACCTCCATAGACAGATTTTATTCAGGCTACAAATTATATCACGAATTTTGATCAATAAGTTAAAATACTAGTAAAATAGGTAATATATTTCATGTATATGCTTATAGAGCTTTCATCAACAGCTCTATTATCGCTCTAGTTCCAGTCTTCACATGAAATACGGACGTCTGCGTCAATAGCTGAGCTCCCAAACTGAGGAATTGTCCCTCCGTCGGATTTATGCGTCCATTACATTAGTGCAGCAAATGAGTGCGCTATCGAGTTACGGCAATCAGCTGGAAGTGCTAGGGAGGGGACGGTATCGATAACGGATCGAAGAAAGCATAAAGGAAGTTAAGATGCATTTTTTGTTTACTTCCTTTGTACAGTTCAGGGGTCAGCAAACCGCGGCGCGCGAGTCACATGCGTCTCTTTAAGATCCCTTTAATAAAAGTCCTATTAAAATTTGGTGTACAATGATAAACCTGAAACAGGAAAAAGCGACTCTTTGATTTTTTAGCCGTGTATGACGCAAATTTGAACTCTGTACTCTACTTGAATTTAACGCCTTTCTCGTTTTATTAAAAATCAACTTCACATTTTTCTGCCTCATTTAATTCATTATTTTTATGTTTAATCTATGCCATAAATTGTCATCAATAATACGGGTTCAACACATTAATATTACTCCTGATTATAGAACTGTATACACAATATAAAATTATAGGCCATATCAATTTTCACCAATCACCAGCTATCTCAAAAATTTTGCAAACTTTGATGCAGCGAAAAAAATTGTAAGACCTAAATACGAGTTAAAGTTATTAAAAGTTAAACATTATCAACATTATGACTATCTTGGTTCATCATGTGTTGATATTATCGACATCGATTTAAATTTCTATCGACACTTTTTCGCACCCGTCCCTCTACGCGACAGCCGTGGTGTCGTAATGCGCTAACCGATTTGATGGATTGGCTTCTTTGCAGTCCCTCCTATTTGCAAACACCCTCGCAGGGATCGGCGGGGCGCGGGTCGCGGGCCGGGAGGGGGGGCTAATTAAAATTGGCGCCCACCGTGGGGCCCTTAGCACTACACACCAACTTCACTATACGGCTGGCATAAATCCTTTGCTCATAAATTTACAGTCGAATTTGAAGTGATTTGATTGTTTCGGTTTTTGTGAAGATTTGGTTGCAAGTGAAAATATTGGCTGGTGACGTAATGACGTCATTTGCGTCGAACTGAGGATGTAAATGGAGGGGGGATTAATCAAGGGTTTTTTGGGTCCGCTCGCCACTAGGAGTGATTAATGTACGTATTTCCATAACTTAAGCTTTTGAGAGTGCATGAAACTGTTCAGATTTATTATGCTTAGTTATTCTTTGTATATATCAACTTCAGACTTCAATCGTTAAGTCACCATTCACCTAATATCTGATTCTTGAAATAAACTTTGGTTTATTTGTTCTTTCAAAGTGGGTAGTTTGCACAAATTGTGACTCTGATAGAGGAAAATATATCATTTCTCAGTCAACCCGTGACCATGGAAAGCTGAAAAGCTTCCGAAACGTCGAGAACTCAAATGAGATAATGCGATAATATGCGATATAATCCATTAAATTGTTTTATTTCAATGAGTAATAATCGCGAAAACAGAAGAAAACATTAAACTTGGTTTACTAAAACTTGCATGTTTTTCCTTAATTAAAAACTTCTGATTTGACCGTGAAGATGCTACTTACAGCCAAAATAAGTTTAAATTTATATTCCTAAAAAAATACGTACACCGAAAATAAAATTGCACGACAATTTTCGTATCGTTAAATAGAACCCAAATGTATAGAGCCCACATAATTTGCATTCGAATTTCAATCGCCCATCACTAGGCCTGTCAGCTACCTGTATAGAGCGGTTACAACAGCCACGTCGCGCTTACTCTGCTTAATTAACGAGCATAAACAAGGATGATTTGACATTCTATTTGTGGGCAAAAGCGAGTTTACTGGCAGTTCTCCAATTTCAATTTATCAGTAAAATAAAAATAAAAATAAAAATCCACGTCTAATATATCGGTACGAAAATTACAAGTCAATTTTCGCATCGATGCATTTAGAGCCCAAATCTATAGAACCCACATAATTTGCATTCGTATTTTAAACACCATGACACTGTGGCTTGTCATCTGTATAGAGCGATTACAACAGCCCCGTTTCTCTTACTCTGCTTAATTATCGAGCATAGACACGGATGAGTTAACTCCTCTAATTGTGGACGAGTTCACTATTTGTTCTTCAATTTATATTTTTCAGTAAAATAAAATAAATATGTTCCTAAATTTTCCACATCTGACACATAATTTGCATTCGAATTTTAAACGCCGTTCAATTCTCGGCTTGTCAGCCATCTGTATAGAGCGGTTAAACAGCCACGTAGCGCTTACTCTGCTTAATTATCGAGCATAGACAAGAATGAGTTGACACTCTATTTGTGGGCGAGCTCGCTGCCTCTTGAGAGGATACGCGACGTGCGGGAAATTAACCCTTTGTTTCAAAATGTATATCTGGATGTATATCATATTTCTTGACGATTTTCTTTTATTTATTCAGAATTTGTAGAACTGCTGAAATTCACACAGGCTTGAAATAAGTTTTATTTAAATATATGTTTAAATTTAGGGTTAAACGAGATACACAACTGGGTATTTCTTCTTTCTAAGTGGTTTTTTGCAAGCGTGTTAGATTGTATGTAATGTCAGGTAAAATTCTTAGTTATCTTTATCACCAGGATTGTAACAGGAAAATAAACAAATTAACTAGATAGTGCAAAATAAACATATGATTTAAACAGCACTAAAGTACAAGTCGACAATGTCATTATAAATGTATGATCAAATTACGGCAACTAAAACATTAGTTTGGAGTTTAATTACTGAAGTAAAAGGAATGGAAGTAAATATATTTTTTAGTAGTTAATAAATAAAATAAGCATAAACTCCGCGATGTTTAGTAATTAACCGAGCATAAACGTACAATGTCCTCAAAGCCAACAGCACTTCAAAATATCATTTTACGATTCATAACCCCTTGCACGTCTCCGCGATTACGAAGCATTGAAAATTAGCTTAATATCTCGAATTGTCGATTCCGCCCGGAACGGCCAATTAAGAGGGAATAACACTCGGATCTCGAATTATCCTGCAGATAGCGAGTTACGGGGTGCCTTTATAGACCATTACGGGCCCCGTAACTCCCCGACGCTCGAATATTTTGTACACACTAAATGTTCTCTAGCTTTACGAGCCATTTTGATAGTTATGACAGTTTACGCTTTTATTGGGTCTCACCAGGTGGGAATTGGATATCACAGTTCAAAGTCTGTATTTGCATTAAACAAGAAATATATGCATGTCATTTGAGATGACCGCAATAAAAGCTTAGACGACGAAGCGCGACCGCAACCGATGCAAGCGCGTTAAAAGATTAAACATTGCCTTACGCCCCCGACCGTTCATCCGCGCATTGATTTCAATTTTAATTTTAATTGCGGAATATTATACAAAATTACATTGCTTAATATTCACCCCGGGCGGTGATTTTTGCATATTTTTAACCCTGCGGCCGTTTGGGGCCGCGCGGGCTGATAAAAATCGCATATATTAACTAAGAGACGGCCGGATTTTACTCGCAGATAGTCGGACGGTTTTCATTAAACCCGATACGGGTGAGATAGGTGTCGTATTTTATTGCCGAGAGCTTTCTGGAACGTCTTTAAATTGTGGAATCTCCGATTGCGACTTTTTCCTGGCGTAGCTTTAAAAGAGGCGATAGTTCGAATCAATTTCAACCTAAGCTTATTTTCGCGACAATGTACTCGTAATAGGAAATCTAAAATATGCGATTTTAAAACAAGTTTTTTTTTGTCAACAAGTTAATGCCAAATTTGAAGTCGAATTCACCTCGGGACCGGGGTGAGAGTCGGCCTTCTAGGTCCCGATACAATACAAGGATAGATGATCTGATTTGATTTATTAATACAAAAAAAAACAGTATAAATTTGCATTACTTTAAGTGATAAGTATTTACGTCATGGTCGTCATATAAACAATAAAGTAAAATAATAATAGATGCTACAATGTCAAACACAGAAATAAATAATAAACGTAATCCTTAATCTCATCTCCCTATAAGGAAAGGATCGTTATCACAAAATGAGAAAAGAGAAATATTTCTTAATGTCAACGATACAAGATGTGAAGTCATATAAAATGTATATTTATAAAACCCCAGAAAGTTAACCAGTAGACATATTTTAAAAAATCTATAGCCTCAAAAATTATGGAGTGACAAAATTTAGACGACAAAAAAAACATATCAATTAATTTAATCACACATTAATCATTCGCATGAGCTATAACGAAGAATCAGCATGTGGAATGAGTTTGACAAGCAAGTATGCATTAGGATTCGTCGCTGCATCATTTAAATAGGGTTAAATGTAGCGTGGACATCGTTCATGAGCACCCGCTGATGGACTCCTGACGTGATTCGATTTTGATGCCACATCATTAAAATGCAAATACGATAGACAGCCCGAGACTTCCAATGAGACTAAAATGGCGCCAAAAACGTCGTAAAAATTTTACGACACCTCAAAAGCTGGAACATCAATCAAATCTAAATCAAATATTGACCTAAACGCGGAAATTTAAATTGCCTCCAGGATTAACGATTTACAACGAAATAAAAAGACTTTAGGACATGCAATCTTAAATTGCTATTAAGGCATGCTCTGCGGGGGGTTAGCGACTCTCAGTAGGTATCCGTTTGATTGTGCCATATTCTTTTACGCGCTTTTTAGGGTTGTTTAATAGTAAATAAAGATTTAGATGGGGTTTATTGGCTCTTAAGCAATGAAGGAGATTAGATTGATTCTTTAGTAAGAATCAGCACTCAAAGGATTCATACAATACTTTTAAGGACATTTTATTGCCTGACACGTTTAAAGTACAAATATAAATTACGCATAAAAAAAGGTATCCCCAAGGTTTTCAGCCCACGCGGGCAGCACGCATGGTCCGAGGCACCAGGAGAGCATTAATCGAAGACGCTGTGTGCGGCCTCTCATATCGCGTATTTATGAACACCGCGCGGTCATGATCGCCTGGTAACATTATACGCGGGGTGATTAATTTGGGGTGCTCCGGGTCCGGTGTTGTCCCCGCGACAGGCTCATCTTTTATCGTCTTCATCAGCTGGTTAATACTATTATTATTCATACACGCAAATTTAAAAGTATTACTTTTAACCGACTACGGTCACACCAAAAGTATATTTGTTGGCTTTAAATATTGGTGCGAATTGAGTATAAATTTTTTTCTGCGTGATCCTGTGATTCAGCGTTAGTTTTTCCGAGGCTTTGTCTGCACAGATCTTACCAAATAACCTTCTTTTTTGCAGCATTGTTGGGCGTCCTACTTTCCTAGGATGTTAAAATTTAATTAAATCTGTCTAAGCCACATTATCTTATTAAAAATCAAACTTTTTTAACCGTTTTCATAAAAACACTCGCCTTTGTAGCAAAGTTTTTAATACTAAATAGATATCAGTTATGGTGTCTTGACATATCTACAGTTAATTAATATTGACAGATACACTTGAAGTCTGTATTAATAAATGCCATCTGCCGCATAAATTACCAGCTTAATGTACCTGTCAACTGCAACTAAATGTATGTTAGAGTGATACTACTTTTCCATGAGTACTGCTTTTAAATGTAAATATATACAGTTCCAAGATCTACTAGTATTTCAAAAAAATGTGTATTCATTTTGACTGATGAGGATGGCCGTCACTTTGTTTATATATA
Organism: Hedya salicella; assembly: GCA_905404275.2. Lineage (NCBI taxonomy): Eukaryota > Metazoa > Arthropoda > Insecta > Lepidoptera > Tortricidae > Hedya > Hedya salicella. Next base: position 21,032,734 of record FR990113.1, on the reverse strand, counting down.
AGTAGGTACAAAGTATTGGATAGCTGAGAAACCTGTATCACTCACGTATCTCAAGACGTAAATTAATACCCAAACAAAACGAAACTAACTGGAAATATTATCAAAAAACCGCACGGTGTCATCGGCCCTTACACCGATCTCCGATACGTGGCGATACAATCGCATTCCCCGGCTTCAGCCGACCATCCCGCGCCGCCGACGCGAAACCGACCATACCTTACACATAACAAGAACCAATCAAGAACGAACGCTAAATTAGTTGCATTAAATTAAAATTAAAACCATAGGTATGTGAAAAACGTATTTAATTAAGCGCGCTGCGGTCGCCGATCAGTCAATCTCGCAAAAGGTCTAACATTTTTCAAAATGGCCGACGCAAACAAAATTAAGCTCTCAGGAATAAAATATAGATCCGGCTGGCGCGTAAAGGCTGCATGCTAAGCGGAGCCGGACTAATTATTATTTGAAGAAGGCCGTGACGGGCGCTTTATAGGCGACATCGTACGCCGCTCGAATATTACGCACTTGCACCACCATAACAATATATAATCGTGATGAAACTAAAAAGCGATGGGTGGCAGAATCTGGCACGTAAGAAATGGCGCCAGGAACTTAAAGACCGCCGCGTCTGCCAAAACTTTTCACCGGCGCCAGCGCTGTCGCTTCAGCTGGCAACACCGCGACGAACTGTCAGCGTTTTCAAATTATAACATTCGATGTTATAATTGAGTAGTGATTATCTATGGTCGTAAAGCGCTGGTTTTATGGTACTCTGGTGCCCTATGTGGGATAAATCAGGTGAAACACAAATATTACTGTCAGTGGGCGCGTCATAAACGCGGCCGCGATCATTTATTCTGGACGAAAATAAACGCACCGCGTGTCGCATCGTAAAATGCAGTTTTGCTCATTTCGCGAATAATCCTTGGATTAACTCGGATTGATGTCGTTTTGGTGCGTCTTGCGTGCATAAATAAGCGGCGGAGTAACAAGCCCGGCCGAATAGTAATTGCTCACTTGTTATGTTTTCCTGGTTGCCGGGAGTTAATTAAGCCGCGTCTATTATTTATCGTTGTTTTCTGACCACGACCCAAGTTTAGATGACTTTTCTGTCCTTTTTGCCCTTTAGGATATCCAGACAAACTTGCAATGGAAATAGAATTGCAGTCATCTTGGCTTACAATAGCTACTGGCTTTAATCCGTCGACAATTTTAGAGCGACCGATTGACACTGATGTTATTTTATTTCCCACTATTTACTTTATATATGCTATTTTCACTTTATGCTTTATATAACGACATCTCGACGTTCAATAAAGAGTAATGTAATCGGAGTACAAATGACCAGGAGCTCAAAACCGGGGCCAAGACAAACAGAGTCCAAGCACCAATCCCACCCACCTCGTTACTGTGACCATCTTCCCAAACTACATCACACAAGTCGGTAAAAATTTACAATTGAATTACGCTCCTAATCCCGCCATATTAAGGTATACATTTAGGAGGTAGCGTACGGCAGTTGTCCCGTCTGGAGGTGGGCAGCAAAGTGTGATTTATTCCCGACCGTCGCCAGAGTCAGTTGGCAATGTTTTGATAGAAGCGTTCGCAGAAAATGTACCTTGATTTTTTTAAACCTATTTTGAGGCCAAAAACAGCTCTGCTGTTAGCGCTAATTTCAGCGTTTGTAAGATTTTGCCATTTTTAATCCCAAACTGAAAGTTGATGTTACTTAGAATCTCATAACACCCTACATACAAAAAATAAAATAAAAAATGGTTCAGTGTTATTAAGAAGCAAGACTCAGACGTAGGTTACGAGGATAAATTACAAGCCTCTTTAGGTATGTCTGTCTGTAACATTGCAACTCCGAAACGGAGAAACCAATATATGTTTCACGTGAAATAGTTGTCCCTTGTTAACCGTTGACAAAAAAGGGGTGTTATGAATTTGACATGTGTCTGTCTGTGGCTTCGTAGCACCTAAACGGATATACCGATTTTGATTTAGTTTGTATTGTTCGAAAACGGACTTAATCGAGAGTGTGTTTAGCTATGGTTCATGAAATTCGTTTCAGCCGTTTTGGAAATTATCATAATTTTCCTAAGACTTGTGGGGTTTCCATCGGTTCACGATGAACTTGTGTCTATGGAGTGTAGAAAACTTAAGGAGAACTATCTATATATATATATATATATGACCAAAGTATCCTAAAAGTTGCCGTCACTGTAGTTAGTGCATCATTAGGTAAAGGTATATATGAAAATATATTACCATAATAATGTCAAAAAGACAACGATGTGAGAAGAATAATTTTGAACTCGATTGAATACTAACATCAGAAGAAGAACGAAGGATTCAGTGGCATGTGGATCAAATTGTTCTGTAATTGGTTGTTGACTTCATACTATCTTGCGACTCTAGCGCCATTGCGGACGGATTTGGAACTATTATTTATTACTTTCCGATGTACACTTTTTAATCTGTTTTATATATGAGATTGCCTCCTTACTTTCTCTATATTCCATGCTTTTGTGTCTAATTGAGCATATAAGTTGGCACCGTATGACGTCACTTGGCGCGTTCGAGTCTCCTATGTAATCACATTTGCCAGCGATCAATCAGTTGGGTCGAACAACCCCGTACAGCGGTAATGTTTCGGACAACGGAACAACTAATATATTTCCGAATCAGATTCAGATGTAACAGATATTTGTCACATATCAGTTATCTAATCTTGGATTTTGTGAAGATTCGGAATAAGTGAGGTAAATGTTTCAGTGTCCGACACTGTCTCTATAGTTGGCAACTTCAACGTTATTTCATGGGAATAGAGGTGACTGACAGGGTGTCGATTATTAGCATTAGGCGGTCAAGTATTGGGACGTTTACTTTACGGTCAAAATAGGTATACCTAATAACAAGTGATCGGATTTGGTATACCTAAAGTTTGTTAAAGAACATAATATAGAGTGGGTACAACCGGGTTAAGCTGATTTCCGGTATTAATTTAGTACTAGTCGTAATCTATACTATTCTAAAGTTAAAAAAAAAGATTGTAATGGAATATTTAGAGGTCACTGGAATGAAAAAAAAAAATATTTTTAGATCTTTTTGTATGTGTCCCTGTGGGGTCTCACAAACGGAATCCCTAATATCTTTTGTCCTAATGTATCGTTTGTCCTAATGTATCATTTGCCATAATGCATTTTTTTCAGAAACCGTAATTTTTTCAGGATTTTTTAAAAGATTATCGTATAGATTAGGTTAGGTTAGGTTAGGTTTGTTTTATAACAATCCTGAAAAGTTTACGGTTTCTGAAAAAAATGCGTTATGGCAAATGATACATTAGGACAAACGATACATTAGGACAAATGACGTTAGGGATTCCGATATAGATCCGTCGCTGTGGCTTCATCGCGCCAAATCGGTTGAACGGATTTCAACTATTTTTGGTTGTACACAGGGTAGCTGGGTATCCACGGATTGTTATAGGATACTTTTTACCCAACTACACTGACGAAAAAAAGAGGGGTTATGACTTTTTCACCTCCGTGAACGAAGTTGGGGCACCTGGGCACCTTCTAGTGTTAAATATTACGTGTATTTACTCACAGTACGCAATATTTTACGTTAATTTGTAGTAAATCAGAAAGTATAAAGTATATTGTAAGTCACTGGGACATAAAATATGTGGCCAAAATTTTTGCACATCGTAATTTACACACAGTAATTTACAACGGCTACTCTGAACTAAAACTCATAATTAGCTGCTAATCCCTAGGTCCCGGACTACATCATTATCGATTGGATATGAAGGCTACTTAAACTTTATTGCACAAAGCAAAAGTAAGTAAAAATGACGCACTTAATGCCAAATGGAATTTTCTACCAGTCAACTCTATGGTTGGCCCTATGTCCCAACAGAACATAAAATTGGTACAGTAGAAAAATCAATAAGTGGGTACTGAGAGCGTTAGGACACACAAGCAAATATGCATACGTAATTGCTTCTACCTACATACTATTGTCAATTATCTTTAAAAGCTTCCATTAAAACTGTAAAAAAACTAGAAGGAACGTGGTTTGCACAAAACGCACGCTCCCAAAACGTAAAAGTAACTTTATGCAACGTTACGTTAAAAATAACCCCAACGTGCTATGTATCCGTCGGGCACTCGGTAAAATGCGTAAACACCATCACTGACACGCACGTTTATTTTTAATTACTCGCGCCGTGAGTGGAGAGGATCGCATTTTCTCGAAAAATCTGTACTTCTATATAAAAAATCTACACTTAACAGCAAAAATTTAACGTCGTTAAAATCCATACTAATCCATACTAATATTATAAATGCGAAAGTGTGTCTGTCTGTCTGTTACCTCATCATGCTTAAACCGCTAAACCGATTTGGATTAAATTTGGTATGGAGATAGTTAGAGCCCTGGCGAAGGACATAGGCTACTTTTCAACCTGGAAAAATACTCTTATCCTTGATAAACTAACTTAAGGGGGACGAAGTCGCGGGCAGCAGCTATCTAATAATGTAGATTACTCGGGTCGTGAGTGGAGACCATCGCATTTAGTCGGAAAATCTGTACTTCTATATAAAAAAACTACACTCGAAAGCAAAAATTGTGAGTCGGTAAAATACCACCATATTTGCTAAGGTACAGCGGTACTGTTCAGTTTATTAGTAAAAAAAAAACTATACTATTATAAACTTTAAATAAAACAATTTATCGGATTATATCGCGTAAATTATCTCATTTGAGTTCCCGACGTTTCGGACGCTTTTCAGCTTTCCATGGTCACTGGTTGACTGAGAGGTGACCATGGAAAGCTAAAAAGGTTCCGAAACAGAAGAAAATATTATTATAAAGTTGTATAGAAATACATTTTAGCACGGTTTTTTGAAAGCGAAATTGATGAGATATGAGATGAATGAAGAAACCTATTTCTGTGTTAAGACTATTGTGGCCAACTTTTTATCTATCAAAAATAGCATTTTCGAAGGTGTTACCTCTAAAAATATAGTAGGTATGTGGCAAAAAAAAGACGAAAAAATATAATATTTGGTTAGAGTAGGTATTTACTTTATTTTCTAAATGAATATTTTTTGCTGCTCTGTGCCTTAATAATTATTTATTAATTATTGTTTTTTTTTTCAAATATAGTACCTATTTGATCATCTACTATAGTAGGATTATGTATATAATAGGGTTGGCAACCCTAGTTGAGACACTCACACTTAGAGAAAATACGGTTATTGTCTAAAAGTGAAACGATAAGCAGAAAGATGAGAAAAGAAACATAGGCAGGCAACACTTAAGATTTTTTGCAGAAAATAATAATGGTTCTAGATAGATTAACTACTCTCATTTTAGCTAAACTCAGATATATTGATGCCCGGATATTTTTAACGTTAATTGAGTGTCAGCGCGTTACTTACTGAGACAATTTAACGTTGACAGTTACGTAGTGGGGTCGCGTTCTCTTTTCGAAATATTTAATTTAATTCCGTTAGTAAGTATTCGTCACTTAAAATTATTTTGAACCAGAAGGCGCCAGCAACTTCGTTCACGAAGGAGAAAAAGTTATAACCCCTCTTTTTTTTCTTTAGCATAGTCGGGTAAAGAGTATCCTATAACCATCTGGAGATACTCAGCTACCCGTGTACCAAAAATAGTGGAAATCCGTTCAGCCGATTTAGCGTGATGAAGCCACAACGACACATACAAACATACAAAACATTTCATGTTTACAATTTTATAATAATAATAAAGAATAGATGAGGAATATTTACGGTTTTATGTGGAAATAAGTCGCGAACGTGCAACTTATTATGTGATATTAAATCGGCAGCGGTTTTAGTCATAATATAAATGTATAACATTTATTGTTATGTTTAGGAATCATAAATTGTGTAACTTTTATGACACACTCGTTAGCTTAACGTATTTTCGTAGTAGAAGTTTTGTTCGTCCTATTAGACTTTTTCTATTTTAGTTAACGCTAAGCGTTTCGAAGTGTCACGGCAGTGGCCGTTAAGATGTAGATTTATATGCGAAACGCTGATTTATGCGATGGCCTGATGATGGACGTTCCACGAAACGTTAAAACTACGACAATGTTGACTCGATTGAGATAAGGCATTAATGACATATAAATTAACAGAACATGTTTACTACGCTATCGACTTTTAATCAACTCAGTAAGATAACAAAGATTAAGTAAGATGTTCATTCAAGATGTAAAAATAAAAAAATCTGTAAATTGAAGATATTTAAGAAAAACGCAACCAAGTTGTTCAAATAGGTTTTTTTGGAAATTAAAAAAAAATTGCTACTTATTTTTATTTATACAAGGGGGGGGGGGGGGGGGGGGGGGGTGTTTCCAAATATATGAAAATATATTTTTTATCCTTGTATGGTATCTTTGCGACCTCATCATGTTAAAACCACAGGACAGAATATTTCAACCATTTTTGGTATACGGATGGTTAAAGGATACTTTTTAGCCCATTTCTTTTGCCTCCGCGGACGAAGGATACGCTACGCCACCTCTGGTACAAAATTATTTATAAATTTTCTTACAAAATGACATTTTATTTTTAAATATGTCGGGAGATACACCTGCTGGTTCGAAAGTACTAGGGCCGTATAAATATTAAAGAGGCAAACCCGAGCCACATTTGCATACGATGTTCAATTACGATCCCGGAATATGGTACGCATTATAGCCAGTTACCTATATTGTTATGCTTTTCTGGTATCCACATGATTGTTTCTACTTGTATTCATGTTTTTTTCATAAGGGGGAATTTTCTTTTATGAAAATGTTTGCGAGATAAGGTAGGGAGAATACAATGAAAATTTGTATAATACGAGTTATACAGATAATGCTCCTTGTTCCGAGCAATATTGTGAAGTTATACATATCCAACGAGAATGTTCAATTAGAAAATCCATTCCAATGAAAAATGTTCAAGAGCCGAGTTTTTACAAGATCCCGCTTTAGACTACTAACGCCACCTACCGGCGAGTAGCGGTACTTTCTAGAAAAAATCGATTGCTTTCTCCTTTTCAATTACGATCCAACCTCCAGCTATTACCCGAGGCGTTGTAATTTAAATAAAGAACGCGGTTACCACGCGAGACGACCATTTTCTCAAAGTAGTTTTCTTTTAAACGACAAAATGGCCTGCGGTGGCGCCAACCGCAAAGGACCATAGAGCGCTTATGCTAACCTGGTACACATTATGGTTTGCTAGGTCTTGTTAGTGCTTGTTTTATTGTGCGTTTGTCGTTTTTTTTTAATAATTTTCTAACAAGTTCTCTAGACCGCAAAGTTGTGGTGTAGGACAATTGTCAAGTGCTTTTAGCGCTTACCTTAGATGTATCGTACCGCAAAGTTAATTTAGCGAGAAATTAGAAAAATATTTCCGCGATTTTGATCTATTGATATATGACAAATTTATTTTGTTAACATGTTCAACTAAGATGGAAAACACAACAAAATTAACATTAAAAAAACCTTCGTAGCACTTGGGTTTCCACTTGTTACCTATACATTAATAGGCACCTACATTTCCCTTGTTCTAGTCTTGATATTGACATGCTATGCCTGATACCTACCTATATTAAAATATCGTAAGAAGGCTGAATTTAGGTCTGACTTCAGAAATAGTACCTATAAGTATACCTAAGTAGCCATTTTGTATACGAAAATTCTGATATTTTTTTAACTGGAAAGATCTTACTTTGTATTCTATTTTTACTTTAGTGAAAAATCTTCGGGTTTTATTGTGCAGTGTATAAGTACTTCTCATTCCACCCCTACGAGTATCAGTATCTGTACTGAACGGCCCTTCACAAGCTACACTCAAGTGACATTATCAATGAGTCCTTACCACTAACACTGTTATGTTGGCATTACCGGTATAGGTAAACACGCCTAAGCCGAGCAAGTCATGTATCGATCACGTGGCATTATTAGTCGCATGTCTGTTTAATCTGTGCGATTATTTCGAATGACCTACACGTTACATTAGACGTAATCCCGTAATGGCGTCGCTTGGTGTTACCAGTGTTCGTATGCGTACTCTGAGTTATGGGTAACGGATTGCAGGTAAATTGATTTTATTAAAATAAAACAATTTAACGGATTATATCCCATATATTATCTCATTTTAGTTCCCGACGTTTTTTTTCAATGAGTAATAATCGCGGGAACAGAAGAAAATATTAAATTGATTTTAGTCATAGATAAATTAAAAACTTTTTGGAATATAAATAGACAGAAGTGAGGACATATGTAAATACTGTCTAGCATCGTTGAACATTAAAAAACTCGAGCAAAATTAAACGATCATTACAGTAAAGTTTGAAATTAATATCTAAACTGTTTGGCATTATCATAAGAATTCTACCGCAAGCGAATGGATATTGACAGCGAGGCGGGAAGGCGCGAAGACTTTTTATTTTTCTTATTTAGCCAAGTGACGCCGACGGAGTGCGCATTATGCCAGCCAGTGTTTTTACTTTTTATCCTCTACCTACCCCCACTCAAATTACTCACTCAGCATGCGCGTAGTGTTATTATACCTAATCTCATAAAAAAATACGATGTGGGTAAACTTTTCGGTTTCTCATGTGAATTATGCCCTTGATTACGCATTTGGCGTGCCGCTTAAATTACACCCGGGTTTAATTAAAAACCTTCTCGATGTCTGGATTATGGCATCTCCGGCTGAGGTTACGCATCGGCAACTTTTACAATAAAATGTAAAAATAATAAGAACCGTAGCGAAAAAGCAATAACATGCACGTCAGAAATAACTTGAATTACAATTTTAATCTTGTCAAATCCCCGTTTTTATTGGCATCGGGCGGAGGGCATAATTTTCGTTTTCAAAGTTTATTTAATAAGGACTACTCGCTATAAGAAATCATATTAAGCCGAGGGTTCAGATCTCATATAAATTCGCGATTTTTATAACCGCCTCATTATTATTTTTGAACGCTTGAAATGGCCGCTTATGAATAAAAAGTTGTCTTTATTTTGATGCAAAAATATTGTTAGCCGACAAAAAGTAACGCGAGGGCGCTGCGTAGGCTTGTTTTTATCGGCGAATAAAATCATGTAATAAGCAAAATTCTCCACAGCGATGACATATGTCGGCGCGCAAAAACCCACGAGGAAGGTTTTTCTGCGCTTCTATAACGGTTACTTCAAATCAATTATATTGAGAGGAATAAGAATTATTAGGCGGTCCTCGGAGAGCCCATCGATGTTGATGGCGGCTAGGCCGATCGCGGGAATTATAAAATTCCTCGGAGTCACCTGGTCTGCGGCGGTACTGCATTCCCGGGATACCTGCTCTATTACCAAGTGTCCGTTTTAAATCATACATTTTTTAACACAACGTTTATTTTAAGTAGATAGCTATTTTGTCAAATTACTATAATTTCGGTCAAACATAACTACGACCTGTCAAAATTGAGGTCGGTAAATCATCGGCTTGACCCTTTTTTGTGATTCAGTAATAATTTCTTTAAGGGCTTTTTAAACGAGGCACATATTTGGAATAGCTGCTGACGGGTACGCTATGGGCCCGCTAAGTGGAGCAATCAACGGAGAAACCAATTCGGACTCGATTAAAATAACGATATGACTGTCAAAACACAAAGTACGCTCGTAGTCTAATAATGTAATTCCACGACGGCGATTCCCAGGCAGGAGGAGGCTCGTGACACATGCGCGAGTATTGAAGAATACAGTGAAGATGTTCATGAATGAAAGAAGCGTAAGTAACTTCCATGAATGAAGAAGAAAAACAAACATCGGCTTATCCGCTGCGGCCGATACGAGCGGAACTATCGGCGCGGCGAGCGACGGAGATTTATTCTCTCTCATTATTCATATCTCAACAAAGAGGGGCATAAATTACAAGCCCCGAAAATATCTAAATCCTAATCCATTCGCCTCGCCTGTCCCCGACTGAATCCGATTTTAAAATATTTATGAAAAGGCAACAAAAAAGCTAAAAAAATTACTCCAGAGACAGATTTAAAAATAATAAAAAAATACTCGAGACCCAACGTCGGAAAAAAGTTAAAATGATTGTAGGGCATCGAGATGTTGCGTCGTTTTTTTACGTATCCCCGTTTCATTAGATTCGTTTCAATTCGGTCGAGATTAGTCGGAGAAAGGTCTCTTAAGGATAAAACGCGAGGTCCGTTGATTTATAGGTATTCTTTTCGTCGGGCGATTAGAGGCGGCAATTAATTGTATTGGCTGAGTACTCGCGACGTCAGGTGCCGAGGAGCCGCGAGTAAGCGGTCGCAACTCGGCTGCGGAGTCAATCGGGCAGAGCGCGTTTAGTCATACGGGCATTGTGCGTCCACGTGTGCCGGCGCTGCCTGTGACAGCTCCGAAAATTAGTCACGTGGCCGTTAATAGCCGCGAGGGTGGCACTCGCCGCTTTTTTCCCCAGCCACGGTTGTTTACAACAGTTGGTGGCTATCGATCCGCCCGGATATAGACGTAAATACAGCGTTATTCATCGAATAAACGCCCGTTCTGTTTGCCCGCCGCCCTCGTTTTTGTTGTCTCGGCTGTTTTTCATCGATTTCCCGCCGGACCGAGCACCGGCTCATTGCGGGGGTATTATGTGTTATCTTCGGAGGTTCTCTGCGCTTTTACATGTAATCGGCGGGTGTATCGGGCCCGCGGCCGTGCGTGCGTGTGTGCGTGGCTGTGTGCGTCGCTCCGGCTCTCGGGGCGCACTGCTCGATTAGCGCGGCCGGCACCGCCACGCCGCCTGATTGGGCCATCCATCACCACCGCCGCCCGCGCGCCCCGCGCCCTCCACCCTCCGGCCCTCCGCCGCGAGGACTCCTCTCACGCCACCGCGCTGCTCGGGACCTTGCGCCGTTGCCGCAGGGTGCACAGTCGAGCGGCGTAAGCTGACCCGGCGCGTTAATGCCGCGACGCGCGCAACAGAGATCGAGGCGTATTTTTAAGACGGATACTTAGTGCGTTACATTATTATAGTTTTGTTTTTTTTCGTCTCGGCCGTGTAACCCACACGGTTCGTGTTTTCATATGGCGGCCGGGTCGACGCACCGGCCGGTTATGATACCGAATGCCTTTAGATTTTTGATTGAGGTTTTATTTTATTTGGCGCGACGTTCGTCCCGATTACGTTTCTCGTATTCTTTTACCGCTCGGCCGGTTTTTGTTTCGACGCGTTTCATTGTTCGTAACAAGATCGATTTTAACGATAAGGCAATGCTTCTAATGAAGTCGTGGGTGTGCCCCGCTTTAATGACTCGGGCTTTTAGCGGCGCGGCTACTAGCACAACCTGCGGCGCTCTCCATTACCACCTCAACGCCACTAACTTTACACTAACTACCTACAGCACGAAGAAACGCAGCTGTCCTGTCGTCTAATGTCGCCAGCGCTCGAACATCATTACCCCATGTATTCAGAAAACCCTTTTAAAAAACCAATCATACGGCGCGAAGCATTAGCATACCGCGGTGGGTGAAAGGTCGCGGATGAAGCATACAAATTGCATTCTCACGCGCAGACCGCACGACTCGAAAAAATACGAAAAACCACAAATTATCGTCAATATCTTATTGCCGCGTAAGGTATCACCAAAATGGGTGTTCATTATTAATATTGCCAGATTTTACGAGGTTTTTACGCTCCTGCTCACTTCCGCGGGGTTTATTGGGTTAGCGTGGTACATGCGTTTTACGATCGCAAGGCGAGCTGTTTACTTAGCAAAAATATTATCTCAACGACAACGAATTGACAGGTGACATAGACGTGAAGTGTTTTACGGTGGGGCCGCGTTTTACTACGGGCCTAGCCTTAATTAGGCATCGTTTTAGTTAGGTACATAAACTGTCTGAGCGAAGAAAATTAAACCAGAGAACGAGAGAGGCAGAGAGCAAACGAAAAGAAGGATGAAATACTCGTAAGTATTTCATCCAACTTTTCGTTTGAGAATCTAGCTAGATCAAACTAGTGATATAGGTACCTATGTACATGCCAAAACGGAAAGTAATGTAAGCATTCGTTTATCTTATCTTCTTTTAGGGCGAAAACAGATAAAATATAATACGTATGAAATAGCGGTGTTGCCAGCAATACTTTAAAGGAACGTCAGCTACAAAAAGGATGCAAAAACACTATTTGTATCTTAAACAACACACCTACGATCTCACGGCTGCAGTACTTAGGTATCGGGAATCAATCGCGTCTAGAATACCAGTTAAGTCTCGAGCTGTTATTTAAATTGCTTAAAATCCGAGAGTAACGTTGTGGTGGACGGAACGGGTTTCGTATCAGCGCATCGCACGATACACGATAGATACCTTGGACTTAATAGCCGGTATATCCAGCCTACAAGTAACACGGTTATTCGACTCGAACAAAAACGTCGCTTGTTGGTTTAGTAACGGTAGCCGCCGTCGCTGAAAAACTACGATCATTGCGTTTTGTGGAAATTGTTATTCATCGGATGACAATGGATGACATACTTTGTTTAAATCTAGATGATTCCTTAATTTTGGCAAAACTGACGACGAACAACATCGTCTTACTATTAACATTGTCACTGCCTTTCCGCACAGGAGGATGGTGGTTCTTAAATAAATTTCTCTTTGCTTTGATGTTACGTATCGGGGGAATTCAGGATCAGTCTGGCAAGTGGCAACAAAGAACTACCGGAAGTCTATATATAGTTATAAATCACTTTAAAAGAGGAACTGAAATTAAACAATCTGTAATTTATTGTTGCTGTGAAAGTTAATCGGGAACAACTATATGGAACGATGTCTCCTAAGCAGCACGACTGGATGTTAGACAGTTTGCCTGCAGCGATAAGCGCGGTGCAACATGACGTTTTATAGCACCGGAACTATCATGATTATCTTGTGGTTATTAAGTTTTTATCAGAACTAACCTGTCTCTCATGAGGTCTATAAGTTTACTAAGTAGGTAATATCCGATATAAAAAAATTTGTTAGTAGTTTCCTTCTTTAGAGGAGATTGCTATAAAACATCTGTAATCTCAATCTTTAAATCGCAGTTCTTAGTTATCTACCACGTTGATGGTTGTCTGTACTTTCATCTTCACCATGAAATTATCTACTTATACATAAGCGAACGATGAGCTTTGGGCTAGGACGCTGGAGTTCCCTAGATGCGGGCAGCGCAGAACTGGTCATAGTGGCGTGCTTTGGGAAAGTCCTATGTGCAGCAGTGAACGTCCTTTGGCTGATCATGATGACGACGGCTTAAGAAAAAACTTATTACAAGGAGTCTGATTATGTGCTGGTTCAGTTTAGAGAGGCTAATCCAGCAATGGACTATAGCTACAGACTGAAAAATGCAGATAAATAGCCAAGAATGGCCGCGATCAGTGCATTGACAGCGGGACCGATATAACACGCGTCAGCGCTGATTGCACGCTCAGGCACGCAAGCGATCACAGGCTGCGGGCGGGTCGCGCCCGTAATGAAGCCTGACCCGATCGCATCGCCCTTAAAAGGTTCAGGCGAAATGAGCGCCCCGAGACCGCTGGCAATACTAAAATGCATTTCTGCGCACTCAGGCGGTGAGCTTTGACTTTCTCAAACCAGATGAAGATTAAAAGCACGCGAGAGAATAACGATTTAAGCGCGAACATGTAAAATTGAAGTTAGAGTGCCTCCTGATCGGCGCTTAGGACGGTCTGCCGCGGTTCCAACACTAACGAACAACGATTCCAGCTCTAATTTGCGGACATGGCGAACGATCGATCTCATTGGACTTTTGAAAAAGGAAACCGAAGGCACCTTATGAGACGAGGCACAAATTGAGCAATTTAGTGCTCAACCGCTCGCGCCCACAACGCGCTCGCAGTCCGTCTCGCTCCTTCTAATTTCGAATATTGGAGGTGAATTCGAAATGAGAATTATTAAAAATTTGTTCGTTTTTCAAGTTTAGGTGGGTAATTATGAAGGCTTTGAATAATGTATGCTGGGATTGGAGGACAAATTAATAGCCATTAAATATTTAAATTTAAAATACTACGTAAGTAACATATTTTTGTGACAAAAAATACAGACGATCACGGAAAGCACACGTAAAGATTCCAATAATACGTGCCTATCAATCAAACCATAAAGAGTCGTAAACACAAACACCCAACACTCAAAGACTTATACCTACTGACCTATACCTACTGACATAGGTTCCTACCTATATAAATAAATAAATAAATAACTAACTAGTCCCATGGTAAGCTCAATAAGGCTTGTATTATGGGTACTAGATGACGATATATTTAATAGATATATTACTTCTATACATAGAAAACATCCAAGACTCAGGAACAAATATTTATGCTCATCACACAAATATTTGCCCTTACCGGGATTTGAACCCAGGACCTCAGCTTCGCAGGCAATTTTACTCCCACTGAGCCAAACCGGTCGTCAAATATACCATATAGGTACCATCGTAAATAGTACCTATTCAAAACAAGTTGAAGTGCTAAATGTACTGCAAGTAACCTTTATTAGAATGTTTCTTATAGGTATATTTTTCTCACTCAAAATAACTAGCTACAGAAAAATGTTCATGTGACTAGCACTAAAACTGTCTATATCAGCGAAAAGTCACTTTGCGAGACATTTATTACAATTCTCATTAACGACAATCTTTAATGATTACTTCTTAATAGATATTTTTCCTTCTAATCGGGGTAAAAACAACGCTCGAGCGGGCAACCCCAGCGCGGCATTCCAACGCACCCGTCACTATGGCAACCGCCGACGCGCATCCAGCCGTCTACCTCCCCCGCCCGCGCGCACAAATAACGACCTTATTTTTTATTATAAAAGGATCTAATCAGAAATACCGCTAAATGAAGTTATAACATTCCGTTACGATACGCCGCAGTCGTCAATACGCAATCGTAACAATGAAACGGCGACCTTAATGTCTGCCTGTAAAGTGCCGTTTCGAGCGCGCAAACGGCTTAAGAATAGCGACATAAGGAATTGTTTTATCTCTTTCACACGTCGTAAAGACGCGATCGCGCGCGCTCGCTCGGAGTCCTTTCTTGTTGAGGACGGAATCGATTCCGCCGCGGCGTCTCTTTCCGGCGCAGTTTTTGCCGGCGCGCGATCCACGGTTATCCGTCTTCGCCGTTCATTCGAGACGTCAGATAAAATCGTTATTGTAACGAACCTCCGAATAAATTGACTGCGCTTCTTCCGATTCCATTTGCGATTCTACTACTTTATTATATTTTATCTGACGGATTTTTTTCTCTTCGCCGCTCGCGACGGGACGCGATTCACAGGTTCTATAGTGAATCCGTTCTTATCGAAGTTTTGTAGAAGTCAGCATGTGTAATGAAAATGACCGTCAACTGAGCAATGGCCGGTAATTGATATAGTGTAATGGAAACGGGCAATGAAGCTGACGTGTTAAAACAAGAGGAAGACAGATGCGCGCCAATCATACGCGCGAGAGCGAAACGGATATGCCCGCGCGGCGGACGCCATAACGGTGCAAGTGCATTTCATTGTCACGGTAATTGTAACCGTAAATATCGTGTCATTGAGTTTAATTTAGATCGACGGGTGACCGCGTAGTGTTATGACAAATCGCTCAATAGATGGCGCTACGGTATAAGAGCGGTAATTTTGGTCGGCAGTAAAATAAATTTGATGACATTGTAAAGTTGTTTGGAAAGTGTTTTGTGCGATTATTGTGGGCTATATTCGTACTTAGTTAATATAATTACTGGATTTTAGTGTTTTAATGTCAGTTAAAACGTTTTGCGTCAGGATTTTAACATTTTACAGTGATACGCGTTAGTTTAAACGATTGCTACATGTGTAATTGTAATTGTAATTGTATGTGATTATGATTACGACTCTGTTCTTCGATTTATTTAATTGCCGAATGGCGCACAGACTTTTCGTAAAGACCAATTTTCTTTTATAAACAATTGCATATGCCTTCTAAGCAATTGTTTATAAAAGAAAATTACCGATAAGATTGGCTGTAGTCTGCTTTTAAACTTCTTTGGTGTTTTGTTTATTCTGTTCTACTCAAATTTAAATTAAAAAGTTTAATTTAATTTAACACAGAATATGACTGTTTTATTCCTGTTTGGCCCCTAATTTAATGTTGTCGCTTGAATGTCTCTCTTGTCTGTCTTTTTGTGTATTTAAGGTACGCAGTGAAGAGTAAGTAGTAATCAATGAAATAATGCTTTATTCAAGTAGGCCTAGGTACAAGCAGTTTCGAATTGTCAAGTACAGTACATTAGAGAAGGGTTTGCTGGGCGAGATACACTATGATCCAATATTTGTTGCAAGGATTAGGGAAAACCCAGAAAAACCTAATCAGATCATTAATCTTAAGTAGGTACCTATAATATTATTGATAAAATCATCATTTTAAAATATTAATTTTAAGATATATTGTATTGTCCCTGCTTTTGGTAACTATATAGGTACTTATAAAATGACCTAGTAAGACCATAAGTGACCTTGCGCGGCACCATGATGGACGATCTGTCACCCGTGCGCGCGCGCCGACGGCGATCGATACGATCGATCCGCGATGGCCGTGGCGACTCGTTACCGCGTCGATTTAGCTGTCATCGACGTCGATTGTTCGGGGTTGCCAGCGTTTGCAGACAGGATTTTTGGGGATTGTCGTAGGCATACATTATGTAAAATATTTACGACAGTGACCGACGTGATAGGCACTTCAATGACAAAGTATTCCTACCTGTTACTAAAGTGATTGGTGTTTGGTGTTGGTGGCGACTACTGGGACCTTTTTTCCCAGTAGTTACCACTGGTAACAGATGGGGAAGAAGTGATAACAAGTTCGTGGAAGAGGTGGGATTAACCTCAAAGTTACAACCTAAAAAAAAAAAGTATTCATCTAGTGGCAGTCTTTTTAAGCAATAAATTCGTTATTAAATTAGATCCAAAATATCATCTTATTTTTTTTAGGTATAATTAATGTTTACAAGTTTCTGCGAATTGATAATAGACATACATATTATTATAGGCATCCTATTCCGCGCGCAGGCGCGTTCTTATATCTGCCAAGCCTGTGGTCGCGTGTGCCGCTCCCGTATTGGCTACTGGCTACAGTGGCGTGGCGTACATATAAGCCGATTCCCACCGGGTTGCCCGAGGAAAGGTTTATAAGCTTTTTCTTTAAAAGTGAGTAGTACATGAATACGCTTTGGCTTCCCGTGTAATTTTCCTGTCACCACGCCTCTGCTACTTAGCCACGAAAAACGTTGTTTTTTACATAACAGTCTGTAATAGGCTTAAAGACCATTGATTGATTACTATTTTGTCATTTAATTTAGTGTAGCCTTTGCTAAATAGAAAATAAGTGACATTATACTTAATAGCGCATTATAATAATATTTAGGTACTTTAGAAGGCGCCCGCAACTTCGTTCGCGGAGGAGAAAAAGTCATAACCCCTCTTTTTTTCGACAGCGTACTCGGATAAAAACTATATCCTATAACCATCTGAGGATACCCAGCTATCAGTACCAAAAACAGTTAAAATCTGTTCAGCCGATTTGGCGTGATGAAGCCACAACAACACATACAAACATACAAAAAAAGTCTTCAATGTACAGACATTTCATATTTACAACTTAATAGTAGCATAGATATGAATGTAGAAGAAAGTATTTTATATATGTAGGTATTGTGTTATGGAACAGTTCTGAATAGTCCCATTTTGCTCCGGCGGGGAATGAACCCGCTCTTCCACTAAGCAGGCAACTTGCTAAGCCACTCGATACAAATTTTAATCTGGGTTTTCTTATTTTATCCTTAGCCTCGTGATAACGCTATCGGCTGACCTTGTGCTAAAGACTGCTCTACTCCGCCGTGATGGATGGGCTCTACATATTTCCGACTCTACATTGTTGATGTAGAGTTTTTGGTCTTTATTTTTAGTGAAAGAACGAATGATTTTTTATAAGCGTTGTATTACCAATATTCGCAGTTTTAAGCTGTTTAATATGTTGGGTTTACTTGTTATTACTTTTAATTAACTTTGTGTTACAAAAAAAACTTATACTAAACACAAATTCATTTTTATAGGGGAAATCTCCAAAACAATAAATCAGTAAATAAGAATACTATCTATGCATCATCACGCATCGTTTTTGACGAGGACCTGGAATGGAATGCCTGTATTTTGATTTACCTAGGTCATATAGCTACTTGGGTATATAACTTAAGAGTGCCCAGCAAGCTCGGCCGAACTTTACCTTCCCATACCTACAAACGGAGTTTCGTTCTCATTTTAAAAGTACTTGTTGGATTGTAAGGAAACTTTGTATAATACAATGACATGAGGTATATCTTAGGCTTGTAATTAGTTTATATGGCTCCAGTTTATAAAACAAACGAAATACATCAAAAACAAGTTTTGTATGAAAACCTTAAATTCGCAGTATTTTTTTTACTATGGTATCTGAAGCTACATAAACTAATTACAGGCCTGCATATACCTTAACTTATTATAAGTACAAAGTTTCAGAGCCAACCAGCTAGTCGTTTTAAAATGAGAACCGAGCTTACCGCGGAATCTTAACAGGTAAAAAAGAATCTGAACATGCATTACTTAAGTATACACACTGCCTGTAGCCAGACTTAAAAAAAGTCTCTCATCGATGAATAGCATATCTGACCTTTTTATGTGCGATGAAAAGTCATGACATGGCCTAGATCAGTGCTTTTCAACCTTTTTTATGACGACCCCCTTTTCAGCCCTGATTCAAACATGTACTTTAAAATATTATAAATACTAAGTCGGAAATAATGTAACCGCGACCCCCTTCAAAAGGTAGCAACCCACAGGTTGAAAATCACTGCATAGATGATGAAAGACGGCCCAGAAGAAGCGTTACACTTTCGATCCTAACCTCGTCAAAAAACTTACACAAGGTGGTTATAGCGGTAGTATGAATGCAAGGCTAAGCACTAATATTGTAATAATTAAAAAATATTTAGAAAAAATAACTACACTAACTGTTAAGTTTCAGCTTTCTTCTCCACAGGGGTTTCCTCTTGGAAAATGCCAGTAAACTCAGTCTTGTAAAGTGCCGTTTCGGCCTCCAAATATAGCTAATTATTTCATTATTTGAAGCTTTCAATCCTCTCGTCTCGCCTAATAAGGTGAAAAACAACGGTTCTAGTAGTATCTAAATGATGACGACACGTTTGGCTCAGCGGGTTGCACAACGGCCTACGAAGCTGGCGGTCCCGGGTTCGAATCCCAGCAAGGGCAACGTTTGTTTGTCCCTGGTTCTTGGATGTTTTCTATGTATTTAAGTATTATAATTGATCTATATGTTATGTATATCGTCGCCTAGGAATACTCAAATAGTACAGTCACCGGCATAAATAAGTTCATTAAGTAACCTTGTGACTTTAACGTCGTGTTTGAAATGTCATACGAAATTGTCAAACGGTTAAAATCATCATCACTTATTTATGACTGTGACTGTAGAAGCTTTGCTTAGTTTGGGACGATTTGTGTAAGATTGTCACTGTGTTATTTATTATTATTATTATTTAGTAAATCAAAGTCACCACGTACCTGGGTACTCACCGGGGCTGCCCAGGAACACGGAGGAGTAGACTCGCCGCGCTACGTCTGGTGGCGACGACCACTCCCGCCGCGACGGACACCATTTGCCTGTAACGTACAAAATACACTGTTAATCATATGTTAAAACATTGATTTAGACTATTATTACTCATTATCACGCATGGGAAAGCGCTGTGTGGGACGGCCCCCGGCTAAGCGCACGGATGACCTCGTAAGGGTCGCGGGGAGTCGGTCTGCGCAAGATCGCACCCTGTGGCGGACTGTCGGCGAGACCTATGTTCGGCATTCGACGTACGTGGCTGATAGATGAATAGAATCATATCACAACATAACAAGACGAAGGAGAAAGGTATCTTAAAGATTACGGATGTAACGCGACGTCGAAACGTCCATGAATTACCAATGCAAGGTACAGTCAGCTTAGCTGCAAAAATAAATAGGTAGGTACGATTGGTCCGTTCCAAAATATCTTCTCTAGACTCTAATAACCGTCAATAGAGTTGGAAGAACATAATTTTGAACGGTCTAAGCAAGAAGGTAAAGGAAAGTATATCTTTTTGCAGCTGACTGTACAATACATTTTTATAGACGATGAAGGCCCGTTATGCTATGTGATAATAATTTGTTTACAATGTAAACTATACCATGGCCATTTAGAATATTTAGACACGATACATTTTGCCGTTTTCCGATTCTCATCTCTTTTTACTTTTTAACCCCCGACAAAAAAGAGGGGTGTTATAAGTTTAACGTGTCTGTGACTCTGTGTATCTGTGTATCTGTGTATCTGTCTGTGGCATCGTAGCACCCATACAGATGGACCGATTTGAGTGCGATTTCTTTTGTGTAGGATTGATAGTTTTATCCCGAGTGTTCTTAGCTTTGTTTGATGAAAATCGGAGCACTCGTCTCCAAGATATTCAGCTTTTAGTGAAACAAGTGACCGGATCTTTTTTTAATTTTTTTAATTTTCTATAGTTATCATCTATTTCTCATCTCGATGTCTTTGTTCTGAGCTGGCACAACAAGCCAAAATAAATCTTGTGGCCACTGATTCTTTACTTTTCTTTACTCGTTACTAAACTTTTCCTTATAAGTTAGGTTACGTTAGGTATAATTTTTATTCAAATTAATAAGAGTTATTGATAATACATTATCTAATATTTTCTTCTGTTTCCGCGATTATTACTCATTGAAATAAACCACGCGTGACCATGGAAAGCTGGAAAGCTTCCGAAACGTCGGGAACTAAAATGAGATAATATACGCGATATAATCCGTTAAATTGTTTTATTTCAATGAGTAAGAATCGGTCATCGCACAAATTGTAGCTTTGACAGAGGAAAATACATCTTTTCTCAGTCCTCCCGTGACCATGGAAAGCTGGAAAGCTTCCGAAACGTCGGGAACTAAAATGAGATAATATACGCGATATAATCCGTTAAATTGTTTTATTTCAATGAGTACCTAAATCACTACAGGGCACAACATCGCTCTTTAGCCATAAGACCGCCTTTTGTCTACCTCTAATTTACTTTTTTCATTATTTTTAAATCCCTGTATATTTGTGAGGTGTGCAATGAATAGTATTTATGTATAATTGGCGGCCAAGATTCACAAGCCTACTACGCTTTCGCTGCAAAAAAATTATCAGATTCCAGGAAAAGCCACGCTCCTAGGCCCTGACTTTACTAACCCTACACCTTGGTTTAAAAAGCATGGCTTGACCGTTTCATAAATCAATTTTAAGCTACATTAAAGACCTGAGACATGTTTTCCTATCGTAATAAGTCCATCAAACCGTCTGGTCCATATGATAAGAAATTAAGTTTATGTCTTCAATATTGTGTTATTGTATAACTATTTATGTATGTTTATCTGCGAAATCTTATTTGTGTATGTCATTGTGCTTACATGTGTCTTTATGCGCTTTTTTGCTTCATAGCTGTTTCTCGCCATCTACTCAAAATTGTTCTTTTAAACAGTCCGCTACCTAAAGGTTGTCTGGAAGAGATCGCTATTTATCGATAAGACCGCCTGTTGTTTACCTCAGCTTATTCTAATGTTACTGTCATGTTCTGTATTTCTGTGTATCTGAGGTGTACAATAAAGAGTTTTTGTATTGTATTGTGATAATGTTAGTAATGTTATACATTGTAACGTCGACAGGACTTCTTGGTCATATCTTTAAAGTTATTCAGGACTTCACTTGTTTTCTCCTTTCGACTTCGAAAGAGCTTAGCTCTAGCGCGATAGTGACCCCGGTAAAAGCCATTACGTCAACACATGGGACATTTCTCGCCCGATTCCGATTCGAGAAAAAACTGTTACATTAGGCTTCCCGCCTATCTAATGGATTCGTCCAACTCTCCCAGGACCGAAGCGTCATTACGCAAAAAAAATAACAAAAAAAGAAACTCCTGGGAGAACGAAGGTGTTGCCACCCTCTGTTTTCTTACCCTGAATGAGGGGAGGCAATATCATACACCATTAGCAATTTTGGTGCTTTTTTAACGGTGTCGCGGAGGTGTGGGGTCGCGTGCGTCGCATAGATGTCAGAGACATGGCAATAATAATATCATAATAATAAAAACTATGCAATATCGACTGATTCGCGAATAGGGAGAAGATTCCACGCACTGAGCAATAATAAACATCTCAGGTTCGAGTTAGCCATGCTCAGGTAAAGAAATTGACTTTACTAAATATTGTTTCGAATTCTGTGGGAGTGTCGACTTGCACCCAAAAACGTTGTCAGGCTACTGTTATGTTATACAATAGATGCAATAAATACCACTACTCATATAGTACCTAATGCTAAGACCCACAGATAAACGTTGTTGATTAATGAAGTCATATATGTATTAATTTTTCTGCTAACAAAATATAATCAAGTTCAGAACGCGAACATTTTATTGTAAATACAAACTACTGCAGGTATTAAATAATGGCCTCCTTCAATTAACCTTTGGCCAGCGGGAAACTGATTTTTTTTATCTGAATTGACATTGAATATTCTTCATATATAATATGTGATGTGCGGATGTTAAAATAACTTGAACATAAGGCCAAGCTGCGGGCCGCTAGTGAAATAACACACGGCTGAATAAATGTTTAAAAAATACCACTTACGATGCTCTTTTTATTTTAATTGACGAATAATTACGGTTGCGCTAGTTGCCGCGGGGGGCACAATTCGAATTTCAAAAAGAACCCAACCGCCATAATTTTCTCCCGCGTTATGTTCCTTTTTCGGAATCCGAACAAAGCGCGCGCAGCGCAATGGTGCATGTATGATTGATAGCGGACGACGCGGGCGAAATGAACATTCGATCTTTGAAAATAAAAGCCCTTGACCTCCGTTCCTTTTGTTATTCAAATACATTTTTGTTATTATCTCCTCTACACCCATACCAGCCTAGTACCTCATAGTGCAGCACGTTTTTTTATCGCTTATCTAACCGCAAAATTACCCGAACGGCTCTCGCGCGCATAAAGTAAAATTACATCGTTGAAAAAGTCGAAAATTACCCCATCACCGCCGCAAGAAACAAGTTAACACCATAAACAAATACTAAAAATCTGGTAACCGAAATAAGGCGGCACTCTAAATAAGAATTAAAGTAAAATTGCTGAGGTGTGACTCCCCCGAGTAGGGTAGGCTCTTCGCGACGATATTCATAATGCGAAAAATTGTAATAACCTGGCGAATATCAGCTAGGGCGAGGTGGCGATGCCACGTTATTTATAGGAGGGCGAGTGACGGGGATTTGTTAAGGAAATTGTCTAAATATGCCTGTTACGGCGACGCTGCACCCGCCGGGATAACACGTAACACGTTCCTTCCCAAAGAGTTATAACCCCACGTAATGCCCCTTTAACCGCTTAACAGGCCAACTCGAACGGTTCTAATTTCAAATGCTACACTGCAACACAATCCCTCAAAACTCCTATTACGCTCGAAAAACAATGGCCGACTTTTCGTTTAAAACATAGCAATTACACATTCATAATTCTTTTTTCACGATGCCGAATTAAAACAATTGGTGGCTCGAAAGCTGTTTTGATTTCTATCATTCGTAAAACGGCGGATTTGTGTTCGGGCAACAATCCGTAGCTAATAACAGTGATTGCGTGGATCGGGAATTAGATCTTCCCAGGGGGCGTAATCCAAAGAAACCTACAATTATTTTTACTCGATAATTACTATTAATTATTGCTCGAGCGATTCTCCCGCTCCATTGTAGCTGTTTCGGGCTAAAATTGCTCCGGTTCCGAGAAACGTAGTGTTTTTGTTTTAATTTTGTTTCATTGTTGAGTCGTCAGTGTTCAGCATTTTTGCTTTTTGTACACATTTTATTCGGTTCGTGTCTTTTACGTAAAATATATCTTATGTCTTGATCTGATGTGTTTAGAAATATAATCATGTAGGAGGTTTATTTATTATTCGGACGGCCATTGACGTCATGCATATCCAACTGTTTGGAGTTAGATTGTACACAACTAATGTTTTATTTAACTGACTCGGAACGTAATAACGATTAGCACGCACAGTTTAAGAGGCCATTAGAGTTAAATACGACGAAATAAATTAAGGGAATAGTCAAAATTCCTAATCTTTTTAATCCCCATCAATCTTCAGGGACAATCAATAGAATATATACATGTATAAATCTACGCGTCTCAGGTACCAGGCACCGAGCACCTGCCAAGAGTAACCTGCATCCGAAATATAAAAGCAGCCGAGGATGTCCCTCTTCTCACGATAAATCACTCGGACTTTTTCTGCTCCGGAGAGACACCCCGTGTTTTATGTGAGCCTGGTTTAGAGCGCTGTCGGAAGGCTCTTTGCCCATGGTTTTTTTTTCTCTCAGTTATTTGAAATGTAAGATGTTTTAGAGAAACAAACGGAGTTTAGGTTTTCTTAACGAAAATAGCTTTTGCAATTTCTCCATTCTCAAAATTACTCCTCGAGTCGTAATACCTAAATGTTAAAAAAAAGTTTCAAAATTAAAAGGCGCTACGATAAGCTATTTGACCTCGTTTAAGCTAAATAACGAAAGATAATAGAGATGTAAAAAGCCCGCATAGACTTAGATGACAATGTAATTTGTAAGCTGCTAATTTTCACATGCATGAATATCTAAAGACCCTTAGATACTTACAGTGAATCGATTGATGATGATTATAATTAATAAAGTACCACTACTAAATTCGCTCAATAATAGACCTATATATTTACGACATTGTGACAATTATTACGCTTCCTCCATAAAATTGAACACATCCAAAACTTCCTTACTCTTTCTCGCTATCTAAAGCTATCCCCGCCCGAAGACTACCTACATACAAGCGTTGTGCCCCTGGTATGCATAAAGCAATTTCCCTAATGGCCGATAGTCGCTCTGTTTGATCCCGCCCGAGTTCCGACATACACTTACAACGTCATATAGCTCCGGTATCCTTTTAGAATTTGCTTGATTATATACACTCCGCTATGTCTCGTAACGATGACCAATGGGAGTCATATATATGTGCGTTGTATTCCTGACATTTAAGAATATATTTCCATGGTCCTCCCGTGACCATGGAAAGCTGGAAAGCTTCCGAAACGTCGGGAACTAAAATGAGATAATATACGCGATATAATCCGTTAAATTGTTTTATTTCAATGAGTAATAATCGCGGAAACAGAAGAAAATATTATTTAAGAATATAGCCACTACATGTAAGTCTGTTATACGAGTATGTGCCTTGCTCAATTTACCCAACGATGACGAATAGAAGTCATAACTATATATGTAAAAAGTTTAGCCAGATACTCTTATAGGTTGGTAGAGTTAGTTGCAGTGTTCAAAAGTGTATGTAACCTATGTAAACTACATCAACTTCCTTTTCCGGATATTTCTCTATGTTTATGTTACCCAGAATGAAATAACAAACTTATCTAACATAAAAGAAAATGACCTTAAATGTTGTAGAAATGTTTTTCATAAACTAAAAATTGAGGAAACTATTTCTTGCATTCGAAAGTGCCAATGACTCTGAGTAACAAAACAAGTAATAATGAGAACAGGCGTACATACCAACGCTACTTAGTACAGTGGACAGAAAGAGAGTATGGACGAGGAATTAAGGAGCTACATGGGTGGTTCTACAAGACCCTTAGAGGGTCCGATGTAGACCTGCTCGCGTCGGTGAACTGGCTACGTTTTGGCGATATCTTCAGGGAAACTGAAGGATTTTCCTGTGCAATTGCGGACGAAGTTATCATGACGAACAATTACCGGAGATATATCCTGAAGGACGGTACCGGAGAGTCACTCAGGCATATCATCTCGGGTTGCTCTCATCTTGCCAACGGCAAGTACTTGCACATATATAACTAAGCAGCCAGGATTATTCACCACGAACTTGCTTTAATTAAGGTTTTGTGGGATCTGAGGTGCCGTTCTATAAGTGCGCAACGATAACAGTTCTCAAAAATGGTCGTTCCACGCTCTATTGGGATCGATCTAATACCAGGAACAGAACTATATGTAGTCAATAAGCCTGATATCGTGTTGGAAGATCGATCTTATCACCGGGCAATGCTCTTCGACATCACCATGTCACATAACGAGGACCTTGTAAAGGCCGAAAAGGACAATTTCAGCCAGTATGTACCTTGACTTGGCTCAAGAGGTGACCACTGACCACCATGTGGGGATATTGATATAGTTTATTCGACGATGATTATCCCGATAGTCGCTTAGGTAAACGGTCTTAAAGCGAAGAGTCTCGACCAACATCTTAAGAGATTCTCGCTAGATGGCTTTTTCAAGGGTCAGATAAGGGAGACAGTAATCCTGTACACGGCGCGCATCGTTAGGAGGTTCCTCGCTCTACAGCCCTAACCACCGGTATCATCAGCCCTGTCCCGCTGCGGGGGGTGGCACTCCAGGTTAGGTTTTTCTGTATAATTTGTTTATATTTTGTATTTGCTTTTTGTATTTTACCTTTTAAATTCATTATTGCTGACTACATAACCTAATATCAAAAATGAATAAAGAGAATAGTAACTTAAAATGTCAATATTGTGTAAAGAAAGTTAAGTACAAACGTTTCCTAGAAAACGGCCTGCTATTATTATAAAATTTTGAAAGGATTATTATACGGTGATAAATTTTTGCAATATTATCGCATACTGTAGCAGCAAATATAATTAAACATGACAAGTTTCCTATACTGAGGTTACATATACTTTAACAAGCAGTCCAACCGATTCGAATGCATAAACGTAACACATAGTTTCTCGGAATATAAAAACCCTCATTTAAAGTCTTGTTAACTCACTTGTTAGCCTATAAGTTAGCCTGAAATGGTGTTTACCTCATGTAGCTGTATAAAAAGGTTCTAAACGACCTAAAGGTTCAAATTAGCACCTGCGTAGACGGCTGGCGGAACAACACCACTAAATACAAAGGGTCGTAACTGCATTATGATGACAACGACATATAATCCTTTTTAATATTAAATATATACTGATATAGGAATAACCTTGTTAAATAACTATTGAAACGAAGAAAATGTCACGTTTATGTTTAAATTATGTTTAAGTATACGTTGTAAGTTTCGTCTGTGGGAGTTTAAATATCGTTTTAATTGATTTTTCGAGATATTCTTTTCGAAAAGAGACATAATTGAGGCTATTGAAATTCTCAATACATTCTATTCGATCACTTGAACTGTTCGAGTTCTGGTTTTTACCTTCAAGAACATATTATGATTATGAACTGGTTGGATGGATGTAACACATTTCCTTTTTTTACTTTTTAACATTAAATATCTTAAGATGACAAGTCACGAGTACCAGAAAGGAAATACATATATAAGCTTGAAAACAATAGACACATTTCTGAAGATAAAATGACGACGAATTTCGCCATTTATATATAGCCGACATCGTACGATATTTGCAAGTGCTGGTGCTCAAAAATCTTCCCACTGAAGTAGTTAGGTCCCTTGATGCATAATTGACGCTCAAATATGTCCCACTGGTGTAGTTAGGTCCCTTGGTGCATAATGTCTGCATTACAGCGTACGCTGAATACCTACCGCGATATTTCATCGCATAGCTCACCAGAAAGCTCAAGCGCCTTCAAGCCAAGTTCCATCACAATTCGCGGCCATAATGGCCGAACCTGAAACACCGTCCCGAACTAATAAACCAACAAAAATGCATTTTTAAACTGAAACTTACCTAATTGCTACCATTCGACGCTACCACGTCGCAGACTCTAACACAAACCATTAAGGCTGTGAATCGTTTGGACGCGATTTGTATTTAGTATCTTATTGAACTTGAAACTTGACGGGCAGACTTGGAATCGTCATAAGACGGCTTAGAGGCGTCAGTGGAAAACGCGTTCTATTTTGAGTCAGTTGGGATTGTCTTTCGGCCGGGGGCGAGAAGGGTCGTTGCCTTAAGGGGTGGTTCCACGGAATCTGACGTATAACTCATCCGTAGGTACGGACGGACGGATCGATAGTGTATACCTATTAAGCCGTGTTTGTTTTTCGGCGTCTTGCAGATGTATACGTATACCTAACTGCGTATGTATTGGAGGATGTACTTTTTAGTATAGCGAACGATTTAGCTCTGTCATTGCTGGGGACCCGTATGCTACGACATATTGCACTATCTATAGAGGAGGCGTTTTAAGAATGAATTAACAGAATAAATGCTTTAATTGAGAATATATAAATAAAGAGGAAACGTCAGTAGCATTCTTTTTACGATGAAAATGGTACGTCAGCAAAAAATCTATGATACTTGGCTCTTGGAAGTTCTCGCAGTTCTTCCACATTATGATGGTTGAGTTTTTGCAACACGTACTCGAAGACTCTGACTATCGCATGCTGCAGGCAAGCCTCCGCCGCCGTTGCCTTATCCGGCAAGAAATCGGCCCAAATCCACAATTTTTACCCGCTTTTACGGACTCCCGCAAAAAGGTGCTTATTGTTCGCCCGTTTAAAAACAGAACGGCTGCGACCGAATTCGAAATAAACAAAAACAAAAGACGAAAAAAATTCAAACATCGAACACGGGAAACCGTTAAAGGTTCAATGGCCTCGAAACCATGATGGCGCCCGGAAGGCTATCCATAACCGCGTGACAGGAGCTCGCGTTTTTCGCCCGCCGTTTGACAGCTGTCAAACGCGACCTTGACACTGCTTGACAGTCATCGATCATGGGTCAAGGCCGCGGAAGGGTCACTGGCATATTATACAGATTAGCCTCCTTTGAATTATTCTGAAGTTGGTCCCGACGCGCTAGTTGAATTCAGCTACAAGGGCTATTTATAGACTAGACTTCTTTGAAGGCTAAACATAATAAGATTCAAACCCCGATGTAGGTTGACTATAAATTGAGGAGCACGAGAATATTTAGGCACATTTCTTAGCCATATTTTGGGACTAAAGTAAAGACTTTACGACGGATTTAACTATCCCAACCAAAAGCAATTTCATTGTATCTGAACTAAATAGCCTATCGATAGCAAATCTCAAAATGCGGCAGAATGGAGAATCGCACGATAAAACTGCGCTACCTTTTCCCACAATGCCTGCCAGAAAGAAAGAACTTTACTTACACTCTAAAAGTTGGAAAGTTGCCATAAATCAAATTACATTCAACTATGCATGAAATACTGGTAAGACTTCAGATCTTTTACTTTTACTATGCTGCTCTAAATAATATATTTTTGGTATTTTATTTATCCTGACGTCCGTGAAACATTGCAACCCGGTGGTCGATCAATGCTGATACCTGTCTTTACAGATTTTCAGCAGTTTTTATTTGATAACGTATGTCACCTGATAAAACTAGATTTTGATGGCGGCGAACATATGACATCTCAAAGGCAAACATCTCGAAATACTTTAAAATGGGATGCTTCTATAAGCTTGTAATTTCAATGGTATATCGAGCTGGAACGCGTTGAAAAATGTTTATTATTCTTTTGCTTCTTAGGGTTCTGTACCCAAAGGGTAAAACGGGACCATATTATTAAGACCCGCTGTTCGTCCATCCATCACCAGGCTGTATCTCATGAATCGTGATAGTCTACCTGTGATGTTCTGCTGCCGCTATAACAACAAACAAACAGAGTAATTTTATGTGTGTCTGTCTACGTCAGTCATCAATATAAAATGATCGAACACCGCGTACATTTTGCTTAGGAGTAGGGCTCTGCTAACACTGGATTTTCATGGATAGATACGGCGGACGGCCGTTTGTAGCGTATATCTTGTACGGAACCCTCGGTGCGCGAGTCCGACTTGCACTTAGCTGGTTTTTTTTCTTCCAACCATCGTTCAGTAGAAAATACTTATACTTTTCTTACTGACCGAGCGAGCATAGTGAGCAAAGCGTCTCCGTTTCAGCTTGACAAAAATGCTTTTGTATGTCTGTCTATCTGGCTGTCCTCCTCCAGGCGTCGCATTTCTCAACCGATTCTCGTGAAATTTTGTGAGTAGGTCCGATGATTATAAATATCCACTGATCGTGGCGTGGCGTCCATAGAACTCGATTCCCACCGAGTTACCAATTTTCAGACAGGTCTTCTTCTCACTATATTGCATAGTATTTCATCATATTCAGCTCACTATATAGATAGTATTTGAAGGAAGAACGGGCCAAATTAGCTCCAGCTTGTCTATGGGTAATGTTTTACGCACACGCCACTGATAAATATAGATATTTTTATCGATTTAGTTTTTGGTTTTTTTTCAAAATGGCGGTTATGGAAATTGAAAGACGTCTACAGCTCACAGAGCGACTAGTAAATAATGTTTTTTGTTAGGAATGCCATTCCTCCCCAAAGTTCACCCTACAGTGTAAACATCCTCATTTACTAAAAAGCTAAACTGGTGTAGTTTCCCGTGCACCCTCGGTTATCACTCCAGGGCGTGGTCACCAGTAATGGCGATCTGATGGTGACCGGCATTTTAGCGTGCAGGGGGACTTTCTCAAAAAACGCTTCACTTATTCTTTTAGATTTTAGGCCGATTCATATCATATTTACTATTCTAATATTATAAAGGCGAAATTAACGTCTGTCTGTTATCTTTTACACGCTTAGACCGCTGAACCGAATCTTGGGAAGGACATATAGTTTTTATTCCGGAAACCATCCCTTAAAAAAGGGAAGTTTTTTTTTCACAAACCGACGTAGTCCCAAACTAAGCAAAGCTTGTAAAGCTTGTATGGGTACTAGGCGACGAGATACATAATACATAGATAAATTATAATACTTAAATACATAGAAAACATCCAAGACCCAGGAACAAACATTCGTGGTTATCACACAAACACTTGCCCTGGCCGGGATTCGAACCCAGGACCGCCAGCTTCGTAGGCCGTTGTGCAACCCACTGAGCCAAACGTGTCGTTTGTATGGGGAAGGTCTATAACACAGGCGACGTCGCAGGTAAATACTAGTTCTACTATATTTCAAGTAGATTTATTCCTTTTTAACCGACTTCCAAAAAAAGGAGGAGGTTCTCACTTCGACGGAATGTTTATTTTCTATTTTTTTTTTTATGGATGTTCACCGATTACTCAGACTATTTGACCGATTTCAAAATTTTTTTTTTGTTTAATAGAAGGTACTTTCTAGTTGGTCCCATTTAATTTTGGTGAAGATCTGATGATGGAACCCATGAGGAATTGAAGGAACTCCTCAAATATTATATAGATTATATACTGTATAGATTGAGTATACAAACGGTTACTTGTAAGTAATTTGAAGAAACTGAATTATGGCGTTATTTTTTACTTTTTAGTTTTTTTGGTTTCGGTTTTATTTTTTTGTTTAAAAGTTTTCTATCTATCAACAGCCTAATAAAGAATTGGCTGTAGCTTTGAACCAGCGACAGCATATTATAACGATATACATAAGTCTCGACGTATATCAAAGTTACCTAGGTCCATCTATAAGTATAAATAAAGAATTAAAAAAAAATAAACGTCAAATACACTTTTTAAGATCACTGAAATCGTTTTTTTTCTGTAAGTTTGTAGGACTGTGCCATCAGCACGACTGCACAGCTGTACTTTTATCCATTCTGTGCAGCTAGATAGATTTCAAAAATTTTTGGTACACGGGTTGGGCAATTGGGCATCCATCTGTTTATAGAACACTTTTTATCAGACGTCGCAAAAAAGAGGATAATGTTTTTCTTTTCTCCTTCGCCAACGAGCGAACACTTTATAGTATATAAATATTTATATGCGAGTTTCGTCTCTGGTTCCGTTGTCAAATGGAGTAAACGCTCCGACCGGTCGGCCGAATTATTTTATTGGTGACAATCTGGATGTACTTCCAGTATATCTAGCGTCAAGGACCGGAGCAATAAAAACAACCTACAATGAAATTTATTCTCGTTTTTTAGGTTCCGTACCCAAAGGATAAAACGGGACCCTGTTACTGATAAGATTACGCTGTCCGTCCGCCGGTCACCAGGCTGTATCTCATGAACCGTGATAATGTATTTCTGATGCCGCTTTAACAACAAATACTAAAAACGGTAGAATTGGGTACTTTCCTGTAGTCAATACAAATGATGTCACGCTTTTAGTTAAATGTTATTTCTGAAGATACGTACAAAACATTAATATTTACTTAATTTTATTCTTTTGGAGATATGAAAACAAAGAAATAAAACCGACTCCAAAAAAAACTAAAAAGTAAAAAATAACGCCGTAATTCAGTTTCTTCAAATTACTTACAAGTAACCGTTTGTATACTCAATCTATACAGCATATACAATTAATCTTATTTTGGCGTCGGTGCCATATAAAGAATGTGTAAAATATTGAAAATTGACGATTTTAGTAAGTTGTGACACGATGGCACCGACTCCAAAATAACATTAATTGTATATACTGTATAGATTGAGTATACAAACGGATACTTGTAAGTAATTTGAAGAAACTGAATTACGGCGTTATTTTTTACTTTTTAGTTTTTTTTGGAGTCGGTTTTATTTTTTTGTTTAAAAGTTTATTTTTTTTACACTTTTTAGTTAACCGTTACCTTAAAGTGTATCTCGTGACGATTCGAACAAGCCCAAACACGGCTAGGATACATTATTTTATTACATAGATATGGTGCCTACCTTCCGGCTCCATCATCAAATCAATTCGATGGTACCATTCTCATCAGGAACATTTAAATTTGTGACTATGAAGTTTCTTAGCTAAATTAATCAAGATATTTTGTCGCCACCCGTAATTCATTTATCATTGAGGAGTTCCGATGGCATTCTGTGGTCTTCTGCATCAGTTCCACTTCACCAATGTACACTTTCTGAATGCAAATGCTTATTATGTTTCTTATAATACCAAAATCGCTATATGTATGCCTACAATATTTGAGGAGTTCCTTCAATTCCTCATGGGTTCCACCATCAGATCTTCACCAAAATTAAATGGGACCAACTAGAAAGTACCTTCTATAAAATCAAAAAAAATTTTTTGAAATCGGTCAAATAGTCTTTGGGTAATCGGTGAACATCCATAAAAAAAAAAAAAAAAACATTCCGTCGAAGTGAGAACCTCCTCCTTTTTTTGGAAGTCGGTTAAAAATGATTAAAAACTATAAACAAGTAGGCAATTTGACCGTATAGAATTAAGACATCATAAACCTTATATCCTTTCAAATTTCATACTTTCTGATCGTTCATAAAAAGGGACTGATTTGATCTGTCAGTCAAGTACCCTATTTTTTATGTTAGTAACTAATATAAAATGATCGTACATTTTGCTTAGGAGTAAGGCTCTGCTAACACTGGATTTTCATAGATACTGCCGTTTGTAGCGTATATTTTGTACGGAACCCTCGGTGCGTGAGTCCGACTCGCACTTGGCCAGCTTTCTATGTTCGATAGGCCAGCATTTGAAAATCTCACCTGTTGGTGAGCCACGATGTAGCACGCTTATGTATTCCTATCAGCATATAAATATGTTTATACACTCTCGTCTTGAAAAGGTCTATGTTATGTAACGTTGGTGAAAGAGAAATTGACAATTGTATCCGAATTTAGATAATTTCGTCTACATCAGCCCCAAAAAATCTCTGAATGTCTTCTCGATCTAATACACCCTACTGCCCACCACCCATACACTCTATTGATTGCAAATTTAACTTGATGTTTTTAGAAGAATTTATAAGAAATAAACTAAACATTGTTTTTGGTCTTAAACGTTTTGACGGTAGTATATACCATATTTCATCTCAAACGGAAACCAGGAAGTGGGTCTAATTTAACTTGCAAGATTTGACCGGTACAAATAAACTTATATACGTACATTGCAAGTTAAATAAAAGCTTGTAAAATGTAGTTCTTTGCTACTCGCAAAAGTTTCGGGGCGTAACCGATTGTGGTGTTCTGGTGTGACGTCACGTCGTGTCATGATGACCCGGGGTTTTAGGGACGAGGGGGATGTTCATCAAAAAACGCTTCCGTTTGTATTTCAGGAACTTCGAACTTTCGGGGATTTCATGCTGTTTACTGGCTAGAGGATTTATTTTATTAAGTATAGATAGAAGGTACCCGCAACTTCGTTCGCGGAGGAGAAAAAGTCATAATCCCTCTTTTTTCGATAGCGTAGTCGGGTAAAAAGTATCCTATAACCATCTGTGGATGACCTAGCCTCCCGTGTACCAAAAATAGATGAAATCTGTTTAGCCGATTTGGTGTGATGAAGCCACGACACATACCAACACACAAAATAAAGAAAATCGATTCATTGACCTCTAAATAGTCCACCACAATCACTTTTTTTTTAATATCTTCAATGTACAGACATTTAATTTTACAGCTTTACTGTTCAGTAATACTTAAAGGACAATTGTGTTGACAATTGCCCCTTTTTGGGAAAAAATCCAATAAAATTCTGGACAGTGCCGAACATAAAACGCACAAATTTAGATTACATTAGCGGTTACTCACGTCGTTATAGCCGAGTAAAAAACGCACAACTGTTAGGACCAATACCTGAAATATTGTACCTACAAGAGGTTCTTATTCTAGCATCCTCTACTGCCATTAGAGAATATATACATTATCTAAAGAGGTTGATCAAAAGACGACAAATTATATGAAAAAATATGACTATTAACGAAAATCATACGTAATCTGACAAAAGTTTTAAACAACGATAAAAATGATTACAGTATTATCTTAAATATAACAATTTTATTAAAAACCCGTCCTCCACATGCCCGGAACTGTCCAAAGCGGGGTGAATAAAAAAAATTCAAAAACACACCACGAGTCGAAATGTGCCAGTCACGAGGCCCGGCTCGACACACCGTGGCGGTACCATTTTCATAAATTTCACAACCCTAACTCGCGGCCATTTTGATTCAACTTTATTGAAGAGCCATTAGACTTGATTTCCCCAGTTTAGTGTCCTAACATAAGCCTTTTTAATAGTGAATCAATGATGGTAGTATAAATGCGGAACGTATAGAAAAATGTGATTATTCATGCCGACGATGAGAAAAAAATTACAAGGCAGTATGACACGAGCTTACGAGGGAGGTAGTTATGCATGTTTTTTATAGAACGCATAAAGGTTAACTTTGAGTTTATGGGTCAACGATCTCCGCTGATTAAAAGGTTCAGAGGTTATATATTGGCAGGTTCGTTTCTTAAATCTGGTATGCATGAATTTGCTAAATGGAAAGAAAAATCAGGGACATACAAATATTATTTGACATCTATGCAAAGTTGTAAAAATGGCTGTACATTGAAAATACTTGTTGCAAAAAAAGTGAAACATACTATTCAAAGGTCACTGAATTCAAAAATAAATTGTTGAAATATTTTGTATGTTTATGGTATGTATCGCTGTGGCTTCATCTCGCCAAATCAGCGGAATATTTCAACAATACACACGTACACGGGTAACTGAGCATTACAGATGCGAGGGCTGAGTGGTCAAATCCAATGAATGGAATTGTTTGTTTTTTGAAATTTGAACTTTATTAAGTACTTATATATATTATGGAATATCGAATTTTATAACCAATTTTCTCTCGATTTATCCAGTTTGACCCCTTACCCCTCGGATGGTTAAAGGATACTTTTTAACCGACTACGCTGAAGCAAAAAAGAGGGCTATGGCTTTTTCCTCCTCCGTTGTAGTTGCGGGCACCTTTTAATGAGAAATAAAATTGATTTGGCGTAGGTATCTCAAGTGAAAAGCCGAAACAAAAGAAAAGTTGAACTTCACACACAAGACTGTACCTATTATTTTATAAGTAACTTAAGCCTGTCCGAGTAGGGTGTATATTTCGATGACAATGCAAGATAAACAGCAATATAACTTCGCCTTAACAAGTTTCTGTTAACTCGGCAACTTTAAGTTTGGACGTCTCATAGTGTATCCGTAATAGGAGAAAACAACACCTTTGAATCGTTGTATTTGTCACAGTTTTTTTTATTTTAACATCAAACTGACTTACTGAAAACCTTTGAACTCATAATACTGCAATTTTAGATAGAGCTTCACTCTATGAAAAGGAAAAGAGCGAATTCCTCGAAAATTCTAAAGACGTTAAACACAAAATCTCCTTTGGATAGTATTTAGATATGTATAGCACAAACCTTTCAATCAATCTCTTGAGTAACGTGTGCTTTAGTATTAATAGCCTCAATTCAAATTACCAGGCTCGCATAGCTGGCAGCAAGTAATTAGCAACGTAAACGTCTGGCGATGGCGTCGCGGCGGGGAGCATCCTCGCCCTGTCTGCTGCACGCCCGAACTTGGATATGCTCTTATGATATTTTGATCCCCTGTTATCGGATCGAAGCAATTTGATAAAAATTGATGTATCTTTTGTTATTTTATGTCTAAGTTGAGTTGCATGAGTTGAATTAGCATTAATGTTTCATTAAGACTTTCTAACACTCAGATAAGTTGTCAGCACGAACGACAAAAAGATTTTTTTATCGAAAAAATACGTTGTTTTGCAAATCTGGAGTGTCTAATCTATTTGCAGAATTTCGTCAAAAATCTTGAATTAAAATAAAATTCCAAGACTCCGATTGCATTTTTTTTTTTTTTTTTTATAATTAAACTCTCTTTCTTTGTACCGCAGTGAAAATAAAACTAATAATCACGGCGCTCGTGTTGGTAAAACATCGTGATTTTCATATATAGTTATCCCATGATGGCTTTAAGTTCACAGATTCATGGCAGTTTTATTATAATTTTCCGTGATTCGATGAGAGACATGCTAGCCTAACCTTACTACGTATACATATATGGACATGCCGTCGTTTCTTGACCGCTTGAATAAAATGCAGTTTTCCTCGAATTTCTCCACTTTCTCATTTTCCCAGTGAACCCAGTGTATCATTAAAAAGCAACTGCTCCCCACTCGAACCCTATCCAGGTGCGGGGGAGGGGCGCCCTCTGTAACTAAATTTTGAACTGTCACGTAGATTAATGATGTCAGACCGCGCGATACGCTAATGCTTCTGTAGTGTGGATGGGACTTTTTTCAGGTTCCAATACAATAATAGCGAATTTATTGACTTACATTTGTACCGCACTTTGCATGCTTTATAATAAACGTAAATGCATTTACCTACTTACCAATGTGCTTTGCTTGTAAACTAGTAAATTTTTTATTGGCTTATTCTTGTAGAGAGCTCTTAAATGAAGACCCTTTTAAAAAATATTCTCAGACTTTAATGGCAAAAAAGCCAAAATAACATAATTTGCCGTACACTAATTAGTTAGGTATTATTCTTATTTATAACTATATGTACAAATATTGAGCATTCAAAATATTTATAGCGTCATTGATTTTGGACTCGAATTAGTAGTAATCTAGGCTCCATTGTACTGTTTCTGTTGTTGGTGTGCAATACAGAGTTGTTGTGTTCTATTGTAATTATCATATTAGGTACTCGTTCCAAAATATGATTGAATGAAGAAAAAAGAAAGAAGATATAAATAATAACTGATTTCGAGATGTACAGTCTTAGAGATGAAGAGTCTTATTATTTCTTTTACTTCAGTATTTACAGGATTTATTTATTTAAGCTTTATTGCAAAAAACAATAGATAGTACCATAGGATTAGTATGTTTAATTGAAGTATTTTTTATGAGATAACATTTTTCTAGCGGCCTTCTACATTTCCCAAGGCATGTCCACACTACACCCGCACACAAGAATGGATTTCCGAAATCGATCGCTCCGAGCGTTCTGAAAATATTCACAGCGAGCACATGTCGTTCTGTGTGCCGTGTTTTTGTAGTGCCATGTGTATTTCATGTTAATTCTCACCATATAATACCGTTAATACGATTTATTTAGCTATCCTTAAGACGGCGTCATGGAAACGAAACATTCGAGAAATTGGTATTAGAAAATATTGTTTTCTGTCGCTATTATCGCTCTCCCGATAGCACCTGCAGCTCTGGCTGAATATCTTTAATAAACAAGTTGAAATTTGAGGTCTGACTTTCGTCTGTTTCCACCTAATTCTGACAAATGTAAGCGATTTTTCCAACATAGAATAAGAAGGAGTAGAGTAGTATAGGTCTCTATGTTTTGCTTTTATCCAAATTCCTTTTTAAATTTCTACATAAAACGTTTTTTGGCGGAAGTTAAAATAGGGCATTTTAAGCATTTCTGCAGGGCTCTACTTTTAAAGAAAAG
The DNA here is from genome assembly GCA_905404275.2 of Hedya salicella. NCBI lineage: Eukaryota > Metazoa > Arthropoda > Insecta > Lepidoptera > Tortricidae > Hedya > Hedya salicella. The sequence continues at coordinate 20,994,324 of FR990113.1, read as the reverse complement.
CAACTATTAACAAAAAGACAACAGACATCTTATTATATCTATTTATTATATTTAAAAATCATTGTTTATCTAGCTTTAACAACAAGGGAGGGAACCGTCAAGAGCGTTTCTATAAAAATAGTATACTGCTGGGTAGATGGCAGCATTCTTCATCTTGTATACTCCAAGTATACTACACATAGAACAAACTTAATATAAATCTCAATACATCCATGTATATTAAAGCAAAAATAGCTTCAATTTAAATAGCACTAATATTGCTCTGAAATTTGAGAGGATTTTCATTAAGTCTCTGTAAAATTGGCCACTTTTTTTATTTCAAAATCATGTTAATCGTGAAAATTTATGTTTTTTTTTAATATGCTTATGCAAAGAAATCTTCATTAACTGGCTCATCAACAACTGTTGCATCTAGGAAAGTCTAGGTGTAAGAACTAAAGGTCCGGCCATGTTTTTCAAAATTCCCACGGCTAAAAGATATTTGCCAATGTGTAATGTTACAATCAATCGTTTCACAGACTTAAGTTAAATAGGTTATAAGTATAACCTAGAATGAACATGCTTAATTTTGGTGTAAAAACTGGCAATACGGTAGTAGGCAGTGTTTTGAAGTTTTGATATAATAAAATGAGTTTTAACGCATACATTAATTTGTAGCCGTAACTAAACAAATTTGTACAAAATGCAACCAGCCAACTAACCCATAAATAACGTGATTCCGCGAGAAAAACCGCGAAATTGCCCATTGTCCACAGATTAAAAACATCGCGCCATTTAGACACTAAACACATTAATTAAAATTAAAGTGACATTTAGTAAACAAATGGGAAATTAACAAAACCACGGCGATTTATCGGCCATGGCGGCACGGGAGCCGATATATAGCCATTAGATAAATATTCAACGTTATAAATAAACCACGACCTACCCAACTTGAATAAAAACCGTATTATAAATTATGAAAAACATTACACACGAGGCACGAGTTGTAAACGTCACTACGATCAGCTGATCAAATATATTGCTACTATAAAAAGTGAAAACGCGAACTACTCTGTGGCTCCATCGTGGTCTCGCTCGCACAGTCCTAGAACGCCTTAGCGCGAGCGGAACGCAAACATCGTAGTGCCTCCATCGCGTAAAATGATATATTTAATGTCAGCTGCGTTTAGGACCTCGTAAGTCTACAAAATAATAGATGGTCACAAATAAATTACTGTGCGAGTGCATTTCTGAACGAAATTCGGCCGGTTGTCGACCTCGGCGCGTAAATCATGGCTGATATACGGCGTGAAGGTCGCCATCTTGTTGGGTTCCAAATTTGAATGTTTGCTCGATTGCCACGCATTTGAATGTCAATTGGGCGTTTTGTTGTTTGTGTTTATGGTGTTTTTACACTCAGTGATCAGTGAAATCAAGTTCTTAAAAGACTTGAACCGTAATTGACGTTTTCATTTCGGATTAGAGATTTACCTGAAATTAAGATGCAATAAGCCACGATTTGTAGTATTTTTGTCGTAATCCCTTGTTATGGAAAATTTAATTGGTATTTTGATAACATCTAGCTCTTTTTTTGGAACCTGTTTTTGAATTGGACAGGTCTGGGTATATTATATAGGCCCAAAGAGGCCAATCCGATTACTGATAAGAACCAGTAATAGAATTCAATGGGTGGGAGCGCAAACACATATACAGGAATGACACTGCGCCCACTTACAGTTAGGTTGGGACGCAGTGCGCAAGGCACAAGCGGAGATACCATCTATGTCCTAAATTATTGAACTGTTTTAGAAATAATTTCGTCGCTAACTGATGCCCTTTTGGCTTTTTCTTTAAACGCCATCTAGATCTCATTGAGCTCCCAACGTCATCGATAATCCAATATGGCCAGCACCAAATTGTTTTTAAAACTGCTTTTCGTAAGCTCATTTATTTATCTTCATCAAATCGTATTTGTGCCAGGTTATTAGCAATCGCTCCATCTGACAGTGCCATCGGCCCAAGCGTGTCATATCATGTCATATCGCGTCGTATCGCGACATCTCGCTAATAGCAATTAGCTGTAATTACAACTATTAACGGACTTTTTACTGTTAATTGTTCATTTGCAAGTTGGGACGTAAATTAGCTTTTTGCGGGTTGCGGGCATCTGATTGCAGTGTGGAACATTCTTGTTAAGGTTTTCGCTGTTCAAGAGCTTTTTACTGACTTTAGCCCATTCAAATATATAAGTATAGGTAGCTTTCTAATTGTGACTTTGTCATGGACAAACAAAGGTAATCGAGTCGGTTATTTGGCGATTGTGGGTTTTACTTGTTTTTGGTAGTTAATTTTTTTTAAATGCAATAATTGACAAACGAGCAGACCCTTCCGGTGCATTCGAAACTAAAGTCAAAATACCCCAGTACTTAAAACGACCTCCTCTTCGTGATAGAATCAGCGATCCGCAGAAGAACCAAAGTAACCGACATAGTTCCCAGGATTGCATCGTTGAAGTGGCAATGGGCGGGCCATGTAGCCCGGAGAACGGATGGCTGTTGGTGCAGTAAAGTCCTGCAGAGTGGGACGGCCCCAACTAGGTGGACAGATGACCCCGTAGGAGTCGCGGGGAGTCTGTGGATGCGGTCTGCGCAGGATCGCACCCTGTGGCGAGCTGTAGGGGAGGGTTATGTTCAGCAGTGGACGTCTGTGGCTGATAGATAAATTTAATGTTGAGAATAAAACGCAAGTTATTCAAGGTTAAGGTTGCCATCCGTGCGGGTTTCCCTGGATTTGTCCTGGAGGGTGTCCGGGGGCCGTCCGGGTAAAATCCGAACGCATTTTGTTTCAGAGGAAACCTTAAAAACCGAATTTAATCTAACACGTCCGTGAAAAAATGTGATCTACTCAAAATATTAGGAAGTTTTGAAGTTTTTGTCCGAGTTCGGCATTAATCAAGATAGCAGCCCTCCTCAAAGCTGTGGAGAACTGCAGGAAATTGTTAAATTCACTGAGTGCAAATGACAGGGTAGTTTGGTGTTTCGTCACAAGTCACATAGGTATCGAAAAGAAGGCTCACAAGTTGGAGATAAGGAGACACAATTGGGCCCAGAGCCTAATCTATGGTATTCCGGAAAGTCTTAACTAAGGACATACTGTTTCTATCCAGCCAGTGGCCTGTATAAGGTTTTTGGCCAAGGTAGGCAGTTTTTCTGTACCTATTTGAAGCCGTGGCCGTTGAGGGCTTCAGAGTACGCAGTTTCTCTCTGTCTGTGTGGAGGCATTATCGTCCAGGGTAGGCAGTTTTTTTGGGCCTATTTGAACCGCACGCCACTTTTTGCAGCCATACAACTCTGGAAGGAAACTCCGGGATTCAGTTGTCTAAGAACAATTTTCACATTCTGGTGAGGGTCTAACAGGCCACTGTTGTCTAAACATGCACATCCAGATGATTGGGCAAAGTGACATAAGGGTATGCAGGTTTTGCCATATAGTGGAGGAAACACTACACTGACTGCCCCACTCTAATACGTAATCGCAGCTCTGAACTGGAAAAACATTTACTGTGCCCAGAAGAGATAAAGCCTCTCAAAAAAGTACTGAAGTTCTTTGCAACAACAGATCTTGACAGGGAACTGTAGGAGGTGGATCACAATAGATGATTTATGGTCGCAGTGATAGCCTGAAATAGCCACTACCAAAAGAATAAGAGTAAATAATAAGAAGACACAAGTTAGCAATCTAATTGCCATATAGCACGTGTCCAATCGAGACCCAGAAGTGGTGCAACGACCGTTTATTTTATCTGAGACCTTATCGTTTAAATCGGTATAAATAAACAGCGGCTAATTACGTTTTGTATCGGCATATCTATTGCATTCGGGCGCCATTAATCAAATTTGGGGTTCCCCCAGAGAGCTATGTAGCCTGCAACTCCGTATCTTCTGCCTGCAACTGACTATATCTAGTTTCAACGACATGAACATTCGTATATTTCTTCTATTCGGCTGGAATAAGGCTTATTTAGAGATTAAGACTCGCCTTTTCAAGTCCTTAGTATTCCCGGTAGTGCTCTATAGGTCAGAAACGTGGACGGTGGAAGAGAGAGAAATGAAACGCATTGGCCTGGAAATGTGCTGCTGGAGAAAGATGGTACAGATATTATGGACTGAGCGCCGTACCAATATATCTATTCTTCAGGAGCTCAAGGTCAAGCAAAGGCTATCAGCAATCGTCCATTGGAATGCTGAGCTACTTTTGTCACTAATTCACACCTCGAAAGTGGTCGCCCTACGACCAAAGTGAATTATGGACACTCAAAAAAAATATCCCCCTGCAACAACTCTGCCAAGAGTTTACCACTAAAAGGAAGAGAGAGATTAAGCGACCAAACGGCGACCAAGATGTCGTACGTCGTAAACCAAAGCTACTACATACATTCTTGTCAGAATCATTGTGGCTTCTAATCTTCACTTCAGACTTCAAATCGTGGGTACTTTCTCGTTCTATCCATATTTTTCATGAGTTCGCTTATGCTCGCGTTTAATAAAAACCTCTACATTTACTAAGTCCCAAGTTTTTAAAATAAAGTGAACTCTAAACGTACGTCTGATGTCATATACACAAAATTTCTATGAGATATGATTGCGGTGTGATAAAGATACGAAACAATTGCCCCCCTAGCAAAAACTTAACAAGCTATTTGACAAGTAGATCATGACAAGTGAAAGATATTTATGAGTTTTTTCATACAGAACCCTTTAAGCACGCACTCAGCCACAGATCACAATCGTCCATAACGAAACAAAGCTCATTATATCGGTAATTAATATCCCACCGATACCGACATGAACAAATCAACGGCTCGGAATCACCGCCGTCTCTCTCACACCCGCCTCGTCAGAGAAGGATACACGAGTTCAATTTCGAACGTCCATATTTTATGATAAATAGCGAAGTGTGTTTTCGTGTTCGATTGATTGTTAGTTTTTATTTTTAATTTGTTTTATGCGGTGTTTTCACGTTCTGAATTTAAACGGATAAATTTCGCAAGGATGTATTGCGGTTCTCTGTTTATTTGAATTTTGAACTTATGCGTACGTCATATGATAGTAATTTGAAATACTAAATTAGAGAAGATAGATGTTTTGCATTTTTTCCTCTTGATTTTTGTTCCATACTCGAAATTTAAAACGGTTCAGTTTTGAAATTGACATGCGTTTGTAAATCACTTTGTCAATGTGGCATTCCGTTCGTTTATACCTAAGTATTTCAATTTGGGAATAAAAATCGTACAACGTTAATCGATAAGCGGTCAGGTGACCTTGCCTAGCCAAGCCTTGAATTTAGTCGGTTTAGGTTTTAAAGGTTATTTCTAGCTCTAGTTTACATGACTAAATAAATTTGAAAGTATTTTTCTTACACTTTCGGTCAATGTAACTGCCTTTGAGGTCAAACCAAAAGAATATTTAATCACGGTATTACCTACATTTGTTTTACGTATAAGGTCAAATATAGAGTATTGTTACGACTAACAACGCCATCTATTAACATTTTATCACAGCTTGAAGAAGAAAAGTTTAGAAATCAAAATTCAATAATAAATAAATAGTGGTTTTGAACCCCGTGTCATTTTACGAGTTTACACCATGGACTTAATTACAGCAGAGGTGATTTTCGATTACATGGAGTCATACCCGATCCAAAATGTCATAAAATACTTTCGAATCTACACACAAAATCGGACCATAATAGTCAAACTTTAAAATCTTTTTCCTGTTGTTTATAGCAAATGGGTACGTTCGAACACTAATAAATTAACATGCTTTAATGACCCAATCAAAGTTTATGACGCTTGGCGAATCCCCCGTGGACTCCTGTGCTCCTAGTCTTCAAATTGACTTATTTTGCGTATAAAAATATAAAAAAGCGCGTTGGGTATAATGATTTTTCAAGTTTTATGAAGATTGGAATTTTTGTTAACACGGCAACTTTACGTTCGGTTTGATTTACGGTGGTTCCTGTAGGTTGACTCACACTCACCCATTGCATCTGGAACAAAAGAAAAGATGTTGTTAGAACTCATGTTGACCTGGTAGCAATAAAGCAAAATCTAAATTAAATAATAATAATAAAAAAACAGAATGAAAGTGCGCATCCACAATAATATTTTATAACTGAAAAGTTCCCGCTACTAGAGGGAAATAACGCATTACTCTTTTTTGTCAGCATATTCGGGTAAGAAGTATCCTATAACAATATGTGAATAACCCAGCTATCATTGCATCAAGAATAATCAAAATACGTACATACAAAAATTAAAAAAAAAAAAAAAAAAAAAAAACATTTATTTTTTTAGATTATCTTTTCAATGTATTTCATTTTTACAACTTTAAGATAAAGTAGATAGTCATTAACGTGAAACTTGAAAAGACCTTTTGATTACTGTATATTGGCAACACAAATGACTTTTCCTTCTCTTCAGTAAGCTTCAATTTGTGAAACGCTGGTACTTATTAAAATAAAATTTATTCATTAAACAAGCCCTTATGGCACATGTGTAACTTACTCTCTTTAAGGTAAGTCCACATTTTTACGTTGCGCCGATCCGATCGCTCTATGTTGCTACGCGTATCACACACTTAGATCGGACAAGCGGGGCGTGATCGCCGCGCCGACAGTGAGCGTCCAAGCAGCGCGATACGCAGTCATGCCACGCCACGGTGATCGGATACGAGCAAATGATACAAGTGTGGACGCACTTTCAGGTACACATTATCAACTGGCATGTATGTATACCATTATTTGTTCTCTCAAAGTGGGTAGTTTGCACAAATTGTAACTTTGATAAGAGAAATGTATTTTTTCTATTCGTGAACAATAATCTGTGAATAAGAACTCAGCAAATCATAATAAAAAGGCCTACTTTTTAGATTGGACCACCATTCTATACTCTATGGTTTATTTTATATGTCGCTGAACTATAATACCTATATCATACAACTCCGCACAGAACTATAATGAATTTCAAAAAAAGAACGCAGTATTTTTGCAATTATTTTTTTAGCTGTTTCATTTACATTTATGGCTTTAGCTATGTTTTATTTATTTATTATTTTATGGATTACTCGTAGAAAAAGTATTGTATACAATAGTTATATATTATAATCAGCTTTTTATACAATATATATCGATTGCATAAAATACTATTTTATCTCAATGTATCCAGTGAATATGGAAGCTTTAAAGCTTCCGAAACGTTGGGAACTCAAATGCGATATACGCGATATAATCCGTTTAAGTTGTTTCATTAAAATGAGCGATAATCGCGGAAACAGAAGAGAATATTAAACACAAAAATAATGAAAAAACTACTGCAGTCTCATAAAATCTCCCCGAGGTACAACAAAGATAATTCCATTTTCGCCTAACTGTGGAGTCACAATTTGGTAGGCTTGTGTGGGGAAATTAAGAACTTTGTTTTACAGATATCTTAAAACATGCGTTTATTGAAACGGGTTCATAATGTTGAGATTACCGCGCTTCTGCAACGCATCGTCCATGTTTGTCGAGGCGCGCACAGACGGCTTTGATGCTGTCTGGCGCAAGAAAACAGCCTCGCTGCTAGATAGGGTGCGCGGGAGTAGCAACAGCATCCTAAGCATGATAGCTAACAAGTTAGACTGTCCTCTGTTGTCGATAATGGGTCAGAGGACTAAATCAGTTTTTGTGTATTAATTATTAAGGAACTAACATTAGGATAAGTAAATACTAAAATTGTTTGGACCTCTTTAAATAAATCTATTATTATTATTATAATAAATTTCATGGGTTATTCAATGGTATTATTAGTCATTAATATTTTCATACTTTAAAATGGAGTTTACCACCTAACTTTAAAGGCTCATAAAACAAGCTACACGTAAGGAATCGAGCTCTGAATCTTAACGTAGTTCCCTATTTTGCTTGTTTTATCAGAATTTTATAATTTTTTTAAGGATTTTCGATCAGTCATCATCGTTATTATATTAATTTGGCATTTTTTGCGATGGACTATTATTTTATATACAACAATAGGGGCAATCTAGTACAGGTAATATACATATCACAATGGTTCAGTATTATTTCTTGTAAACAATCTATTATGTACAGCCAGCCCCATCAGTCACCTGTCAAACGTCCTGTCAATGGACTGTCAAGATACAGCCGACGGGGATAAGATAAGGGCTTGATACCAGATGATAAAGATTTTTGAAACATAGGATTTCGTATACCTATACATATACTAGCTCTACTTTAATCTTTTTAGATAAACAATCGGCCAAGTGCGAGTGGGACTCACGCACCGAGGGTACCGTACACAATATACGCCACAAACGACCGTATCTAAGAAAATCCAGTGTTAGCAGAGCCCTGCTCCTAAGCAAAATGTACGCGGTGTTCGATCATTTTATATTAGTTACTGACATAGACAGAGACGTAAAATTATACTGTTTCTTGTATTTGTTGTTACAGCGGCAACTGAAATACATAATCTGTGAAAATTTCAACTGTGGCGTGGCGTCAGGAAAATCACAAAGGAAACCGAAGCGTATTCATTTACTCATATTTAAAGAAAAAGGTTATAAGCCTTTTCTTGGGCAACCCGGTGGGAATCGGCTTATATGGATGCGACGCCACTGCTAGCTATCACGGTTAACTATCACCTGGTGATAGACAGACGGACAGCGAAGTTTTAGTAATAGGATCCCGTTTTACTCTTTGGGCACGGAACCCTAAAAGCGGTGTAATTTTAGGTTAGAATGTTGTTCACTATTTAGGACAAGTAAGGATGAATAACCTATACTAAAGACGTGAGTTACCTCATGAACCATTCTGCATGTCTGTCTGTCCGTCGCGCGGTCGTGATGCCGTCGAACGCGGATGTTATTTTCAATAATTAAAAGTGTTTTTCTTCTCGGAGCGTGCTCGGTCGGTTCTATTTACATTCCTGCAACGGGGCACGACGGGCCGGTGCACTGCAGACGGTTAAATTAACTGCTAGTTAACAGATTTGGAAATAATCTATATTATTATAAAGTTGTAAAAATGAAACATCTGTGCATCCATACTCCATACTAATATTATAAATGCGAAAGTGTGTCTGTCTGTCTGTCTGTTACCTCTTCACGCTTAAACCGCTGAACCAATTTTGATGAAATTTGGTATGGTGATAGTTTGAGTCTTGGGGAAGGACATAGGTTACTTTTTATCCCGGAAAAATACGCATTAAACGAATTTAAGGCGGACGAAGTCGCGGGCAGAAGGTAATTGAAGATATTTTATAAAAAAGTAATTGTATTTCTTTCTCTATTTGGAAGTCACTGAATCGAAATATATTTTTTTGGACTTTTTGTATGTTTGTATATATCGTTGTGGCTTCATCACGCCAAATCAGCTAAACAGATTTCAACTATTTTTGGTACACGGGTAGCTGGATATCTATAGATAGTCTAGATGGTTATAGGGTACTTGTTATCCGACTACGCTGTAGAAAAAAAGATGGGTTGACTTTTTAGTTAATTATAAATTCATTGAATGACAGCAAGAATTTTTTTTTATAAGCTTTATGACAAGTTTTGAGAACTTTTTTCTCGGGTTAGTATATAATAGAACAACCTCGCAGTAATAGAAACATTGGTGAAAAAACTACTTCAATCTCATAACAACTCACCGAGATAGAACAATGTCAAAAACACATTTTTTGAACTTTCCCAAAAAACGCTCCATACTAAAGTCTAGCAACGTGTGACGCCACACGTTCTTACCTCGTATTGGAACATTCTTCTTCTTTTTTGCGTTAAGGGATCAAAAAAATCTTAAACTAAATTTTATGAGGAAATTAAGAACTTTCTTCTAGCTACGAGTATGTTAAAACTTGCGTTTATCAAAACGGTTTCATAAAGTTACTATAGTTACATTTCATGAGTTATTTAATGGTATTATTAGTTATTAATATTTCCGTGCTATAAAATGAACTTTCCCACCTAACTTTAAAGGCTGAGCTACGCGTAAGGTATTAAACAATAAAAATTTTAGGATTTCTGTCATAGTAACTTCCATTTCCAATAAAGTTTAAATAAATAAATGCAACCTAAAGACCTTTCAGCATACATCAGGACTAATGTTAAATTGAACCCATTCGTTTTGATTACATTTTTATCGTAGTTGTAGGAATGTAGAAAAATATAGGTACTTAATAAGTTCCTAAAATCTGCGTACGCGTGAGTGATCCTGTGAATTAATCTCATTATATATGTATACTATGGATGATTTTTAAGTAAAATATGCTTGTAACAAAACATGTCAACACTACCTGCCATGAAAACGCATTAGATATTTAATAATAACTAGATAGTGCCTGCAACTTCATTCGTGGAGGAACCAAAAAAGTCGAAGTCATACCCCTCTTTTTTTGCTTCACCGTAGTCGGTTAAATAGTATTCTAATAACGTTCCGCAAATGTTTAGCTATCCTCCTTTAAAAAATGGTTAAGATCCGTGGAGCGATTTTGATCTGTTAAGGCTGCAAAGATATTTCGACGAGAGATGGCGCTGTTATCAATGTTCATTATTTTAATGACATTTGCAGATCACACTGTTAAGATTTTTTTTGGAATCATGAACTACCTTAAAGGTAACTTCAGTTACCTTACAAGTTAAGTAAATATAGAAAATGGAGAAAACTGAGTCCATTAAAGAGATCAAAATAACTGAATTCTATAATCTTTACATGCCTTCCTGAGTCGTATCTCAGCAGAAAACTTCGCCCCTCCATTAGAGACCAACAAGTCGCATTCATTTGGCGACAAATCCCGCGAGTCGCCGCTATCTCTGACAAGTGAAGGGGTTATCTGACGCTTCGCTTCTAATTATATGTATCCTAAGCAAAGAATAGACATTTGTATTGCGGGTCTTGTTTTAGTAAGATTAAACGAAACAACGACAGTGCGAAGATATTTGTTGGCTTGAATACTATTTATTATACGAGTATTGACACAGTTGCAATACCTATACAGTAGTACAGTGGTATAAACATGTTTTTACTAGCGGCTTCCCTAGCATGATAAGTGTATTTTTTTTTCACTTATTTTAGTTCTAGTTTATCTATCTATACTATTATAAAGATGTAAAAATGAAATGTCTGTACATTGAAGATATTTTCAAAAAATATATTGTAGCAGACTATTTTGGCACACGGGTATAGCTTGGCATCCCCAGATGGTTAAAGGATAATTTTTACTCAACTACGCTGAAAAAGAGGCCTATGATTTGTTCTCCGCTGACGAAGTTGCACCTTCTAGTAAATGAAATTACTTCTAGTAACTAAATCAATAAATTACTGGGACAATCTTACACAAATCGACGTAGTCCTAAACTAAGAAGCTTAGCTTCAACTATGAATACCGACGCGACGATATAACGATACAACACAATACAAATACTCTATATTGCACATCTCACAAATTTACAGTTACAAATAATTAAACCTACTGCTACCTACCGAGTTTGGGCTCTTTAGAATCGTCTTTATAAGTGGTTGTCATGCTTTTTCGTGCGTGCAGCCGGCGTTCATCGATTTAAAAGACGTTATCACGCCAAAAAAATATTTTTGATAGAAACGTATTAGTAAATAAGTTCCCCAGTAAACGGCCAGTTAGCCGGCGACGATCGGCGCGGTGCGGCCGGCCCGAGCTCGCCGTACTTGGAATTGTACGTACGATTCCACTTACTGCGCGCTCACATGACGCCATGTTGCTTCGACTTTCACAGACGGCTTGTGTTTTGATCGGTTTTTACTCTGTGGAGCAGTGATGTGTCTATGGTGAGATTAGTAACTGAGTTGACTAAGACACATAGTAAGGTGGTTTTAACAAAAATGCGTTTTTTTAGATAAATAAATAAATTATACATCCACAACAATAACAAGAGATAAAAATCAAATCAATGTATATACTTGTAATTATATAAATAACTAGATGGTGTGCACCTTCGTTCACAGAAGAGAAAAATCATTACACCATTTTTTTTCTTCAGCATAGTCGGGTAAAAAGAATCCTATCAAAAACAACACTTGTAAAAAAATTTGCTCGACTTGAAAAATTAGATCACCCATTGAAGGTACATGGGAAGATAAGTAGGTAACCACTTCACTATAACTGGACCATGACACATAGTAAGATGGGCCTGAGTTTTAACAAAAATGCGAATTTTCACCAATGTCAAAAAGGTGTGTTTTAATGGTGGATCAACATTTTATTTTATTTTGGTCCGTCGTAACTCAAGGGACAATAATGACCACATTACTTAGAGAATGCTAATGATTTAGACTATTATCACACTGACGAGCTAGACTCTTAAAAATTCATTTACGTACAAAAATATGTGTTTTTACTCGTGAACTATCTGTGAATAAGAACTCCGCAAATCATATTAAAAAGGTATACTTTTTAGATTGGACCATCACTCTATACTCTATGGTTATATGTCACTGAACTACAATACCTATATTATACAACTCTGCACAGAACTATAATGAATTATCAAAAAAAGATCGCAGTGTTTTTGCAATATTTTTTTACCTATGTTTAATTTAGTACTTTACGGGTTAGAAAAAGTATTGTATTCAATAGTTACATAATTACTTTTTCAAGACTCGTACCTTAATTAAGCCACTCAGCAAGCTTCGTGGCCTAAACGCGGTACTCGACTGAAAAAGCATACATTATGTAACGATTGCATAAAATGCTATTATTTGCCTTTATATCGCTTAAAATTGTAGTTTTAAACAGTGACTCAGGAGATGTATTGGCAATGAGGTGCAAAAAAAACTTCATTAACCCTTAAATAGTCTTTTTCAGACGATGAGCAACCCGGACGGTTAAACTTCACGAACCCCCGGCTAAAAAAGAGGGATGTTATAAATTTCACGTGTGTATTTGTGTCTCCGTCTGTGGCATCGTAGCTTCTTAACGGACTGATTTGGATTTAGTCTTGTCTGAACGGGGACTTCATTGGAGTCGGTTTGTGTTTGATTGATTCTTACCCTGTGTGGAACAGTGACGTGTCTAGAGGGCCGTCCATATGTTACACAAAATTTTTGGCTTTTTACACGCCGTATGTCTTTTCATTGATATTCCATCTCATACCTGGTCGGGTACATTCTGTCTCTGTCGAATATTTAGTCACAAATATGTTATTTTATTGGATGACTGCAGTTGAAAACTCCAAGCTGATGATTGCCTAACACGGTCATAGATTTCCGCTCTAGTATACCGATATTTGACTGCTTTATTTTTAGGTTTCCGTACCCAAAGGGTAAAACGGGACCCTCTATTACTAAGACTTCGCTGTCCGTCTGTCTGTCTGTCCGTCTGTCACCAGTCTGTATCTCATAAAATGATACTCAGAAAATTAAAATTTTGACAGATGATGTATTTCTGTTGCCGCTATAACAAAAAATACTAAAAGAGTATTATTTTATGTCTGCCTGTGTATGTCAGTAACCAATATAAAATGATCGAACACCGCGTACATTTTGCTTAGGATAGGGGCTCTGCTAACACTGGATTTTCATAGATACGGCCGTTTGTAGCGTATATTTTGTACGGAACCCTCGGTGTGCGGTTCAGACTCGCACTTGGCCTGTTTTTTATTGATTGAGATTCTAAAATAGCATAAACATGTTACCTAACTAAATAAGTCATCACCATCACTTAAAAAATATTAGTGCTCTATGAAATATCTTCAGTATTTAGTAGTTGTACAACATGCAATGGCAACGCATTTGCGATATTAAATTGAATAAAGTCACAAAGTTTACACGAATATTGCGTTTGAATATCACATAAATATATTCGGAGTATGTTAAACGCGATTTTTGACAAATAAGTCTGCATTTTATTTTTAAAACATCACTTATTTATTTTGTGAACTTTAACTAAGCAGAATAATTCGTGATAAGCACGAAACATGTAGTAAGTGGCTAAAAGTTGTTTACCGTATGTATTTCTGCATATCTTGTAATTTATGTTAAATGACTGAACAGCAGCAGAAATATGTTGGCCCGAGGGAATGACCATCGCATGCCATAATTTCATTAGCTATAATTATAACTCTAAGTTTTAGTTTTTTTTTTCATAGATAAAATCATTAAGGTTTATTTTACAAAAAACTTCAGCAGTTTCAGAAACCGCGATTATTTCAAATGGTGGTTATGGTAAAACGACATTATGTGTACATTAACCAATGTTTATGTATAAACTCTCATGTAAGACAACTCTTATGCCGTTGCGTGCCTCGAAGCGAGTGGGAGTCGGGCTTAATAATCGGCTTATATACAATAATAGCGATGCCGGCTGGCCTGACGCACTCGCTCCGCGCGTGACCCCCAGGGTCAAATTCTTCATAATCCCTGATATTCGGTCAAATTCTTCGTAATTCAAGATACTTGTAAATTCAGATCGCTTTACACCCAATAAAATGTCTTGTTGAGTGTCATTTCATAAAAGTTATTGGCACTTTAAAACCCATTTTTAACCGACTTCCAAAAAATGAGGGGGTTCTCAATTTTTTTTTTCTTTAGTTATTTTTGCTTGGCTTAATGCGTCTATAAAATAAAAACTAACAATAGAGTTATAAATTCTATTGATGGTGTGTTACTAGTTGCTACACAAACGGAGAATGAATGTTTAAAGATGGCAACCATCTTTGGCCAGTCAGGCTCAGGCTTAAATGATAACGAGAATTACGAACCCAGCTATAATGTTGCTTCATGACTGAAATAAGCGACCATATTATTATCCCTTCACATAAACTAGACACCATTCAATAAATGCATATCTCGTCGATATGTTAATTCTGGCATTTATTAAAATAGCGATGTTTCCGTTTAAATTTTATTCATATTAAAACAATTTAGTTTTATTTATGTAGAATTTTATATTTAAAGTACCAGGGCCGCATGGCTGGGAGGATTTATCGACGCAGCGACAAACTAATGCAGCGTCGCGACTGACTGATACTGCTACGATATGATACGGTGACGCGTAAGTGCGATCGCTTGTTCGCCGATACCATGGGACTCGACCTACGCGACATCTATGCATGCCGGGTATAGCGGTGATCAACTACAAGGCTTATACATTATTTTTTCCGTTGGGAATTTTAATATATTCCAGGACATCCCTTAGGGATAGGGACAGTGAGTGTTTCTCTAGTTTTGAGTGACATTTACTTGGATGAAGTGAATGAATAAGTCTATTGTTAATGATGGTTGATTGTTAACGTTCGTCTGGTTCTTTCAATAAAATAAGGGAGACGAATTAGATCAACTCTGGTAGCTTATATGAAACAAAGACCACGAGGCTTAAATTGCGCGTAATACTTTAGAAGAAAACAAAATTCGTGTAATAATCGTAAGCCCAATGCATAACATAACTCAACTCGCATCCAAATCCGAAAAGCGTAACGAAAAAACATTGTAACCGTACAAAAACCGTACCTTATATCATTTCCACCGGCCGAGATCCGAGCAAATCCCCGTATCCGGGGCTCCGGATAGGGATCCGGTAATCCCGGTTAATAACGCCGCCGATCCCGGGCACGGGTGCCGCAGACGTTTGATAATGGAGTATTAGTGCCAGTTATAATTGCTCAGTTATTATTGCCATTGATTATCTCGGGTGTTCTGCGAAATTTGCTCGTGGAGCAAGCCACTTTCACTTCAATTGCTTTTGAGGCTATTCTTTGCCATATAATCGCTAATTTCCGCTATGAAAATGAACTTGTAAAACGATATCACTAATCACGATGAAGTTTGCATATTCGTTGCAAGATTTTTAACCCCTCAAAAAGACAACAAAGACACTACACATGTAATTGAAGTGTTCCCGAGCTCCAAAACCGTGCTTTTCCGCTCATTTTTCACAAAACAAACTAGGGGAGTGGAAAATAAGAAGAAAATCCCGGAAAATTCGGCAATAGTTCCCTCTGCGCACCAGGGCCTCATGCGAGGGCAGAGGCATCGTCGAGGCTAATGATCCCGGGCTCCCGGTAAATCCCGCCAATATGGAGTGCGGAAAATACCTGGAAAATGGGAAGGTTATTTCCCTTGCGTTAACGGAAAATATATTGGGTGTAACGAAGTCGCGTATTTACAAAGCGGGTTCTGTCATCGCTCGCTGCAGTTTCAGTGTGAATACTCTGAAGTAACAACTGAATTTCAGATCGATCGATTTGTAATTATTCCGGCATATTGATGGACGTCTATCTTTATCTTCATTCTAATGCAAGATTAATTTGTATTTATTATTTGAAACACTCGTGCGAAAATCATTCCGTGCCCAATAGAATATCGGTAGTTCCAAGTAATTGCTGTAACCTAAAAGAACTACGCAGAATCACGGTTTCTAGTACTGACTTTTAAATCATATTAACGCTTTTTTATCACCAGCAAGTCTTTTGATGTGGGCCCATCTGGCCGGGTTTCGTCGTAAGGGCTGACCACACACGACCGTTTACGATCCCTAACAGTTTTACAACACACAAACAAACACGCGGTTCCAAGCAACGCTGTAATGCTAAACGCTCGTATCAAAGCTTCGATGCGCTCATGGATTCCTAGTACGCGGTTACTAGTTTTTATTATAGTTCGTTTTTATTTATAAATGCGGTTAATTGCTTTTCTTTTAAATTAAACTGTTGAATTATCTGTTTTTCTTCTAATTTCTTTAGCCCAAACTCCAAATTTAATAGCTCCTCGTAGTTAAAAAAAATCACAAAAAACAATTCCCTTAAACGGAGCAATCGCGGTTAACTAAACGAGTTGTCTCAATACAAAGCACAGTGATTTACATTTAAAAACGTCATAAAACGAAAATGGCATTCGCATTCCGTAACTGAACATGAAAATTTTCTATTCCAGTGGACAAAGGGTTGAAATTAAAGCCCTCATTGTTCGAAGGGCTCTCGCCGTGCGCCGATTACTTCGTTATATTATTCCAAAACTGAAATTTACGAGAAGCGGCTCGTCTCACACAGACAGAAATAGTTCTCTATGAATAGACGATAAATATTATTTTATGACCTTTGTTCGCAATTAAAGGTACACTATTCTGAAATAATTGGAGTAAAAGATCTCAGTGCCATGAATCATGTTACAAGCGAGACTTCATCCGAGGTTTGACATGGTAAAATTAAACGCTAGCAGGTTGCTTCATTCTGCAGAACTTGTCCGCGAGTAGTAGTAAGAGGGAGCTCTTTCCGCGTAGGTAATTAGTAAAGTTTCGCGACCCTTTGAAAATCGTCACTCGATATTCTCGACAAATTCTAGTCGTAACTAATTAAAAATAACTGAATTATTTTAGGATGCACGTTTGTATCTCACGACAAAGGAACGATGGTGCGCGCGTTCTAGGAACCGCTGCGCTCCGTCGTACATCCTTTGATATCGCAGCAATAATAAATAGAACTCCGTTAGATGCTTCCGCCCTGGTACTTGCTTTGAAACAATGGTGCTATAGAAAACAAATAAATGTTCATCTAGTTGGAATGTTTCTTGTTCTGGGAAAACCGTTAAATCTGGCGGTTAAGATCGATCAAAAGGTAAATTAAAATTGTCTAAGCAAAGACGTCGCATCTCGTCACAGTTGACATAAATACGCATTAGTAACAACAATTATTTCAAACCGAGCACAATGTCCATCATTCGACAGGTGAAAATTCATTCAAGTGAAGTTATAAACGTACGAATGCATTCAAGTGAAGTTATAAACTGTAGCAAATTGTAGTACTAGGACAGCTCGGTTACAAGAAACTTTTGTAGCTTGCAAATAATAAGATAAGTAACAAAAAAAATCGCTTTCCTCAGATTTTTAGAGGATTCGTCAAAATATTCAAGGTGTGACGAGAAGCAGAACACAACGCTCTGACGAAATAATTACCAGATCAAAGAAATCTTGTTTACTCAGTGATGCGTCAGCCTGGTAATTCTGTGGACAGCACGTGTGATGGTCGCTCACAGATGGACAGCTGCCGTGAAAAGTGTTTCAAATCCTCACTTCAACATGACGTTTGACATCAATTCATATCGACTGTCATGAGGAAACCGTCTGACGACAAGAAAATGACACTCACACGTCAGTTTGCGAAAACGATGACGGTCGAGGGCATGTTTAGATGATAGGAACATATGTAGAACAAAAAGAATTACAATATAAAAACCTATGCGGAAAATGTCCGTGATTTGATTACCATTTCCTAAAGCTAAGTAAGAAAAATGGTTAATCTAAATCTTAATGAAACGTGCCATTCCCTTTCGCGCAACGTTGATGAATCGGCGCCGCTGAAACGGAGGGAGGTGCTGGCAATTACTTCGCACGCGAACACTGCAGTAGTGAGGGAGAACAAATAAATAGCAAGTGCAAACGGAATTAAATAAATGTGCAGAGATATTGCGTCCGCTGACGTAGCTTTGTCAGGTCACGAGGAAACTTTGGAGGATAGCATACAAGATACAAGAAAACACAAAAGTGTGGGACATCTTTAAGTTTTATTTAGGAAGGCGCAAGCCACAGCTCAAAGCCTTCGAAAACCGTGATGAATAATGGGCTAAGCTTCAAGATCCACGCCAGCCTTAAATGTTGTCTAACTATGCAAACTTTTGAACTTGAATCAGAAGATGGAAACCAAGCTGAACTGCCCCTTCAGAGTCCACGGTAAATTTTAGATTCTAAGTACTGAATGTGTTATCTACACGCTGCAATAGTAACCGGAGGTCATAACCCACCAGGAGGTTAATAAAGACGGTTCGCAGCGACCAGGCTAAAACGCGGGGCGTGCCTCCACGCCCCGCCGGCTTTTACACCGCGACTGACTTTACTGCGCGCTTTACGACCAACCGACGTCTTTTTTGGTGTCTCGAACTGTTTAAAATTAGTTTTGCACATGATTATTGCGAAGGGATTGTGTGAATCTGCTTTCTTGGAGAAAATTGGGATCATTGCTCCAAGGGAGATGAGAATAGTCATTGCCCATAAAACCACCTCTTGCAGCGCTTGAATAATGGGTGTAACTTGAGAGTCAAACGGACCAATGAGCTTTGCCATCTCCAAAATAGAGACTCTGCCATAACCGATCACTGTCGTAACTTTGTGTTCTGCTGATAAATCTGATGATTATGACAACAATCAGGAAACACCGCGAAAATGAATACAAAAGTCATATCCTCTCTTTTTTTCTTCAGCGTAGTCGGGTATAAAGTATCCTATAACCATCTGGAGATACCCAGCTACCCGTGTACCAAAAATTGTGGAAATCTGTTTAGCCGATTTTGCGTGATGAAGCCACAACGAAACATACAAACATACATAAAAAAAAATCGTTTTAGTGACCTACAAATAGACCTTAACAATCAATTTTTTGAAAATATCTTCAATGTACAGACAATTAATGTTTACAACTTTATAATAGTATAGATGTGCAGAAGTACCTAAGTAACGCACAATAAGGAATAAATAGGTACTGACAGCACCTCCAGGGCTCTTAATCTAGATTGTAAGGCAAAAACAACAATTATATTAAAGTGAATTTTAATCGAAAGATTTGGACATTATTACTTCCCAGAGTGACTTAGACCCTCAAAATTCTCCGAGGGCCGAACTGCGAAATCCAAGATAAATTACTGCCGAAGTGGAGTTAATAGAAGAATAATGAAACAATTATCTATCAGGCTTGCGTGTCCGTCCGTAGGTGAGATCCCACGGCACCCCACGCCACTAGGGGTGCATAAGAAAAAAAGACCCCATACGAAAATAATTTTGATAGACACTTCGCGTGCGATCAGCAATTACGTTATGCCCGCCCGGTAATTCGAATTTAGCACATTATCGGTGCGTTACGATTATTTTCGAATTTCAAACAATGGGAAGATCGTGTTCGCACCTTTTTTGTTATTTTAATACATCATTAAAATGTAGTTTTGTGTTCGCCATATGTTAACAAACAAGGGTGTTGTTTGAACAGTGCCATGTCACGTTCTAACAGTTTATCGGCAGGTGGCCACATTTAACCGCTCCAATTTTTCTGTTTGATACCATCTAGCAAAATTTGCGCAATGGAATGGTTTTATCAGGTCGACAGTGCCGGAGCTGAGCAAATGCAGCCTCTGATCTCGACATCCAGCGCTATCTAATCTATGGTCAGTGTTTATGGAGTGCGAATCAACAGAGATTACACGTCACAAGTCTCGCATGTTCAATAATATCTTACGGCTGATAAAAAGGGGCTGAAACAATAAAATATCAAACTTTGAAGAATTGTTTGAGGAGACATTTAGGTGTGTCAAATCGCCCATTACCAGGCATGCATAAGCAAACGACATCAAATAGAATAACAGTTCGAAAGATCGGTGAAGCAGACGAAGCAAAAAGAGCAGTGATGCTGATGTGACACAAACGACACCTCCACAAACCGAAGTCGTCTCGAGGCGACATCGAGTGGTTGCATATTTATACAATCTCAAGTATTGTCACTACAGATTATTGCAGCCGTGTTTGCCCAGGCCATTGAGAGTGGAGTGTTTTAAACAAACAACATTGAATCAGAACAGGGGACTCTTGTGCACCCATGCTGCCTTGGTAAATAACACCGTTGGTTATTTAGTTAGAAAAATCTAATCTCGACTTGGAGTGTTTTATCTCCGTATCCGGTAAGATGTGGTCTCGAGAACACTTAAATGTTACCAAAATTAAATATGAGGCTGTTTGTTGGTGTTTCTCACGGTTGGGCTAACCAAGTCTGATTTAATATAATGTTGTTTGTGACAGAACCAAACTTGAACTAACTGTATGTATGTACTTTCGTTGATGCACTTGTGCCACAGTTAAAACAGTCAACTATTAAATATTACACGATTTCATTCTCTCAAGCGCAAAATTCAAATTGAAAATGTATGCTTAGAATAATACTGGAAATATTCACACGCTCAGAATCCATTACGAAACCTAAATTCTAACAAGCGATGTTTAAAAAGAACTTTCTTAAATATCATTTGTTACTCAAACAAGCCTTTGAATCGAAACGTCAAAGCATTTTTACGTGAACCTGCGTTATAATTAAATACAAATGTCTCCATGTCGACTCTATTATGATAGTGCGTCTCGTCGTCTAAACTAGTGTCTCGAACGCCGCCATTAATTTGACACTTGACAACAACGTCATTCATTAAGAGTATCGCGTCATAACTCATGGAGCACAAACTTAAGTCTTCCGCCGGCGAAACTGTGTCTCGAATAGTTTCGAGCCAGCTTTGTATAATCTGTGGTAGATGAGATCGTTGCAATAGCTTGGTTCTATTTCCGATATATTTAAAGTTTTTCTCCTGCCAAAACTCGTGTCCCACGAAATGTTAATTAATTTCAACTGTCGCGGAATGAGCCGAACGAACTGAATGGGGAGTTTAATGAGATGCCTTCGTGAACAAGTACTCGTCATTCATCAGGGATGTGTAATGAACTTGCATTCGAGAATCGGGTTGCGGGCTTTTGAGACTTTACTTTTTAGTCTTCGTTAAAGTAGGAGAAATTATTTTAGCACCTGGAATCTGCAGTTTATCGGCTAGGGATGTGCGAATTTGTGTTCGACAATCGAGCATAACGGGATTTTTCGAAACTGGCCTTTCGAATTACTGTTAAAGTGGGAGAAATTATTTAGATACTTTGAATCTCCAGTCTTGATAGACTAGATAGCTGATGCTAGAGGTTGTGTAAATCTGCTCGACAATCGAGACTAACGGGATTTCTCGAGACTGGTCTTTCAAATTACTGTTAAAGTAGAAAACAATATTTAGTAACCCGGAAAGGATGTGTGAATTTGTGTTGGACAATCGAGACTAACGGGTTCCCGAGACTGGCCTCTCGAATTACTGTTAAAGTTGGAGAAATTATTTATATACACCGAATCTGCAGTTCATCAGCTAGGGATGCGTAAATTTCTGCTCGACAATCGAGACTGACGGGAATTTTTGAGACTACCTTCGAGGTTTCGAGTTCAGCACAATCTGCAATTGATCATCTAGGGATGTACTGACTTTTGGTAGACAATTGTGATGGGCGGGAATTTTCACTTCAATTTGTACATTACATACATATACTCACGCCTGTATCCCGCTGGGGTAGGCCGAGACTGCCGAATGCCAGAATCTACGGTCTCCTTTTTTTATTACTAAAATCCATGCATTTCATCATATCCACTCATTTGCTATTGGTAACTATAGTTACCTGTTACCATTCTTATTGCATGCGCGCGCAACTTCGTTCGCGAAGGAGAAAAAGTCATAACCCATCTTTATTTCTTCAGCGTAGTCGGGTAAAAAAATCCTTTAATAATCTGGAGATACCCAGCTATTCGTGTATTAAAAATAGTTGAAATCTGTTTAGCCGATTTGACGTGATGAAGCCACAACGACACATACAAACATACATTAAAATACATATATGTATATCTGTGACCAAATAGTCCGATACAATGCGTTTATCGAAACGCTTTCATAACAAATGTTACCGTACACTTCACAGGTATTCAATGGTATAATTACATTTCAATATTTTCATACTTCAAAAATGAACTTTAATGGCTCATAAAACAAGCTACACGCAACTTATCGGACTCAATTTTTTTTAGGATTCTTATCTTATAAACTGCCATTTCGCATAAAAATTATATTTTTACTAGTGAACAGTGAACATTCCAGTTGTTGTTGAATCTGCAAGATTCAAGAGTAACTAAAGGTAAAAAGTATGACCCTTGGGTATGTTTTTTTAAACTTTACGTTTATTTTTACAACTATTTTATGTTTGACAATTACCCTATCTGGCTGTACCCAAGTATGTCGTAACCTTATTAAAAAGTACTAAACACAACAACAAACTTGCTCAGGATAAGATCATACGATTCGAAATGAGTAGTGGTTAACCCTAGGCCATGGTTCTGGTGTTACATATAGTCCAGTCAAAAAGGATAGATTTCTACTATCGCAAATTGAACATGAAGTGTCTGTCATTAAACAAATTGATAAGGAACAGTAAATAACTCTATAATACTAGATTGTTCGCCATTTGTGCAAAAGTTGTTTTGTTATATTTATTTTATTTATTTAATTATTTTTGCATTTTCATAAAATTTCCTGGAGGTTGTCTGGAAGAATCGCTCTTTGGCGATAAGACCGCCTGTTGTTTACCTCTCCTTGAATGTTTTTTTCTGTACAGGTCATACAGATCTTTTAGAATGAGTTAGCGTTATGCGCCTTTCCTCTGGACACACGAAAGTTAAGGGCTTTATATACTAATTTTTCTTAGGACCCTATAGGTGATGTACAAATCGATCACTACTCTAGATCTATACGATAAAAATATCAGTTATATGTACCCAAGCCCTTAAATACTGCGTTGTCAACAGGAAAGACGGCTAAATTCTAGAATCTGTATGACCCGTACTCTGTTTTGTGAGGTGTGCAATAAAGAATTATTGTATTGTATTGCTGCATCAACGGATTAAGTAAAGTATATTTATTAAATTACTACTACTTGTGTGAAAAGCGGAGCTTTCAATACACAAAGATTCTTCATTGATTGGGGTACCTAAATGAGGTAGACTAAGTAACAAGTTAAACGGACATAGCTTTCTAAATAGTCTCGCATCTTTGCTAATAAGGCCGTAAAGAGCATCATCGTAATTGTCTTTTACGACTTTTTAGCGGCAAGCTATCATGCCATAGGCTAAAACAGTTTTCCTGAATGTCCTGTCACTATAAATGTTTATTACTATATTTACATAACGTCTTTCAGGCTACAAATATGTATGTCAATAAATAATAAATAAATAAATAAATTATATTACGTGATCATTTCATATAGTTCGAACTAGTCCCATGGTAAGCTCAATAGGGCTTCTGTTATGAGTACTAGACGACGATATGTTTAATAGATACAAGATATACATAAGTACCTGTTCCCGAGTTGAAAAATTTACCGTTTCACACAAATTTTTGCCCTTACCGGGATACCTAAGACCGTCTGCTTTACAGGCAACGTTACTCCCGCTGAGCTAAACCAGTCGTCAAATTATGACAATAACTTGAAAAATAGTCGGCATGGTCAAGTTAATTGATCTCCGGTAAATTACTTCCATTTAAATGGTTAGTCCTCTTTATCGAATATTTTCGATCGTGTGCAATAATTATAATATCACTAGCTGCCCGCGACTTTGTCCGCCATAAATTCGTTTAAAAAAAGGTATTTTTCGGGGATAAAAAGTAGCCTATGTCCTTCCCCGGGACTCAAACTATCTCGTTTAAGCGGGAAGAGGTAACCGACAGACAGACAGACGGACAGACACACTTTCGCATTTATAATATTAAGTATGGATGTTCAGTTAATTTTATATCAAAATCAGTACGAAACTGAATGTTTACTCAACAGGGCGGACAGACACGCACAAACATTTAATCAGCGCACAAACAATTATATCCGAACGAGTGCTCTCTGAATAATTCCATCGTTCCGTCAAAAATCCAGATTAAAAAACAAAAAACTTCGCTTGCAACGCGAATAATTAAAATCGCCAGCGACACAAATCAAATCTCGCGTCGCATGTATCATAAATAATACATAAAACCTATCTATTAATAAGTTACAATTTGCTAAACTGTACGCATTAGTATTCACCGCTCAAAATATTCAAATAGTGATGCGCCGGTCGAATACTGAATTATTCGGACAATTCGATTTAACAGCATGTTAGACCGCGTATCGTTTTCGGCATCGAATTATCGATTGTTTGCTTGTTACATTGTACTTAATTTTTACGCGCCTATTGCGTCTTTTGAGGCGCGGCGTGAATTTTAAACGTTTTATAGTATTCGGGCCTCTTCTGAGAATCGATTAGTGTGCTACCCAATTTAAGCGCATTGTTTTTGAGTACTGCTACGTCATTCTGAGATACTTTTTGAATTTGCAATGAGGGGACAAGTTGAATCCTAATAAATTCAGCGTAAATGCGATTTCTGGTAACTCTTCAAATTTCTATCATTCCGCACTTGAAACTACCCAGACAGCATAAATCGCAGGGGCTTCTTTGCATAATCTGCCCTAGAGGCCTCCCTCAAAAACCTAACAAAGTAACAGTGGCCTCAAGTGTTCGCAAGTGGTCTCTCATTCGATTACCGACTAGTGGGGGACTCGATTCTAAATAACTCGGTTTGCTCGAGTGTCGTTATTCGATTTGAGCGAGATTACAATGCGTAAGTGTTGTCGAGTGGAAGCGGTTTATTGTTGCGTTTTTAAGGTTAAGAGTGTTGTGATCGTTTCACAATCTTTTTAGTTTAATAGGCATTGTTGAATTTGTATTTCAATTTGAGAAAATATACAATTAGGTTTTATGCTCAACTAAATCAAATTCAAAGTAGTCAACACAAATTTTAATTAATAATTCTAAACAAAATCTTATTCGAGTACCATTTCATTTATACAATATTGTTTTAACCTACTGAAACTTTATATACATATACATACTTATAATCTTTTATATTTTTGTCAGAAATTAAAAATATACTTATATGTGAGTAAATATTAGGATTAAGCACCCAGTGTGGAATCTACTTGGCTAATGATAATTTTCAGTTTTATCATACCTATCATTTTTTATTTAAGCGATTTTAACGAAGTCTTTAT
Organism: Hedya salicella; assembly: GCA_905404275.2. NCBI lineage: Eukaryota > Metazoa > Arthropoda > Insecta > Lepidoptera > Tortricidae > Hedya > Hedya salicella. Next base: position 20,968,580 of record FR990113.1, on the reverse strand, counting down.
ATGTTGCTTGTGTGTCGTCTTCAGCCCACCAATTTTGAGCAGCAAATCTCGCATTTACGGCATTCACCACTAATAGTTTAAGCGACCAAACGTCAATAAAAAAAAAACAACAGACTATATTATGATGCAATCTAGCAGTACAAATAAACCCCATCTTCAGCACACCTTTGACTCGGTTACGACCCTTGAGACGGTAAGCAAAGGACCGGCAACGTAAAATCTGTATGGCACGTTAAATAAGACCCGAGGCCGTAAAACATCTCTTTACGCTTTGTTTAGGGCCATCTCGATTAGGGATCATGCGACATTGTCGCGGGATGGGTGATATAAGATTCTTTTATAGGCCATGAAGGTGCTTTAGACACTTTTAACATTTAAGATCTACGTTTTTCGTCGTTGAAGTATGATGGTGTCTGAATAACGAAGCAAGGAAGCTACAAATCGACGTGACTAGTATAGATGAAATATGTGGAGAGTGACCTATCTCACTCTCCACTGTCTACTTTTTTCTACAAGCAAAAATCTTTGCCAAACGACTTGGAGAAAAGCAACATTTTAAAAGATCTAATCTTAGACACTAGGGGGACGGATGACCTCGTAAGGGTTGCGGGGAGTCGGTAGAAGCGGTCTGCGCAGGATCGCACGCTGTGGCGAGCTATAGAGGAGGTCTATGTTCAGCAGTGGATGTCCATGGCTGATAGATAGATAGAATAGATCTTGATTGTCCCTTATAATTTATTAATTGATACTTAATATTGGTATAAAAACAGATTCTGGTTACAACTGTATGAGTAATGAAAAGAGAATGAAACCTTTCAAGTATAGCTATATCTTGAATGTTTACACGTATCATTGAATGCAATTACACTCGTACATAATCCCGTATTTCCGGAAAACATTTGATCACAATTGAGCGCAGACGTAAAACACGGAGCGGGACTTTATTTAATCATCACAATAGAACCGTCACAGTCCACGGCCTGACAAATTCGCACGCCCTCGACATCGTCTTAAACGCGCACTTAAGCCCTACCCTTCCGCTTTCACCCTCGGACGCCTTCATTCTTTTATATCGCAACTTTATTAACGAATAAAGGTCTGGTGATGGCCTCTTAAGAATTAGGATGCGTCCCGTGGCCACGTTAGACCCAGCGGAGCTGAACAAATGGAGTGTCGGGACTGCCGGGACGCTCGGATGTCGAACGCCGCCCATCCCTAGCGCAAATAACTGAATCATTATCGCGTCGTTCCAAATTTGAATTTTGGTGATCCAATTAATTTTGAATTTTGAATGCTTTTTGACTTTTTAATTTCTAACCACCGCGCCGTGGCTTGATTCAATGAAATGTATACTTGAGTATTCATGAAGATTTTACGCGTTAGATCGTCTCGTCGGGTACGCGTATCTACTTGATTTCTTTCTGCCGAATGAGCTTAGATAGAGCGACATGATCCTTTGTTTTATGTTATTGTTACCGCGTCAGAATGGGATGGGAGAAGTTTCTATTACCGATGTATTACCCCGTCGACACCGCGTAATGGGGATCTGCGCGATCTCGGCTCGTATCGGCGCTGTAAAACCGATCGGATTTACATGTCTACCGTCGCCGTACTAAAACGAAATCATGAATGAACTGTATAGGAAACCCAAAGCATTATCCTTATGCTCCCATTTTACGACCTTTACCCCCATCGGCATCGAAAGGGTCACGGTGGTGAAACATGCCCGTCTTCCTCGCACCCGTTTCGCGCTCGTAAAAACCGAGAGAGATAATCACGAAGATGAGTCGAAAATTATTTTTTTTATTATCACCATCGGCGGTGCTCTTTTATTTCCTTTTTACGGTCCGAGTACCTCATAAAAAGACAATAAACTTACTATTTACAGACCATCAGGAAATTGTTAGCTGAAGAGGTCCCTTTACGACACATGTTCCTGCGGCGCGACGGAGTGCGGTTTACGAGTGCGCGTAAAATGGACGAATGATGATACATTTTTATCTGCGCGTATAAGTTCGCGAATCGGGCGCGAACTGTACCGCGTCTAGGTACGGGGCCTAGTTTGCTTAAGAGTCCCCAGTAAGCTCGGCCGAATTTCACCTTTCCATACAAACGGAGTTTCATTCTTTAAAACTACGTCTTGGATTGTAACGAAACTTTGCATATACAATGACATGAGACATATCTAGGCCTGAAACTAGTTTATATGCCTGCAGTTTATAAAACAAACGAAATACTGCAAAAACAAGTTTTGTATGAAAAACTTAAATTCGCTGTATTTTTTTAACTATTGTATCTAAAGCTACATAAACTAATTATGTACATGCCTGCATATACCTAAACTTATTCTAAGTACAAAGTTTCAGCGCAAACTAACAAGTCGTTTTAAAATGAGTGCGTAACTACGTTTGTATGGAGCACCAAGCTTGCTGGGGACTCTTAATGCCGCTAAGTAACGAGTTGGGGACGGAGTCGAAGGCCCGACGGGAACCATGTGAACTGTATAGACCAATCGTGTTTCCCACAACTGCCATATTCCTCATATTAGCTCGATCTTCAACTGTTACGAGACTACAGAATTTTTAAGATCCAACTAGGAAATCATGATTGTAAGAGTATTTTTTTACTCCTGTACTTAAGTGAAATTTGTGAATTTGAACTCCGCGAATCATAAACAAAAGCATACCTTTTAGATTGGACCATCACTCTATACTCTATGGTCTATATATGCCACTGAACTATAATTAAATATTATAAAACTCCGCGCAGAACTATAGTGAATTTCAAAAAAGGAACGCAGTGCTTTTGCAATTTCTTTTAGCTGTGTTTCATTTATGTGTTTACTCGTAGTTTAGTACTGTATATAATAGTTATATAATTCGTTTTTTGAGTCTCGTGCCTTAACGGTATTCGACTCAAAAAGCATACATAATATAACGATTACATAAAATACTATTTAATATGCCATATCCAGCTATTTAAGACCATCGAAGCCGAAAAATGCGTAGTCCAAACAGTAGCCGGCGTACTTCAGTTTTATTGAGGAATTTAGTGAAGAGTCTTAATAACTATTATTAAAGTGCTGGCGTAGTTAATGCGCGCTTTAAGTGCTCTTTTTATGATTTACCACTGATTCCCGCTCGATATTACTACCCATAAATTACATCAGATTACTGCTAAATTGTTTTATGATATGTTGTGTTTGAGCAAAGAAGTTCGCGTTGGGCGTCACGTCACAGTCGCAGTTCGCAGTTCGACTCATTATGTGTAAACCGCGCGATTTACTCATTCGTGTCGGTTGGCAATATAGCGACATTTACATCGGGCTTTGCAATATCTCCAGCGGGCGGGGTGGCGGGGAACTAAAGGATTTCAATATTGTGAATTCCAAGGATGCTCTCCTAGTGCGTGTAATGAATTTCGGGATTGTCTTGTGGTTTTTCGGCGCCCCCGGCCCGGGGGAGCGCTTAGCCTCGCTCCATTGGCGCGCGTACCGCTACCTAAATAAAAACACTAAGTTATTTGTTATTTGAGGAATTCCTTTTTGGGGAATTTCGTGAGCGAAAGATGGTGCGAGCCGCGGCATGGCACGGGCCGCTATGGAAATAAGGGCGGTATTATTTAGGTCCGGCCATTCGTATGATAAAACAGAACGACTGATATTTGCCCGCAGACAATTTCTATGGAGATTTCGGTCTTGTTTCGGGGGTTAAATCTGTGCACGGGAATGATATATGGACGGGGCAGCGGGTATTTTCCTTCTGCGAAAATATTGTAGTGGAAATATTGAGGGGGCATGTGCGTGCGACGGAATCGAACATAAACTGCGTCGTTGGATGGCCCGCGGCGGTCGTAAATTTGTGATCGGACTTGTCTTAATTACCAGGGGAGCATGACTTGATGAAGTTACCTTTCACAAGCTCGCATCTGCCCTGAATACATATATCGTTTGAGACACTGACAAAGTAATCAAGATGAGACTTAGCTAACCACGACCCTCGAAAAGTCAAAAATTCAAAACAAAACGCGAGTTAATTTTTTAATGTTCTTGAGGTCGCTGTGCGCCTGGTAGTTTCCAGTTTACGGCCTACTGCGGTCGCGCCCGAGGCGGGGACTGCTCTAATTAAAATCGCCTCGTTTTCTGTGGTTCATTTTCATCCTTTAAAACGCTTTTGCCTGCTCTCCTGTTAGCTGGCGTTGTGGGTTGTAACTAATTTACATGTTAATGAGAAGTTGTAATTTTATCATCGATTATTGTTGATGGCTATTGTGTTTAGTTATAAAAAGTTATAAAGCTATTAAGCCTAAGGGCATCAACGTTTTCAAAGAAGAGTCAACTACATAATTCAATTGAAATATTATCTAAAACGCAAAAGCCGAAGGTTGACTGGTATAGAACTTAATGACCGTGTATTTAAACTTATCACGGATCTAACTATCTTGGCTATGGAATTAAAAAACACTATTAACATACATTATTACAATGCGTTACCACAGCAGCAGAAGCGCGGTGGCATAGCAAAGCAAGGCGTAGGCCTTTGTCTCGGCCATTACGTATGCAAATGACCACCTGTGCTTCATGTAAGCCTGGTACACAATCCGAGGATGGAAATGGAAAAATATTTTTTTCCCTTTGTTATTACGCTGCTACTGGTTTTAAATTATTTTACGAGACATTTCTATTCGTTTTGTAAGCGACACAGGGTACTAAGGATTTGTAAATTTACTTTTCTTGTAGTTATGTAAGTTAATTTGTCTTACAAGAAAGCGTCATTACGAAACAGAACTAACAACGACAGGAGTTGTCTCAAAACCTCACGACACACTTATTCCTTGTCGAAAAGTCAATGTTCAAATGAAGTTGTTAATATCTATATAAGTAATTTCTTATTCGAGAGCACAACAGTCTTAAAATACAGCATAAACTATTCATGCTAATAATCACAGCGAAACGATCTTCGAAAAACGCAATTGATTACATTTTATGCACCGCTCATTGTATTTTTACGCACTATTAAATAGTGCTGTAGTGAGCCTAAGTGGGGCTCAATCCACAGCTCATAAATTTGAGCAGCGATCGAAACTGCCATTAAGCAAAAACAGTTCCGCTACCCACGCGGAATGATTGCACGCGCTTTCCTATTTTCTCGATTCAAAATAATAATTGTTTTATTAATAAGCTGGAACATTAAAAATATTGGATAAAGACGACTTATAGCATTTTAAGAAGACATTATTTGACTTCCTGGTTCAGAAAGCGTATTCAGTACAAGAATATTTTCATGACAAATTTAGTTATTTGTGCATAAATAAGTAATGACAAGGTCAATAATAATAATTTGATAATGTTGTGTAACAAATCTATAGAAATAAACTCGCTGCATGCTCTTATTTAATTTAATTTAATGAAATTTAATTTAATTTAATTCAATTTAATTTAATGTACCTAATAATGTTGTTAATGAAAATATTTTAATTTTTCTACATTTGTATGTTATATCATAGCGAAGCATAGCGATTATTATTATTAATATAACACCTTTGTACTTACGTATGTCTTACAAATATATAAATGATTGATTGATTGACATTATTATTTGTCGACCGGTTTAGCTCAGTGGGAGTAACGTTGCCTGCGCAGCTGAAGGTCCTGGGTTCAAATCCCGGTAAAGGCAAATATTTGTGTGATGAGCGTCAATATTTGTTCCTGAGTCTTGGATGTTTTCTATGTACAGAAGTAAATTTATCTATTAAATATATCATTGTCTAGTACCCATAACACAAGCGTTATTGAGATTACCAAAGGATTAGTGCGATTTGTGTAATAAAATGTCCTTTATTTAATAATTTATTTTAAAGAATATATCACTTTTATTATCTTACGTGTGTGATGCTGCAATGAAAATTACGTGTAATTTGGGTTGATGAGCCTTGGGTCTACAGTTCACAAACTGCATGTTTCTACCGATACTTCAGGAACTCCGAAGATGGCAAGCTCTGACAAACCGTACTTCCAATAGCCACACTTCTTCGTTCAGATTTTGAAAATGTTATATTTTTTTTCTCTTGAGTATCTAGGTACTATTAATCCTGATAAGAGAAAGAAAGTGTATATAAATTCAAATTACGTTACCTTAATGTATAGGATATTTGACATGAACTGTTGAAGTAAAGTACGTTACCTTAATGTATAGGATATTTGACATGAACTGTTGAAGTAAAGTACGTTACCTTAATGTATAGGATATTTGACATGAACTGTTGAAGTAAAGTACGTTACCTTAATGTATAGGATATTTGACATGAACTGTTGAAGTAAAGTACGTTACCTTAATGTATAGGATATTTGACATGAACTGTTGAAGTAAAGTACGTTACCTTAATGTATAGGATATTTGACATGAACTGTTGAAGTAAAGTACGTTACCTTAATGTATAGGATATTTGACATGAACTGTTGAAGTAAAGTACGTTACCTTAATGTATAGGATATTTGACATGAACTGTTGAAGTAAAGTACGTTACCTTAATGTATAGGATATTTGACATGAACTGTTGAAGTAAAGTACGTTACCTTAATGTATAGGATATTTGACATGAACTGTTGAAGTAAAGTACGTTACCTTAATGTATAGGATATTTGACATGAACTGTTGAAGTAAAGTACGTTACCTTAATGTATAGGATATTTGACATGAACTGTTGAAGTAAAGTACGTTACCTTAATGTATAGGATATTTGACATGAACTGTTAAAGTAAAGTACGTTACCTTAATGTATAGGATATTTGACATGAACTGTTGAAGGTGACGAAAATTGAATGAAATTTTTGTGACCCTTATTTCAGGATTTTTATTATCAGGATAAATAAATAGTAGGTACTCATGACTCTGAATAAAAAAGTGAGGTTACGATTTTTTATAGAACATATGGCCGTGATAACCGACTTAGGTGGGTCAAACCACGATTACTTCCTTAGCTTCAATGCTACACCGCATCAATATTAGTTATTGCGACTCACTTAGCTTAATTTTTAGTTCTTTCGCGATGATGTCAGCAGGGGGTTGAGAGTGCCTACAACTTGTTTACTTTGTAACTCACAAAAACCTTGTCACGTCCATTTTACGAATCTCTAGTAAAGGGAGGTCAAATAACACATTTAAAAGTCAAAATGTCTAATTATTTAGACATTTACCACGCCCTTTAAACGCAGCTTTCTGTTTTCATAGATTATTGTAAAAATGCATATTCATGACATATCATAAATGGATTGACAATATGCCAAATAAGTTAAGCCCAGCAACAACGATTACCCAATGTTGTTTCTAATGTTATGGTAAAATAGAGGTTATGTCCAAAAACCGGCCAAGTACGAGTGGGGACGCAAACGGCCATATCTATGAAAATCCAGTGTTAGCAGAGCCCTACTCCTAAGCAAAATGTACTCGGTGTTCGGTCATTTTATACTGGTTACTGATATAGACAGACGAACATATAATATTTTTTTTTAGTAATTGTTGTTTTAGCAGCTACAGAAATACATCACAAGTGAAAATTTCAACTATCTTATGCTATCACGGTTCATGAGATACAGCCTGGTGACAGCGGAGTCTCAGTAATAGTGTTCCGTTTTACCCTTTGGTTACGGAACACTTAGAAGAAGGGTACGTTGTAAAAAGTTGTCTCATATGAAAATTAAAATGACAAACCATAATTATACAAATGAAGTAAATTTAGACCCTAAAGTAGGTACGAAGATTTACGTCGTTAAGATATGTAATCATCATCAACACTAATTTAGTTAGTCACATTCGTGTCAGCGATTTTTTACAGTCCTGTCTTCTGCACATCATTTATTGGACTTCATGACCTTGATTCATGTGAGTGCTTCTAGGTCATTACTTATCTCTACTTTCCACTAGATTCTCTTTTAGATTGGTTCGATAAAGTTATCGTATTATTAAATGACCTCTCTTAGGGTCAATTTCACCGACGTATAAGCCATATTCCAATAATAAATCATTAATTACATGTGAGTAAACTCATTTTACGTGTCGCCAATAATTAACCTAAATATAAAATGTCTAAACTATAGAATAATCTTACACCGCCAATTTTGGCTGAGTAAACTGTTAGATGTAGATTAGTATTGTCATTGTCACTGTCAAGTGAATTCAATACTTACTTAACTAAATTATAAATAAATTTAAAAAATACGCAGCACCATTGCTCAAGCATGGGACAAATTGTCTATCTTACTTGGGTGCATTACGATTTCATTCAATTCATTCGTTCAACGTTACTTAGTAACTATGCGAGAGATTGTTATCCGTAGACTAGCGTGGTGAAATGGAAATGAAGTTAACCATTGAGTAAATCGTTAGATTTAGTTTATACTGGGTTAACCACTCTCGTGTAAATTGATTGTTGGTGAAATCGGTCCTTAATGGATTAAGTGCCTTCCATTCTGCTCTAGCACCACATTTCAAATGCATCGAATTGTCAGTCGGCAGATGTTTAATTTCACTGCTTGACACAAACCTCTTACATGTAACTAAAGGTTAGCAAACGAAACTAGAGCACGTAGGGCCCAATCCTTAGCAGTTTCCTGTCGATTGCCAGCTTGAAGCTTACTTAGATCCGTCTCAACTCAACCTTAACTCTTCAACGATACCTAGAGACAAGCCACTAGGTGATGATCAGTAGGTCTTTTTTTAGAAGCTGATGTTGAACTGGATAGGTCTGCATAGACCACCTGACCACTAATTGGATTCAGTGGGGTGAGCGCAAACCCACAAACGGGAATGCTTTCCGCGGTACCACTTACACCATCAGTCAGTAGGTCGTCCGAGGTATGCTCTTTTAATTGCTCGATCCTCTCTCATTCTTTGCAAGTGACCGAGCCAGCAAAGCCTGTGAGACATATGACTCGCCAGTGACATTGGGCTTGGTCACTAACTCTTCAATCTCCTAATTCTTACGGATTCACTAATCAGCATTTATAACTGCAGAGTATTCTCTACTCCCGAAACATGGCTGCGTATAAAATTTGAAAGTGCGGGTAGTTGATGTTCGAGCGCTAAAGCGGGGCGACGGCTCAGCCGAGCGGCGGACTTAAGCCCCAAAGCGGCTTACTTTAAAAGCAAGACTCGCTCGAGACTTACTCGCTTCGCAATCTTGCAGAATTGGTGAGTGGAGAGAGCAAAAAACCAATATAAGTTAAGAGATCATATTTCTGTTTCAGATTATTTTGGTGTATTTACATCTCACCTACCTTAATCTACGGTTACCTGCCTGAAAGATACCACAAGTTTTGCAAGAGTAAGCTAATATATACATTTTCATATCTTCATGCAATTCTTCCAATGATAACTATAGAAAATTTAATTTTTTAAAAGCCCCCCCACCTTTTTCCACTAAAAGTTAAATATCTTGGAGACGAGTGCTCATATTTTCATCAAACAAAGCTAAGAACACTCGGGATAAAATTATCAATGACACAAAACCGCACTCAAATCGGTCCATCCGTATGGGCGCTACGATGCCACAGACAGATACACAGAGTCACAGACACGTTAAACTTATAACACCCCTCTTTTTTATCGGGGCTTAAAAAGGAGATCAGGTATGATTAAATAATTTTAGTTAGGAGGCTTGGGGTAAGAGGTAAGACGGAAATAGGGCGAAGTTCGAAAGGTGAACTTTATTTCAACGCCTTTAAGAGCATTCGGTAAAGTTTAGTCTCCCATACTTCTGTCTTGCCCCAACGCAGCCTTCATTTTTTTTATTTCAGGTAGGTAAATGTTAGGTAGGAAGCAAACCGTCGTAAGTATATTTGAATCAACTTGTTTACTTTCACGCCACGGACTTAGACCTTAAAGTTTTGCTCGGCTGTAAGCTCATTCGTCGGCTAATCAGATAACCTGCGCAATAGCCGAGCGGCGCGATAATTATCTAAAAATTCGTTTAATTAAACCCTGCATTAGACGCTACGGTGCGCCGGCGCCGCCGCGCGTTGTCAGGAAAAACGGAGCAATTATACACGAGGCTCTTACGCAGAGGAATTCAAATATACGGGCTTTATAAGGCTGGCAGTTCACTTGGCCATGTTTGCCAAATGTTGATGCGATCTCTTTCGTTGAGCGAGAAATAAAAGAGATGAAACTTGATGCGCAAATATTCAGCCCAGTAAAATCCAAGCTTTTGTTTATGTGATATATTTTCACTCATTCCTAGTGGTCGAACTTGAAATTTGGCAAGTGTGTATCTCTGTCACTTTGGAAAATCAACAATTCATACTCTAATTCAAATGCAGAAATGATATTGAACATTTTACGGATGTAAATAATGTAAAACAACTCTATAACGATTCCGCGCCCATCCAGCGTGACTGCATTATACCACATTCGCGGCTTAATCGATACACTAACGTTTATAACCGATTTTAATCGATACACAAACAATCTAGACCACCAACGGTTTGGATTTTTGAATTACGAATGCGTTTAAAAAAGGAACGCTAATCACAATGGCGGCGGCTTGATTTGCAAACAGAGAGATGTGACGATTGTATGGTGATTGTATGGAGAACTAATCGTGCTATGACATTTGTATGTACGATCTGCCTACACGATGTATGTACCTACTTGAATGGCCCCTAACTCGTGATAAAAGTCGACTTGAATTAGGCACTCTATTCTGCACGCTTTCGTTTCGAAAATGGAACTTCTTTTTATTCGAATGTCTAATGTTACCAGCCAGTTTGAATTACTTTCTGAAGAAACGAAATTACATTGTCGAATAACGGACAAAATTACATCCCTTATAACGTTTCGTGGTGAGTTTCCAAATTCAAATATTCATAACACCGTTACCTCACCCGCGAAGGCATTCTTAATTCAAAATAATGTGTTTTTTTATTCCGAAAACAGAAGACGTGTTCTATATTTGAAAGCATCGCGGGGGCGCGTTCCCCTCGCGCACGCCAAAAAATATAAATATCGATTGGAACGTTCCCGCCGCGAGGAACGAGTGATAAATCACCTTCGGGAAATTAAAACTGTCTTTAAAACAATACTTTCTTTGGATCCGAGTGGCGCCCCCTATCCTATCCCCATCCTATTCTGACACGCGAACTCCAGATACGTCCATCCCATTTTCGTTAAAGGAAACAGACTGAGGGGCCGAAATAGCGACATTAGATTGACGATAAAGCTTTGTTTAGATATTTGCAGGCGATTTCGTGTGCATTTTAATTACCGCAGAGTTTTATTAATGTTAAATTATTTCTTTTTTTCGGTTATATAATAAATCAAAAGAATTGTTATGGTCATACTTGTGACCAGTTTCCAATATTATCATATCATATCGTATCTTCATATCTTGAAAAGATTTCAAGAGTAATTAGATATAATATCTAGATAAACTTTAAATAATTCAATTAGCGGATTTCTCTTAACTTAAATCAATAAAAACTAAAATTAATTGTAAATTGCTTTTGCGTATTTAAATCAAAATGTTCGTATTTGATTCCAGGCTAGATATATCGGCATAATTATAGGTATGTTATACACGCAAGGCCGTATTATCTGGTATCGGCCAATTTAACTTATAAAAACATGCAAATAATCATTAATCGATTTTGAAATCACACAAATTAAAGTAATCGTAATCGACTAATAATCGGTTGAATCTAGCGTACGTACCTACGATTTACGAACGCATCCATTTCAAACACATTAGCGCTCGAACGTATCTAATTTCTTTTTTCAAAAACAAAAACTTAATTACTCTCTGGCTATCAGGAAAAGGCGGGAGATAAGAAGGCTATTCGAGTTCCCGTTATCAACGCTCAGATACTTTCACCCTTCGATTTTTTCTTTTCTTTTGAACCCCCTAGAATACCTATCAGTAATTTTAAGATAACTAATGCCTCGAGTCATTAAGGGGACGGAAAAGTAAGAAAACCTGTTCTACTGAAATAGGGTGTCTGAGTAGCTGTCATTTTGAAAAATGCGGAACGCGATTTTTGAATTAAAAGGTGGAAGTCTTTTTCTAGTGAAAATATATATGGTTGAAATTTTATTGTTATCTTAATTTTCAAAAAGGATGTTGTTCAACTTTAATTTTACGATTTTAATAGTTATTGTTTCCTGTTAGTTACCTTTTACGATTCTATTATATCGCCATTGTGCGGCCAAAAGATGAACCCAAATTATTAAGCAACAATTAAAAATTTTACGACTCAACCATTAAAAACTGTATCTAAGTAAAAGAAAATGTTTCGGCTTTATCAAAATAGGCCAACAGGCCGTATGGTACTAAAATGTCCAGAATTTTACGACACAAAAAGCAACAAAGAATTCAAATTTAAAAAAAGTCACAATGTTGTTTTCCTATCTAATAATCATATGGTTGTAAAATACGATTTGACGTTTACGACAAATCCAAAAAGATCGGTTAATAAATCTGACAAAATCTTCAATTTATGTATTTCGTTATAAAAACGTTTTATAAGGCAGTAAAACCCGGCGGATAATTCTGGAAAATTTATTTTAATTAACTTTAACGCGGGGAAAATTAAAAATGGATAACTGGCTTCTTTCTTTTTTCCCGCTCCTTAATGTTCATTAAAAAAGGTGTAGTTAGGTAGATATTTAGCTAACTAACTAAATTCATATTCTTGTTGAGAATTTTGTCTCCTACTGTCATGTCGTGTTTATTGAAATTTCAAAATGAATTGCAGTTTAAGCATATAAAGACTATCTTGATTGCCTTGGATAATCAGGGTCATTGAAGTTTAAAAAAAACTTTATAAATGTGTTGCCCACCTTCAAGAAAAATATTGTGAGGTTGCCAGGTGAATGTTAAAAAGTGGTCTTGATTAAATAAAATGTCGCCGCCCTCAGGGGGTGTCGGCACGTGATACGAATAGGTACTAGGCACCCATAAACAATGAGAAACGGTCTTAGATTTGTTTTTAAAATGCGTAATTAAGCTGAAGATTCAACAGAAAATCGTTTGGATATTTAAGACAGCGACAGTTTGTTTTGTATTAATCTATGAACGGATTAGTCTACAGATCTCGAATCAGGTACTGAATGTCTCTTAGCCAGGTTATATTTTCAATTTATTTACAAAGCAATCTTTTTACGTTAAATATAATGAGGAAAATATACTAAGCAGATACTCGGAAATCTTCAGATATATATTACGTTAATTACCCTACAAGAAAAGTCTAAAGCGCACATACAATAATTGTGGGTATATTTATTATAAGTTTTATACCAAGTAAACAAACTTTGATATGCCTGCTTTTCCTACATAGAAAATTATGTTTTTCACTGTCTATTCAAAAACTTACCCTCACTGGGTTCTTCCTTGAAACTGTATTTCGTGCTTACCTGCAAAAAAAAGGACACGTCAGTAAAAAGCACCAGGACAACAGAAGCGGGAGGCGGTCACCCGAAACGAGCCTATATATTCTGTTAACAAAGACGCACGCAAATTTGAAAAGCGAAGTATTTTCTTTCTAATAAATGGAAACGGCCGTAAGTCAGGGGTCAGGGAGGAAAGCCTTTTCAAATTGGATGTTATAACGCAGCGGTTATAGAAAGTTTGGTATTACCTCCCTGATAACGTTGGTAATACAACAAAAATAACAAACTGTGATTGCTGTTGGGACTTCTCCAGCAGAAAGTAACAGAAAAATGATATTACTAATTACTTTTTTTGCAAACCAAATAAATCAGAAAACAAAAGTTATTCATACATTCGATGCTAAACTGCTGTAACAGTAGTCAAAGGAAATTCAAAATGCAGTGCATCTAGCATAATGACAGAATTGTGGTAAGATTGTTAAATAAGTCTACCACAAATACTCACCTCAGTACGTGTGAACCAAGCTAGTTTAAATCGTTGCAAACTCTCGCGCCTGTAGCAAAGTGTAGAGTCTGTTCTCCAGGGCTCGCGATATGTAATGAAAGGGCGCAATACAATGCAAGGAAAACTATCGGCGATATAGCCCGCCACAACGACCCACATGTCTCGACATATTATGTATGTTATTACATGTACGGGGGGTCGTAGCAGAAAAGCAACTTTTTATGAAGACTATTTTCCCGTGATTTTGCTTGCGTGGTAAGCAAGCCCGTTCGGAACTTTGGAAAATGCTCGTGCCACAGCAGAGTGTAAAGTCAGTTTTCCAGGACTCACGAATGTGTAATCAAAGGGCGCGGTACAATGCAAGGAAACTATCGCCGATATATCTCGCCACAACGACCCACATGCCTCTAAATATTATGTTTCCATGTACGGGAGTGGTAGCTGAAATGTAACTTTTTATAAAGACTACATTTTCCCGTAACTTTACCTGCCTGATAAGCAAGCCCATTCAGAACTTTGAAAAACGGTCGTGCCGCAGCAGAGTGTAAAGTCTGTTCTCTAAGGCTCGCGATGTGTAATGAAAGTACGCGGCACAATGCAAGAAAAACTATGGCCGATATATCCCGCCGCAACGACCCACATGCCTCTACATATTATGTATATTATATGTACGGGGAGTGGTAGCTGAAACGCAACTTTTTATAAAGGCTACGTTTTCCCGCGATTTTGCTTGCGTGGTAAGCAAGCGCGTTCGGATTTTGGAAAACGCTCGTGCCGCAGCAGAGTGTAAAGTCTGTTCTACAGGACTCGCGTTGTGTAATGAAAGGGCGCGGTACAATGCAAGGAAACTATCGCCGATATATCCCGCCACAACGACCCACATGCCTCTACATAGGATGTATATTGGGAGTGGCAGCAGAAATACTACATTTTGTGAAGACTAGGCTTTTCCCGCGGCATCGCCCATGATGTAGAAGTATTTAGCTTATACCTTGGGGGCAGTGGCATGCACAGGATTTTTGATCAAGCTAGGCAGTTTATCTGTGACTTTACTGACCCATGGTCCTTCAAGGTAGGCAGAGCCTTTGTGCCTATATGGACCGCCCGCGCCACTGCTTGGGGGACTGACTTTTCTGGGACAAGAAATAGACGATAACAATCTCGAGTTTATTTCTATCTATGTAAGAAGTTACAATCAGCCGCAATAATATCATACTTACATACAGTAAAAACTCCAAAAAGAGCCTAGATGTCTCTTGATTTGCGAGAACAAAAATGCTCAAACTACCGATTCAATGTCTATTACGTTTTAAAACTCAGAGAGCTACTTTTTTCCATTCTAATCTATTCGATTCTATACTAAATTAGAACTGGAAAACTTTTGCCTTATAAAGTATTTATTTTTCCAAAAAAATTGCATCGCAAACAAAAATATACAGGATATTATTTTATTGTAAATCACAGAAATATAACAATAACTACCATGAATTTTTCGCCATAATGAGTGATTGGGACAGACAGATACACATTAATATTTATAATGTGTCACAAGCAATCATCCGCCGCGCCGACTGCGGATTGGGTGACAGAGGGGTGACCAGTATGGGCGAAGCGACATTTTGACAAAAAGAGCTTAAAGACATTCCATAGTCATGTCTTTATGGCTTTTTTGATTTAAACTTGGTTTTAGAAAGAGTATAAAGACGTTAGAGATTCATAGGTTCTTGTGGTCTTTTTGTTTTGAGCTAGGTTGGAGTTGGTGTGTAATGCATTAATTGTATTATAAGTCCTAAGTTCGAATAAGCCTGTGCCTATACGGCGTAATCTTGGATTATTGAGTACAAAGTGTTTCAATTCGTTATTTATATATTAAAGCCATATTGCTCAAGCGTTTATTAAATTTAATGTCGCGCGTTATTACTCTAAGGGCCGATTTCACCAATCTTGTATTCCTAGAATTACGCTTCATCTCAAATAGTTATGTCAAATTAACTATGGGTTTTGACATTAATATCCAAGAATAAGCGTTATTCTAGGAATAAAAGTTTGGTGAAATCCAGCCCAAAATTGGCCCAGCTGACAGAAAATTGTACCTCGATTTATTAACCTAAGGTTGTGTAAAATATTGAACACGACTTCGAACTGATCTCAAAAATTATCAAAATATTTATGTGGTGTAAAAAGTTTGCACTCTATAGAAGTAGTGGCACTCAAACGACAATACCATGGCCACCAACTATAAAAAAATACCAGCATCCCTCATTCACACCCGCTGCAGATTGACATCTGTCAGTGCGGGGTTCGAGTCCCGCAGGGGTCCACTCTGACCCCATATTTTTTCGCTGGTGGAATAAATTTTTAATCAAAATATTTTCGGAGGGTAACGCTGTTAATTTCTTTATTGTGAGTTAACTCGAGACGGGACGTAATGAATAAATTAGGTTAAAAGGTAATTCTGATGTTGTTATAATTATGCAGATTTCGGGTGTGGTACCAGGGAACTAGAAGTGACGTGGTAGTTTACAATTTAAAGAGCAAAGTAATAATAACAGATTTGACTGTGAAGATTGAGGTCTCATCTGACACATCAAATTCATCTGAATAATTCAGGATAACAATACTTTGACTTATAAAATCTCACTACTAAATAAGGCGGACAATTGGTATTTTAAGCAATTGCTAAATTACCTAGCTATTTGATTTTGATTTGGCATTCAGACACGTTATGCCAATCGATTAAAATATGTATCTATTTATGACAAATTTGAACGGAGATATACTTTTAGTTGTTCTCCACAAAAACCCATTCTTACAAAAGTAGGTATCGAAAAAAATAACTACGATTATAATTGGCATTTTTGAAACTTTGTCTTCAAAAGAAATGTACGTACCAGAGTTATCCTGTCACCTCGTTTAGAAACAAAAGGCAGTCCGCGTAAAATCAACAATAACAATCAACGGGGACAAGAAAATGAATACCAGGAGACAAGAAGAAAAGAAAAGCTACCAATTAATAACAACAAAGGAGCCAAAGAACCCAATAGCTCCAATGATAGCTGTTTAACGCGTGAAAATTATGCACATACTTAATGTCCACTTGAAAAGATATAGTTTAAAACAAATGGTGATTGGCGAGATTGGTCACACACGTCAGAGGATAATTTTTCCTAAGATTTAGACCATTTTCTTGAATATGCATAAGCGTCTGGAGTCTTTGTGTGAGATGAGGCGAGGAGCCTTTGTGGTCGCGCTCATTCATGATTTTGATATACAGGTGAGATGCTGGGCTCAAATGCTACGTTTGGCGTGATGTAAATATTAGAAATAAGTCATGCATGTTTTTTTTTTAATAATCGTAACTTGAAAGCAATTTTTGTTCAAAGATCTCTGTTTACGTAGCATATTGAGCACCTCTTTATGACATTCCTGGTCATAAATTACATTTTTTTGACACGGAACATAAGAACGTATTCAAACTTACGGTAACCGTTCTAAATTTGAAAATTAATTTCAAAATTCCTTGGGACTCGAAACAGTTACGGTGGAATCTAATTTTCCACGTAGGCATGCAGTGTGCACTGCATTCCGCTCCCATACTTCAGTTGCATTGCAGCGCTGCATTGCGAATAAGGTTACTTTCCTAGCTACCAGGAACGCAGGATGTGAGAGGAGTTTGAAATTTAAATGTGGAATAGCATTGCGAATTGGATCATTTGTTTTTTTAACCAATTGGCGAAAGAGCACCACGACCTTTCCGAATTGGAATTTCATTTCGTAGAGTAGTACATTAAGTTCGATTTAATATGTAGAAAATATTCAATAGAAATGCCAAGTCGACAAAGTTTACATGTTAATTTACAGAAACAAAGTGGTCATTAAGCTGAGCACAAAATGCATTACAAATATGTAAATCACGATTTTAACTAGACCGAACTATTTCATTGTAAATTTAAAGACGCTCCCAATGATTTATTGCTCGTAGTTTCGGCCCTTTGGACGTTCAGACAAACAGCATGGCTACTTAAATAAATATTTCAAAGTTTAAAAAATGCTAATTGCGACCATTTTTGTTGGGTCCCTCATATCTTGGCTTCATATATAAAGTTTGTACCTAATTACTTAGAACAGAGGGTACCAAGAGCTCATAAGTATAGTGGTGATGACTGGAAGAATGTGCAGTATAAAGGAATACAGTAGCCAGGTTGTAATGAGGAAGATGCTTCTAACGTGTTTGAGTTTGTATATTGATGAGACCCTTAGTACAAAAACAGGGGAGCTGAGGGCAAGGAGGTCAGTAACTCGCATTTGCCAGATGTGGTCAGAATGAGTATACGCTTCTTTGGAAACAATGAAATCTTCTCAATAAAAAAAAAAACAATTCCAAGGGTTCAATAAAACATTCCAAACACAAAATGTCTAATTGACTGTTCGACCAACATCTATAGTGTCCATACTAATATTATAAATGCAAAAGTGTGTCTGTCTGTCTGTCTGTTACCTCTTCACGCTTAAGCCGCTGAATCGATTTCGATGTAATTTGGTATGGAGATAGTTTGAGTCCCGAGAAAGGTCATAGGCTACTTTTTATCCCGGAAAAAATCCCTTATCCGCGATAAACGAATTTAAGGCGGACGAAATCGCGGGCAGAAGCTAGTTATGTATAAGTTGTAAAAATGGAATGTCTGTAAATTGAAGATAATTTCAAAAAAAATACTGTAACGGACTATTTGTAGGTCACTAAATCGAAAAATACTTTTTAAGCATTTTTTTTATGTTCGTACGTGTCGTTGTGGCTTCAACACGCCAAATCGGCTAAACAGATCTCAACTATTTTTGATACACGGGTAGCTGGGTATCCACAAATAGTTATAGGACTTTTCTCCTCCGCGAATGAATAAGTTGCGGGCGCATTCTAGTTGAATATTAACGTACGAGTATATTTATCTCTAGTCCAGGCTACTAAGAACTTTTTTTGGAATAATATATTTTTTTATTTTTTTACCAAGCGGAATCACGAAAGGCAACAATAATTATAAAAGTCCGCATCAGAATTGTGAACCCTCACAGCTGCCGTATGACGAATCACTCTGTCACTTTGACAGCTTTTTGTCTGTCAATTGTAATTCACACCCTTCCAGCAAAACGAACGGCCAGCGTAAAATTGTTTGACTTATTCTGATGAATATATGAATATTATAGTTTTTTGAAGCCTCTTACGGTAGGGAAATGATTGTTAATCGATGATGAATTCATTAAAATTAACTTGCTAATTTTATAGGAATCATTAATAAAGTAGGTACTGCTTATTAATTAGACTCAAAGATACTTATATAAGTTTTATATTCAAATAGAATGCCAAGTGAGATATCATTGAAACAAAAGCGTTCAAGACATTCAAGTTACTTGTTCAGACGGAGATAGAATGAAATGTTTGATGGCTTATATCTTGGTTATTTTTATAGTTATTCGAAAAAATATTTTTGTCTACTGTTTGTTACATGAATGAGCTTTTAATAAAGCAAAAATTTTAATTCATGCATATTCCCTATTGTGAACTAGGGTAAATGTACCAATGCTTGGCATCGTAATTCCAATAATTTGACACCCTGCTTCACAGCTCTATTGCAATAGATTTAAGTTGAAGGTGCCAACTTTTGCGACAATGTCCAGCTCTGAACTATGTACCTTACCTCTAGTAATTTACTACGTTACTATTATGGTACATTGCTTATTAATGGCCACTCCTGGGTACCGGCAAAATTGCAAATATATGATATTACTAGCTGTTGTCGGCGACTTCGTCCGCGTTGAGATGCCATTTATAGCCTTCTAGTCTAGAAGTATGACTTTTTCTCCTCCGCGAACGAAGTTCGAAACGAACCGATTAGACAGACATTAGTCAGTTCGATTCCCGGTATAGTAAAATTTTCACAATATCTGAATGCAGTTACTCATGTTAGGATAATTAAAATAATATTTCCTTTAAGTAAAATGATGAAATCTTAAGATTAAAAGTAATTTTCGTCCAGGACCCATAGATCTTTTCCACCCTGTAATTGACTCTGTGAAGAATTTTCTCTATAGTGTAAGAAATTATATTTCTCGAGCTGTCGTATCCTACATACAAATCATACAATACATACCCAAGGATCCAAAGTATACATTCTTTGATGTCGGCCATACAATAACATATTTCACATTCATCACTAAAATCATAATAGGAACAACCATTCAAAAGCTCACACGGCTCATACATATAAGCCATCCAAAATGAAATTACACGTGAAATATCAAACAAGACTTTGCCAACTACGGCTGAAGTAAGGGTTACAATTTGACGCCAACCATATTCAACTAAATAAAGAAAAGACTTACATTCGATTTGATTCTTAACACATTAATCGTGAAGTTTAAAATTGAACGTACGATTTCGCACTTAATGCTCTTCAGTTCGGTGTAGATAAAAGAATAAATAAAAGCATTAGATCCGTCACAATGGAATAATGCAGCTTGATTGTATTGAAGCAACCCTTTTTTATTATAAAGTCCTGGTAATTGTTAGGATAACACTGGGCTAGTTTGTGCTATTTGTTTGGGGTGAGATTATGTGGAATTTGAGGGCTGAGTTAACGGTGAGAGCGATGGTATTCCTATAGAAATTATCTAGTTATTCAGAGAGGTTTTCGTTTGATTCCCATTGGCGTATCCATGTAAGCACAAAGCCGCTATCCCCTGATATAATTAAACTAATTCTACTTTCATGAAGCCCACGTACTTGTGGACAAGCATATTCATTCATCTTTGTAATTAGGCGTTTGTGACAGAAAGCAGATTTTATTTATTTGTCATAATGGCATTGATTATAAAACAACAGGTACACAATTTTTGGGTTTCATATAGGGAGGATGTCGAGAGAATGAGTGAAGGTAGACTGGCAAAGAAAATTTATGTCGAGAAGATGGATGGAAGAGTCGGAAGAGGGTGGTCTCAGCGAGGGTATTCAGACCGAAATGCAGAGATACTGAAAAAAGGTCAGGTGAGAAGTACCCGCAACCAAGGACCGTGTATGAAGAGATGCATGGAGACGAAAGAAGTGTGTTAGACCTGTAGAGTCTGGTATTCAGTGGTCTCTGCTACCCTAGTAGGAGACAGGCGTGAGTATATGTATGTGTACAGAGAACACAGTTCGTTAAAAAATTTAAGAATACATTTTTACAGACTTTCCTTTCTCTAACAACAATTTTTATTCAGTAAAAATCCTAATCATTAAAACCTTAACTTTCAACAAGAAACGCAATTGGCCAATGCATTCAGAACCAATCTCAGCTACATAAATCAAAGCTTCACATTCTGTTTGTGTCTTGTTTATTGTCACCTCAATCATATTTCATCGCCATGTACAACTGTAATGCATGTTCCCCCTGTTGAAGCACATTTGTTAACCTGTTCTAAACACGTAACCTGATCCTTGGGCGCGCTTGGCGGACGCTGCGGTCAGCGGCTGACGAATCGACTGTGTAATTTAATCTTTCGGTTTAGACCAAGCACTATTGACTTTTTGACTAATTACTTAAACATTTCAATTATTTTATTGATTACTTATACAGCTAACATTTGCTCTTAGCTTTCTTTTTAGTGGAAATTTCAAACGCGTCATTATTCTTGTTCTGCGATTTCCGTCATGAAGGGAACGTACATATGTATGCAAAATGAAATATATTATTTCAAGAGCAATATGTGGCTATAAATATTATGTCCAGGGATGGAGCTCGTCATGAGTATGAAATTCTCCTTGTCATTGGACAATTGTCACGAATTTGAAATACTTAAGAAATACAGAAATAACCATCCTAAATTTTACTTCAAAGTAAGTGACCGTGAGGTTAAGGATGACTAAAGAATCTCTCACAGGCTCAGAAAACCCCTGTCAAGAAGATACCTAAACAAAATTGTCAGGAGCTAGAGAGGATCCACTGGTATTTATGGGCTTGGCGGAACTTATTGAAAAGCCGTTACAAGTGCAATAAAATATGCCCAAACCCAGGTGAATTCCATTTCCAAATGAGCCCGTCCAATCATAAGTCAAGGAAAATTCCGACGCGGGCCAACCACGCCCCGGGGGAAAGCCCCTCTTAATCTAATATTAAACACATTCGGATATTAGATACAAAGTGAGCATTCACAGAATTTAATAATCCCTCTCCGATAGCTCTCCCTCCGCCGCATACACCCGTCTCGCTCTCGCCTGAATTATTAACAACAAATTTTATGATTACATTTAGCACTGAGTGCAAGGAAGACGTGACGAGAAAGTTGAGCATCGCGTGAAAAATGGCGGGAAATGGTCGGTTAATATTTTATTGGCTTCGATAGGTTTGAGTTATGGGGGGCGGTGGGGGTAATTTTCAATTTTGTGACTGAAATATTGATATGGGCCCTAGAGGCCAACTAACTCGCTATTTGGGGCTGGATTAAGTGGTACATGTAACTTTTCATCTCGTGATCGCTGTCCTAGTTTGCCGTCCTTCCGTGTCTCAAGAAAATCGTCCTCGTACACATCGGCTGGTTCCCATCCAGTGTTCTCTATTTCCACATATTTCCCATCGCAGCCTATATTTTGTATAACTGCGAGTACCTACGCAAAGTATGAAGAACTTTGTGGCTAAACCTTACATACGAACAATCCCTGAACCGCATATTTTTATACAGCGTACGTACCTAAATACTCTAAACACGTCTTTTAACCCTGAATTGTACTGCAAGAATCCTCGCAAAAAGGCTCTGTCTGGAAATTGCCAGGCTCAAACTAGTGAAATTCTCGTCACCAGTTTTAGGCTGCCAATCCACTGAAGCAGAGCGGACCTGTGTCAAAAAGACCAATTAGGGTACGTCGCTGTTGAAACCAAGAAGAGTAAATTTGAATCTGCAGAAAGTGATTGGTTAAATTGACTACCTTAGTAGATAACTGTACAATTTGTATAAATTATAATGATATTGAAATAACTGGGTCCTGTAACACATGGTTTCCTAGCTCAGGACATAGGGTCGTGATTTATTGTGGTGTTCAATTTTAAACAATGAGCTTTTTTCATTTTCCAACTAGTTAGTAATAGGATCTTCCAATGATTCGATGTCAAGCAGTCTACCCATCTCCGTCATCGGGGTTCCCCACCTGGTTCCCATGGAGCAAGCCAAACTTATTAGCCTACTTGACTATGCTAGTCTCTCTCCTCTGCATTATGCAAGAGATTACACCGAGTTACTTACAATACAAGGATGGACACATGCTTAAACTGGTCTTAGGTGTCACTTAGACGTATTCTAACCTTTTTTGAGGCAAAAGTACTGAACTGGAATCCTAATGTAAAAAGTGGTGATCAGACCTTTTCAAAAACACAAAAGTCGAGATACTAAATGAATTCAAAATCCACTCTGATCATGCATTGCTGTTAACTGTAGGATAGTTTTATCTGAATACAGTGAACTTACTTCTCTGAGGAAGTATGCGAAGTTTAAGGTTGATGCATACTAGAGCAGTGCCATTGAAATGATCCTGCAATATAGTCCCAAGGCTTCATATAGTGAAACACGTGGCATATTTACAATCGGTGCCTCTGTATAACTTCCAATTGAGTACAAAGAATAGCTAAATAAAAGTAAATGTTTTAATGCAAGACTTAAGGATTTTCTCTTAGAAAAGTCATATTATTTTTAGTTGAAGACTTTATAAAGCAGTCGACTTTGCTTTGCTTTGCCTTGCTGCCTTTGTCATTCTTTAAGTTTAAAAATTAAGATCGTTTTTCTTCAGCGTAGTCGAGTAAAAAGTATTTTCTAACCATCTACGAATACCCAGCTACCCGTGTACCAAAAATTGTTGAAATCTGCTTAGCCGATTTGGCGTGATAAAGCCACAACAACACATATAAACATACAAAAAATCGTTATTGTTTTTTAATATCGTAAATTGAAGTTTTTTAATATCGTAAAAGAGTTTATTTCATCTTTACAATTTTATAATAGTATATATAATGATTATTTACCATAATTATACAAGTACGGCAAACCACAACCAGCCCATTCTTGGTGTAGATCGATTCAAAATGCACCTTTACGGAATTTTGTAATTTGCTTTACTCAAAGTCACTCGTCAAGCTATCTTAAGAAAACTTATTCAGAATATCGAAGGTCCGCGTACGTAGATCTACGTCTAGAACCTTAGGTATTCTGGAAACGTCACGATTCGCAGCGCCCTCACGACTCGTCCACGGCACAATCGAGTCTCGTCCGATTCTGACGAGTTTTATGAGGATAAAGGGGCCTGACGCTCGATAATTCTATTTAGGGGGGGCCGGTAACGCAATAATCGTCATATTTTCTCGGACGCTTCGGGTTACGGGTTTGGGGCACTATTTTTAGATATGTACATAGTGTTTCAGAAGGCTAGAAATAGAAGAATTTGACTAAATTAGGAAATGCGAGGTAACTTCACAATTATTAAAATGTCGTCGGTAATATTATTAACTTGTAACATGTGGCCGAAACCTAAGGAAGATTAAGAAGTCGTGATTCTATTAAGGAAGCAATTTCGGAATCATTAAAAATACAGTCGTCAAATTAATGTTCGTTGCAACTGTGGGATGTACTCAGATGGTGGTATAAAATAAAAAAGAAGCTGGTACGGGTTTGATGCCTTCTATTCAACGTCTGTCTTACGTCTAAAGACCTAATGACAAAAAGCTGGTACGAATATGAAAAAGGTGTCTATACACGAGCCACCTTACACAACAAAACCCTATAACCCCAATAGACACTATGAGTAAATTTGCAAACTGAATTTAATCAAAAAAGGGTTTTCAATCAGACTGTTTAGTATTTTACAGTCCGTCGTATACATCAATACATACCTACCATCCACCATTTCTGCCCTAGACCATAAAGGCATAAATCCCGCGGGAAATCCGCAGCATATATTATTAATTAATAAACTCCGATATGGGTCCACTCGATTGACGGCTCCGCGTATAATTGTCAACTGTAATTGAAAAACTCAATTACCCAGGCTAATTATTAATTCGTAAATAATTCCCGCCCCTCCCGCGGGAGGTTGTGATTGAATTAAGGGGGGTATTTTGAATTTTGCATAATTCAAGTTAGCCCTTTATGGCTGTTCTGGAGTTTTCGGCGGTTGAAATTGGCATATAATTTTATGTGGGGTTAGGACCTGAATTTTGATGGGCTGAGAAAAGGATCATCATTCTCGCTCATTTAACATAATGCCTTAAACGTAAGTGGCTCTCGAATCACATCATTTCTTTAAAGCGACGTTTTTGTAGCGTGATGAAGATATGCAAGTACTCAATGGCGTAGGTAATCTGGGACTGACCGAAAATAAGAGCATTTTGGTTTCTATCCACCGAAAAGATAACCTTTTCGTCGGTCCAAGTAGCGTAGAACATACCCTATCTGTATTATTGATCACTATCCCGCTGTGACAAGCGACACAATTGGAGCAGTTTTATTAAAAATCAGCACGTACGCTTGTCGTGTAGTTTCCCAAAATTTTCCTCATAAACCGTTAAAAACACAATGCTGACTGACGCGGCCAAAACCCGCCGACAAAGCTCCGTTTCCGGGCCCGGAAAAGTTATTTTTTTAACCCTCAGATCACTGTAACGCTGACCAGAATCCAATTACCCAGTCATTTTGCCGTCGCGCGACAAACCGAACAATTACACAAACGTGGAGTGAAACCATAATTTCCACCATGGGAAATACGCAAAAAACCACCGCTTTGTCCCGACGCGTCGCTCTTGACACGTGTCAAACCCTGATAGTGCTTTTGTGTCACACTTCTGCGGCAATTTTTTAGAACCAACTAAATCTGAACACAATGTCAGCCCACACAAATTACACGTATTCATATGTATGCGATTATCGTAGATGCGTCCGATACCGCCTCATTTCAATACCTATTGTACGCGCCTCCGTTCAAGAAAGCCGTAAGTCTTAGGGCTGCCTTTATGAAGTCGTCGTTTGGTTCCGGGTGGCACGTTGGAAGCGCCGCGACGACTGATGTCAGTGACAACTGGTTGTAATCATTTCTCAGGTACCTTTGTCGTGATAGACGTGACGATGGGTCCCGTCGTGTGACGCGTGAAGAGGCGTTGACGTATCGTGTCGGATCTAGATCGCGCGGACATGTTAATTGTTTGCTCTGTTCACACTTGGGATATTTCAGACTAGGGTGCGATCTGGCGTACGTCTTAAACCGCTGCAATTATGATTTTTCCTTACTTCACACCTATATTGGGCAAGTAGCGTATAAGAGTCTGTGAGAATTTTTTTGACCTTTTTTCTCCAAAGACTGCCTTGTCTCGGGTCATAAGGCACAATACTATGAACAAGCTATTTAACAACTTCTTTGTGTGGTATGTTATAGAATGACCTCTCAATAATAAAAATATTGGCGGAGAAACTACTTCAATCTCATCAAAACTCCCTGAGATACAACAATGTCCAAATCACACTTTTGGACTTTCCCAAAAAACGCTTCATACTAAAGCCTAATATCACACGGTTAGTGCCTTGTATGGGGAAATTAAGAACTTGGTTCTGCAGCTATGTTAAAATTTTGGATTTATCGAAACAGTTTCATAATAAAAGTTACCATACATTTTATGGGTTATTCAATGGTATTATCCAATATATTTCATATTTTAAAAATGTTACGCTACACGTAAGATATTGTACTCGAAATTTTAACGTAGTTCCTTATTTTGCGTGATTTTTCAGGATCTTAGATATGTTTTGCAAATTTTGAGATCAGGTGCGTTCATTATTTTCATACGACGTACGTAAAGTTGCGATAGCTAAGTTGGGAGAACATTTCTACGTAAAGGAAGGAGTTGTAGGTTGGAATCCAGTTGCAATTCAGTAGATCGCATTGGTTTATCTTTTTTGTAATCGAACTCTGTATTTAGAATAAAATTGAAGTATTTCCACATTTATGGAAATACATTAATTATTATTGGTTCGATCGCTTCCTTATTTTTTTTCATTGAGCGCGGTATTGATGTGATTTTTGAGTGCATATGCTCTTTCCAGATCTTCTAGAACAACCAGGCTATCAGAGTTGCTTTGAAGCTCACCTGGATCTGTCGCGTCGAGGGTCTGCGGCGGGGGCTGACTGAGGGGGCCGGGGGTGCCACCGGAGCCGGGTGACCGCACGTCGTCGTTCACCGCGCCGCCGTATGAAAGCGACGACGAGGGCGGTCTCTGTTGACAATACACCATGGGTTATGAACGCCTGGTACTCAGCCAAGATATGGCTTTGGAATTTTCTTTTTGAAAATCTCCAGGTAAAGAAACCTTGCGGTATATTAGTGTTACGAGTTAAAAGCAAGGTTTCTGAGCCATGAAATGGTTAGTAGCGAGCTGAGGGCTCATGAGATTAGTTTCATTAGGCACAACTAATTTGGAATAATTAAAATGATGGATGAAACGGCGATCTCCCAGCTCTTTAATTAATTTAAAGTTATGTTGAAAATAATTTCACACCCGAGCTCCCGGCACACCCCGGCCTCGTTATTAAACAGTAATTCACTTAATTACTAGTTATTCTTTCTGTTGTAAGTGTTGCAACGTAGTTAGCAATCATTTCTTACAATAATAAATAACGCGCAAGACGAGCACGCAAGTCTTACCACCTTTGTTCTTCTGATGTCCTGGTCCATTGCACCTTGGAACACGAGCACAGCCCACTAAATCTCGTGAATATTGTCTGTTTTTGACATTAACCAAAATACATTTGAACTCCGCGACTCGAACAGGCCATACTTTTTAGATTGGGTCATCACTCTATACTCTATGATTAATATTATATGTCCCTGAACTATAATACCTATATTATTATACAACGCCGCACAGAACTATAATGAAAATCAAAATAAGAACGCAGTGTTTTTGCAATATTATATGTTTCATTTACTGTAGTTTATGGGTTACTCGTAGAAAAAGTATTGTATACAATAGTTACATAATTAGCTTTTTAATTCTCGTACCTTAATTAGGCCACTCAGCAAGCTTCGTAGCCTAAACGCGGTACTCGACTGAAAAAGCATAAATTATATAACGATTGTATAAAATACTATTATACGTGACCACGCATTGAGAGAGTAGACAGTTTACAAAACTAGAAAGGTTAGGTAACTACAAAATACAAACAGCAACATGGGATAATACATCTACTACAGGTACAAGGCAATGTACTGTTTTTCTTATCCCAGACAAGAAAACTATATACTACTCATATTTATAAATATGTAGATACCACCATAGAAAGTAACCCCTTGTTAAAAGACAAAATAAGTAAGTATTTTTGCAGAAAATGCAAGTCTTAATTACCTAGCTTGTTGTTGCATGAATGTTACTTTTTTCCCAGCTTGTACCTGGATATGGATCTCTTGTAAATTTTCTCCATCATATAAAACAATTCCTTTATTCGCAATTTTTACAATCAATGTCTCTTGGTCCTCTTCATTTCCAACGTGATGAATGCGCAGACTGCAATCGATCGGAATGCATCAAAAAGTATAACCTAGTTTCGCCAATCACCATAAAATTGGATTTCGTATGAATTTGGTGTGGTTTTAGCGTTTTTAACTTAAGGTAACTTTCGGTAAGAGAGGAGGGGTGATATTTATATATCCATCGTCGATTCAATTTAACTTGTATTCGTTCTGAATTTGTTAGCAAGCGATAGTTTAACCCTAAACTGCAGCCTGCTCCGCGACGCGTGACAGAACAGCTGTTGGTAATGAACCGTGGCGCTTATGAAATGCCTCGAGCATTGTTTCCTTAAAGCTAGACTTCAATCAATTATCGTAGCTTATATAAAAACAGCCGGGAATCCAAGCGGTTATTAGGCATATTATTGCTGTCATTTCAAATCAAATTTATGTGAATAACTTGACGCGTGTGCGCAGGTCAGCGAGGTGGGACCCTGTAGCATAACAATAACAAATCCATGGAAACGTCTGAGACAAGTCTACATTTCATATTGATGTCTGGGCACGAAATAAATATAGTCGTATCTAGAAACATCCATGTCTTCAGGAAGGCAAATTAAAAAATTTATAAACGTTTTGAAACGTTCTAAGATTAGCCTTCATTCGACAAGGATAGCAATACAAGAGGCTGTTACTTGAGAATAAAATGTGTCGTAATATTAACAAGTAGTTTCGGATGAATCTATAGATCCGACCATATGATTTTCATGTCCAGATTTACTAAATTTTGCATCAGTTGACTAGTTGGCGAGCCTTGTGTAACATACAATATCATATACTCATCTCACGATAATATCAATACTTGATGCTGATTCTGAGTTCTAGTATGCTTCTAAGCTTTCTGTCATATAAGCTATCCAAAGTAAATTGAAAGGCAATAATAGCGAAGCACGTTTAAAAGTATATAATGGCGTAAATTTGGTTACGATACACCGGAATCAGTCGTAAAATCGAAAAGTAAGTCACAATATGAAGTTATTAGAACAAAATTTCCTAGCATTAAAACATCCGTTCGGGCGCACTGTCGTAATGTTTCAGAAGCGATCGTAACGAGCGCCCGCGCACGCCAAGCGGCCATTATCGCACCTGCCTTATGGTCCTTGTCAAATGGCCGGGAATCTGCACAATTAACTCATTACCCTCGTTGCGAACCGCGATTTGCTCATAAGGAAGACTTGAGTAACAGTGATTCTTTAGGCTAGCAGTACTAAAGTAACCTACATAGCTCGAAGAATTTTAATATTTCAGGGGCGATGGGCAGGGTTCATGCTCGTGCAACCAAAGTCCGCTGAAGCCGAATAGTTCTCGAGTGGTGACTGCGAACCGGAAGACGCGGCGTGAGTAAGCTCCCCTCAAGGAGGACTGACCTGGTCGCTGGAGTCCGCTGGATGCGGGTGGTGCAGAACTTGTGTCCAGCAGTGGAAGTCTTATAACTGATGATTGTGATAATTTCTAGTACAACTATGATACGAGTACACGACTCTATCGCGGGACAAATATACCTATCCCTTTCCATTCCACGGAGTCCAAAAGAGACGGGGGATGATGTTTCACGACAAATTAATTCGCCCGGGGATTCATCTAGGATTTTTAATACCAATACGAGTGCAATAGGACTTTCTAGTAAGATACAATTTGAAGGCGTTAAGCATAAATCCAAACTATTAATATTATAAATTGTAATGCTTACTATATTATAAACGTGAAAGTATGTATTTACTTTCCACTATGCGTAAAACTCTTCAGTAATATAGATTACATATCAGAATAGGACATAGGCTACAATTTTCGAGAATATTCATTTATAAATGTGAAAGTGTGTCTGTCTGTCTGTTACCTCTTCACGCTTAAACCGCTGAACCGATTGGAATCAAATTTGCTATGGAGATAGTTTGAGTCCAGGGGACTCAAACTAGGTATATAGGGGGGGGGGGGGGGGGGCTACTTTTTATCCTGAAAAAATACCCTTAACCGCGATAAACGAATTCATTTATGCCATTCGGCATCTGTATATCTTTGGCATTATACCACGTCAGCCCTTTTTTATTTCAAAGAATCTTTTATGTTTTGAATAAATTGCTGTTATTAATACAAACGCTCTTCGACTTTTTAGGATCATGTAGAAGACTGGAAGGTCCCCGCAACTTTAGAGAAGAGGAAGAGAGAGGAGAAAAAGTGATTACCCCTATTTTTTTCTTCAGCTTAGTCGGGTAAAACATTTCATATAACCATCTGTGGATACCCAGCTACCCATGTACCAAAAATTCCGTCCGTTAACCGATTTGGTGTGATGAAGCCACAACGACACATACAAACATACAGAAACTCGAAAAAAATGGATTTAGTTACCTCCAAATAGTCTGTAACATTTTTTTTTTTAAATATCTTCAACGTACAGACATTTCATTTTTACAACTTTATAATATTATATATATATCTTTGCACAAAGTTTACTGACAAATTGTAGAGATAGATAACGTTATCCTCATAAAAAAA
This sequence comes from Hedya salicella, assembly GCA_905404275.2. Classification (NCBI taxonomy): domain Eukaryota; kingdom Metazoa; phylum Arthropoda; class Insecta; order Lepidoptera; family Tortricidae; genus Hedya; species Hedya salicella. Next base: position 20,937,633 of record FR990113.1, on the reverse strand, counting down.
GGTTCCGACGAATTTCGAACCTCCTCCTATTTTTGGAGTCGGTTAAATTGAAAAGACATATATTGAGAAGATTTTGCGCACATTGCTAAATGCAGATGACACCGCTATTCGATGTATTTAAATAGAGCACCATAAGTACTATTAACGTAAACTTGAGATATTATTAAATATATGGGAGTAGTATAAATAAACATTAAATCTTTCTTATATTTTAAGTAAGTCTGTTCATTCACAAAACCGAAATAATTAAGATTGTGGTCAACAATAGCGCATGGAGGATGTATACCCAGCATGTCATAGGCGTATTTCGCCCTAGATTACCATACTCCGTGATTGATACTCCGGTTCGCGGCAGGTAATTGCCGAAAAAAACGCCTAATTGCTGTGCATGTAACGGAAAATTGATTGTGCTCCTAACGATCGTTAGGTGTCTTATTACTCGCGCTAATACAAAGTAATCGGGCCGGTGATTGAATAGAATGTGAATTGGATGAGAATATCGGTCTGCCACAAAGGGATGAAGAAAACTCAAGCATATACAAGATACTACAACCATAGCTAACTATACACAACACGCTAAGGAATATATCACATTTGAATGAAACTCGGAATAACGAAGGCATTACGTATTAAAATCACTTGCTCCACTTGGAAATTCAGGTAGATATTATCTACAAGGAACGCAAAACTATGCTGACATTTTGATGTTAGCACGCGATGCTAAAATTTCAAAGGTACGCCTGGATACTCGAAGTCTGGGAAGTGACTTTCATTTGCCAATATATCCATTGACGTTTTAGTACTAGGATAATTTTGAGTAATCCGTACTTAAGCCGCATTGGGGCGATTTTCGAACAATAAAATCGATTCGGCGCGTTTTGAATTAGAAACAGACGTCCGCCTTCCATTACGCCAATCCGCTGACGCTGTTTAGATCTAAACCCTAATTTGAATATCGAACACATGCTCTCAAGGACTATTCCAAATTGAATTGAATTTCTGACGCTTGATTTTGAAAACAAATTTTAAGTGAAAATGATAAGGTCCAAAATAAGAATTCATTTGTAAAAACTGAAAGCGCGTCGCTTATTCAAATTACGTAGCTAGTTTTTTTTAATAGGTTCTTTTTGTGGCAGGAAATGTGGACGCTAATGCGTTCCGTTCACACCATGTGTGTGGATCAGAAATGACTTACTCTTTGCAAGTTCGTCATTACGGCGGTCATTGTTATAATTTTGTTTATTCGAGCAAAGGGAGTAATTTCGTGTCGTTAGCCAATATCTGTCGGACATTTGTTTAATGATCGTTAGTAACACCTTTTTAAGCGTATATAGCAATCGATTTGTTGATATAAGAGCGTTTTTGTGTTTAATAATAGAATTAATTTTGGAGCGGGAAATTAAATATGATGGATGTCGATTATTTTAACAAGACCTCTTTTTGAGTCCTTGCAAAAAATAATGCAGGTATTTTTTATGTTATTCCCAAATAATAATATGCTTTTAAAGTCGGCATTGTGACCACATTGTAGTAGCTGGGTTCCTGGAACGGGCGTGTCAGATTTGGGTGAAAGTTTTTGCGGCAACACATGTGCTGATCAAGTGTTGTCAGTAGCTTATGGGAGCCTGGTATATCCTTGAACAGATAATCATAGCTGACACGTTTTTTGTAAAGAAAATAGAACGGTCCTTATTACAAAGTTTATTTATCAAACTCTGTATCAATGAGATTGTACTAAGATGTACTACTTGAAACATAATGCGGTTTATACGCGTTACATGATTCCCCCTGAAAAAAATGTTAAACCTAAAAAAAAGTGCCATGCCAACCCTAAAAACCTGTCACGTCAAAAAAACTAAATTTTCATTAATTATTTTACCAGAAAGTGTTAATTAATAACTGTTTACTGCCTACTTTAGTCGTACTTTAAAACATTTGCAATGTGAATCGATGGAAATCAAACCGTTTTAAGTATATACTAGCGACTTCAAAAAACAGGAGTGAGGTTATGTATCCAGCAAGACAGAGCCTCTAAATTAGTTAAGTATTTTGACTCGAAAATTATAAATTTCATATTTTCTTCTGTTTCCGCGATTATTACTCATTTAAATAAAACAATTAAACGGATTATATCGCGTATATTATCTCATTTGAGTTCCCGACGTTTCGGAAGCTTTTCAGCTTTCCATGGTCACGGGTGGACTGGGAAAAGATATATTTTCCTCTGTCAAAGTTACAGTTTCTGCAAACTACCCGCTTTGAAACGTGGAAAGCTTCCGAAACGTCGGGGACTCAAATGAGATAATATACGCGATATAATCCGTTAAATTGTTTCAATTAATATATAACTTTATTCAGGTTTTCTACAAGTTTAAGACGAACACTGTTATTATTATTACAGTAAATAATCAAGTATTCTTTATGTTTGCAGTCATTTATCTCTCAAAGGAAATTAGGTAAGAATGTAAATAAATTTTATTTATTTAAACTTTATTGCACAATACAAGAAAGTGCAAATGGCGGACTTAATGCCGTAAAGGCATTCTCTACCAGTCAACCATTGGGCTAAACAGATAAATTATTGGTGCGGGACTTTTCTAGGTAGTATATATACTCTTTAGTTTTATGTTTTCAGTGTTGAGTTTCAATGATGATTATTTTATGTCTTGTTTAGAGTCATACTGCGGTTTCCAAGTATTGCCAATAGACTCTTTACAGGGGACCTTTAAACCCCCTTCGGCTTTAGCTTTCGGTTTTGTAACACCCTGTATAAACAAAGAAACATACACACAGTATATTTGGGACCATCTTATAACGCATGCGCAACTTCGTCAGAGGAGGAGAATAAAATCATGACCCTCTTTTTTTCAGCGCAGTCAAGTAAAAAGTATCCTATAACCATTTGGAGATGCCCAGCTACTCGTGTACAAAAATAATTGCAACCTGTTTAGCTAGATCAATGGATGATAGTTCCTTTGCTGTTCCGCGAACTAGTGTCATGTCAAAAATATACGCATGCAAATACAACAAACCAACACCAAAGAGTATAATCCTCGACACGTGTTTCGCCTCTCTAGGATGTATTTTTTTTATTGAAACTGCATGAAAATATGCGCATGTGAGCACAATTTATTGTCACATCTAACCAAGACACAAGTTCGCGGAACAGCAAAGGAACTATAATCCATTGATCTAGTATGGAATTCCGCAAAGTAACGCCTGAATCTATCAATTACCTGTTTAGCTGTTTTGGCGTGATGAAGCCACAATGACAAAACCTAATTTTTTTTCGACTCAGTGAGCTTCAAATAGTCCGCATCACTTTTTTTTTTGATAATATCTTTAATGTCCAGACATTTTTTTTTACATATTTATAATAGTTTAGATTACCAAGCTAAGCAATTAATTCAATGAACATTTCAGAATTGAATTCTCTCTTATGAATTTTTTTGAAATGAAAATTCGTTCACAACGTTAGTTTTTCAGCAAAAAAACAACTTTATTTGCGAAATTGCCAAAACATGTAAACTTACTCGACTAGCCGACGTTTTACAAAAAACCACTCGAAACAAAAACCTCTGTCAAAGAGAACTTTTATAAAACTACGAACGACAAACAAGTAGTTACATTACTGATGGCCGTGGCCGAGGGGAAACTGGACTTTTCCATTACCATTAATTTGGCCGAATGAGAGTTTACTGCGTCATCTTGAAGAGGTCGTACGTCTTCATGCTGCCCTGGTCCTTTATTTGTTTTTCTCTTGTCAAAATGACTTGGATTGTTTGGACGAAGATTACTTTATATATTATATACTACAAGAAGGCGCCCGTAACTTTGTTCGCGGAGGAGAAAAAGTCATAACCCTTCATTTTTTCTTCAGCGTAGTCGGGTAAAAAGTATCCTATAACCATCTGGAGATACCCAGCTACCCGTATACCAAAAATAGTTGAAATCCGTTTAGCCGATTTTGCGTGATGAAGCCACAACGACACATACAAACATACATAAAATCCAAAAAAAATATTTTTCGTTTTAGTGACCTCCAACTAGTCCATAACAATCATTTTTTTGAAAATGTCTTCAATGTACAGACATTTCATTTTTAAATCTTTATAATAGTATAGATTAAGTAAAAAGAAAACTCTGAGAACGCTTCGCGACTCTATAGAGTATATAGAAGGGTTTGGAAAATGTTTTCGGGAGTAGAAAGAAATCTCTTTGATCTATTTTAATCTGTCACGTACAATTTTATAAGTTGGCCAAAGTCAACTAAATTGGATTTGTAATATTAATATACTAGCTATTGCCCGCGACTTCGTCCGCCTTAAATTCGTTTATCGCGGATAAGGGTATTTTTCCGGGATAAAAAGTAGCCTATGTCCTTCCCCGGGACTCAAACTATCTCCATACCAAATTTCATCCAAATCGGTTCAGCGGTTTAAGCGTGAAGAGGTAACAGACAGACAGACAGACAGACACACTTTCGCATTTATAATATTATTTCGCATTTATAGTATTATATAGTATGGAAATATGGATTCGACCTGTTCTTATTATTGTGTATTGCCATACGATTAAATAAAAAAATAAATACTCATAAAACCATCGTCAAACTTTGTATTTGACAGTATTTGTATACACAGTCAATTACGAGATAGAATTACTTCCACGGCGCTTGGTCAAAAAAAGATATAACCCCAATTTTTTCTTCAGTTTAGACTGGTAAAAAGTATCCTATCACTATTTGTGGATACCCAGCTACCAGTGTACTAAAAATAGTTAAAATCCATGCCGATTTGGCGTGATGAAGCCACAATGACACATACAATATACAAAAAAATCAAAAAGATACTTTTCGATTTAGTGACCACCTATTAGTTCCATTTTTTTTAAATCTTCAATGTAGTTACAGACATTTATTTTTACAACTTTTTTATTTATTTTTTATGACATAGGAGGCAAACGACCAGACGGATCGCCTGATGGTAAGCGATCACCATCGCCCATAGACACTTGCATCACCAGAGGAGTCACAAGTGCGTTGCGGCCTTTCAGGTGGGAGTAAGCTCTTTTATTGAAGGTTTGAAGGTCGCATCTGTCCGGAAATACTGCAGGAGGCAATTTATTCCACAGTTCAGTCGTGCGAGGCAGGAGAAAAACGCATAGTTGTGAAAACTGCCAAATATCTATGTGGTGAGGGTGGAGATATTGTCATGTAGGGCGATGACGGAAAGATGCAACTGGGATCAACCCGAACAATTCCTCGGAGCACTCCCCGTTATACAAGCGATAGAAAATGCAGAGCGAGGCTACATCTCTACGCAATGCCAAGGAGTCAAGCTGACCTGAAATACGCTGGCAACCAACGATACGAGTCGCTCTCCGTTGAATACGATCAAGAGGGAGAAGCTGGTACTGGGGAGCCCCAGCCCCTTTATAAGAAGTAATTGATAAAAAGTAAAAGAAACATCATAAATGAACACTTTGGTTTCTACATTTTTTTACCTGCCTTTAAAGCACTCCCTTCTTAGATAGAAAGTTTCTAGATTTATTCTACCAATATTAAGTTAAAAACTAGTTCAAACAAAAAGCGATATAACTCAAAAATTTCCCCGATCGCAACAATGCGCAATGAATCCGCGATCAGTCGGTTCCCACGGCGCACGCGCTTCATTGTACCCGCCATCGAGACGTGTGAGTTTGATTGATCCCGACTGATTGGTTTTTTGTTGACACAAGATCATGTAGCTCAAACTATGATATTGGTAAGTCATTGAAAATCTGTATGTTACAGACTAAAACTTGAAAGGTAATATTCACCGTAAGGTTTTGAATGACACATTCTTGCGCACAATTTCCTTGGAGGAAACTGTCATCTCCTAAGCTTTAAGTATGTTAGCTCTACTAGGTAATATCCCAGGCTTTCCCGGTCGCACGACATCCCATCATTTGTCTCTCTTGCACAGTACTAAATGGATAGGGAAATAAAATATTTGTCACGCGTGAAACAGCCACTTTTATCGTGAATTATTATCGAAGCACTAGTCTAACAATTGCACATCATGAAGTAAGTAAGTCGGTACGAAGCACCGTTTTTCGGTAATAACTCAATAACGGTATATCAGATTATGTTTAACATTATTTTCGTTAAAGTATTTATTATTTTTATTAAGCTTTAATTTTTTTTCCATTTTTTTTTTGGATGTATGGTTCAGAAAATAGAGGGGGAGGGGACACAATTTATGCTACTTTCAGAGCGATTATTTCCGAAAATATCCACTGAATCAATTTTTTTTTGAGAAATCTCAGTCTTTTTAAAAGTACTATCGAATTATGTGCGTCTATTTTTTGGAACGCTCTGCAACCTGAATCGTTTCATAGATTTTAATGTCTAAGGCATCGCGTTATAGTAGTCTTGGTTGTGAGAGTGGCACAGTAGTCGAGGTTATTTTCGAGTACATACTTATGTATATATTATCAACAGCTATTCACCTAGTACTAGTAACCTCTTTAATAATACATAGAACGTCCACCTGGCAGCGCACGCGTCGAATCAAACCCAGAACAACACCGCCCCCGTATTGTTCTTTTTTCGAATTGTTTGCTGCGCGTGCGGTTGACATGCGTTTTGTTTCACCCCTTTGCTGCTCGTATTATTAAGGTTATAAAAAAATAACTTGCTCTACGGATTTCCTTGTATATTTTTTTAGGCGAGGAACGGAGTGAATTATTCGTCTGACCTGCGTGTATCTCAAGTTACTTTTATCCGTAATTTATTCGTTGTTTGGTCAAAATCGATTGTATAGGTAAGTGATTTAAAATTGACTTTTTAATATCAGCCTGTCCGGTACCTGCCGGTCTAGCACAACTCTCCGCGACTACGCTTTTCAAGCGACATAGCATCACCCGTCTTTCTCGCATTGTATTGAAAGAAAAGAGACAGACAATCTTTGTCGCGCGACATAGCATCACCCGTCTCTCTCGCATTGTATTGAAAGAAAAGAGACTGACAATCTTTGTCGCACGACATAGCATCACCCGTCTTTCTCGCATTGTATTGAAAGAAAAGAGACAGACAATCTTTGTCACGCGACACAGAGTCACAGTTGTGCTAGAGATGCTGCTTTTTAAATTGAGTTCTAACTGAGCTTGAGTAACTTGCGTCGTTGCACAAACTCTCATTAAAATGTAATGTCTTTAAAAGTTGCCTGCAAATACATTTCAATTTGGGAAAAAAAAATGTGCCACACATTGATATTATTTTTTATTATTATTTAACTTTTAAACTAAGTAGGGTTACACAAGACATCTATCCTCCAAATTACATCAATATACATTATGTAGTTTTTGAGTAATATGCCTGTGACAAACGGACGGAAATGACGAAACTATAAGGGTTCCGTTTGTGCCATTTTGGCGATAGAACCCCAAAATCGACAGCAGTCCTGAATGAAGAATGAAGCTTTTTAAACAGTAATAATTCAGAAAGAAAGAAAGGTAATTTATTTCGCAGCGATAATAGGTACACGAGAGGTAAAAAAATGCGTTGTGCGAAAAAGGAGTCGACTCAGCAAAATGCCAAACCACCAAGAGTGATTCGACGCTGGTATTACGTGGATCCAGAAAATTGAGCGAAACAGGACTACACGTTATTGTCACATTTAACAAAATAATCTTAACAACTACAATTTACATAGTACCTACTCTGCTTGGTTGCTCTTATATTAAAATTCACATAATGATTTAAGTCTTAGTGACGTGGAAAAACTTAAAGTCAATAAAGATAGAAACGTAAATAAAACAACTGTAAGCGATGCTATTGTGCTAAGACGTAAAAACTGCTGGATAATTACAGAGAACATATAGTTATGTTTTACTGTGAGACTTCTTGTTTCTCATGGAAAGAGCGGTGCCTTTGACACGGTACGCAAACATCTATATTACTGGCGTTATGCAAAAACGGTCGTGATCACGCCAGTATAGATTTATGGCTCTAGTCAAAGCTCAATTGAATTGTAAAATGAGTGGATATGACAGATTTTAAAACGACGCCGTGAGCACAGGAGAGAACAGGAGAAGAATTGAGAACAGGAGAGGAAAAATGCTAGGTCACCCTTACGTCACGATAATTACATTAGGACTACAATAGATGGAAAAATAGAAGGGAATTTAGAATAAGCTGGAAATTACTCCACCGACAAGACCGCTGTTAAATATATGATGATGATGATGATGTGTGAGCTTAATTACTAATACCAATTTTGATTGTTGCACTGCTTCCACGCATAAAAAATCTTCTTAAATCAAGGTTTCTTTCTTCATTATTGCTCTTGGATACCCAAATTTTTCTTTATTTACAGTTTTAGGAAGCTTACTCTTATTCTAGCCTGTAACCCGGGCTTATAACCCGGTTTATTGTCCGTACCGGTTAGAGCCAGACTCTGAGAGCCTATAATAAAGGTTACGCTCGCAAGAACATCGCTCTAACCGGTTAATATCTCCGAGCGCAAAACAGGGAGTGAAATCCATTTACCGGTTAGAGAGTGGTTCCTCCGTGTGAGCGGAGTCTAGGGTGAATATCCTCTCGCTTAGACAGGATTGGTTTTTCATGTAGTTGACTGTCGATGCGCCACTATCGGTGCGACAGCTGTCATTGATCCCGTAACTGAACACGGAGTTACTGGTTAGAGAGCGCTTCGAAATAATGTTCCCAAATCAATTCGTCTGAACGTAATCTAAATAATTATACGGTATAACCTAAATAAATACCGGTTTATTTTTAACCCGTTATAAGCCCTGGTCATCAAATCATCCTTACGATCCCCTTACTGTGGTTCTGTTATCAGCAATGTGTCAATCAATGTACATTGCGCCGCACCTCTCACTCGATGCGACACAGTTCCGAAGTCACCTTATTTCACAAGACTTTAACTTCCTCTCGCAAATAAACAAAAGGCTTCATTCAGTCCTCGGTTTATATTGGAATCGTGACTTTAATAAGCAAGCACACCTATTAAAACCTGGGCTACCAAAACTGAAGCGATTAAAAAATAATATACCATCAATAATCCTGCGGGTATCCGCTCAAGGTCAAGTTTTATTGTCATTACCATCATTCCCATCATGCCCAGGATTTATGGCTCCGTGATGACAATTATAAGCTGTCCTGGCGCCAGGGTCGCCGACCGTCATGGGAAGCGCAACACGCACGTGATAACGTGACAAAAAAACTTTCATACTTATATTAAAATTGTATAGGTCTTATAGGCGAAACCGTAGAGTCCATTTCGCGGCATAATGAGTCTTATCTCGTTTTGCGCATGGAGAAGTCAAGTGCCTGCGATGATTTATATTTGCCCCAATTCACATCGATAAAGTTTTCGATTCCAAGTGATATCAGTTTTTACGATATTTCTCTGAGTCGAGATCAGTTTTAGATAAAAAGCAACCAGGCTTACAGAAAATAGAGTAGTTCTAATAGGCACCGGCGTTCTTAGTGGAAAACTCCGAGCCTCGTTACCTACAGTCACACCTCGCGCAGCTAGTGCTGCGAGAAAATTAATATCGTCTCATTTAATATGCAAATAGTCCAGCCGGTCCCTTATCTGCGTTGTCCGGTCCGTTCAATCAAAGTGTCCTTTAAGCGGGCTATCTCCGTGCAATCTCACCTCCTTGCTCTCATGCCGCCTTGGTACTTCAATTTATTACCGCCCAGTATCATTAACGTAATCTTCATTTTATCTATTTCTATTGAATAGGTTTTTGAACCTCGTTATGTTTGCTCAATGAGTAGAAAATTTATACCCGATGCTACAATGTCGGAAAGTTTTAATTAGGTATATCATTACAATTTTATTCACCTCGCCGCCTGTTTAACATGTTAGAAAAACTGAACAACGCCGGTGAACAAATAAAGGTTAATGAAATAATGAAAGTGTTATAACAAAAAGTTAGCCAAGACCAACCTACATCGTTGCCAAACAAAAAGAAAATTGGGTCATAGTTTCAATAGCTAATCAAGAGTAATTGTGTTGTAGTACAATGTAGGGAGGGTCACAGTGATTCGATCTCCATTGTTTGGGCCGTAACCGGAGACGGCACGCTCCAGCCAGACCCTTAGGGAAAGCTGGGGAAATGTCAAAAGAATGTTGTTCTATGAATTATTTTGTTGGTTAATGTTCAGAATGGAACCATTCTACCAGAACTAAGGGGTTTTGAATGTGGGAAAATCATGAAATTTATTCTGAAATGCTCGGGTTTAATAGTCATAATATCTAATGCTTCGTAAAAGTCAATACGCATCCTAAATCTATAAATTCAAACAACGATTTATAGCAGCTACTTACGAATTTGTATCGCCTACAAATAATTTTAAAAAGAGCAATCGAACACACGTAGGGAATAGAGAGAGGCCGACAATGCCTCCCTGCGGGACGCCGCCCAATAAAACATATCGTGCACCTACCACTTCGCAGGTACGTTGGATTTTAGTTAACTCCTTGCTCCCTGATCACCTGGTACTATCGATTTAGTTATCCCATATTATTGGAAAGTTATCTAGTAATTTAATTGAGTTTTATGTTTTATTTGAAGCCAACTCATTGAAATTCTTGATCCTCTCTTCATAGTAACGTCGGCGTGGTTAAAAATAAACAGTACAGCGACTATTCTAAGATTTCTTAGAAGCGAAATGATTTAAATAGTTATTTGAGCGTCGTAAGTTGTAGGAAAGGCTGGTCAGACGCGGGGCAGACTAAGGCATCGGCAGTCGGGGCACGCTGTCGCCCGAGCATTAATATTAACAATGTAAATACGCAGCGAGCCACACGTCATTAGCTATTCAACTTAACGGAACGAGCGGCATAAATAATGCAAGTGCCGTCTCCTGGTCAGGCTGCTTCGATCGCTTGGCTTCCGACTCTTCCGCCGGATTCACTAATTGTTACTTTAATTCTTTTATTGTCGTGTTATTTAAATGAGAGCTGGATTTGGGTCGTCATTAGCTGGGATCGGGAGTGTCTATGCGGTGATTGCGTCGTTTTTACGACGTCGGGGCGTGGGCGACGCGATTTGCCTAATTGTAGGCACATATTCGACGCTTGGATTGCTTCTTTATTTGGAAGGGAAATAGCCGCCTTTCTTCGCCACATTAGAGCCCTTAAAAGGGTTTAATGCAGTTTATATACCTTTAGCTATAAATAAATATCAGGGACAATTTTACACAAATCGACCTAGTCCAAAACTAAGGACAGCTTGTACTATGGGTACTCGGCGACGATATAAGTAATCTATACTATTATAAAATTGTAAAAACGAAATGTCTGTACATTGAAGATATTTTCAAAAAAATGATTGTAACGGGCTATTTGGAGGTCACTGAAAGGAAATATATTTATTTTTTATATGTTTGAATGTGTCGTTGCGGCTTCATCACGCCAAATCGGCTCAACTGATTTTAACTATTTTTAGTACACGGGTAGCTAGGTATCTCCAGATGGTTATAGAATACTTTTTACCCCACTACGCTGAAGAAAAAGAGAGGGTTATTACTTTTTATCCCTGCGGACGAAGTATTATAATTTATATATATATATATATACTAGAAGGTACCCTTAGTATTAAACAAGGCTTATTAAATACCTAGTGAATAAAAAAAAATCAAAAATAAGTTTAAAGGAAATAACGAGCAGCTATATAAAATCTGTAAAATACTCCCTGTACATCTAAGGGCACATTACTTAATAGCCTTAGAAAATTATTACATTAGCGAGTTTAAGGTAAGCAGAATAAATATAATACAAGAAATGTACAAAATTATGCAAATAACTATTATGGTAGGAGAATGAATAAGTATGTGGTTCCTAGGATGTGTAACGAAATCGAGTGGTTAAGAGACGATAGTAAACAATACAGCAGAAATGTCATAAAAAGTAGCTTAAGAAGGATATTTTTGGAAAAATTGCCCTAGGACAGTCTTTCCGAATATATCCTTGTTACCCATGTTTGTTAGTAGTAAAATTAACTGGTTAATATAGTTGTAAGGTAAATAGTGTTAGGTACATATAGCTAAAAATAATGGATATGAGCGCGATCTCGCCAACAAACTGTCTTAGCAGTTTAGCGAGTTACTTTAAGTTGCATGAAGTTATGGAAAAAAATAATAATATATATATATAAATTATAATACTTTAATACTTAAAAAAACATCCAAGACCCAGGAACAAACATTCGTGCTCATCACACAAACACTTGCCCTTGACGGAATTCAAACCCGGGACCGCCAGCTTCGTAGGCCGTTGTCCAACCAACATAGCCAAACGCATCGTCACCTATATTTGATGCATCAGTACTTGTGAGGTAAGCAGTACGCTACGTTATAAAAAGCACTTATGTAATGTTTTAGTTAACTATAAAATTGTGTTCCCTAAAACAAGAGGGCGTTTTAAACTTCAAACAAACAAACGGAAATCGACTTGCAATTGACGGAACAAAACGTCTATATAGAAAAGTGTTCCGTCAATAGGCTTTTGAACTGAAAGCTGGGGTTTAATTAAGCGGAGCTTTAAGCTTAATTGTGTGCAGTTAAGCTGCGGAACACGTGGCCTGGGTACACGTGTCCCGGGTACACTCTTTGCTTTGTACACGGATTAACGGTTAGCGGCGGCGGTTGTATTTGCATTTTATTAATTTTTTTGACGACTGGTTGATTTGATAGTGTGGTTTTGATGGGATCTAAGTCGTCAAGTACTTTGACAGATATATTAAATTTAAAGTTCAAATTATTTTCCATTTCATTTAATGTTTCGTGTTTCTTGCTGGTCTTCACAAACGGTGCCTTTGTTAGATATTAATTTTATTTCAGATTTCTAATAAGTATGTAATGACGAGTTATCTATAGATTGCTAGAGTATGTTCAATGCAACTCATTTATTAATTTCAGATATCAGTGGTCCATAATGTGTTAGTAATATCAAGTACCATTAAAACAAGAGGACTGACAGTTGCCATACTTTGGATCGTGTTCCGATCGCAAGGAGATATTCAGGAGAAAACTAGATGGCGCTTTAAAATTAAACCTTTAACGATGTAATAAATGAATCAAGATTTGAAAAAATAAATTGTAACATATAAATACTGTGTTACGCTTGCAAAGTTGAATAATAGTAAAAGAAAAAATATTATACATAGATGGCGTTGTTCATATCGGGGAACGGCTTTTTGTATGGAGATGGTCAGTCCTCTCGTTTTAATGGTCCTTGGTAATTAACTTAGGCTAAGGTGTTTGCGAATGGGAAATATGTACATACTTGAGTATTTTAAGATTAGTAAAAACTGGCTACCTGAAATTGTGTCTATGTATTTGAAGAAGTCTGCTCTTCTTCAAATATCAAGACACAATTGTAGTTTTTGGTACAATAAAGTGTAACAAAATTAACAAAATCTACAGTGCACATGTTGTCAACAATCTTGCCCCTCATGCTTTTAGACAGACACTTCCGTCTTGACATACCGTATTGACACTCGATATACACGAGAAATGACTTATTCAAACGCACCCCAAGCAGTAGATACGCTATTCGGCCATAGTCATTAGACCGCAAGCAATTACGCACAAAAACAAACAGAGGCGGGGGCGTCGGCTCAGACCCGATTACGAGCGACTGTCAGGGGTCGCAATTAGATGTCGAATTGGGATTTTGACGCGCAGACGCGTGAGAACACTAATGAGTTCTACAGTGAACTATACATGACTAGCTGTAGATACTGCTATGCCCCGATGGAATTTTCCTCGAATCTGGACTTTTTTATCCTTGTTAGAACAAGAATCTATTCAAAATTCAAATTCTTAGGTCCTTGGATTTTAACTGTGCTGGAAATTAATAATTGAGTCAATGAGTTAGTCTCTTTTCCTGATTAGTTATTATACATAACACACATACTATTTATTATACACAAAGGACCATGTTTCAACTCATTTAAGCTCTAGATAAATCTTTAATAAATACAAATATAAAAAAAAATATTAGGGACAATCTTACACAAATCGACCTAGTCCCAAACTAAGCAAAGCTTGTACTATGGGTTAGTACCCATAGTCGCCAACTGGCGACGATATACATAATATATAAGTAAATTATAATACTTAAATACATACAAAATATCCCAGATCCAGGAACAAACATTCGTGCTCATCACCCAAACATACTTTGCCCTGGCCGGGATTTGAACCCGGGACCGCCAGCTTCGTAGGCCGTTGTGCAACTGACTGAGCCAAACGTGTCGACAAAACGTATCGATAAGAAAGAAAAAAGAGAATAAGAGTGCATGCTCAGGACGTTTAGACTGGTTATTCCAAAGCCTTTGTAAATGCGAAGGAGCACTTACACACCAGTGATGAACTAAGCACCTCTAGGCGAAGTATATTTTGGTACATTACAGGTCCTTAAATTAATAACGACGACATCAATCGGCCAGCTTCTTTTAATGCGACTTATTTTGAAAGCTCAGTATTGGTATCCTCTTTTGAAGATTCAAAATGGGAGGAATTCTTAAACTAGTAAATATGAACGCGAGATTGCCCGAAATCTATGGCAAGAATATGTCTCACCCAAAATTGGTTATCTAAAACGAGACATTAGAAATATATACGGTTTTATTTTGACGACACATTTGGCTCAGCGGGTTGCACAACGGCCTACGAAGCTAGCGGTCCCGGGTTGGTGATGAGCACAAATGTTTGTTTCTGGGTCTTGAATATTTTCCATGTATTTAAGTATTATAATTTATCTATTATATTATGTATATCGTCGCCTAGTACCCATAGTACAAGGTTTGCTGAGTTTGGGACTAGGTCGATTTGTGTAAGATTGTTTCTAATGCTTCTTATTATTATTATTATTTATATTTTACGTAAAACAGTCAAGCCTCCTTACTGTTCCTTTTCCCTTCCCATTTCCCTGTGACTAAAATTCACCGTGTGAACTTAGAATTAGAGACACCTTAATAAAACACAGTAGATATTCCAAGGTCGAATAGTAAAAGGTCTGCCGGCCGACTTCGAAGCGGTTTGAAGATTGTAAAGGCCAGTGAGTGATCTATGGACTTCGTGAACGATGAACCGCTTATAGACGGGTCAATTTCAGAATATTAATCTTTTAAATCGGTGATTTTCGATGTTATTGTACATCATATGTGTATGTTGTATGTCCAGAAAGATGACGACGTCTAAAAAGTACTATTCTTTTTGTCTGACTTTTATCTTAAGAAACAATTGTCAGTCCATAAGTAAGAAACACTGTCGAATAATACTGGGAACTTCTCGTTCAGAAAATCAAGTCCAATATTGCCATCGATTCAAAATAACTCTGTTCGTCAAAGTGTACATCGAGAGGTTATTAAAGATTTATAATTCTTGCAAAATCCGTACAGGTTGCGATCAAATTTTTATTCGTACCATATCCATTTCCTCTTCCTCTCCCTCGTAACCCGACACCTCTCCTTTGTCCTCCCCCGTCCACCACGGCGCAGTGCAGCACAATGCGCGGTTTCCATTCATGCCTTTGTCAGCACAACATATGGATTTGAGGGTTGGATGGAGGAAATTAAAATGCGGCAGTTTTGAGCTTGAGTTGGTCCCGATTGTTTGGTTGATGGGGTTTGTTGGCCGATAATTACTTGGAGTTAAAGGATACTTGAAAATAGTATTTGAAAAATATTTATTATGGAAGATAACATCGCGAATCTATTGTTTCATCAATTAAATCATCAATTTAAAAGACACTGCACACAAATAATCTACAATGCAACGAATTTAGACGTGGAATCGCTTGCTGAATAAAAGTAATTCTCAGATAAATTTAAATGAAAGAAAAAAGAACACAGAAATGACCAAGGAATATTTAAAAAAAAAGGAAAACTATAAGCAACGCCACGAGGTAGACAGACAGACCTGACTCAAATGGATCACAATTACTGAGATAGGCAATCTGCCAAATAACCTACAGTCTTATCTACAGCAAACCTAACTTACTGCTTATTGGCTCCATAACC
This sequence comes from Hedya salicella, assembly GCA_905404275.2. NCBI lineage: Eukaryota > Metazoa > Arthropoda > Insecta > Lepidoptera > Tortricidae > Hedya > Hedya salicella. The sequence goes on along the minus strand of FR990113.1, from coordinate 20,921,583 downwards.
AACCAGATGGAAAACAAAAAACAGAAAAACAAAAGAGTAGTTAAAATCCAAACTCCAAGACAATCCGCCTCTAAAAGCCAAGTGTACTTACATAATAAAAAGGAAACTTTCAAAGATATTAAGATGAAACTTAAGAAAAGGGATGATTGAAACAAACCCTAGAAGTTTGGGCACGTCCCTCCCAAAGTGTATTAAACCGCCTCAACTTCGGTAAAAAGTGAAAGGAGACAAAGTGAAATAATATAAATATTTTTTGTAATAAAAAGTTGATATCGGTGGGTTCCGTTGCGGTGTGAGTGAAGAGAGAGTAGCGGATTTCTTATTGTCTGTTTACAAGGTAAAGCAACAGTTGGCTTAATTGTAGCAGTGGCGACTGATCTCCTGACTTGTCACTTTTAAATATAAATTGTCCCTGATTTTTGTATGTGAATGACTTAATCATTCTAAATTTAGAAATGATGCAAACTTTTGTTCGGTCCCGCATTTAGGAACAACAAATGTTGACTTATTTTAGGTATTGCCTGTAGACTATTGCAATATAACTGGTTATTCTATTATATTTGTCACACTAACTCAGTTCTGTGTCAACGTTGTACCAATATGTCAAATAAGTAAAAGTTCCCTGTTTTCAATTATTGCCACAAATTAATTACCGAATATATATATTCGGTAATTAAATAGTGCAAAATACCGCATTCCAAACTTTTTGTAATACTAAGGCTAGTCGTATCTTGGATTCTGAACACGCTTAACACTTGCAATACCAGCTGTAATGCCGTACCTTCCACCAGCCACAAAGTTGGAAGTTAGACAAGGGGAGCCCCGGGAGACGAGGTGGAAAATTTTAGGATGCATCGCGATAACGCGCCTAACCGTTTCAAGCGATGTTTATTGTGCCGTCGGAAAGTTCCCAGACGTCAATTACCCACGAATGTCGAGGATTCTAACTTGGGAAAAATGTATCTAAATATATTAAGAGTTGCGGATAACTTCATTTCAAGGGTCGATTTTGATACGACAAATTATCATTTCTATCTCAGTATGAGAATCCAGTAAAAATGAAACTCTTCATTCTAACCTAATAACTAAATAGGTTTCAAAATGGGACGATCTGATGATGAAGATACCGGGACTTTAAAAAGCGAAGAGATCAGTCTGTATGTGAATGAGCTTCACTGTTCATCCCGATTTTCTTGAATTTTTGTGCCACGGGACACCGTAAGTGCGAGCCACCGTGTAGTTTCAAGCCCAAGCCCTGATGAACACAGAAGCTAATTCACCTACAAGTCCTTTCTAGCGTGCTTTCGTTAGGTAATACCTAAGTTAGGGCTGGAAGAAATATTGACATCCACTATTGAATCGTTTAACAACAAAACAGTCGAAAACTGATAAGGAAACAAAAATGCGAACAAGTAATCCCCAAAACCACTTTTAATACTTTAACCCGCTTTAAAATACGATGTATTTGTTGAGTCAAACTTAACAAGTTGTTATCGGTCACTTGAGTTTCGACGAGATTCTTATCAACGCGTATCTTCCGATAGCCGAACATTCCCAGGTTACGTAAAGATTGCGTTCTAATACAGCTTGGCCTGAGGATTACGGGAAATTTACTGATATCTTAGATTTATACACAGCTTAAAAAATATTGTATGTTGTGACTGAAGATCTATCATACAATTTAAGCTAAACTAATCGATATTCAGATCTCAAAATTAGTTTCACTACGTACTCCTATGTGGCATTGTGAAAGCTATATTTTTTAGACAATGAAGATATTTAAAATCTTTTACATGTAATAGTCCGCAAGTATGGTCAAAATGTGCCATAAAACTTACTGAACTGCCCTTACTCTTGCATTATTTGGCATATAACACACATTTACTTGCCACGCCCACTGCTTTTCCCGGTTTCTGAAGACTGGTCACATTATACCCAATTCACAAAACTGTAGCCACTCTATCACCCATTAATTACTCCAGTTGCTTTACTCAACAAAAGCAGCAGTTAAAAATAACGTCACTGACTGGGAATAAATCTTAGCAAATGACATCAGTAATGCCGGAGACGGCATTAACCAGATATCAGAGCTGAGCCGACATTGGTCGCTACTAATAATAACAACCCTAAGAACGCACCCTTTAAGAGTCCCGACTAATAGAAACCGGAGAGACAGACAGACAATCCATCACGACCCCTCCAATGTATTATTTATGGGGACGTGCGTACCACTGCTAATCTTTCAATATTTTGAGAATTCCAGGGACATGTCTTAAGGAACTCGCAAATATAATCTTTGATAAAATCAACCATGAAATTGTATCTATAGAGTTCGGAATAGAAAATCTTGAAGACACTGATAACATTTGTGCTGCAGAAGGGAATGCAAGAGATCAAATCAGCGATGCAGTTAATGACGACCGTAACACTACAGTTTTAGAGGTTGTTTTGGATCATTTAAACAACGCCGCTCACGTGGTTCGGTTAGAATAATTGTAGGATTTGTTTGTTTTGGTTGGAATGGTAGTAATGGTACTGGAGAGGAATGGATCCTTAATGAATATCGGTTATGAGAGTCACCGCTCTAGCTAATGGCAGCTATATTGTACAAGTCGAGGGAAAACAATTATTGCAGTGCAATATAATAGCAGTGGAATTCGATACTGATTAATATTAGATCTTTACGTTTACGAAGTAGCGATAAACAATGAAGTCTATAATATCTAACGAGTTTTAAAATACAACTAAAAGAAAGTATAACAGGAAAATAAAAGTTTTTTTAATAATCAGTTTGAGGCTTTACAAATTTAACATCAACTATAAAATGGACTCACAAATAGCGCCTAGAGTTCAGTATCCCAATGGCAAATGCGAGCACTACCTATATTCTGATAAATATTTCAAAAAGCCAAACCCGGCACTGAACAGAAAACTGTCCGCCGTCTATTTCTATAAATACATCACTTAAGAGAAAAAAAATAGAGATTCAACGCAGAGGGTACCCAGAATAGATCCCTGAGGGACTGACTACGCGAGCCGCCTTGTTTTACACTGACTTGGCTCCTAAACTAGTGGTTTTATAAAGTTTTTATTGTGAACGACAGAAGGAGTAATATGGCTTTTAAGAAGTTTTTGAGAAGAATGAAGTATACATGAAACTTTTTGTTGAAATTGATTTGTGGTTTGGGGTTATTGTCAAATCATGTTTTTCTTAAAGATTTACTGGTGTAGAGAAATTTGATTTTATATACATGATAAACTTTTATAACTAGGTATACATACCCAAGTAACACACAAGCTGTATAAGAGCCTATACAGCTATTATACAGCCAGTTTTAGCGTTATAAGGGCTGTATAAGCTCTAATACAGCTTGTGTGTTACTTGGGTAGTATGTATGTATACGTAAAGAATTTGGCTCTATATCTCACTAAGATATTTTCGTCCCATCAACTTTTGTTGTGAGTTACATACGTATTTAAAATATTATAATAGTGATGTTAGTGAATATAAGTCCCAAAAGGTAATTGATGTTTTAAACGATGTGAGAAAATTGTATGACAACTAAAACAAAGTACCAACTGATAAGCACTATAATGGATAGTTTGAGTACAATCATAATCTTCATCAACGAACGAAACTTTTTAATTCCACCAACCGTCAATCCGTCACTCGTTCTCATTTCAAAACGGATTGTTCTTAATTTAAAAACGGGAATAACGCAGCAACTCATTAGCTTAGCCGTAAGGTCGTAACGAGTGAGCGTAAATACGAGCGTAAATCGAAACGTAAATCAAGCGGGCGTAAATCAGGCGAGCACCCGCGGCCATTGTCTCTGCAATATAGATGAGCACCAGAACGAATTATCGATTTATTAACGATTTTGTGTTATCGATTCCATTAGGCGTCTTCGACTCGGATTTAATTTCTTATACTGATAATTTGCTTCGCTCATTTCAAACAGGAGGCTTCCGGAGTTATTACAGTGATTATAGCCCGGCTATCATATCTAATAAATATCAATGCGTTGCTTAAATCCATTCTAAATTAATGGAAACGACCTTCATTGTTGTTTGCGCGGCGCTTTGCAATTCAAAATGCAACCTTGATCGGAAACAATACAACTCACAATCGAGCCGGGCAAGTTTTTAGACACAAAGGTGATCTTGGACATCTTGACCTAGAATGCACAGCGCGGCTGCCAAATAATCGGTGACGCGGTGTCATCGCCGCACACTTGCCAGAGAGAAAATTTCGCAATTATAGGTCTAATTCTAGTGCAGTCTTATTGTGGCGGTGGCGGCTAAAGGTGCACTATGTTTAGCTCAAAAACGATGGTTTCACCCCGCAATTATACAGCCAACGAGCGCATCAATAGCGCGTCTAATTCAGGCATTATCCAATACAAACGTTCGAAATTCAAACCCGCATGCTCGAATTAATGCCTGTCCGTTTAAGAAAACAATTGACACAATCGCACGTTCGGGATAGTTCGTTCAACTCGTTCGTGAATCATCGTGCGAGCTCGGGTTGGCATCGGGCCTAATCGTCGGGTGTCGAGCGCGCATATATCTCCGCGTGTGTCATCGGGGTTCATTCCTGGGCTGGTTGGGAGCGCTCGCTGACTGACGGGGTGGTGGCAGGGTTTGTCGCGCGACAAATTGACGGCTCGTCACCGGTAACGGAACCGGTCACCTGTGTGGCGGTGACGCCCATTTGTTGCCGGCGCCCACTCGGCCGACGAGGGCGCTCTTCCAACTTTCGTAAACAAACAAACCTATTGAGAATTTCCTAACAAGCACTTAGCTCTATTGGTTATATTAAGAAATACCCTGATTGCCAATGGTTAAACAACATCCTGATGTGAAATACCATATACATTAGACAACCCGCACCAAAGATTCAAGCCAAAATACTTCAACACCCTAATTTTGACCCTTCTTGTATTAGACGTGTTCAACTCGATTGACCCTCGAAATACAAAGACCGTCTACTTTTTGCTATGAATTTCAAATTAAGTATCACAGAATTCAGGACAGTCATATCAATTTCACGATATCTATCAATATCGCAAACAAACTTTCCAGTAACCAGGAGCTATTTCCGACCATAGACAAAGTATCAGGAGACAATAAGCAGCAAGAGCCGCCGTCAGCTAACGAGTGTAACCTGATGCGGTAACCGATCCGTTCATTAGTCAGTCTCCTCGTCTATTCAGGGCGCCTGGTACCGGTGAAGATATTTACTTACATAGACTGCGACTTTTCTGTTTTACTTTTCACAAAAACTAACAACACAAATACTATGACAAAATATTATAGCTATATCATTATCTCTTTTCTCAGTAAACCAGTGAACGTGGAAAGCTGAAAATCTTCCGAATGGTCGGGAACTGAAATTAAATAATATACGCGATATAATCCGTTAAGATTCTTTTATTTATATCATTAGGGTGAACATGTTCCAAAACTAAAGTCATTTATTTTCCAGGCTCATAAGAGTTAGCTCTAGTTCCTCCAGTTTTCAACACCCATGATTATATTATTAGCGATGTATAACGTTAACGCTAACCGGACAGTTAACAAAAACTTGTTAAGTGCCCGGCGAACACGTCTGCCTCCTCACGCTTGGAAGAAGCCATAAAATGTCACCTAACTCGCTCGCTGCTTCCGATCTCTAAAAACTCACAATCAGCATTCCCTCGAGTCCGTTCGGAAACCTTGGCGATTTTACGATCGGAATTTATTTTAAATTAAACTTAAAAATTACAAGATTTGCTAGAAAATTCTGGAAGTAAAAACTGTTGACGAGGGTCATCAATTACTCGCAAAGAGTTGGCTTAGTTCTCAAAAAGTGCATTGCAGTCGTTCGAAACCGATTAAGAGAGTCTCATTTATCTGTCACCTTTTAGAAAAACCGGGTTTATCGATGCAGGAATGAAGCCCTAACAACTAATTAGCGACCGTAATAATTAAAGCCGAGTTAATATTATTCGCGCGGCCGCCGCAAAAAGCTATCTGGCGTTCGGATTTCGCTCGTCGTATTTTCAAAATCGTCGCGCGGTCATCTTTAAGCTCGGATTCTTTACTGTCGATGACAAAAAAAGGCTCAACACTTCATATTGCTCAGTCAGTATTAGACTTTACTAAGTAGGAGTTAAGTAAAATGTTGAGCAGCGTAGGATCCGAGCTTGTGTGTGTCGGGCGAGCAATGCGTATTGGAGATACGTGTGATTGTATTCCACGAGTCGCGGGCGCAGCGCACGAGTGAATTATTCCCGAGATAGTTCCGGAGATATGGTCGCTGTGTTCAAAACAGAACGAAACGAAACGAGCAAATTGAGCTTTCGACTGGATTTGAATCTCTGGCTTAGCTTCAGTTGTTTAAATTATTGCGGATCAAATTACGCTTTTGGTTGTTATTGTTTTGTGTCAAGTTCTTTTTCAAAATTATAATGCTCCGATATCGCACGTTGCTATCTGCTAAGAGAATATTCTTTGTAAACAGCGATATAAATCAACTTTTATGCAAGCACTTATTGAACCTGTCTTCTAAAAACAGCGTTTATTCTAATTAAAACTTTCCAAGCAAATATCAACATATTTTCCTTGCTGAGGCTTGCGCACTATTTCTTCTACTGCCAATACCAACCATATCTTTAACGACGGAGTCATCAACTACTCTTCCACATTATTACATAAAACAACAAAATAATTCAATGTGGTTCCGTTTTTCACTAGTAAATGCTGCATTTACATCGTTGCCAATACGATCATTCATTGCTTATCGAGTGAGGCCGCCGATGCGCAAAAACTGCAGGAATCTCGCGGATAAATTTATTTCTTTATCCAGCTGCCCTAGCTGTTAAGTTAAGACTCATTGTTGCTTTTAACTCTTATACATATAAATTTCAACAATGTGATATAGAACTTGGCCGATCTGTTTATTTATTCAGCTCAGTTCTGTGTGTTAAAGTATTGCCAGTGCAGAGGAATTATTAGTTTCAGTTACAGAACACAAAATTGAACTTCGAATTAACGTTGAAAACTTTTCCAGAGAAAGCGTTTGATCGTGTCAACTTGAAATCAAAAGTGGTAGCACTGGTCCCGCGTTCCAAATTTGAAATTGTAATAACTTCGAACGCTATAATATTTGAAATGTATAAATGGAACCCGTTCGCGGACGCCACTTATACTTTTTAATTTTACGATTATCTCGATTGACCTTCGATACAATGCCCGAATGAATACATCGCGGCTTTTTTAGCGACGCTGTCTCTTCGATAATTTTTTGTATTGTCACAAAATTGAAAATTCTTACTTGTATAATTTTAAAACATAACGGCGTATTCGGTAATACATTCAGCTTAAGCACAACAAAAACTAAAGATACTTTAAAGTTTATTCAAGTTAGTGTGCTAAGTGAACACACGTGCGTCCCGGCTTCGTTTCTCGGGTAAATTTAGAACTGCCGCGAGGGGGGATGGGGAATTAGTAACGAAGCACCTTTTTATAGAAGCGGCGTCGCAGTTGCGTGACATCAGTATCTCGTAAACACTCCAGCACACGAGTAAATGATATACTATGTAGGTGTCCTCTTACATGTTTCAGGTTTACTGAACTTTCCGACTGAATTCGAATTAGGAACATCCGCGTTCTTTATTCGAACCCGCGCCACGCGATCTCGTCCGTCAGCGCCATAGACAAGTATTGTTTTTTAAGAATCGCGAAAATTAAAGTCCTGGGAACCGCCAATCAGTCGTGCGCGGGTGGAATTAAAATGACGAATTTTTACATGATTCTACAGTAAAACCGGCGAGAGACGTAGCTCGGCGGCGCTGTGCTGGTGGAATACAAATATATTATAAGTGCAGAGTATTTGCATTTTGAATTACGCGGTTCTGGCGCCGCGTGTGAAGGCTGCGCAGGTCCGGCGAACAGGCCCGGAGCCGGCGACTCTCCCACGGGGATACATGCCTGCACATGCAACCCAAAAACACGGACCTTCTTTTTTGACTCCGTTCCTTCCTTTGTTGCGTGTTTCCCTGAAGTCACTTATGGTTTTATTGTCGAGCTTTCACGCAAAATCGACGACCGTGGATGACACGCGCTGTCAGCGTGAAATTTTGAGGCTGAGGCTCGTAATACAATAAACCAACCTTAAAAACTGCTTACTATATTTACATGAATACCTTTATGGCATCAATACCAACTATATTCTAACACCTAACATCCAATTCAAATCTCGTATACCTGAACGTTACAACGAAATGTACGGTCATACATAATGTATTTAGAATAATTGTGCATACGCACGTCCGCGCAGAACACCATGATCGCAATCTCTCACGATCTGTGTAATCGCAAGATAACTGTTTCATGCCAATTACTTTTAGATAAATCGTTTTGTTGCATTTCTCCATTTACGGGGGAGGGTAAAAAACTATCAAACATGTGCTTATTGTAATTCCTGCAGTCATACCTGACGAGAATAATCAAAAATATCTGACATCGCATTTTTGAAATTAAAGGTTTCATCAGATATATTAAAGAGCCTGTTATCGGGCCTGATATTGAACATTTTACTTATATATTTGTGATGTAAATTCAAACGTGCAAATTTGTCCCTATATCCTCCTTTGCTTCTAAATTAGAATTGCTACTAGATATTTTACTTTTTATCGTCATAAGCATAAGGCATCTTGTCAGCTATTTCTCTATCCTTGATGTTCCCAGACACCCTTGAATTTCGCAGAACACCTACCGCTGTGATGTCACACATCACCAAAGAACAGTAGTCTCCGCTACCCGCTGATTTCCTAGTATCACACCTCATAGGACAGACTTTTTGCACTCACGTTTAGGATGACAACAGACGCGTTTCCAAACGAGTTTAAATCGTCGTTAGTACGAGACAAGCATTATTATTAACACTCCAACTTAAAATAAATCATCAACGAACACGCTTATCGACAATCGACGACTTTATTCAAACCAGCGTAAGGTGTAGACTTTTTGTCATAACACTTCCATGCATGCATCAATAAATTTGTCAATAACAGATATTGGATTGACATATCGTGAACTCAATCTAAGTGTTTCCAAGTTTTTCGTACTGCTTGCTCATTCTGGTATGGGAATCGGCTTATGTTCGGTTTCTTCTACGTTTAATTGTGTCTCTTTTTGCTTAATTGGGGCCCGTAGCGGCACCTCGTTAGGGTTCTGTATAAGGTAAATACAGAACATGACATGTGTAAGGCTATCTAAATCTTTGTCTATTAGACATTGCGCAAACGAAATGCCTTGTGTGAACAACGGTCACTTAAAGATATCTATTGCAACTTCATAGTCATTAAACGTCCGTACTCTGCTAAATTTACACATAATCACAATCAATGTCTGTTTTAAACTATTTGATTATCAATCTGGAACATGACCTGCAATACCAGTAACTTAGTCACAAGATACTCTCGTGTTAATTCTCTATGTGTGATTGTTTATTTCTAGAAATGGCTATATTTTCTTCTACTCATTAAAATTTTAGGTAATTTTAGGTTTTCATATATCAACGTTATATGAAAAAAAATGAAACAATGCAATTCCTCTACATTTTTATTTGCCAAAACAAAAATGATGCATACAACAGTACGTCTCATCATCTACTATTCATCACCCACTCTCTCCATTCCGTATTTTATTCGTTTTGGTACCTAAGAGACGGCTACATTCACATCTGCTTCCTTAATGTCCCAGAGACACACGACTGTTCCCACTCTCCGTGACATGACCCGCCAACTCTTGATGTTGTAGAGTTTTCCAAAATCAAAGGCCCTAATAAATCCTACGGTAATTAGGGCGGAGGTGTTCAAAGCGCAGGCGTCGCATCTGTCACGTCTGCGCACCTCGCGCATGCGTACAGCTAATTAATTAGGATGTATTTCTGGTTTTCGGTAGCTTCCAGCTCGAGACGTTCATAGGATTCGATTTCCACTTGACTTACTTCGATTAGACCACCAAATTTCCCAGCTGCACAAATGTTTGTTACATTTATTGCTGCCATACGTGTGCTGTCACGTTTAATCTTGACGAATCAGAAGGGGACAGCAAGTGTTGTAATGGAAAATTGGCGCAATATATCAACTATTTAAGAAACTTTTCTTCAGGGGTACTGCTAAGATATTGTAATGGCCTGTCTAGTCGTTATTTCTCAAAAGAGCATGTCATTGGTCAAATTGAAATTTGGTGTCTGTGATGTATAATATTTCTCATTGCAATATTTCAGTATCTTACGTCAGAGACGTAAACATCGTTGAGTCTCCAAGGTTATTTATTGTTCATCGATCTTTATATCTTTAGTCACCTGTTTGTAACATAGCTAAGCAAAAGGACAAACATAATCATTAGCATTCGAAACATCAAAAAGCGTGTCTTCCATAAATTGAACTTTTATCAAAGCACTAAAACTATCTAGATAAATGGAGTCGTCATCGTTAGCGGACAGTTGATGACAAACTGCGAGTGGTTGTGACAAGCACGTGCGAGCGAGACGAGACGTGACCTCCGCCACTTGAAGAAGCGGGACGGCGGATGACACTTGTGGTATAAAAACTCAAGCCGTTGATTTTATAATTTATTTGTTACACATTTGTCGTAGCGTGAAGATCGGGTAAGATACATTGGCTTTTTGTAGACGAATGTGGTGCTTCACAGTACGCATCATATGTGATTTGAGATATAATTTATGGTGTTCAAACTAGCGGATGTAGCACACGACGCCATAAACAAGCATCCATTCATGAACCTCATTACGGGTAATGGATAAGTAACCACATTGAGTGCTGCGGTAAATATAGCCGCAACGTCACACGTTTTTAAATTGAGCGGATATAAAGTGTTAACGCGACTTTTCTTCGCCTAGATTCGAAATTTTAAACCAATTCAAATTTGGAACCGCATAGACCGGCCGTTCTGTTCGAATTTCGTTTTCTAATTCGCACGCGTAAATCAAATTCAGATTCTCACCGGCCAGTTCCGAAATCAATCATGCGCGTATTAAGCGTTTCGTACAGCGTCGGCCGTATTTCAGCCGCGATGCGCGCCGCTTTATCAATGCATCGTCGCGCTGATTTCGATGAGTTATATCCAATTATTGCTGTTGGTGCCCTTGTCGCTGTCGCTGCGGCCGTTTTTCTTTTTCATTTGTCTATGGTCGATGAACAATGAATCTCATTTCTCACGTGGACAGGCGAGTAATCCGCTGCTCTTGTTATGTCATCTTTGGCAATTTAGTGATGTTCGTATAATAATCAATGTTTTGTCTTAACACAATAGGATGTTTCTACATCAGATGAAAATTAATGCATATGAATTGATATTTAATGAGACTTGGAATCATGAATGACTCAGAAATTAAGAAATTCTTCAAATTTGTGGTTCCAATCCCTCCAAATATTCGTAAGTATGCATCCCACACTTGAAGCCGAAAGTTGAATGGCCTCTCAATTCTGACAGTTTACGCTGAGCCCAACTTGGGATAAAATATAGCTCGTGTACAGACGGCAGGGGTGTGCAGGGGTGAAGGGGGAGGGGGAGCGGCCGCAAATAGCGCGCATCTTCGAACAAAACAATGCCAGAATGATATGAGTGCACCACCTTGCCAAAACCAAGAAGACTTATGATACTTCAAAAATCACGTCCACCTGCGTCTTTTTGGATACAGTAGAACATGAGCTACGGACTTACAGGAATTATTTGTTTTGACGTATATACATCGTGTTTGGTCTCTTGTTTACGTTAGCTAGAACCTATGCAGTTTGTGACGAAAATTCAGTTACTTATTTTAGTCTGCCTCGACCGAAGTGCCTTTTTGTACTTGCCGTCTAAAGGGACGTAACACTTTTTTTAAGTAAATTAAAAGATATGAGATTGTTCGAACATGTGACTATTTTAATCAGAATTTGCTTCTTTTTTTCAACGTCCAATGAAAACAAGGAAAATGAAGCAAGACGAACGTAACGAGACAAAGAGACATGGTCGCCTCTCCCGACTATATATAATAACCGCATACAGACACACGGACGGACGAGCGACAGCCGCGAGACGGACTATAAATAAATAATGCGCCAACATTTTATTATTATCATAGCGGGGCACGTGCGAGCACATTCCAGACAAAACTGGCAGCTTGTACTGACTGAAATACACCGCCACCAAACTGACAGGCGAAAGTCCAACGGGCGGTTTCAAAAAGGAATACGTCATTACCGGAACGTAATAATTTGAAAATTTGAAAATGGAACTCTGGCAAACTTTACGTTCTGTTCCGTCGACTGTCTTTTGTTGCGTAAAAAACGTTTCCCAGGTTTTGCGTTCATAGACATTGTTTTCATTTTGATAGACTAGGGAAAAACGCATATAATTCACAGATACGATTATCCAAGTTAGATTTACTATTAAAAAGCAATCAAATCACAAAATCAAACAGTCAATAGATAACCAGATTACCATAAGTAGATACATTAATCATAGTTCGCTATTTATAGCCGGCTGTATAACCTAAAAATTCAAATTTCAAACTCATTTCAAATTTGAATATTTGAATGTGAAGTGCTGTTCTATTTGCGAATGCGAATGGTCGCCAGCGGTAGTCGCCTCATTGATTATTATTTTAACGGACAATTAAAATTTGATGTCCACTTCGCTTCGTTCATCTTCGACTCGCTTCGTATTAGTGCTGCGGCTTCCCGTTTAAACAACCACAGTAGTAGCCACAAATGAGATTGCTCTCGACCCTAACGCCCTTAAAATAAAGCTTCTTATTACGAGTATGTGTGAGAAATGTATGATCTTCATTGGCTGCAAGTGCTAAACACGAGTGTCCAGACTAAGCGTCCATAAAAATAGTCGTAAAATTCTTAACACTCACACCAAACTAAACCCTAACTGCCGGTTTTATGGGCGTATATCACCCGCGCTACTCCCCCGTTTAATATCAAAGTGAGAAACGTGTGAAATAAAAATCATGCGTATGCACACATTCGTTAAGAATTGACACTTATTAAGGGAGATAATTTTTTTAATTGGTATGACGACATCTCTTTATTTAGCGCTATTGATGCCACTTGCGTGTCGTTGCGTTTGATTTGGAATTTTTGCTTTATTACCATGATTGGCATTGTTAACATTCATTGAGTCAGCGCTTTGTGTGTAACTGACACCTTTTTAGACGACAAATACCCGAAGTGTTATTAAAAAAACTTTTATTCGAATGTAGCTGCGAACTGTTCGAAATTCAAATTGCTGGATTCGGATTTGGAACGGTCCGCGATTGGCCGCCGGGCGCGTGTCCAATCGCTAATTAGAAAATGTGTTCGAAGATGTGCTTTTACGGAAGTCGAACGTTCCGTAATTAAAGATTTAAAATTCGAATTGGAATTTTCGATTTCGAACGCTATTTCCACTCCTGGTGTTACTGTGTCGGCTTTTATGGCGATTTTTTCTTCTTAATTTTATGACGGATGCGGTAGCTATGGAGGTTGATTGAGATTTTTTGTGTAGTAATTAAGTATAATAAAATCGGATCGATTAGCGCCTGTATGCTTGGATGATTCGAGTTGTGGAATCTTGCTTTCACTCTTAATTAAAAACCTGACGGATCATTGACATTGTTATTTCATTGGGCCCATTCATCCAGCTCGAGTACGTAAACAAGTCCGTTCGACTTCAACGACGGCTCTGGTGAAGCGGAAATTTGTGGTCTAACCAAAATTGCTCGTATTTTGTTACACATGTATACTAATATTCTTATATTAGTACACTAGTTACAGGTAGCTACTTTCTGTTCAAAGTTAAATAGACTAAATCTTTCTTCAATCCATATTGAAAGACAATTTCTTGTTTGCAAAAATCTACTTTAATCAATGAACCTTTGTAAACTCTTTTCCTTGCAAGTGGCCATTTTACTCCGCCAATTATAGACGCATTTCATCTCTTTTTGTATAAATATAGAAAGTCAGTCAAAATCCCTATTAACTCTGGTCTTACTTAATCTTAACAGTTTTAATTCATTAAAAACATAGATGCAGGCAAGTAAATCACATTCAATCGATTCGCAATCAGAAAGATGATTTCCCTTTATTTTTACACAAAAGGTACAAAAGTGGTCAGTGATGTGATCAGTGTTCTTCTATTTTCTTGCAATCTGAATGGATGATACAGACTTGTACAATTTGCTTGATACCTAGGAAAAAAGTCAGTGAACATACTACGTAGTCTAACACAGAAATTCATTGGAGTAGGCACGAACACAGAAAAAGGATAGGCCTAATATGTGACTGTTTTCTACGAATAATTAAGACCGGAAAATGTATGACGTGTAAGTAGCCCTGACGACAAATTTGTATGTACGTATTGTCCTCATGTCCTGAACCAACGAGGCCTACGAGGGGCGCAGTCGGTGAACAGCAGGGGCCGGGGCCTGCAGGGGACGGAGCCCTAATGTAAGGGAAGTCCTCGCTTGTAATGTTGCATGCTTCGGTTGATCTTGTCGGAAAACTTGTTATTCTTGCCCCGAAATTTTCTAAACAACTTGCAACTGACGATGGCGTATCTTGTTTGTAGTTGATTTTCATAGTAGATGTACTACAAAATAATTATATGGAGTACATCTGAATAATGCGTATACTTGGCTCAAATACATGGTTGTTAACAAAAAAGTTACCTCTTTGAGCATCGCAGATTCTTCAATTTTGGAGACGACCGGTTTGGATCAGCGGGAGTAACGTTACCTGAGAAGCTGATGGTCCCGGGTTCAAACCCCGGTAAGGGCAAATATTTGTGTGATGAGCATTATGTATATATCGTCGTCTAGTACCCGTAACACAAGCCTTATTGAGCTTACCATGGGACTTAATATAGAGATTAATATAGATTACATGATTTTACAATCCTGCTGCGTTTAAAAATAGGAGCATTGTCAAGAGGTTTATTTTTTTAATTTCAGTACTATTTTGAAGCCACAACGATTTCAAAACTTAAGGTTAAGGTATTGATTTACAGAGGAAGAACGAGAACCCTACGCTAAAATTGAAGCCTACCAAAACGATCTACAGCCAAAAATGACAATATTATCTAACAATTCCTCCTGAGCAAACAGAGACATTCCCATCCATAAATCCCCAGGCTTCGCAATAATTCACAAAGCTCTCGCATTAATAAGGAAAATAATCAATTTATCCGCGGATGAAGACATGGGCGCCCCGCCGCGTCCAAATGGGACGCATCAAAAGCCCAGCAGGACTTTCCTATTCCTTATTATCCTCAAACAAACTTAAATCGACACTGCGCGGGAAAAACCCGCCAACTCCTGCAACTGACTGCAGTGACGGCTAGTCATCAAGATTTTGATGCAATCATTCTTTCTGATTATGCTCCCCTAGTACTGTTTTAAACGAAGCTCAAATTGATACTACTTCGAAGATTACTTTTTCACCTCACTCGCTCGGAAAAGATTTACAGTGCCAAATCTGCGTGGAAAAGTTCGTTTTATCCGCTAGCGTGGAAAATTTCGTATGAATTTCAAACTTATATTTTTATGTGTTTATTTGTTTGTTTTGTTATGAGTGTCGTTCGTAGGTAGTTATTATCACTAGTTTCAAATGAAAAAATAATCGGTTTCGTATAATTTCATAGCCTTTCTTACATCTCATATTTTGTGTGAAAAGTTGTGTGTTTCGCACGGCTACAAAATTATTTGGCTTCTCGTGCCTTCAAAGCCTCGTTACGCTCAGGAATCTATACATCTAGATTCCTTTGCTCTCGGCTTTCGATTCAAGCACTCGCGCCAAAAAATAACTTTGCAGCCTTGCATGACAAATTACTATTATTCCTTTTGAAGTATGGAACCCAAAAAACTGTCTGAGGCACTGTATAATAAATGTAATTTTAAAGTTGGTATTCCTCTTTGATTGGTTGACTGTGCTAGCGAAGCGTCTCTGTTTCAGCTTGTGTAAAATGCTTTCGAATGTCCGTATGTTCTCCTTTCTCTCTCTCTCTCTCTTCCTAGCCTTTATCCCACATGGTGGTGGGGTCAGCTTTCCTTACTTTACTTCTCCACTTTGCCATATCATCGTTTTCGGATGCTTGATACTCACTTATATCCTTTTTTCACTGCATCGCACCGTATCTCCTCTATAGTGCGCAACTCTTAACTGGTTCACACGAAATTTTGTGAGCAGGTTCGATAATTATAATATGTTTCTTTTACTGATTCCGTTTTTAGATTTTTCAATATGGCGGAGATATGGGGTTTGAAATACTCATGAGGTCTACAGCTCACAGAGCCACTAGTTATAAGGGGATTTCAAAACATTATTTTTTTTAAATTGCGTTCAGTTTTTTAGAAGGCATATGTTCATATGTAATAGCTATTGGTGGGTACTAACATTACAGACTCTTATAATGAGAAGTTGCTTAGCAACTGCGGCATGGAAGTAATGTGAAGGATTTTTTCCAAGTTCGGCTCCGTCTGAGATCCTTGACTGGCGTAGCGTGTGTATGAATTCGAGGTATGCAAACCCATTTTTCCACTAAGCTTAGTTATGCAATTTACCAAGTTTACGAGTATACCTCTGGTCGCCGCCAGCCATCAAAGTTCTTGCATTCCTCTTGCTATTGTTGTTTTCCAATTTGCGCACAACTGTAATGATGTTATTTCTTATAAAGGAAATAATTACGCTGAGCGCAATGATAATAAATTACACCGCTTTTACGACTAATTTATTAATAGAAATTTCGCGAGTGAGCCTTTGGCCGTCGTAAATAAGTAAGAACGCGTCGGCCAATGGGCAGCAATAAAATCTGTCCGAGTCCGTTCATTGGTCAGCTTCCAGCGAATCGGGACTCGTTCCAGATTTGAAAGCGACGGTTTACGATCGTCTGTCTTTTTGCTGTTTTGGCGCCAAAATTGATATGTGTAAGTGCAACCGACGGGCAGTTTGGCGGGGTCGCTAACAGATGGCGGTAGTAAATTAAGCGTGTTTAGCGTGACGGTTATGTGACTGTTCAAATGACCTAAGGTGGCGCGCCGCACCACATTGTAGGTAGAACTATAATAATATTAATATGGCGTAAATATGGGTTTCGTGTTCAATAAACTTATGAAATCATAAATCATAACCAGCATATTCCTTTAGCCGCCAGCGTCTGAACTACGTAACTCCTGTAAAATCCTACCTACAAACCTTTTTAATTGTATTTATGCTCTGCGTGGTCATTATTTTTAAAAATAAAGATTTTTGACATTTTACGTATAATGTAATTCTTTTTCCTGGTGTTAACTATATGTATTGGACCGTGTTAAATGTACAAAAATTCTAAATGGCAGGCCAACTAAGTAACAGACTATGTACTGTTAAACATGCAAAAAAAAACACGTAAAACCGGTAATATTTCCGAAAAAGCAAGGATATTTACGAAAATGTATGCAGTCTCACATATTTTTCATTAATTTTAAATTGAAAAAGAATTAAGACTAAGTAAATTTTCATATCTTTTTGTAAGTAAGTTTCCTAACATTTTCGGGAATATTGCAGGTTTATGTAATATTTTTCATGTAAAATTATCTACATAATTCAAAGTAAATTTGCATAATTGTTAACAGTGTGTTAACAATCTGTTTCCACAGTGTTTAGGTATATTATATACGTCATTATTCTCTCTTTGCTGATGTTATTTTAATATTTTCAATACAAATTTACCAATTTTTCGTCATTTTTGCTTCGAAATAACAGCAATAAATGCGTATTTTCAGGTTAGAAAGTCATTGACTAATAAGATAAGACCAGACGTAAGTTCCTAATAGTGAAATTCATTTACATGCGGTGAGGACTGGCAGTTCAATAGAACCGTAACTTTACAGCTTAATCCCATATAGTTCACCGTATAATAAAGCAGTCAGACAGACGGACAGACTGACAGACGACGTTCCTAATAAGCATGCGCGCTGCGCGGAACTGCAGCCGCGCGTGTGTACAGAATACGCTTTTATTGACCTACAAACTTTGTTACTAGTCAAAAGGGTGTAACTGCATAGCGTTCTAACGGCGCTGATGACGTTCTTTACGGCTTGTATTAGGTTCGGGGTATCAGTGGGTATATAAATTCCCACCTGGGAATGTGTAGGAGCTAATCGATACATATGTCAATACTAGAAGGCACCCGGAACTTCGTTCGCGGAGGAGAAAAAGTCATAACTCCTCTTCGCTTAGTCTAAACTAGCATAGCATAGTCTAACTTAGCATAGTCGAGCTACCCGTGTACCAAAAATAGTTGAAATCCGTTTAGCCGATTTAGCGTGATGACGCCACAACGACACATACAAACATTTCATTTTTACGTCAAACATTTCATTTTTATGTCATATTGATAAAGGGTCATAGCTTGTCATACAACCTGGTATACTGTAATAAGCAATACGGTATAGGTGCACAGCAACAGGCACATACACCGAATTGTATATAAAGTACACGGTAGGTACATTATTAACATTTACACTTGGAGTATTTAGTAATGGAGTACGCATCGCTACAAATTTTCTAACAAAAAGTTCTGCCGTTTTTCGAGGGGGGCGAGGTAACACACATATAAACGATCAAACTACAAATGCATTTTTCCTCTCGTTACTACGCCCACACTAAAACAATACCATTATTCCAGTTTAGCGCACACTACAGTAAGTAAACAGGAGCAATAAATATTCAATCTTAAAATTGATTAAAAATAAGATTAATTATTAGACAAAGGTAAGGCTGCTGCCGCTAAGGCTGATATTTGCTTGTAATTTCATGCAAAGTTTAAAGGCCAGTAGACCTTATTAACCTTAAATACGGGGAACTTTAAACGTCAGATTTTCTCGATCTGTCTAAATGAAATACGAATTGTTGCGATATTTTTCAAACTAATTTTGTAATCGATTCCAAGATGCCTGATTTTCTTGAAAACGTTTATGTATTAATATAGTATAATAAAAGCAAAAGTGTGAAATGATATTCCATCCTTTTGTATGCTTGATGTATTTGAATGCTTTTTGCACCCATACACAGCATATACAGGCATTTTGACGGAGCTTATCACGCGTAAATAACGATTACAAGACTGCCAATAATCGATGAATGAAGTAGTTTTTATAAAACGGTTGGAACATTGTACCAACGTTTTTGGCAGAGGGAAAACGACATGAAGGCCATTACTAAATACATTTACATTATGTAGTATAGTACAAATGCACACTTACCCCTTTCATTTCTCCTGTTTTGTTTTTGCAACACCGATGAGAAGGTAATTTGTACTATACATATGTCAATCTCACATAGGAAAACAGGTGAAAGTGCAAATAATTCCTCCTAATCCGTCCATAATGGCACTAGAGTAGCAGATAGTATGAAGTCAACCACCAGTTACAAAACATTTTGATCGAAATGCTACTTAATCTTTCGTTCTTCTAATGATGTGGAATATTCAATAATTTTCAAACTGTGGCACCACCAATTTAACGCCTTTTGACAGACACTTTTGATATATATATAGATTGTTCTCCTTAGCTATCTACACCCCATATGCCACGTTTATTTATTTATTTAATCTTTATTGCACAAAAGAAAAAAATATCGTACAAAAGGCGGACTTCATACCATAGGGCATTCTGTACCAGTCAACCTTGAGGCAAAGAAGATAGAGGCGGTGTTCCGAACGGAACAATACTATTTTTATTATAAACTATTTAAATTTCATGTCTATGGTTATTAGCATAGAAGAAGAAGAAAAGTGTTATAATTTTGACTTGACATAACAAAAATGTAGTAGTGAGTTGTGATCTTATATTATAGTTATTGAAGAAAGTGAGTTGTTTTTGTCCCGGTCACGGGAACCAGTATAATTATATTGTCCGGGACATAAAATTGGTCCTTCGAGTTAAAGATTTTAATAAATATTAATATACAACATATTTTGTTGAAATATGACGGAAGTTGGTTGCTAAGAAAAAAGAAGATTTTTTACTCAGTAAGAAAATTAAGCAGAGAGAGTTGAAGCAAGTTGTGAACGGATAAGCAAATTTTGCAGGGAAGTTTAGAATTCAATTATAACATTAGAAAAATATACACATAAATATTTTAGTTCGCAATAAAATTTTGACATCTGACGACGAAAACTTTCAAATATTTTCCATACGAGCGCAAGTGGTGTGCGTTCGGATGTCGACGATTGCTTTATTGGTGCTGTGTTGCTGCCGTTGCGGGCGCTCCATCTGTGCGTGTTTTCGAACGGCGCTGAAAAACGAAGCTGTCAAGTTTGGTGTCAGTGTCAAGTGAATTGGTGAAAAAATTTAAAATTTCGTCAATTTCAGGAAGTTATTATTTTAAGTTTTGTGTATATTTATAAAGTTAATATTAGTTATAGTTGGTGTAATATAAGGTGGATAGTTGTCATTTCAACTTTGTATATAGGATCTTCGGTGCGAAAATGTCCCAATTGCCAGAATTGGTTGCCGCTCGCGGATACGTTAAGGGTTCAATAAGCAGAATCCAAAAGTTTTGTTTAGCTGATAGTTTTGACTCCGCTTCGGTAGCAATTATTACTGAGAAAAAGCTTAGGTTAATCAAATCATTTGAGGATTATGAAAAATACAATAGAGCCATAATATGTCTCAACCCAAACGATGACGAAGACTATGAGGCGGTAGAAGACAAGAGGGACAACTGTCTTGAACTCATAAACAGTCGTTTGCAAGGCAGTGCGCATCACTCCAAGCCGGGATCCCAGGTAGGACAGTTTAAAAAGCTACCAACTGTAAATATTCGCACATTTGATGGTTCATCCATCATGGACTATTATCCATTTGTAAATATGTTTAAAGCAGTTATCCATGCAGATAATAATTTAAGCTGCTGCGAAAAGTTGTACTACTTACGTACATTCCTTGCCGGTGAGGCATTGGACCTCATAAAAAATTTATTGCTGACAGATGAATCCTATGAAACAGCATTAAAGCTGTTGGATGACAGGTATAACAATATACCAAAGATTGTAAATTTTCATGTAAATAATATATTAGAGTTGCCACATTGTACAAAATGTACAGCACCTGCATTGCGCAATATTGTGTCCACAGTGAATATGCACATTGCTGCACTAAGAAATTTAAATGAAAAGGTAGAGCATTGGGATACAATACTGGTCAATGTCTTGTCTAAAAAGGTGGATTCCTATACTATTCGCGGATTTCATTTGGAACGTGACATGAAACAACTGCCGACTTTAAATGAATTCCTTACCTTCTTAGAGAAGCGTGCCATTGCTTTGGAGGCTACTACAGAGGAGAAGTATCAAAAGTCAATGAAGTCTTCAGTTAGTGCCGTAATCGCTTCTGGAGTGACATGTAAGTACTGCCATGACAGTCATAAAATTTATGAGTGCATGAAATTTAAAATGCTGCCTCATAAAGAGCGATATCAGTTTGTTGATGAACACCAATTGTGTAAGTTGTGCTTAAATAGCCACAGAGGTCGTTGCATGTTAAAGCTGAAATGTGCGACTTGTCATCAGTCACACAATACCCTCTTGCATTCGTCTGCTAAATATAATGCAACAAATGTTAAACCCAATGAAGTTCGCATTCAGACACCAAAAAGGGAATCCAATTTAGATGTAAGTGAGTTGCCAGCTAAAACATCCCATGTGAGTACCAATACGACAGTGAAACGGCAGTCTCAAAGTGTCTTATTGCCAACTGCCATGGTAAAGTTAGTAAACAGTGAAGGTGCTGTTACACATGCTAGAGCCCTCCTGGACTCGGGGAGCCAAATTTCATTTATATCAGAAAAGTTATTAAAACATGTAGATAGTTTTGTATATACAACAGATGAGTTAGTAACGGGAGTTTGTGATGTGGCAAATAATGTCTCGAAAAGGGCAGAATTAACTGTCCATTCTAGTGTAAGTGACTTCAAAATCAGTGTATCTTGTTGTGTAACTAAAAATATCACATGCCCACTTCCACAGCAGACATTTGACATCTCCCAATTCAATATCCCAGCTCATGTCAAATTGGCAGATGAGCATTTCAATGAAACGGATGAGATTTCTCTTTTACTCGGATGCGACATATTCTTTCAGGTTCTACAACGTGAATCACTTCCGTTGACGCCTGCAGGTCCATTTTTGGTAAATACCAAATTTGGCTATATTGTCGCCGGGACGCTGCCAGTTACTGCTGGCAAAATTTCAACATGTAACTTTTGTGTTACGGCTCAAGGTAACCCCTTACATTTTAATACACCAGACATACAGATGGAAGCTTCATTTTTTCCTAAAAAAGCAGTGAAGCCTGTGTTGCCAAATGATGATTCTTTGAACATTGAGGAGACAATGTTAAAGTTTTGGGAGTGTGAAAAGGTCCCTGATGTCATAAAAGAAGTTGGTACAGAGCATGAATTAGCAGAACAGATTTTTCAGGAATCTGTCAAATTAGAAAATCATAAGTTTACAGTGGCTTTGCCTGTAAAAGTTGAGTTGGAGAAATTGAATTTAGGTAATTCTTTTGACAGTGCGTTGCAACGATTTCTTAATTTAGAAAAAAGGTTTCTGAAGGACTTGGAGTTGTATAATAAATATAAAAAGTTCATTCATGATTACATTGATCAGGGACATGCAAAATATTTTGACATTTCAAAGTACGACTTAAATTCTGGAAAGGTCATGTTTCTGCCTCACCATCCGGTGATCAATCCTAATAGTAAAACGACTCCAGTTCGGGCAGTTTTTGATGGAGGTGCAGCTACAAAACATAACATGTGTTTAAACGATATACTTTTAAATGGCCCAGTGGTTCAGCGGGACCTTTTTGATATTCTGATTTTATTCAGAACGTTTAAATATGTGCTGTTATGTGATATAAAAGCTATGTATCGGCAAATTCTCATTGAGGATAAGTATCGTTGTTTACAAAATATATTATGGCGTAATTCTCTAGACGAATCGGTGCAGTGCGTTCAGTTACAGACGGTAACATACGGTTTAAAGAGTTCTGCCTTCTTAGCTACTAGATGTTTAGTGGAGCTTGCTCAGAGATATAAGGATCAATTTCCTTTGGCTTCCTTTGTGCTTTTGAACACTAGTTATGTTGATGACATCCAATGCGGAGCTAATGACTTTGATGAGCTTATTGAGATGAAAAAACAGTTAATGGATATAATGAAGCTGGCTAGTTTGTCTCTTCACAAGTGGTGTTCTAATGACAAGAATGCCTTAAAAGATATCCCGCCGGAGTTGCATCAAATTGATAGCAAGAATTTTGATAAAAATAACGAATATGTCAAAACTCTCGGTTTGACTTATGATGTCAATGCCGATGTATTGAATATGAAGTGCCCGGTAAAAGAAGTCCAACAAAGATATACTAAACGTCAAATGCTCAGTTTTATTAGCAAGTTCTTTGATCCTTTGGGCCTCTGTGGTCCTGTTTTGACACAGGCTAAAATCTTGATGCAACAGGTGTGGTTATTACAAAATATAAAATGGGATGATTACTTACCAGATGAACTCAATAAAAGATGGTTAGATTTCGCTAATAGTTTAGTGCAAATGTCGTGTATTTCTGTAATCAGAAATATTAATGTTCAGCAGGCACGAAGCATGGAACTTGTAGGTTTTTGTGATGCTTCAAATTTAGCCCATGGGTGCTGTTTGTACTTGAGGGTGATGGGTGTTAATAACGAGGTTTTAGTGAACCTCTTATGCTCAAAATCTCGCATAAATCCAAAGAATAAGACCTTAAGTATTCCGAAGTTAGAATTAAATGGCGCTTTATTACTGGCTATTCTGGCTCGGAAGGTGCACACTGCCTTGTCTTTAAAATACACGCTAAGCACTTACCTTTATACCGACTCAATGATTGTGTTAGCTTGGCTAAAAATATTACCAGTTAAGCTTAACATATATGTTGGAAATCGAGTTGATAGGATTAATAAGTTGTCAATAAACTTTGAATGGCGTTATGTAAATACTAATATTAATCCCGCTGATTTTTTATCCCGCGGTATCGAGCCTCAAGCTTTAGCAAAATGCAGTTTGTGGTGGCATGGGCCTCCGTACTTATTAGACAAAGATTATTGTCATCAAACAATAAAGTATGACATAGTGAAGGCTGATTTGCCAGAGCTAAAGTCCATGTAAAAGATCTGCAACACATGTGTGAAACCGAATTCGTTTCATGCTCTTTTGTCAAAATTCTCTAATATTGACAAATTAACCAGGATTTTGACTTATATCCTGCGATTTGTTTTCAACTGTAAAAACAATCATTCTGAAAAAATGCAGGGGCATCTGAGTCCTTATGAATTGGATTCTGCTTTGCGATTTATAATTAAGTGTGAACAAAATAATTGTTTTGAAGATGACATTCAAAAATTGACTTGCAAGTTGCCTTTAAAATCAAGTTTAAGTAAATTGAATCCATTCTTGGACTCTCATGGATTGCTGCGTGTCGGTGGCAGGTTGCAAAATGCAGACATGCCGTTTTCCCAAAAGCATCCTATTATTTTGCCCAAGGGTTCTCATATTACAAGAATTATTATTCACAAAGAACATATTAGGTTACAACATGCCAGCAATACTTTGTTGCTAAGCAGTTTAAATGAGAAATATTGGATTATGAATGCAAATAGAGAAATAAAAGCTGTTTTACATAGATGTTTGAAATGTTTTATATTGAAGGCAAAGAATGCAACTCAGTTGATGGGGTCCTTGCCCCTTGATAGGGTTAATATGTCACGACCGTTCCAAATTGTGGGCACTGATTATGCTGGCCCTTTCTATGTAAAGCAAACTCGTATCAGGAATCCTGTAATTACAAAGGCTTACGTTGTAATTTTCGTTTGCTTTGTTACTAAAGCAGTTCATATTGAATTAGCATCTGATATGACAACTAACACCTTCTTAGGTTGCTTAAAAAGATTTATAGCTCGTAGAAATAAGCCAACCAAAATATATTGTGACAATGCAGCTTATTATAAAAGTGCTGATAATATTCTTAAGGAATTGTATGAGCTGCAGAATTCCACGAATCACCAAACCTCTGTGTTAGATTTCACCTCTTCAGAAAGAATATCTTTCCACTTTATACCTTCTTATTCCCCGGTTTTTGGTGGTTTGTGGGAAGCTGGTATTAAAAGTGTAAAATATCATATGAAACGTGTAATTGGTAATGTAGTGCTCACCTATGAGGAATTGTACACAGTATTAGTGCAAATTGAAAGCATTTTAAATTCTAGACCGTTAACTCCAATGTCTAGAGATCCTGATGACATGACCTATCTCACCCCTGGACATTTTCTCACTGGTGCATCACTGTCTTCTTATCCGGAAACGGATCTTGCAAATGTTAACGTTGGACGACTAAGTTTTTGGAAACAATGTGTTCAATTGCAGCAACATTTTTGGCAGCAATGGCACAAGCAGTATTTAGTTATGCTACAGAGTAGGCCTAAGTGGAGAAATGAGTCTCCTAATATAAAAATAGGTTCTTTAGTTTTATTAAAAGAGGATAAGGTTTCTCCTTTGTGTTGGCCGGTGGGTCGGATTGTGAATGTTCAACCGGGTAAAGATGGCAAAGTCAGAGCCTTGCATGTCAAGACCGTAAAGGGCTTTATTGTAAAAACTACTATTATGAAAGTCTGTCTTTTGCCAATCGATTATGACTGAACTTCCACTTTTGTTTTTGCAAATTATGTTATTGTTTATTTTTGGTTTCGCCCCCAACATGTTCCGAACGGAACAATACTATTTTTATTATAAACTATTTAAATTTCATGTCTATGGTTATTAGCATAGAAGAAGAAGAAAAGTGTTATAATTTTGACTTGACATAACAAAAATGTAGTAGTGAGTTGTGATCTTATATTATAGTTATTGAAGAAAGTGAGTTGTTTTTGTCCCGGTCACGGGAACCAGTATAATTATATTGTCCGGGACAGGCGGTGCAACTAATTTCAATTTCACGTTACTACTACGCCAGATATTTCTTAAGTTTTTTGCGCCATGTTACTAACGTCACCGACCGAACACAGCTTGGTATCACTGAAAGTAAGTTGCTATTTGCTCCCCATACACATCCGATGCCTCTTTTTTATTTTTCCGTATTCTCTTGTCTATGGCTTTTTTTCGTCACTGCACTCTCTTGTCTATGCCGTTCCCATCGCTCGCCTATCCCCGTGTCCCGGGATCTGTGGACCTTGCGGGACGAATCCGTGACGAATCGCCGGCTCAGCGCCCCTTTTATATTATTTCGCCCTCCATTATTCATGGCACGTCGCTAATCTGTTTAGATACTCCATTTTGACTTGTCTAATGAATGTTTATCGCAGTTTTTTGACCAGGATTAGTTTGAACAGTGTGAATTTAAAAGAAATATTTCTTTGTTCACATGAGTTTATTTTTTTTACTTTATTATAAATACCATTAGTCTCTGACTGTAGTATAATCAGCACGACTGATTTAACTAAACGTTGGATTAAATTAGATCAGATCTAGACTACGTCTCTAAACGTCACCATTCTGAGACGAGTATTGAACAAATTTAAATTGACACTTGGTGTAAGTATAAGTACAGCAAATTATCACTATCAACTTTCAACGTGCACTCTCGAAGACCTTATAAAGGACACTCCCCGAGGGATAGAAGCGGCAACGCATTGGCAAAATAAAATTTATTCTAAGAAATTTGATCCCTTCACACGAAGAAGAAGAACTTTCAATCAGCAAATCTGAGTTAAAGACATGACTGAAATCAATGAACATTATTTGTATACGCTTTTCTTTGATTGACTGATTATAATAAAATAACTAAGTATATTGGAAAATTAATCATTTATTTCCAACTAGTCTACACACAAAAACATCTGCGTAAAGAACTAAGTTCCCACTTTTAACGAATTCAGTGAACTAATCAAAATTGCACAATCATTAAACAACTCAATTCCCTTAAAAACGCCTCAAACCTATTTAACGTTCTTAATTCGAATTGGAAGCAATTATTCGCCGCTCCCCCAATCGGCATCCATCACACGTCAATACCAGACTATAAAAAATAAATAAAATATCAGATTGTCGAGGTCGCAGAGATTAGCGCGCGGGACGCCATAAAGAAACAATTTCCTACCGAGTCTCCCCGCGGAGCCTTATGGAATCCGAGGACATGATAAAAATGCGTTATTGCGCCCAAACTCTCTAGGCGGTTGTCAAAGCCGGTTTTACTTTAAACATTTTCGGTGAATACTGAATTTTCTGTTAAGGAAGTCGGGAAATTTTCCTGTGTATTGAATAAAGGAAATGTGCTGTCGTTAGGATTTACATGCAACGCTGTTTTTGCGTGAACAGCGATTTGTGATCGTTTTCTATTGTAAAAGTAGTATTTATTGCTCTAGATGGAATGATACCTACAAATGAAATGTATAGTGTTATCATATTAGTTATTTCTTATATTATTCTTGAATGTGATTAAGTATGAAAAACAAATCAATATCGTAGTAACTAGAATTTACGCGAACTGCCTCTTTTATTTTTTAAATGCTTGATAAGACTGCAAAAAGTGTTGAACTTTTCCAGGTAAGGTAGGTATCTCTGGCAATATAAAGTGTAATGTAACTAATTATTTTTGTCGTTTTGCTATACCTAAGTGTTGCAACTTCTTTTAGATTTACTTTATAAAACAAAGACTCCGGAACACATATTTATCTGACCGGGATTTGAACCCAGGACTGTCAGCTTCGCAGGCAACGTTACTCCCACTGAGCTAAACTGGTCGCGATGAGTCTTGAATGTTTTATATGTATATAAGTAAATATATCGTCGCCTAGTACTCAAAATACAAGCCTTATTGAGCTTACCATGCGACTAGTTCGACTTGTGTAAAAACTGTCCCCAAATATTTGTTTATTTATTAATTAAAACCTGTTAAGTAAGGTTTTGACTGTCAGTGTTGGTTCAAAGTAAACTGCCATATTTAATTTAAAACAGAACATTTTATTGTTTAATCCGTTCAGAAAATAATGTTATAAAATTAATCACATTGACATACAAGATGGACGTACACCAAATAGCATATTAATACATTTACAAGTTAGATTTATCAAAATAAGTTTCCAAACATCATAAGAAACCTACTTCGTTATTCTAGAACCTAACTTAGACAAGATCCAACTACACAGATTTATGTTAAAAAAACTCATATACAGACAAAAAATAACTAGCCATAGATTAAAATATATACCCCATTCAACATTAGGACGAAGTTGCGCTTACATTAGTTAAGTATGGCTTGTATTAACAATGTGGGAAATAATAATATATAACACAAACAAAACAATCAGTCTCAACGCCAAAAATATCCCTTAAGAAATATTAAACAAAACCGAGAACTTTCCATCCGAGTCCGCACAGAGGGCAACACGAGTCTAACCACACTTCAGCTCAGTATAGAACGCGACAAGTCCTCACTAAATTCAGTGCTGCCAACTGTACGGAACGTTTCCGAGTCGCTTCGTGTATATGCACCTTAAGAACCGTTACGAAATTTATTCAAATAAACGAGTAAAATGAATCTTAATTTTATAAGGTGATTGAAGAAATCCGTTAACTATTTGGAAATGATCGAACACCTCTAATTCAGTTAAGCATCTAGTTATCTAGTAGTAACGCGTACATTTATCTTTCCGTTTATCTTGCAGATGACCTCGTGATTATATTTATCTGGCGGATAACAACGAGTGGAGATGCTGCACTGAACTGACAGAATAGTCTACTTTATCTAATTTCTTATCCTCTAATTGTGATCCTTTTGTTTCTTCATTTTCTTATACTGATCTTGACTTTCTTAAATTCAGCAATTAGAAGTACGGTCGGAACCGTTTAAGCAAGGTTACCATAATTATCATTGACAAAAACCAATTTCTGTCGAGTGTATTATTATCAGTCTGTCATTGTAGCGTATCTCCAGATGGTTCTGGAAACAGGGACTACAGTACTAAAAGAACCACGGAAATGAAAGCTTTTATAAACATTCATCTCTCACCTATCTGTCGTGTTTCATCTGATATAAAATGATATCATGTTCTTGGATAGATTAATTCAAAGTCTATCCATTATTCAATACACCGATGCGTCAAATACAAATGCAGATGCTGTTCCATCTCGCTCTTATTCGTCGATCTTTCACGAGGTCAGCCGACAAGATGAAAGCTTCTCAGTAAGAGAACTGCTCTATACCGCCTTACAAACATGGCTGACTCTTTTGACGAAGAGTTTATACAATTATATGGATGCACACTCCTGTATAAATTGGAAAACCACCTATAGGTATGTTGGTCAGAAGTATGGCTTGCCTACTTAGATAATTTTAACTATAACAAAACTGAGTATAGTAGTTCGGTTTTAGTTCTGTCCAATACACTTAAAGGTAACAATTCCATAGTAAGGTTAACAGCAAAACATCAAAATGACCATATTGTAAAAGGTCGTTAGAGCCACCTTCAAAGTTCAACAGATTATCGACTCTATGAATAAATACACTACGAGTGCACTAATAGACAAATACCAGTTCTTCACTTTCTTTTTATTTGGACGCACCTCACGCGTTTACCTGATAATGATACAAATAGAAAGGCATCGTGAATGCCATTTTTCTATTAGTGCAATCGCGTCGTTGAAATATACACTCATGGAAATATAGTCCATAATCCATTGAACTTTAAAAGTGGCTGTAGGTAACGACTTTTTACAATATGGTCATTTTAATGTTTTGAGATGACCACACTATGGACATTATTTCCTTTAAGGGGATTGGACAAAACTAAAACCGAACTACTATACGTATTTATATTTGCTATAAGTGCGTTCAGAAAATATTGTGTAACTAAAGCAGATGTATTAGGGTGTTAGAAAATATGTGCTTATTTTTTTGTGTATTTTTTATTCCCATGATTACTCTCATAATGAAGGTTTTTAACTGTAAGTTGGAACGCAAAATATGTTTGTATTCAGGCATATATGTAACCATATAATTGTATTAAACATAGTCAAAAAAACCAAGCGACATTCGTCAAACCGCGGCAAGCCTTAACACCTAGCGTATACTGCATACGTATTTTCATCTCACTAACTAAAATGTGCTATTGACATACCACTATTACGTATATGTGATTCTCAAGCGTTTCGCCGAAAAACGCTTCGCACTATCATTTGACAGAATTGCGTTTCGAAGTTCCGTAACCTAACTTTCGCCGACTTCAAAGCCAGCTAGCGAAATCAAATTAGCTTGCGAAATGAAATTCTGACAAACGCTCAGAGAATTGTTTTTCGGCGAAACGCCAGGATACCTACATGTGTACTAGCGAAACAATAACACTAGCAACTACCCAGTAAAATAATTTAAAACTCTTAAGTAACCTTACTCTCACTTAGGCAAGTTAAAATTGTATCTTTTTACGTATACTTCGTTTTCCAATAGTTTTTTTTAAATACATCTAATTACGTTTTTCTTTATTCTAAGCTCTGAAACACGTAGCTAACTAGGCCTGCGAAGTTGGCGGTGTAGTTTTGGCAATATTATCATGGCAGGCAATATTACAAAATATGATGGCCGATGTATATCTTTATCTCTATTTAATATTGCTGCTGTCGTTTTAGTGGTAATATTGCCAAAATAAGACAGCCCGGAGCATGTGGCAGGCCAAAGAGTAGGCGCTGTATCGCTAGAGCGGCGGCCTCGCGGTCTCGACGCCTCATTAATCACTAGGTTATTAGTATACACATATTACAATCAACGTTATACGTATGTTTTTTTTTTAATCGTATACATAAATTTCGGTGCAAAATTTCCGAATGCAACGCAACGCAAAATCCAATAAAGAACATCCACCGCAAAATAATTCAACTCGCCGGATCGCACCCGTTTCACCCCTCCACTGTCACGTGATAATTTTGATCTTTGTTAAAGTAAAATTCAACGTTTAGATTGAATCGTACAGTGAAAAGAGGTTGGCCAATTGCAAAAACGAAGATTTGTTCTAAAGGAACTTAAACTAGGGCTTTCCGGGAGCGTTCGGGGACGCTCCCGGAGGCCGGCGTACAGTGAAAAGCGAGGGAGGCGGAAATTTTAACTAAAATGCGAGCACCCCCTTACGTACTTCGTTTTTGCAATGGCCAAACTAAGAGCAGGGGTGCACGAGGTAGCTCGTGGTAGAGCTGGGTGCTAGCTGGGGATCGCGCCTCTGAATGAGATGGGGTTTGCTATTATAGGGGGTACTCACGACGTCGGGGGTGGAGGCTCCGTCGTGGCTGCTGTCGGGGGCGGAGCGCTCGCCGTTCGCGTCGGGCGGCCGCGCAGACTCTCGCTCGTCTATCACCAGGTCGATCGGCATCTTGCCCTTCAGACAGCTGATGTAGCGATGGCAGAAGTTGTCGCACAACTCGTGGACCTGCGCAGAAAGCAGCGTTGTAGTCAGTGCAAGGATCATTGAATGCCACGTCCTTTTGCTGCTGTGCTAAACCAGTAAGGCCTGTATCCGAAGCCACGCTGGATTTGATTCGTTGACCAGCTGTTTGCTTAGTGACAAGTTATAAGTCGGTCATGCCTCTAAGAGCTCGGTAAGTTCGTTCACTTGTATAGATAATGATCTATGAAGAAAATCAGTGAAGCGTCTTGGCTTTATAGCTCATCGTTCTGACATCCACAGGCTCTATTGGCTTAGTGCATCAGCTAAGATATACCAGGCTAACACAGACAGAAACAAGTGTAGTTACCTCCGGCAACTGTAATCCTTGAAATTCGAAATTTGAAAATCCTGAGTGTTCATCTCAGGATTTTCAAATTTCGAATTTCAAGGCTCGTCGAATTCTTGGATGATTAAATGCCGTGAGATATTGAACATGGGCCTATTTCTTGAGTTTTTGAGGTCATTTTTAGAATTTCTATTGCAGCGGCATGCTCGAATGCAACATGAACAGTGAAGTTCAGGCAATTATAAAACATTGTTGATTCAAATCACATGCTAAAGAGAGTGCTGAAATAAACAATAGGCACAATATAATTTCGACTTTCCTCTAGTTTTTTAAATAAACTTGTATTTACAAGTTTATTTAAAAAACCAGTGGAAGTCGGTTGTTCATGAAAAATTCAACAAAACTTAATTTACGTGAAATTCTCGTGTCACCTTGTTTGTCACAAACAATTATATTCTGCGTAAATAACTATTGTGTTACTGATCAAACGGTGTCAAACAAAATGACGTCTAAATTTCTCTCCGGTACTCATTAATTCATAACCGAACTCTGCGGATACAAAGTACGACCTTTAAACTAATATCAGCATACAAAGCTAAAGAAAAAAACACAAGAAAAACAATACAATAGAAACAAAGGGAATACATTTGGACGCTCGGCCAACTGTCGCTTCACTTGTAAAAACTCCAAATGAATCGTAAAAACGGCCGAAACTCATTTTTACTGTTTTTTTCTCCTCGGCCCCCAAGCGCGTATTAATTCCGAACGCAGGCTGTATACATTTTCATAGGCATAATTAGCTTAGAAATTAACATGAAGCAATAAAAAGAGTAACGAAATTTTTAGACAGCATTTACACGGTCGGAGCAATAAAGCTCTGGCAGGTGACTCGTTTGAAAAAAGAATCGAAAACGAAAAACGAAAAGCAAACACGCACGACGTCTTGGCGGATTTCGAAAATAGAACGACCGCCGGAAGCGGAAACGGTGCTCCCGCTGTTGACAGCTAATTATGTCTTCGGGATACTAATTTCCTAATCGACAGGTTTTTGTAAATTACACATCGGGGCACGCACGCGCCGCCGCGGCCGCTGCAGTTTGTTTATCATAATTTGAATTTTACAACCGACCGTTGAAATTCATATTTATGACTGTGAGAATTTTATTGATACTACAACGGATAAACGCTACTACGCGATCGCGGGCACCGGCGAGCGCTGTCAATGTCAAAATCTTGATTGAGAGTGCTTTTATAAGCTCACGGATGACAGAGTAAACACACTGTTCAAAATAAAATCAAACATTTTCGGGCCTAATCCCGCGTTTGTGACCGACGCCGATACTATTTTCGATTTAAGTGACAGCGACTAAGATTTGACATCGTAACTCTTCGGGGATTCAAATTTGGAACTGTTTTGTGGGTGAGCTGCTAAAGGTTGTAACGCGAGTGTGTGGTTGATACCAATTGGACCGTACGTCGTTAGGCGAAGGATTTAAAGTCGTTCGCGTCGTGTTTCTTGATACGTCGTTATTTATTAACAGGTAATGGTTTTAATGAGATATTACGGCATTCCGACAGTCGGGTTCGGGGCGATTATCGTTTCGAACATCAAACTCTTTCCAGAAATTTAAATTTGGAATGAGCGACTCACGGATTGAGATATGGGGTGTTTCTGAACGAATACTTTTTATTTAAATTTGGAATGTACTGTGATATAATGGCGGTCCGTTGACGTATAGACGTTCCTATACGAGCTTCTATCGCTCGTTTGAACTTGGGCTTTAAGTTAAAAGTCTCTATTCTTTATAGCCAGTTACTTAAACAACATTTTATATTGCAAATAAATATTGTAAGTAATCCACAAATTGTTGAGTACATGTGCTAACTTTTACAGAGATTTAGAACTTAATGTGAAATTACTGAAAAGTTTTTACAATTCTCTTTAAATCTACCAAATTTCAAAATTACGTTTGTATGAGTTGTTATTGTTAATCTACTATGATGCAATCGTGGCATTGATCCTACTGCGTCAAACCTCAAAAAAAGTAACCCCACTATTTACTTGTTGTAATATTCTTGCGATATCTTCGTCTATTGTGAATCGGTTTCCTTTTTCCATTCCGTTTTTAGTAAATGGCCATTTTTAGCATATGGATTATGCCAGATTATGGTAAAGATGACACAAATAATTTCTTAGACAAATTAGTAATTAGATGACATGAGAAAAAAATAAGTAAGCGCCGTAATGACGAATAATATGAATAGAAGAAGAAAACATGTTGTGCCAACTCTTCATAAGTGGGTAAAGGCAGGTGGACGATGGCAAATTAGTTATTAGATGTTTTTCAAACATTTTCAAAAGTGCGTTGGCGGTATAGTCTCCAATTCCGGGATTTCAGTACAGTAGCCAACATTAATTATTAATTATTACCTACTACCCAACACCGGGATCCCGGGATTGTCATTCCCGAAAATCCCGGGACCAGGAACTCTAGTTGGCAGCGCGTGCGCACTCGGGCGCGATCCGTGCCACGGCCGGCTAAAAGGGGCCGTTATATGCCATTTCCTCCGCTAATGCGACGGGCGACGTCTGCGATTGCCGCGGGAGATTAATCCCGCGAACCGAAGCGCGATGATAAACGGGCAATGAGTAATTTCGTTTCTGATATAAACATTATGAATCACACTAAACACGCCTCAAATTGATATGTGCGAAACTAAGTTTCGGGGAATTTCGAAATAATTTGGAGCGATAATTTTATTTGAGACTTTTCCCGTATGTTGATGCGCTGTGTATGTGGATGGATCAAGTTATTGTTGTTGTTATTTATTGATTGAAACTTTATTGCACAATCAAAAAATTGACATATGGCGGATTTAATGCCAAAATTCCCTACCAGTCACCATAGGGTTATACAGAAACAGTTATGTGTTATTCTGTCCCGTGACTCAGACAATTAGTGACAAAGTTACTTGTTACTACAAAAGCAAATAATCTAGGCTATTAACATACTGACAAAATGGGCCCTTGAAAAATGGACCAGTTAGGCAGAAGAAAAATGTTGTCTTTGAGGTCAACCGGGGCAAGAAATAATGGAGTTCAGTCATGTGTGCTTGTTCTACCTAAGTATACTGTACTCCATGCCATTAACAACATGTTCAATCTAATTAAGTATTACGTATGACTTTATAATGAAACAAAACTAATCAAAAAGACAACGTACGAGCAGAAAACATTCAAATGAGACGGGTCTAACGTTTAGTAACGTTACACTAAGACATGTGCCAGGCCGATATAAATTGGCAACATTATACCCCAATGTAAATTGGCAATATTATACTCCAATATAACTCGGCAATATTACAGCCCAATATAAATTGGCAATATTTATGTAAATCCCTCGCCATATTGCATAACGCGGCCGGGTCGGATTCTTTCGAAGGTTTTTTTTTAAATCAAAATAAACAACCGGTCCTTCGGGCCGCATTCAAATGGGCTCGATCGGTTGGCACCTCACCCTGCCTTGGTTTGCATGTGATTTAAAAAGTTAAACTGATATTTAGTTTAGTTATTTAACGATGCCTTGATTTGTTATCATTGCATTATAATTATCATGTTCCTTAACGACTTGTTGTTCCATTTAATATAGTTCATCATTTTAATACCCATTTCATTTCGAGTCGGTTACAGTTGGCCGCAACATACAAAGCATTAGAGGCTTAATAAAAAGTTATAAAACCGCGGGCGTCGTAAACGGGGTCCCAGGTTCGAGGCCTGGCCCGTAAACTAACAAATCTGACCTGCGTCGTAAATCACTTAGCCACGTCGCACAGATAACGTTTACGACGTACAAACTAAATATGAAAAAACTACAAGGAGCGTTGTTTGCTACTTTTTAATAACGGCTTTTTATAATTTCAACAGTTAACAGCTCTCCTCAATTAAAAAATAGCGTGTTCAAATTAAAATTACGCGTTCTGAATTTAAATTTGAACGTATAACAAGCATCAAATCATTAGGTGTTCCAAAATTAAAATCTTTAAAATAAGGTTTTTTATTGCTCTCGCATTACCGCAGGAACCCGAGCGTCTACACTACATAATGTAATTAGGGAACATTCAGTGGGTACATTAAAAAACCCAGTGACGACCATTGGCTCGACGGATAAGGACTTAGGAGCGATGGCATGCGACCGCCGGCGGCCATATTTAAAATATCAAAAACATAAATCAAAAACGTTATTGGATATTATAATGTAAACATGATTTCGTTCGTTAAACTCAAAACCTTCGGCCGTTTTGGACTCCGAATCCCAAACTCATTACAAATCATTAAAGCCTTTGACATTTTTTATACAAAAACCCTTTTATGGCGTTGCTCATAAAAATGTTTTATCAAAAAAGCGAAGTAATTACATCAAAGTGGGGAAAAAGTGCACTTAACAAGATCTCATTGTACGCGGGTCGGGCGGGCGTTCTTATTTTATTTTTAATTATTAGTTTTAAGATCAAATAGCTTCACCTGTGGACGCGTAGTCGAGCGGAAATGGATCCAACTAACGGCGTGTTTTTTTATCCTTGCTCTACAAAAACCGAGACGAGATACAAACAGACGTGTATGGGATATGAGCACAGAGCAAAAAACATTTTTTCGATAGCGGAGACAGGTATGGCGGATCTAGGAGGCTTTTCATCTGTTTTGTTTCTTACTGCAGTTCGGAGCACGCCGCGATTTTGAATTTCGAATCTTTATTTTTTAAATGGCCTTTATCTCGCCCT
This sequence comes from Hedya salicella, assembly GCA_905404275.2. Lineage (NCBI taxonomy): Eukaryota > Metazoa > Arthropoda > Insecta > Lepidoptera > Tortricidae > Hedya > Hedya salicella. The sequence goes on along the minus strand of FR990113.1, from coordinate 20,884,977 downwards.
CCAAGCAACGATTCGTACAGAGGTATCGCATTACGTTATCTCGTTACACCTTTTTGTGTTAGTGCTTTTTCTTCACCAAATTTACCGGTTCCTAGCGCTGTACGCGGCGCCGTATATTTATGGAATCCGCTATGGGAGCGACCGAACGTATCTCGTTTCTCGAGATCATTCCTCTCGATATAGACGTTAGTCAAACTAGTTTCGTCGAAACGTGACCATAATATTGACAAGTTAAATTAATTCCAGGCCGACACGGGAGAAGCGGGATTTGAATTTTATGTGACTAATTAATTCCATTACGCGGAGATTGTACGATTTGATTGCGGATAGCAAAAAGCGTCCTGACGGTTTACCGTTACTCGGTTCGGGACAAGAAACCGGACTTGCCCGAAATGGCCGAGCGAAAAACCGACAACACTCGCCCCATTCACCGCACACCTGACTGCGGATTCGATATAGTTTTCGAAATTCGAAATTCAAAATTGGAATGTTTAAAACAGAAGGTGTCGCGACCGGTTCGGAGAGCGATACGGGTATCTCGGCTCGGAATCGGGGCTCAGATAATCGAAACAATATTATGTTCGGACAATGTCAGGTGATATTTTTCGGAACTGGTTCCCGTATCGGCGGGCCGGTCCAGATGCATTCCGCTTTGATGAAATAATAACGTTTTGTTACTTACTTTTTCTAATTCTAATAGGTGAAACCGTAGTACTTGTATCGCTTGCACCATCTGTAAGAAAAGTTATGGATTAGTTCAAATCCTCACTAAGAAACCCAAATTTATCCCTTGAGAAGGCAACTTATAAATTGCAGTTTACATACTATCCTACTCCCACTTCTTTGGTTCATATAACTTTGATAGACAGTGTGATGGTTACATAATTATAGTTATTTTGGACCTGCCTTGCATAGAACCTAGGTACTATACTAGGACTTCTCTCACGGTGAGTACCTAACTACAGAGCCATAGGTTCAATTCAATATTATACATACATACTACTACGATAAATGCTTTACATGACATGGTAACTGTCTGTGAGTATCTACCATCTGTATCTGTACCATCACGTAAAAAAACCAAGATGGTATCAAATGTATTGTTGTTTATAATGTTTGGAGATCCAATCCAAATCGATATAATATCTTCTAATGCTGTTTTAATAGCTTGATCCATTTCTGATTGAAGATGCGTTACAATTTGTATCTGTGTTTATTACTCTTGTAATTAGTAAGTTTTTTGGTCATTAACTACGATTAAACCAATTATGTAAGTTGAATCACTTTGATAGCGCCATAAATCATTTTTATTCGACTTTAATTGCTTGTTTGTCTTTAGCACTACCCTATGGAACTTTCAAAAGCTCCTATTGCTTCGTTTTAGAATGAAATGCAAACATGACAATTTCAAATTTCATACATTCTTTGTTATAAATTATAATTTGTCATTTAAACACATCATAAAGTAGGCGCACTTTTTCTTTAAATTATCATTTATAAATTCCTCGCCCAGATTAGTCTCTTAAATATAATTTCCATACCACCAACCAAATCTTATGAATACAAAGCGTATTGGCATACCATAAAGCTACCAGGCACGCATAACATCTGCAGAGCTGGCAATATCAATTAAATCCACATTCCTCGCCCAGAACAAAACCGCACGAACTCTCATAAGGAGTTACTCCCATTCGAAATTCAATAGAGTCGTGTTAAGATTGAGTTCGGAATGCATTTGTTTTCCGACTGGGTGCCCTTTGGATCCGAAGATGACACTACCAGCGCCACCCTCAGGCTATTTGCTCAGACGCTCGTTGACACAGGCGAACAGATAAAATATGTTTTAACTCTGTGTACACTTGCTCCTGTTTATTTTGTACTAGGGATCTATGACGCTGCTGCCTTTCGTAATGTAAGGGCGTTGGGATCTTCAATATACGATTATTTCCTAGGTCTTTCAAGTCATTTTGCTTGCTTGACATGAGCTTAATAGAGCAATATAGGAATTTTATCATTATGTCGATTCTAGAATACTAAATTCTTTTCAAACCATCGATCCGATTAGGAAGCGACACTTCATGGTCCTGGATAGAAGTACTAGGATAACAGTGCTCCAGATATCTGTTATACCATCCATTCTTATCATGCCCGAAGTATCTATTCGTAAAACACGAAAAAGTAAACCACGCTCTGTTTAAACAGGTATGATATAAAACCAACATTCCAAATTCAACATTGTGTCGATGCGCGGATCGGTCACGGCGCTGTTTGCGCAGACGCATCTGTGTTGGCTGTCAGAGCTATCCAAACATCTGTGTTAGCTGTCAGAGGTGAACTGTCCAAACAGTAGCGCAAACAGAGGTCGTTAGTGAGTTTAGACTTGCGATTTGTTTGTTGAGAGGTCACTGGTGCCATTAGCGAGGAGTGAGAGACCTTAATATCACCTTATCATTCTACTGCCCGATAGGCTTCCTACAATTTTTATTATGCATTCGGCATCTACTTCTATTCGTTATCCGATTCTTTGAACATGAAGGCCAACGCGTTGCTATCTGGACTAAATATTTTAATTTTTAAAATAATGATTTTATCAATAATATTATACTTAAGTTAAATGATCTGATAAAGTTATTCTGGGTTTTCCCTACTCCTTGCAACAAATGTTGGATCATATTGTATGTCTCCCAGCAAACATTTCTCTCAATGTAAGTGCTTGTACCTAGGCCTACTTGAATATAAGCATATTTTCATTGACTGATTGATTGATTGATAGCTTATTCTGTGTTTATAGAATTCAATCAAGTATATGTCCCAGTATTTCACCTAATGAACGCGGCAGTTCACAGCACATCATTTTCGACTACCAGTTAAACAAAATTGACTGCTCACTTGGCTAAGTATGTCGCGTGTCCAAGGACAGCACCTTGCACTCGAAACCAATTACCTTTGTGTTCCATACGTAAACAGTTCAAGAAACTGTCAGTTGGTCACAAAACGTATCGCCCCGAGCTGACATGTGGCCACAAAGCCCATGAAAGGACCATACCAGGCTTAATTCAATTGGGCCAAATTATGCCAGTCTTGTTAAACACTCGTTGAAAACTCAATTGAACGCTTTCAAAGAATTCCTGGTGGGTTTTGTTCGACTTTGTTTTCTGTTGAAGTTGATGCTATGTACGGAATTAGGAATTTTGTTTCGTTCGAGTAAACAAACAGTGGCTTTACTCCTAGACTGTAGAAGTTAGCTGACCCGGTTAAATCCTCGCAGGATGAGATTTGTTAGTCGGAGTAATAATCCCGAAACGCTACGCGTTCTCGTGTACATTTCTTTTTTACTCACTATGCAAACTAACAGTGGTGCCACATGTCAGCCATTCGGGACAAACAATTTAGCTATTTTTCTTGTAAGTTTGTCAAGCGCCCGGATGTCGCTGGGTTTGTTTGGGCTCCTTATCTGCGGTGCATGAATGACGCTTATCAGTGCAGGTAGACATCTTAGTTTATGGCGCTCTGGGCTACTGTTTTTAAACTCGGTGGTTAAGTTTGTGTTTGCTCGCTTAAGCTCTGTTGGTGAGGTTGAACGCTTTATCGTGGTTTTTTAAGGATGTACGTTCACGTAGTATATGTAGGACGAGTGGAGTGCGCGGCGTATGTGGATCGCGGCGGTGCGTCATCGCCGCGCGCGGCCGCTTGCGCCGATTTCCCTAACAAAGTCAAAATATTGAGCGCGTCGCCCCCGCTGCCCAGCGATTCGTAATGCCTAAGATTTTATTTGTTAAAAATCGGTTAAGTATCCGTGTCGAACTGCGTCGGTGGGTGGCCGCCATCTTGGTTTTATTATTTCACTTTTTGTCCCGGCTAGCCGCGGGAGGCGCACGGTGCGATTCAGCTTTTTATGAGTGACAATATATATTTTTTTATTCGTATTACTCTATTTTGTTATTCCGAGAAATATATCTCGTTTACCTGTGGTTAATTTTAGACTTTTTAACTAATCAAATCGTAAATTATTCGGTCGCTGGAGGCGAGGCGAACTATAAAGTGTTCACTACTTTATGGCGTATTAAACTGATCCCTCGTGTTTAATTTATCTCCACAGTTTGAGTATTGTAATAAAAATAAGATTAAATAATACTTACTAATGAGTCTACTTCAGGGTCCGCTATATAATAAGGTTTTTCTTGGCGTATCTGTGAACATAGAAAAAAGGTACATGAATAAATTTGCGATTTGTGTTGTAGAAAAAGTTGTATTAGTGTTTTTGGATTTATGATGGCAGTGGATGGATGAACGGCGAGCGCAGCCGGGCCGTAATACTAGACGTGTAATAAAATGCTCGCTCGGTTCGGTGCGCGTGAGCACGCCACAGAGCGCAGGCGCAGACGCGACACCACTAAATTCTCATAATTTCAACAACAACAACTTTTTCCTATTTAGGTGGACTGATCACTGATTACCGCGATGTAAAATAATGAAGCTCGACGTGTTCTGACGCTACGGCAAATATTATTATTGTAGCTAAACCAAGTAATTAAACATGATGATTTTTGGGAACCAAGCTCAGCGGGACATAATCTCAATCATAAACATTAGTGATAGTAAATCAATGCAGTGATATTATTAAACACTAAAGTCAAATGTTCAATTCGTTTCCAAAACGTTCTGATATCGTAAAGTTGTAACAAAACTTGTGGACCATATTGGACCTTTTTATGTCCTTCTCACATACGAATAAGAAAAGTAGTAAGAGCCATATAAGTTTATATACTGCTATGCTTTTTTAGAATGACTTGGCTGGATGGATATCACGCGGCGAATTTAACGAGTCCGTATAAAACAAGCCCGTTAATAACTGATTTGTATTGAAGCATAAATGGGTATTTTTGTAGCAATTAATGAGTTTTGGCACTATATGATAGATATACATTCTCCATAAAGTATGAAAATTTAACACAAAAAAGACCGTATGAAAAAATATATACGCAAAAACCAAGAGCAATGTCTTTTGCAAGCATGCAGTGGACATCACAAACATGATATAAATATTGTACATTTATTTATGGTCATTAATTTGTATTATTCAATTTTAGCCGTATTCCGGTCCAAACCAGATTTATCGTTGAACTCTGCCAGCGTGGGGTTTGTGCGAGTTATTGCACATTCTTGCCTACGAGCAACCTCTGCGTTATTCCATCATCGTTAATACTTAAGAAGCACTTTTTTCGACATTGAGACTTGACCGGATATGCGATGCTATCACATCGCCTGCCGTGGACGGATTTTTTTAAAGTGTTATTGACTCTGCGTTCAACCTTCAATAAAGGTGTTATGAGACTGACCTGGCATAATGCGACATTGCTGGTCTTCTAAAAAATTAAAAGATAATCTTTGACACGTTTCGCTTTTTTGCATATGTTTGAGCGGGAAAAGTTGATCAATTTGAACCACTGTGCCATCAATAGCTACTTGAATAAACAAAAGAACATTAATTCTAAGTAAGACGTCGTTTGAAAGCTACACGAATTTTCACATCATAAAGTTTCACAAAAGTGTTCGTGCGTTGAGTTCGCACAGTGTTTCGAGGCGCGGGCAAGACAATCAAAATTAAATGGACAAAAAGTTAGCCGTCACAATAAAGCTATTAACATATAACACGAGTATTTGAATTTAAGATATCTAACGTTGTTTTGCATTTTACGACGCAGTGCGCTTGCGTCGGGTTATGGTTTGTTAACTGATGTACTAAATGATTTTAGTTAGCGGTATATTTTATATTCAGAGAAATAAAACGATTCTGTTTGAATGTAGAGGGAACGGACTGGTAATTAGATATACGTGAGGTACCGACGGCATAATATCTCAATACAACTTAAATATACAGTACGGAAATTGTATGGTTTGCTTTGTGTTTATGATAAAGCCATAAACAGGCACGATATTTTAACGAACCATGCAATATATTTAAAAGGTTGAATGAATATTGACGTAAAGGTAATACAGCCATACCTAATACTATTTTAAAGTTGTGAAAATGAAATGTCTGTACATTGAATATATTAAAAAAAACTATTGTAAGGGACTATTTGGAAGTCATTGAAACGAAAAATATTATATGTGTCGTCATGTTTGTATGTGTCGTTGTGGCTTTATCACGCCAAATCGGCTGAGCGGATTTCAATTTTTTTGGTACACGGGTAGCTGGGTATCTCCAGATGGTTATAGGATACTTTTTACCCAACTGTGCTGAAGAAAAAAGAGGGGTTATGACTTTTTCTCCTCCGCGAACGAAGTTGCGGGCGCCTTCTAGTATCGAATATAATTAATTGAGAATATTATGTAAAATAAAATAAAAATAACTGTCATGCAAAGATTAAATACATAAGGTATGTCACTTATCTTGTTCTATTCCGATAACAACTATAACATCATATTTAACTAAAACCTTTCATAACAAAATATGCAATCCGTTATAAATTATTATATAAATAATGACCGTATTATGATCAACATAAGGTATACATTCTTTTGCCCTTTAGTTAAACGGATGGCATTAAAATGTATGACATCGATTAAGATCTCTGGGTCATAAATGTCACCTAAGAATTATTGATTATGAGGAATAATTGACGTTTCAGTTCGATTTTTAAATTTTATTAAAAATGCGTTACATTCTTAAACGAAAGTTATTATCGGCCGGTGTTGCACATTGTTTATTTTATTTTTTAAGCGGCTAGGGTTGTCACTTAAATGTTTACTGGGACAAAGTTTGACGTAGAAACTTACTTATGAATAAAAAATAGTAGAGAAGAACGGTAATAACTGCGTCACTAATGGCGAGAGAGAGGTAGCGGGTTGAATCCCGCCCACTACGTAATAGCTATCATTCTTGACACTGTCATTATTTCATGTTATTACCCGTTTTATGTCACAGTCGAGTTTAGTTTAACTAAAGAAAAAGTCTGTCGCACTTTTATTTCTTACAAAAATAACTCGTGTCTACACAGTGGTTTATGTTCTACGATCTATGGTCAAAAGGGTTTAAATATAGGAATAACATTCGAAATCTTTTTTAACGCTTTAAATGACAATACTCGAGGGATTATTTCCACAAAGGAAATAAAACAAAACTGATAGATCACGGCGATAACTGCGATGCTGGCCTTTGGAGCAGGTGCTCTGAGATGAGCGATAACATTTTTTTCTGTCCTAGAATGTTAACGACTCTTTAATTTTTAATATTTTATTATAAATTTCATAGCACAATTATATTTAAACCTCGAAAAAATAGTTAAACAGACGGAATGGATCAATTTTGTTTGATGCTCATATAAATATTTGAACTTGAACACCGCCCGGACGGCTATCGTTATTATATCTTAGTAGGTACTTAAAAGTCCCCAAAATTGGTCTCCAATCTAACCAATCGAAAATTCACAACCGAAATTACGTGTAACACATAGCCCTCCCCCGCCCGCGGCGAGGAAGTCCGTCATTTGGGGGGGCACCGACCCGTGAAGCCCCCACTTTTTACCACGAATTAAATGCTAATAAGGTACCCGATCGGCTGATACCGCGTCTTGGGTGGAAATGGTCAATTTTAAGTATTTTTTCACTGTTTTTTTTACGCCAAAAGCTTTTTGTGAACCTGTTTCGATTTCGGTTTGATTCCGATTTGATTCCCACTGAGATTTCGTTTTATTTTTATTTATACGTTTTCGAATTCAGTGAAGTGAGAGAGAGACAATTTGCACCGAATGTATCTTTTAGATATTCTGTATGGCTTTGGCACGCTTAATGTCCCCATTATATTTGATATCTCCATAAAAACCATGCGTCGCTGACAAAATGGTAGGTGTCGATCGCAAAACGTAGTAGCTTTATGGATCGCGGGCGACGGGCCACTTTTACCGCCCGGGCCCGGCGAGCATCCCGTCGATTTAACTCACAAACTATTTCTAAAGAGTTTTTATTTCCCGTTTGTCCTAATGTCTCATAAAAATAAACAACCGTAACTTTTGACTCGTCCCTAAAATCTTTGTCTGACGACAATCGTCGTTCTCTCTATTCATTTCACTTACCTGGATCCTTTATGCCTCGCATTGTGCACTTTCGGTCGAAATACAGTATTGTTTGTGTAATTGAATAAATGCCTTCGTGTAAGCTCTTTTGTGTCCCCGAGGGCGCCCGGCGCGTCCACACGTCGACTGCCGCGAAATCTTACTATAGGTTCCACAATGCAATTATGATTTTGCCCGTGAGAATTCGATAATAGAGCACTGCCGAATTTCTGACGGAAAAGAGTTTGTCTCCTGAAGCTACCTGAGCGGCGGAAAAAACTACGGAACCTGCCATTAAATTCGTAAGGTCCTCATCTCATCCGAGGAATCTCGACAGGCTTCGATGAAGACTAAACTTTACCAGACACAAATTAAAGCGCATAATGAATGGGTCGTCTAAAGGGTGCTTATTACCGTTCGCGGTGGACAAGTGACGGCATCAAAATCGCTACCAAACGTGGTACCCTGTAATTTGTAATAAAAAATCTATTTATAAGATAAAATAAAGCACCGAAACGCTACCTAAGATGCCGGCTGATCGATCTCGTCGGACTTTTAATAAATCAGCCTTGGCACGGGATTCTGACGCTTGTCACACATAAATATATGATTTAGAATCGTGCGCATTCCACGGAGGCTTTAATGGTAAATTATTCTATAATGCGCAAAGGTCGAGTTTTGTAATTTAGTTAAGTCGCCTCCTATTTAATAACTTTTTATGAAGTCGACGGCGGGCAGGTGATTTTTTTTTGTTTTTCTCTCATCGAAAAAATGTTGGCCGGACGAGCCGCTACTGAAGTAGTTCGAAATTTAAAATTATAGTGTATTAATATGACGCGTTCCTGTTACAAAATTTTATTTATAGTGTGCGCGTGCGACGGGCGGGGACGACAAGCCGAGGACGAGACGACGACGTCACGACGCGATCATATGTTTGACAACGACGTGCGAATATATCTATATCGCGCGGTTTACTGCCGGCCATAAAGCGACGTAATGAACAAATGTCTTTATGGTATACTTGTAAACGTCAAATATCAGTCATTTCTCTTCGGGGCGTACAAAAAATGCCATAAATATTCTTAACAAAATGACTCCTACTGAATATTGTGGCCATAAACGAAGGTCTATAAAATGAGGTTTGGTTGTTTACCTTTTGTTTGACTGTGCTGGAATTAAAAGAACTTAGACGTGGGACGTTCCTTTTGTTCGCAGCTCGGGGTCCCGCGCCGTAAATATGTAAATTATCGAAAATTATTCATAACGGAATGTATTAACGCTTTGCGCTTTGTCGTCAAAATGTGCAACGTGTGACGCTGGCTTTATGCCTCCACTACCCGCCTCTATAGGGTGGTTATGGTAATGAATAGCAAGGGATAATGCAACGCGTTTTGTTATTTCATGCGTCTATTTACACCCATTTGCTGCCTCTTTTATATGCAGCGTTATCTATAGATTTGCTAATCAGCACAGCGATTCTCTAATCCTGTTCTTCCTTAGACACTTAACTTGAAGGCAAAAATGTCTAAATGACGCTTCAGTTTTGGGTTGTGTATCGTCATCCCCATTAGAACGGGACGGCATTATCTGTAGAAGCGGGGTAGATAGTATGAAAGGAACGTTTTTCTTGCGTTTTTTGCCCCGCAATCCGTGCGTTCAGAAATTTTATTTTAATACAAGAAAAGTATTCAAAAGATACGAGGGCAGGTAGACGGGACGGATATTTGCTTAGTTTCAGTTTTTTTTGACAAAGAATTCAAGTTGATTTATGGCAGGGCCGTGTGACGATTTGTGACCTGTAATTTCTGATGTGAGGTTTGTCACTAGTGTGTCTTGATGCTTGATTTATTAATTTACAAATGGAAGAGGCGTTATCGTTTTGACAGTCGGTATAACCTGCAATTTTGGGGCGCGGACATGTTATTTGGAGACTTTTTCGACTAAGTGGAGAGCGATCACGGTAATTTTGTGATTAAGCACTAAAAACTTCTTCTCCTCGTTATCCGTAATGACGCACCACAGCGCAAAACAAACTAACCTGCGCTCAAATAACAATTATTTATTTTTGTGTGCCAATTTACGCTCACTTTTAAACGTAGCTTAAAGATAAAGCATAAATTCCGTTTAGTTAGATGCTTGAAACCAAATAAAATCTGATTTGATATTTAAATTAAGCTAAGCTCAACATATTCTCTAATCTGGGTATTTCATTTCATTTATAGGTGTAACCATACCCTGAACAGCAACACTATCGCCGCCATCAAGGCGCTCAACTTTGTGGCACGAGTGAAGACACCAGATATTAGATTTAGACATGTAAAATGGCCCTTAACATGAAATATTCATCTTTGATCCAACATTATTCTTAAAACAGTGACAATCCCACGCCAACATAGTTACACAGTTAACTGGTCCCCCGGGGTACATCAGGGGGTCAGTTAGAGGGCCAGAGGAATTAGAGGGCGCCGTAAAGGTGGTGTAATGAGTCACTTCGGGGCAGTCGGCTAAATGCCGCGCCGTTAAGACGATCCCATCCGTAATATAAGGCGTTAAGTTTTAATTGTATGGCTGTTAATGTGTGATATGATGCTGGCTAAAGCTGAGTCAGGCCGGATAACATTGTCGTTGAGAAAATTAAGTTTTGTGGGATCTTATTAGGTTTTCAACGGATAACATAATTTACAAGATGTTTTCTTATAATAGTCTGTTTCGATAGATATGACAAAGATAAAGGAATTATGTATAAAGTCTGATTTCTGCTGCTGACTCTACCTGTCAATATGAAGCATACCTAGCACTAACAAAACATTGTGAAGTTATAATTTTTATTGAGTGTCCCTCTGCTGGGCAAAAGCCTCTCCCTTAGATCTCCACGACTCCCTATCAGATGCTACCTCCAGCCAGTAGTTGAGAAATGCATCCAGATTGTCCCACCATCTCCGCCTAATTTCGTTATCTCAGAAAATATAAGGTTTTTAACGTTATATGGAAATAAACATTCCTACTAAAAATCGTAAGTTGGCTTTTCAATGTTTTAACAGCCTATTTCATTCCTATTCTAGATATTTTTAATAGTTCCACCATCTTTTTTTCCAACGTTATAATAGTAAAGCAACGTTGCCAATTAGATTTATAGGACAGCTGCATTTTAATAGAAAGCAAACTCAATGTAATATACGATTTACTTTGCGTTTTATTTATCTAGGAATCTAGGGGAAAGGTTGTGACAACCCTAAGGCCTAACTGACAGGGCTGTTAAACATAAAAATAATGTATTAATTATTTTAAGCCCTAACCTATCACCCTTAAAGTACAAATTAGAATAACGTAGACTTCGAAGTAGCGCTTAATTTTTACGATGGCTAGTTAAAACAAACTGTTCCATCTATGATTGCTAGCTGATAATGACGGTATGTAAGAACTTTATTATGAGAAGAAAAAAGTTGATTCTTGATTGGCAGGTAAGCATGTCATGTTTCGCATACTTAATTTAATAGTCTCTAGAAGGCGAGTGTAATTCTATGCTGTTTTACTGTTTTATGATTGATTAAGATCATAATTAAAACTAGAAAAAAATCTCATTGATAAAAGACACAGTAATAAAGACGTACAGTTTTTATAGCTCTTTAATTAGATATTTAGTTGGATACTTATAGAATAAATGCACCTTTGCTTTAACAGAAAATAAACAAACAATATTAGAAAACGTAGCATAAAAGCTTTTTTTTTCAATAAAGTCGCAACTCTTGTTGAACGATCGCGTCTATGAATTTATACGAGGGGATTAAAAACTTTTTTCATCCTATCGGAGCGGATTTAAAATAAAAACATCGTGAAAGTTGTCTTGAAGAAATAAACGATTGTTTCCATCCTATTTTGCTGGATCACTCTAGTTTATTTTTATAGTAGTTCACAGTCACAACACTACAATAGCTTAACATTTATTTATTCACAATCAAAATATTTCTGCAAAATGAATTTATTACTCTTCAATCCTAAAAAAACTCTCAAATATATTGTTATATTTTTGTGCCAAACAGTATGCCGCATAAACCACTGTGCGATTAAGTATTCTTAAATAAACTAATATAAATTTTACAATATTTTTCTTCAGGGGTCATACAATAGACTTAACCCTTCAAATTTCGCATGAACTTACAGTCTTTATCCAACATTGTTTTGAACATAAACTCCGACCCTGTGGTGAGAGTGTTTAAACAAAAATAAAGTAAAGTGCACCACATGAATAAATGAGCGATCTACCCTCCTCTAGTTGTTTAAAAGGGTATATGTATATTAGAATCTAAACGCGCTTACATCATTTTCGAGCTATGGAACCCCTGGTTTACCCCTGGCAGTCCCAGCGGGAAATTAGAGTGTAATGGTGCAATGTTTGATAAGTTAGCGGGTAGCGGCTGTGTTAATGTAATATTTAAAGTTAATTCACAGGGATAAAAAAAAACGATATAAGTTCCATATTGCCTTGTTTATTTATGCGCAATGGTTAGTTTGTTAATGTGTATGTTCTAAAAGTAACACATACTCTACAACTCTGTAATGGTCCTCTTCCTTTTATTTTGTCTATTTTATTTATATATTTTATTTAAATATGCTTTCCATATCCATTGACCTGTCCCGCAGATTATCTGGTTGTACTGAGAAAATTGTGATGACTGAGAGAATTGTGACCACAAACTATGTTCAAGAACTTAATCATGATTTTGAGTGTTCTGTTCATAGAAATGTAAATACTTTCCGGCGTACAATAACAGCATAAAAATTCATTCAAAACAACTGAAAGTTTTCTTGCATTCTATGGAATTCTGTCCTATAAAATTTGGAAATAATTTTGACAGGAAACTATAATCTGTGGACGTGGGTAAACGTGAGTCCGCTTACCACTAAGCCATCGGTGAAATGCACAGTGTTTTTGCAAGAGTAGAAACACTCGCATTAGGCGCTAATCATTGACACATTGACGAAGCAATCGGACCCCCAGGGGGCCGAAGGGTTAACGCATTACTGGACATAATCTTGATTGATCTGCCTCGTACAAATAACCCTGGTTTGCGTGACGGAACCCTCGCATGGAACAGGGAGCAGCGGGAGGGTTGATTGCACTTTTCATGTTGTAAAACCACTGTGTGTCTTAGAACTTATGGTGATGATAGAAGGGTTATTATTGTTTGATTCGGTGAACTTTCTTTTGTATATGTTATATTGAGGTTAATTGGTTTATATTACTAACGTAGAAAACCTCGATAAAGATTTTATGTGATAAAAGAAGACTTTTTTGTATGATTTTCTTTCAGCTATCAATATATCCTCGCGCCTGTCAAACAAGTCCTAGATAGCGTTTGTCTAATGTGTGTATATGTTCAATCATTACATTTCAATAATTTTTAACCGATTGCGTCAAAAGAAGGGATCAGAATCCATACTTCCATACTGATATTATAAATGCGAAAGTGTGTCTGTCTGTCTGTCTGTCCGTTACCTCTTCACGCTTAAACCGCTGAACCGATTTTGATGAAATTTGGTATGGAGATACTTTGAGTCCCGGGGAAGGACATAGGCTACTTTTTATCCTGAAAAAAAACCCTTATCCGCGATAAACGAATTCAAGGCAGACGAAGTCACGGGCAGAAGCTAGTAAATAAATACAATACTTAAGTAAATAGTAAACATCCAAGACGCAGGAAGCAAGATTCGTGCTCATCACACAAACACTATATGTTTAATTGTTTTTTAATGACGACCGGTTTAGCTTAGTGGGAGTAACGTTGCCTGCGAAGCTGAGGTCCTGGGTTCAAATCCCGGTAAGGGCAAATATTTGTGTGATGAGCATAAATATTTGTTCCTGAGTCTTGGATGTTTTCTATGTATATAAGTAATATATCTATTAAATATATCGTCGTCTAGTACCCATAACACAAGCCTTATTGAGCTTACCATGGGACTAGTTCGATTTGTGTAAAATTGTCCCGTAATATTTATTTATTTTTAATACCCGCAATTACGAGTAGGTATAATTAAATACACGAAGGAGATATATACCTGCCTATATATATATACAAAAGAGTTTTTCCACCCTCATGAACAAAGTGATGGAAAAGTACTAGTTTAAAATAAAATATGTAACATAGTAGCCGATTCTCAAGCTTTTCCCCCTTTATAAATTATTATCACCTACACGCCGTCTATACTTAAAGATCTAACCTATAATTCAGTGATACGTATCACTTATACTATAGAACTGATAATTTTTGTACGATTTGTAACTTTATGTCCTAGGGCTTTCGCGTTTGTATTGAAAATGTCCGCTCTTTTGGTACCTAGGGCGGTAATTGCTGTTAAATTGCAGGGATAGTAAACGATACTTGATCCTCGATGAATCGATGATATATTCAGCGGGAAAAGGTTGCCGTCCCCTGTAATTGAAGACTGAAATTTTATTATTCAGTAATTTTGTTCGCCTATTCAGTATGCCTTAGACCTTCTTAGGATTTAATAATCAATAGGATAAATAGGTAAATTTATTTACTTTTTATGAGGCGTTGAAATGGTACAATAACATAAGGTTATAATAATAATCTAACTAGCTTCTTTCCGCAATTTCGTCCGCCTTAAATTCGTCTATCGCGGATAAGGGTATTTTTCCAGGATACAAAGTAGCCTATGTTCTTCCCCTGGGCTCAAACTATCTCCATAGCAAATTTCATTCCAATTGGTTCAGCGGTTTAAGCGTGAAGAGGTAACAGACAGACAGACAGACAGACAGACAGACAGACAGACAGACAGACAGACAGACAGACAGAGAGACAGACAGACAGACGGACAGACAGACAGACACACTATCACATTGATACTATTAGTATGGATTATAAAGTTATTAAGTGTATCGTGTAATTTTTTTCTATCATTTAAATATTGTTTAATACCTATGCAAAATTAGATCGAGTGACAGTGTTGGGCTTTTTATAAAACTTACAAATACTAGGTAAATATCAAACCATTGGGCTTAGCGAGGAAATCGGCGAGTTCAAATAAAATTTGTAAAACCATAGCAAAGGTACAAGACGAGTATCACGTTAACCCAAATAAAAGCAACATTATCGTAACACACAAAAGGAGCTTAACGTTTCAAAAGTATATTTTATTTTTTACAAAATATTGAATTCCAATAGCAGATGTCCGTTAATCCTTCTTAACAAGAGACCAAATTAAAAAGACCCAACATTCAACGTATTTAGCACAGCAACACGACTCAACTTAAAACGGACATATGGATTCATAACATTTTTTTCTTTTTTTTCACTTTGGCTGTTTGCGTGCGTTCTCATGCCAGATTAAAATAAATAAAAGTTAGTTCTACTTATTAAGAATTCATGGCCCATTGATTCTTTTTAACCAGTTGAATTTAATTAAAAGTAACTGGGGTAAGATATATGTACAAGGAAATGAGGAGCAAGATGTAGAAATAGTGAATAAGGATTACCAATTTCGATTTTCTTAGAATTAGACACGAAAAGTGTATTCTAGAAGTAAGAAAGTATTTTTTGTAAGGCTTCCGTGAAATCTGAAATTCATTCGAGATTTCTCGGTCCGTATTTTCTAAGGCTTTCTATATCCATGCTGTAGCCACACATCTATACTATTATAAAGTTGTAAAAATTAAATGTCTGCGAAGCTGGAGGTCCTGGGTTCAAATCCCAGTAAGGGCAAATATTTGTGTGATGAGCATAAATACTTGTTTCTGAGTCTTGGATGTTTTCTATGTATATAAGTTATATATCTATTAAATATATCGTCGTCTAGTACCCATAACACAAGCCTTATTGAGCTTACTATGGGACTAGTTCGATTTGTGTAAAAAATTGTCCTGTAGTATATTGAAAATATAAAAAAGAAATGTTTGTAACGGACTATTTGGAGGTCAATGTGTAATTTTTTTGTCACTGGAAGGAAGAAGGATATAAACTGGTTTATGACGACCATCGACATTCTTCTGACGCCATAGAATAAGCTTACTAATCCAGGATTAGGATAACAATTTGAAGTAAGTAAAGGATGTTCGTTCGTTTACCGTGCTAACAAAATTTAGGAACGTAGGCTATATTTTCAAATAAATGATTGAAACGAACTATAACATACATTTTTTTGGAATTTTGTATGTTTATAAGTAATGTGTTGCTGTGGCTTCATCGCGCCAAAACGGCTCATCAGATTTCAACTACTTTTAGTACACCGTTGGCTGAACAAAAAGCGGGGGGTCATGACTTTATCTCCTCCGCGAACGAAGTCGCGGGAATCTTCTCGTTATACTATACTTTCATGCGTGGGTAGATCCGATGACAGTGCTACTAGATTACCAATATACAGACACCTACTCATTAAAGTAGAAAGATACATAAATTCCTCTCAACAACAGATTATACGTTTCCATATAAAAATAGCCCTCAGCTGTAGGTACCAAAAATACCTACTCCGACATTTGTAGGTAAAACACCCTCTAATCCACGTCAGCTGCTACTGACTGGCCCTCCCCTCACCCAACCCCTATTTACTCAAGACCTATCACCAAGCACAACTCATTTAGACGGAGAGACCAGCTTACGCTAGCCATAGGGACCTCATAACCAGTGTAAACTGGCCCGCCCAGCGGCCGTACAACTCCGAATGATGTAGTGCATTGTTTGTACAACGGTCAGAGATCAAGGTATGCTGGCGGTCGGGACCGGGGATCTGGCCTGTCAAATACATAATGAGTATTTTTTTTATTTTCAGGCAGAATGTTTAGGTACGATCGATGGGAAACAGGTCCCGTGCAAATTTCCGCTTAGCTTCGTAGGGGGTAGGTTTTTTAATGAGATTATGGTTTGCTTATGTTGGAAACAGTTTTAAAATGGCGTAAGTGTGTGTAAATATAACATATATTCGGTCTTTCTAATTGCTACTAGTGTTTCGATGTGTGCGTTTTTCCTACTATGACAATTAGGGCTAGGGATGTCAATGATATTAAAAATAATAACAATGTTTTCCATGTAAATTGATTTAATATCTAATGTAATGAAACTCTACTTGGAGAATTTTAGTTCATACTAAAGTAGTATTGAGCTGGCCAGTTTAAACTACAATGTATTCTTGAAACGTTAAATTCTTTGAGGGCAAGATATCAACTCCGTATACATAAATAGATAAATTTAAGCGTTATTATTTATAGTGACAGATATAGCAATAGCCTTCTTTTTAATAGTCCCAGCGCCTCAAAAGGCAGTTTTTAAATGCAATCTCATTTACAAATGAAACAATATTGCGACAACTCTGCCATCGAAATTCAATCATAACCGTTTACCATTTAAAAATGGAAGGTGTGGACAAGGATGGTGTTACGCGGTTTTGAGTGATTGTGAGCGAGACAGCGTCAGGCGCGACGTGTCGCGAGGTATGCGGCGCGGACCTCGTAATTACAGCAAGGATGCACAGGGTGATGTCGAGATGACAGTTGCTTCACACTTTTTTAACTAGCGAGATGACAAACGTGGTGAAGGACTCTTTGGTTGTGATAAGATTGCACCTAATTTTTATGAAGCCGCATACAAACGAGGTGCAAGCTTAATTCAATCGCGATATACAATGCAACGACTTTTTGTTTCTCTCAAAATAATTTTGTGAAGAGAGTAAGGTGTTATACACTTTATGCTAAATGTTTACATACATTGAGAAACAATCAATAAAGCTAAGTAGTAATTATAGGAGGAGACTTGTTTGCAAATTGGCACGAACTGTGAATTTACTTATCTCTCAACCAAAAGGTCTTCACTTCACATTAGTTCATTAGATGTTGACAACTTTTGGCAACTTTTTTTCATGGTACGAGTATTGTTAAAGAACGGCCTTTCAATATTAGAAATATTGGTGAAAAAACTACTTCAATGTCTAAAAACTCCCCGAGACAACAATGTTGAAATCCCATTTTTGGACTTTGCTGAAAAACGCTCCACACTAGCCTAGGAACGTGTGAAGGCACACATTTCAGCATTGTATGGGGAAATTATGAACTTTGTTCTACAGCTATGTTAAAACTTGCGTTTATGAAAAGGGTTTCATAATAAAAATTACCATACATTTCATGGATTATTCAATTGTAGGTATTAATATTTTCATACTTTGAAAATGAACCTTCTCAGCCAACTTTATAGGCTCATAAAACAAGCTACACGTAAGGGTCCGAACTCAATTTGTTTTCAGGATTTCTATTATAGAAACTGCCATTTTGCATCAAAAATTTATTTTCATTTGAGTACAGTCAACATCCTTCTTTGACGTAATTTCAAAACTATAAACTCTGTAGCCGTCAACTTATATGGAGTCATAATCATCAGCAAAAAGACGTCCAGGATTGAATTAGTAATGCTAATGATAAAAGTGTTCACTTTTCGCATTGGTACCTACATAATTGGGTTCGAATTTTGGACTTATAAGGTGAGGTATACGATAGTATGCAAAAATATGAAAGGGAAGGTAGTTCTGCTAATGTCTGTGTTACCGACGCTGTTATCCGACTCTTTCGATAATAAATTCAGTTAAAACCATGTAGCTACAGCTTCCTGCGCACCCTGTGGACGGCGACGCGCACCTAGTGTATTTATGTCATTATTAACCGGTGCGAATTAATACTCATTTGGCGACCATTTTTGTCGCATTTTGTGTCGCGGACGCAAAAACGGCCATTCCGGTCCTATAGTAAAAAGAAGCGCGCCCGGCGATCGCCAAAAACGGACAGCTAATCGCCCTGTATTGTTCGCTTTCTATAAATAAAAGTCCTTTTGTCGCACCATAACGGATTTACAATTTAAGATTTCAAATATACATAATACTGTACAACTGTAAGAAATTGTGAAAACGCAAACGCTCGAAGTTATCGACAGCGTCAACCGAAATGCTTATCATAACGTGCAAGAAAACCCCTGAGTCAACTAACCGTAAAAAAATTCAATGTATCAACCCTTGAGCACGACGAAAACTGACCGACCAATCGCGTCGAAGAGCTGTCGCATTGGCTTATTCAAATGTCGAACCCTCGAATTTAAATTTCAAACGTCCCGAGTAAATCGTTCCATTTTCGAAATTCCTTTTTCAAACTGTCCAGTTTCTCGATACTAACTGTGGTTTAACGCGCCTAGGTAAGCGAGTGATGAAAGAGCGTAATGATTAGTTCATCGGCATATTAAAGCCGTTTTAAGTGGACAAAAACGCGACGTGAGTCGGTCGGCGTGTCAGCACTAATTGAGTGGCGCACGCTATCGCATGGTGTAACCGGGCCTGTCTCCGAGTGCGAATTCCCGTACTATTCAATATTGTTTTCTTTTGTGACCTGGATTTGTAATGTATTCAGCCAGCGAAAAAGTGCGTTAACTCTGTTCCAAACACAAACTATCGAACACCATCGTACTAAAGAGAATCCGTTCCCAATCATTGTTTGTTTGTAAGTGGTCACGTCAATTTTATACAAATATTTTCTTTTTCCTACTAAAGATTATAAAAATACTACGTTTCTAACGAGGCTCAACCTTGTAGCGTCGTTTCACTAATTCCATTATCTTCATTCCATATTTAAACTTACGCAAGCCGTCCCGCTCCCGCATCGAACTATTTATGTGCTATCTCTCTTCGTAATTAATGAAAATGGCCGCATTTGGGACTGTGTTAATTGTAATAGTGTTTTTGAACTTGGATGAGTAAACACGGCATAGTAAATATTATTTGGTGCGTAAATAGCGAAGTGTGAAAAAATGGCTCGTTTGCTTTTAAAGCGTCATAAGATTTTATTTAAAGAAGCCGTCGAATACTTTATTGACAAGGTAGACATATGGTTAGTTAGTTATATCATCTCAACTTCTAAAGAATCATAACAATAACAAACCAAAGACAATCTCAAAGCTGAAGTGAAACCGAGAGCCCGAAACAAGGAATCCGCCGCAAAAACGACGGGGACGATAAAGCGAAATCGCCGATGCGTTATCGAGAAAAAAAAACTCGTGCGAGCGAGAGACAAA
Organism: Hedya salicella; assembly: GCA_905404275.2. Lineage (NCBI taxonomy): Eukaryota > Metazoa > Arthropoda > Insecta > Lepidoptera > Tortricidae > Hedya > Hedya salicella. The sequence continues at coordinate 20,864,861 of FR990113.1, read as the reverse complement.
AAACGTATCGTATCGCCGTTCCGCTCTAGCGCGCGCATGCTCCGGCGCAGCTGCTGCTCCGCCATTTTTTTTTCAAATTGGATCAGAGTGACAAAGGAGTAAATTGCGCGGCTTGATCCTATGACAATTGATTGTGTTATTGTCGAGGACAGATGTAAACAAGTAACGATTGTGGGTAAAAGAGCAGCGGTGACGAAACTCGGCGGTTTGGAACACCATAGACACCAACAGATCGTAACTGATAAAAATAACAAAAATAAAGACTTAAATAATTTGGACTAAGAGAGCATCTTGTCATTTGTCTCGGGTCTATAGACACTTCTCCTTTTATCAAATAAATTTAAATGCCAGTTACACCGGCTATACAACAGTAGGAGGCAGTGTGTCAAACTAATACAATACATATTAACAGTACCTATTTAAGAATATTAAATCTAAGCCATAAGCTTTACGCCACTAATATTTATCACGACTCTACAGTTCTTGAAAGAATCAGAGGACGAATGTTTCCCAATAAATGACAATGATATTTGTAACATTTAGTACATAATCGATTTTTCCTTATATCTTGTCATATTATTGATTACTCCGTATCCATTGTATGTATTTTAATTCGAATCGTATGTAAATACAAATACGTCACGGTGATAAATAATTTTTCACATAGGTAATATTTATTATCTGTTGACAATTGCCATTTGATTTATCACTCCAAGTTATTTTGTACCTAAGGTGTGACCAGGATAAATAAATAGCGGCATAATAAAGACATTATCTGGTAACACATTTGAAATTTTAATGTCAACGCCAAATAAAGATTGTCAGCGCGTAAAAAGTTATTAGCAACTTTGGACATAATTCATGATACGGCCAAGTCACATGAATTTCTTAATACATATTTGAAACAACAAATATTTAGAACTATGCAAGCCACAAATAAGGCATGCATTTTAAAAAGTAGAATAAAGGGAAATTCAAAGGCATAGTTATTCATATACTACACATCAAGTTATTTCAAATTTAGTTTTTCTCAAACCACTTTCTAAAGTCCAAAAGAAGATGGACTATAAATAGAGAAGAAGACTTTAGATATTCTTTATTACTAAATAGACAAAATATAGAGTTCACCAGACTTTGGATGTACCAAAATAGTGCTTACACTTATAGGTATTCCAAAATTTCCAAATTCAACTGTCGTTTAAGGTGCGTGCTACTGGCATATCAGACGCCGTATCAACACTCACCATTTAACCATCCATTGCTCAGATATAACTAACTTAAGGGGCATTACAGAGTGTACATTGAAAGGAAAATATTTTCAAAATAATGATAGTAACGGACTATTGGATTGCATGGGGCACTGACTCAAACTATATTTTTTTATGTTTGTATGTGTAAATTCGCTAAACGGATTTCAACTATTTTTGGTACACGAGTAACTGGGTATCCACAGATGGTTATAGGATACTTTTCAGCTGACTACTGAAGAAAAAAAGAGGGGTTATGACTATTTCTCCTACGCGAACGACATTACACTTCATTGAAATAAACAAACAGAATAAACAGAAGAAAATGTGACATTACACTTCATTAAAAATCCTTCGAAAGTACCCCAAAGCACCTTATGTGTTTTTATTTTGGCACTGCCACACAGTATGTGTCTGTATGTTGAACGTACAGACTTGTAAACCTCTAAAAGTCCAGCGTACAGGTATCAAAGTAACCCTGGTAGGGCAGCGCAGTGCGCGGACGATCGGCGTACATCACGGGTATCGGCGCATAGATCATGCGCCGCGCGCGCTGGTCCGTGGCTGCGTTTTTTCGACGGCGCTGCTCGCTTGTAATTAAAATCTCATTGTTACCGCCAAGTCTTTAAGAAAACTGTGTCAATGCAAGGCATTAAATTAGTACTCAAAGGTTGTCTGGATGAGATTCCTATTTAGCGATAAGACCTCTCTTTAAATTTTTATTTGTATTGCAATTAAGAGTTATTGTGTTGTATATTCGGTAATCAATAATCTCATGGAGCGTTCAGCCTGGAACTGAACAGCCGATATATATAAATATGTACACAATTATAGATCCATGTTATGATTTTTCGATAACATACAATGAAGACTTGTACGACCATTATTAATAGCTGCGAGTGTTTTCAGAACCAATCTCTGGGAAATTCATATTATGAACAAAATAGTAATTTAATGTAATATCTAATACGATTAAAAATTAATTAAGTTTTCATGTTTCTTAGTGATAACGTCTTGACCTACGTTTAATTATTTTACTGTTTATACTATAAAGTGATTTATCTCGCTCCTAAACACAGGTTTAAATTTTCAATGTAGTTATCTGTTAAGTTATTCGATTAGCACTATATTAAGTGACAAACTGAATGCTCAAATTGTATTTTTTTTTTTAATTATTACTTAATGGCTATATTCAGCAAACCTAACCTAACCTACAAAAATACTGATTGCACTGCAAAAATATCTAATTGAACAGCAAGTCCATGGGCAGCATGGTGACTTTGCTGTGCAAATAATTACAATGCACTGCACTTTATATTTTCTAATTATTAAATTATTCGTTCTCATCTAAATCCGCAGTTTCCTCATGGACTTGGCGCGGCTCTTCCGCGCACGCGCTCGTTAATGCAGTGCGGTTAACGTACTGTGCCAAGATTGATATGTTATTGCGGCTCGAGTATGCATCGATACACTATCCCACATACCGCTGGCTGGACGTCTTGGCCTAATTTTTAAAAGCAGCTTTTAAAAATATGTTTGTGTTGAAATTTATTAAATTACACTTTATTTTTGATTATGTTTTGGTACTTTGTTGAGTGATTTGGCAGATTTAAAACAGCATATGTAAAGACTAACATCGATGGATAACTTCAGGAGTTGGAATGCCATTAACGGTGCCTCGTTGGGTAAAATAAAAATAATGTATTGTATGTAAATCCAGAAGAGTTCTGGAAGGTGCTTATCGATATCCTCGGAGGATATGGTACTTGAGAAGAAGTATATACGTAGGAAACTACGTAATGTCAAAACCTCGAAATGTATTTTCAGAAAAAAAGCTTGGCATAGTATTCTCCTCTGTTTCCGCGATTATCACTCAATTAAATAAACCAATTTAAAAGGATTATATCGCGTATATCATTTGAGATCCCGACGTTTCGGAAGACGACGACTTTTTTCGACTTCCGTATTCTCGGGGTCGACTGAGGAAAAATATATATTTCACTGTCAAAATTACAATTTGTGCAAACTACCCACTTTGGGAAAACAAAACAGAAACTCAATATACGCGATAAAAAATCAAATTGTTTTATTTAAACCTAAGTTGACAGTTCATTCGTGTCATTTCATTTATTTATTTGCTATAAATTGTATGTGTGTACATAGAGGTGTTACAGTATAAATGTTCAATATAATTTTACCAAGATTGGTGTAGCAAAGTATTTAACAAATTAAACATTACTTATAGTTATAATATTAATTTGAATTATATCAACATCGATATAAAAATATAAAAAAAATCGACGATACTGGCCTTGAGCCAGATCTTTGTTTATAATAATAACGCTAGTGGAGTGATCCACTTATAAATTGCAAAAAATGTGATATTTACTATCATGATATTTGTAAAACAAAAAGTATATGGACATAGTTCAATAAGGTGGAGCTGACTGGCTTTCACTTTTTGCCGATTTTAGCAATAAGGTATCTTTTTAGAGAAGCCATGAATTGAGTACCCGGTAGTGACTTGATTTCAAATGGCAAGGCGTTGTATACCTTGGCGGCAACGGCAGCTCTTTAAACAATACAAGTAAGAATTATACAACGTATGTTCAATCATCGTATTAAACAAACGAAACAATTCTAGCTTTATGGCACCTTTTCTAATGCTCATTAAGTAATTAAGCTATAAATATAAAAATGTTACCAAATCTTCTCACGTTTATTTTCCTGTTTATCTAGAAGCATTATGTGGATGTGTATCATAGAACTATTACAATAATATCACCTAAAACCAAAAAATATCTATCTCAGCATCACGAGCCAATTACTATAATTAAAAATGGAAATAACTACAGAATCGATATCTCTGTAGAGGCTGCCTCACTAATGGAACTGGTGTGAACTGTGCGAAAAACTCACATGCAATGGGAATGTTTTTTTTAAAGCATAGACAATCCCAGCTCTAGCTGTTAATGTTGCCAGGTCACGAGCGGTGCTACCTGGATTAAAAATTGCTTGTGGATTTTTAAAACGTTTTTAATTTTTCATGATCATTCCAACATTACATGTGGAATATTTTAAATTATATTATATTTGTAGTATCGGGCGCTTAGAGCATTTAACAACTGAATATGGCATATGGACCGCATTCCCTTCTGTCAAAGAAGTATATGAGAGAAAACCGAGAGCAAATCGTACTCGCGCACCGAGGGTTCCATTTATATGAAAACACCTTTTTGTTTAATTACTGTATCTTTAGATTGCGTGGACTTAAAAGCTTGATTTTTTTACAGCTCGGTCCCTACCGCAGACATAAGTATTGTGGTGTTAATTTCAACTTAATAACTCCACGCGTTCGTGAGAAAAAGGGTCTTGATAGACAGGCAGACAGACGGACGAAATGACAACAAAATGATCCAATAAGAGTTCCATTTTATTCGTCTGAGGTAAGGAACCCTAAAAATCAGGTCAGTTTATACGTATTTTTCAGTGTAAGTGTGTCAGTGTTTTTGTTTATAGGACATTTTTACTGTGTGAATATTTCTGTACCTCGCCTACTGTGCGCCTACCATGAGTTCGGCACGAGCGAGTATCGAGCGCTCGATGATGATCTATCTCTTTCGCACTAATAATGCGCGCGAGAGAGGTGCGCTGACTCTCGATACGAGATACTCGCTAGCGATCGTAAACCTTTGGTCTCACCGGAAAATCAGCGCTGGCTTTAGAGCCAGCATAATGCTATAGGTGGGACCATTTCGGGGCATACTTAGTTTAGTAATTTATTTTTGTGTTGCTGTATAAATATGCCCTCGAATAAATGTATTTTCTTTCTTTCTTTAACTAAAAATGTGCATGAAAACTGGTGGTAATGACACTGCTCGCCGTCTTCAGTGGTTATATAATCAATTTTCATGAGAGTAGCGTATCATTTGTAATATCTATTGTACATACTTACGAATCAATTTATTGCGATCGTATTAATACCAGATGTCTCTAATTAGGCCCGTTACAATTTCCCCCTAACAAAAACAATGCGAACCGATGGCACGCCGCAATTATCATTCCTCCGTTTATTCTTCAATTATTGCCATTATGCAATATGCAGGGTTCTATTAAATACCATCTCGGTACCAATTACGTACCGCCAATTATACATTACCTATATCGAGGGTTCAAAAAAGTTGCAGTTTAATCAACTTTGTTAAACTTGGCTGGATACTCTTCTTTTCAATTCGCTTTTAAACTGAGCGTTAACTTCAGACGTTTTCGTTTACAGATAAGGAATTATCACAAATGCATCATTAAGCCTAGCTCTTTATTAAACCTGGTATTATAACGTCTTATGTTCAAATTCATGATCAGCATATATACATCCCACGGCTGGGCTCAGGTCTACTCTGGTGCTTGGAAGGGAATGCAGTTGGCCCAGTGGGGGATTGGGCTGTTCAGATGTTCAAATTAATTCATTATAAAATATCCATTGCTACACTTCCGAAACTTAGACAGACTTAGACAATTTGCGAAAAATTTGGTTTTCATATGACCCCCCCCCCTCTTTAGCTAGGATCACACCTGGGACAATGTAACTAGCGTGAATTTGTGCCTTTTGTAATTCTTTAGGGCATATTATAGTCAGAGTATACTTATGAGTCATTACTCAAAATCGGCATCGTTAATGACAGCAAAAACCCTAATTCAGTGTCAACGCCCGACTGTCAAGATGTGACGCAAGCTGAAGGATACGGCGATATGAGAGAGTGAAATGTCTTTATCTCGTGTGATATACACGTGTAACACACATGGTAACAATTAATTAATTTCAAGATGTGTAACATGTGAAATTATCTAACTTATTTATTTATTTATTTATTTAAACTTTATTGCACAATTAAAAAATGTTCAAATGGCGGACTTAATGCCAAAAGGCATTCTCTACCAGTCAACCATTGGGTAAAACAGAAACAGTTATATGGGTGCAGGGCGTGTAAACTGAGACAATTGAAGAGATATATAATACACAGATATACTTATAATATATACGCACATAAACTTACACAAATACACAATAGAATATATCTACATACATATTGCTTTATGTACCTAGTTAAAAATATCATACCGAGAGAGAGAGCTAATCTTGAAGCTTACTAAAGAAGTGCTTGCGCAACATGTTCTTGGAGCTGAGTTTGCTTTGTGCTTGTCTGATAGCGAGTGGGAGTTCATTCCAGAGTCGAATTGCCTGAACAGTAAAGGAGTTTGTTGTGGAGGTGCGGTGTGGAGGGACAATGAGCATGAGACTGAGAGAAGTGCGGAGATCACAACCAGGTCGAGCAGTTACAAAGTGGAATTTAGATCTGAGATACTGGGGCGCAGCTGGGTCGAATAAAGTGTACATAGGACTCGTAATGACCTACGTTCACGAATGGGAAGCCAATTAAGTTGACGGCGAAAAGCGGATATGAGGTCAAATTTACGGAGTCCAAAGATGAATCTGATGCAATTATTGAGAAGACGATCCAGCCGGCTCAATGAAGCCTGGAAAAACTTACATTGTATTTACTTATTAAAAGCGAAGTAGGTAATACAGAACCTCAAAACTATAAATCTTTCTGACAGGACACAAACACATATTGCAATTGTTTTATCCATTGGAATCGTTTATTTAAACGTCACGGAGTATAGAAAAGATAAGGAGGTCAATCGCATACAGGAAAACAGCTAAGGTAGAATTTACTCACAACCGTTTTTTGACAGCCGTCATCCCAATACATTTACGCCTTCGCGCCATCGCGATTGTACTGGGATGACGGCTGTCAAAAAACGGTTGTTAGTATCCAGCGGAAAGCAGTATAAAATAGTTCCAAATCCGTCCATAATGGCGCTAGAGTAGCAAGATAGTATGAAGTCAACAACCAATTACAAAACATTTTTATAGAAATGCTACTCAATCCTTCGTTCTTCTTCTGATGTAAATATTCATTCGTGTTCAAAATTCTATTTCTGGCATCGTTGTGATTTTTTTTGGCATTATTATGGTAATTTAATAAACGCACTTGCTATAGCGCCACAAATTTTACGGCTTTTGACGGATACTTTAGATATAGGTGATTGGGATAAGACGGAAGTATGGGAAACACTAAAATTTTACCGAAAAATGGTTGAACTGATATATGTTTTATTTGCAGAAAAGGTGTTAGTTACAGGTCTTAAATTATATTATCCCACCTTTTTCAGCGGTTTCTAAATAGCATGCAAATATGTTGACTAATGTTTATGCAGAAAAATTAATTATATAGGTTCCTATGCTACTAACAATGGATACAATATTTGATACAATACAATAATTGATAATGATGGGTTTTAGAGGCGTTGAAATAAAGTAAAAACTTTCGGACTTCCCCCGCTACTGTCTTGCCCCCAATCACCCTATGGAGATTGTTCTTCTTAGTTTTCTACACTCCATAATTAGCGTACGGATGTCTTGAGCATTCACAAGTACTGCTATATATCAATCACTCCACCACTTAAATAAATTTATAACATTATTAAGCATCGAAAATAAACACCGCTTATGATTTATCGGCGTCGTCACCGAATTTTATCTCAGTGCACCCGATAAGTTTTATGAACGCAATTAGAGCGAATACCGCGTAACTAATGACAAATGGTTTATTAATTGTTATCAGTCGTGTCGCATTGTCCGACAGATTTTTTCGATTTACCGTGACCGTGTTTTTAGATAAATATTACCAGTATTAATGCTGGTGATATTTGCAACAACAAAGTGCGCGTAAATATCTGACACGACTATATTTCTAGAGCCGTTAGGATATATCAGATATTTTTGCCTGCTTTTTTATGTCAGATATTGATGGTGGGCGTGTACTAGGACTAAAATGAGACCTAAACTTTCCTTTACTGTATGGATGTATCATGTAATTAAATACATTTTTGATAATCTCCCTTATATCTTTTGTCTCACTCACTCACTTCTGATACGGAGATTTTCAAACCCAATATATGTTTAGTATATTTTCTTACATAAAAACCTTGTGCTGACATTTACAAACACAACAAAAAATAATTAGCCAAATACGTGGAGCCGTTCTGAAATGATGCCCATTTACACATTTTTTTAATTGTTTTTTATTTATATAGAAATTGTATATGCAGTTTTATTTGTAAACTTAAGAAAGTTGTGTTTCTAGACATACTTTCACTTGGGTAATTTATATACTTCCTCAATCTACAATAAATAACAACGGTCAGTTCCATGACCAGTTATCTCAGGTCAGAAGTTACGATATAACAACTATAAATACCATTTACTTCCAATAATTACAGTACAATGAAGTCTTTGACTGATAACGATTCAATAATATTGGTAATAAAGGGAAATTTCATATCATTACGCCGATACAAAGTCACTTCCGCCAGAATTGATATAAAACCTTTTTTGTCGAGTGAAGACGTTGGCTGTTACCGCAGCGTGTCAACGCCTATTGTGTTCTAAATAAAAAAAACACTTGCAGTATTAAAATTTGACAAAATTACACGGTTTTGATTGTTGGTTCTACTGATTACCGGTTTTATGATAATGATTGTAAAATTACTCTATTTTAACTTTTTATTGTTATTTAAATGATACGTGTTAGTCTTTTCGGCCTGTCGTGTTATTTATATAATAATGGGTAAATATAGTGTTGGAGCCGCTTTCTGCGATGTATTTATACTTTCGCTTTTTGGAACGTACTTCCTGAGCAAATATTAGTTAAAATTTCACCATTGTACATTTTATTAAAACTTTTAAACGCGGTGACCTTGTATATTCATGTGACGTTTATTTTTTTAAATTTGGTTCTTTAACTAAAACTGGCTTCAGACATCTTGCCAATGCAAATTAAAAAATAAAACAGCATTTCAATTGGCCCCAGCAAGAAACGCGCAAGTTATGATAATTAAAATAAAAACGCAACCGATCGATTATGTCCCACTGATACGAAACTTAATTTACTTGACGATAAAATTTGCGTACAAACAACCATAGAGTCGAGCGATTATAAGTTGAGACCTGAACAATCGATACTGAAACGCCTTCGAGCAATCCGATTTACCGTTACTAATTACGCCTAAGACTTATTAAAGCATTACTGTAAGAAATTGCAGCTACTGATTTACGGTCGCCATTTTGCGCGACATTTTAATACGGGAATGGGTTCGCGCGCTTTTTACGTTTTTTTTTAATCGTGATGGGTCGGCAGGTGCGTTCACAAAGTTATTCCGGCCAGTGTTCTGCAGAGTAATTTCGGCCGGTGAATGGACGCTGTGTATGGAATGGAAATTGGGGAAGCATGGATTTTTATTACGGATTTTCGGTCCGGCGTTGGGTTTTTTCGTGGAAAAATGAAATCGAATTATTGGGGGATACGATACTCCACGCGTGGAATTTTTAACCTGTCGTTTCTACAAAATGCTCCATTTTCTGAGCTAGGTTTTAGTTTCATTACAAAATAAAAGGCGTCTTTCGTTTAGTTTATAAGGGACTGAAAAAATGGTGTTGGACTCACTGCACAGGAAATTGAACCTGGTTAATTATGAGAGCTTTGCCTGTCCAGTCCATGTATGACATGTATTTTATAGCAATGTTTATCTAATCTAATTACTTTATTAAAAAATAACCGGGCACTTACATCTGTCTGAAAAAAAGTTCATTATCGTCCGTTCTTTACCTATCCTATCTGTGGGTATTAAAATTGAATTAGTGATATAGTTTTAAATCCTATAAGGCTAGGTGCTTATCAGTCTTGTAATCCCTTTGTTTCCCATAGTAATTGAAAGTTATAATAAAAATAATTTGAGTCATAATTCTTAAACAGGAAAATCTTCAGGATATTTGAAAATCTGTAGAACCCATTAGTTTAGGTTAGGTTAATTTAGCGATAATCTAGCAGAGTTAGGTTTTTAGTAGAAAACTGAGTTTATGACTAACGAAAATTCGTACAAATATTACATTATGACTATCAATTTTATGGCAGTCTATAAAGACTCGTGTCGCAAGGCCAAATTTATCATTTTTGTTTTGTGAACATCACAAAAAAATAACGTGCGTTTGGGAAAGACTAAAACTTTACTGAAAATTCTCTTAAAGACGTTGAAAATACAGTTAACTTTCCGAAATTTGCCCCAACTTCTGTTTTACCCCAACGCACATTAATTCTAAAACACTATTGTGATATAGAACAAATCAAAGCGCAAAGAAAAATTTGATTGCTCTTGCACGTGATTACACCAGGAATCGAACCTGGGTACCTTTGGATTACGCGTCCAACGTGTTACCTCTCTACTAGCGAGCACTGTAATCGTATTTTCCCTTGCACTTTGATTTGTATCTATATCACAATAAATAATAAAGTGGTGTTAATTTTCCCACATTAAAAACACAGAAACAAAATATGTTTCATATAATAATTCTAACACACTGTTTTTTTTTTCAAAGATACTATAGCGGGTGGTACAAAATTAACCCTGTAATGCTGATTGATGATAATGAAATTCTAATAGAAATAAATGGGTCGATCAACTTTTTTCTTGTTACTCTGTCTCGTTACCCAGGGGATAATAGTGACTGAGTTACTTATGATATTTATTATTCATATGATATTTATTATTCATATAAAGTAATAACATACTGACGAGATAGGCTTTTAAAATGGACCTATGAAAAAAAGCCTATGGACCATTAAAAAAAAATCGTTTAAAACAGTACTTTTGACGAGTAACTCAACTCAGAGGGGCTACTCTGAAATTCGATATTCGTTGTTCGTATCCCCGGCTTCGCGCTCACTCAAATACAGTTTAACACTAGAGCGAGAGTGATAGCACGTTACGAGCTTCGAATTTCGAAATTCAGTAACCCCTCAGACAACGAGAGGCACACCAAAAAGTTAAAACAACTATTTTGACATAGTGACCCAAATGTGATCTTAAGGTGCGTCCACACTTGTATCATTTGCTAGTAGCCGATCACCGTGGCGTGGCAGTACTGCGTATCGCGTTGCTTGGACGCTCACTCCTCGGCGCGGCGATCACGCCGCACTTGTCCGATCTAAGTGTGTTATACGTGTAGCAACATGGATTTTGAGCGATAGGATCGGCGCAAGGTCCAAACGGGTGATCGTGACATGCGATCATGCCACGGGACGGAGATCTGATCGGCCAAATAATAAAAATGTGAAACGCGCCTTTAGCCTCCGAATCGAGAGCACGCCACTTGTCCCGATCCTTGTATCATCCAATTTGTAGATCTTAAAAAAAAAAAAAACCTGCGCAGTTTCCCAAAAAGTTGATTGACGCAAATAGTAAGCAAGTTACCTGTTTACTGAAGACAGCGATGTCCTCGTTGAAGGACTCGGAGGAGCAGACGTCGCCGCCAGCCACGCCAGGGTCGCGCGGGGTGCATGTCGCCAGTTCGCACTTCTCGAAGATCAGCGCCAGGAGGGGGAACAGGGGGTGCCTGGAACGGTCCACCGGTTAGTCAGCTTGAGACACTGTATTGAGGATGTAATCCTCCTCTTTTGACAACACGGTTGGTTAAGTTGGTTTACAACGGCCTACGAATCTGAAGGATTCAACTCCCGGCCAGCGCAAGTATTTGTGTAGTCTTGTGTTCTATTCTATGTATTTAAGTATACAGGGTGTCCCTCATAAAACTGGCTAAACGAATAAATATGACACTGAACAGAACTTGACCGGGAACTATAGGAGGTGGCGATCACAATAGATCAGTTATGGTCGCAGTGATACGGAGACTGTATTAGCCTGGAATAGCCACTACCATCAGAATTAGAAGGATGACACTAGACGTGATTTTGTAGACTAAAAGCGGGTATTTTTTTAATTAACTTAATTTATACCATATCTGAAAAAGCTTTATTAAGAATAATAATTTTGAGGAAAAAAATACAAATTCGTAATAAAACAATCCGTATTGTCGATCTTTGTCAAGATTTTGGCTCATGCTTTTACTTTCCTTAAATGGCAATTATTTAAGATTATGAATTCGTTTATTTCATAAAAATAGACTTAAGATAAAATCAATAACAATAAGTCAGCATGTGTTTTGTCGTCTAGTACCTACGTGTAGCAAGCTTTGCTTATTTTGGGCTAGGTCGATTTGTGTAAGATAGTCCCTGACATTTACTTAAATATTTATGTATTCATTGGTTTCGAAAATACCAATCCCCTCAAAACAAAAAAATAAACATTTTTCGCTTGTTATAAACATTTCTCTAAAAACACGAATGTCAGTCTTTCAAAAATCGCAGGTGCATTATAAGCACGGCTTACCTAGAAAAAATTGATTACTAAACTACACCGTTCGAAAAGTAGGCATATTTCAATAATAACGCTATTAATGTCTAATTATCAAAACTGTATTAACGGTTGATTATCTAAATTGAACGTTAATATGCCTTCCTTCGATTATGCTGCCAATTCATGCATAAAATGCATACCATTTTACTTATATGATTACATATATACGGACCTTGTAAAATAAAAACGTTGATCGTACATCACACATTGGCCGATACATCGAATTTCTTTTGTTTTTTCTTTGTTAAGTTTTGATCTACTTGCCAGGGACCGCTTGAGCTGAAATTTGTTATAGGTACGTAACTTTGATTCACAGTGGCGAGCTGTTTTTGACAAGGTAGGCAGTTTCTTTGTGCCTATATCGAGCCATGGTCGTTCAGGACTTCAAGGTAGGCAGTTTCTCTGTGCCTGTATGGAGCTATGGTCGTTTAGGGCAGGCACTAGTGCCCTTATGCCTATATGGCACCATGGAACTGTCGATAATCGGAAGGTGGTCATATGAACTCTAATAAAACAGGGTATATCATAATCCATCCCAGTTAAGGCTCTTTAGAATCCTCTTGGCGAGGAGTTTCTTGCAAGAAAAGTACAGTGGTAATTAAAAATTTTCTTCTGTTTCCGCGATTATTACTCATTGAAATAAAACAATTTAACGGATTATATCGCGTATATTATCTCATTTTAGTTCCCGACGTTTCGGAAGCTTTCCAGCTTTCCATGGTCACGGGAGGACCATGACCATGCCATACCATACATGCCGATACCTCCCGTGACCATGGAAAGCTGGAAAGCTTCCGAAACGTCGCGAACTAAAATGAGATAATATACGCTTTATAATCCGTTAAATTGTTTTATTTCAATAAATTAAAAATTTGTCTAAAAAATGATTTTTGACAGAATTATTATATATTAATTATTAAAGCTAGCATTTAATCGCGACATTGCCTGCACTACCAGGAATTAAGTATCGTATGTTTTAATCCATGATATAATGCCGACACGTTTCGCTTAGTTGGTTACACAACGGGCCAACGAAGCTGGCGGTCCCGGTTCGAATCCCGATCAAGGCAAGTGTTGGTGTGTTGAGCACGAATGTTTGTTCCTGGGACTTGGATGTTTTTATGTATTTTAGTATTATAACATATCTATATACTATGCATAAGGTTGCTTTGTACCCATAGTTGTTGCGTTGCTTAGTTTAGGACTAGATTGATTTGTGTAAGATTGTTCCTCATAGGTATTTTTTTAATTTGTCCATTTGCCAAGATTCATCTAAATCCGTTCAAAAGTAGTTGAACATCTAACATTCATTCATCTTAAAGAATGCCACAGTTATAGAAATTTAAAGTAAATCACGCCCTTCAAAGATATCCAAACAAATCCTATAAATTTAAACAATAGGATAATTGAGTGTTCTGAGATGCGATGAGATGCAGATTGTGACGAGACGTGCCGCCGATACCATCTGAGCGGCGGACCCAGTGTCAGCGTATGGCATTCGTTCACATCAAGGATAAAAAAACATTTCAAGATTTTAAAGGACTATATCGAAGGCACAAGTGACTCCAGATGCACCGAAAACATTGTACAGAGGATTGCTATGGCTAAAAAAGCATTCAACGGCAAGAAGTATCTACTTAAAGGAAAGATGTCCAAGATAGTTAAGAAACGCCGCATTCAGGTGTACATCTGGAGAATTGCTTTGTACGGAAGTGAGTCGTGGACGCTGACACAAAAGGACAGAGAAAGGTTAGAATTTTTAAAATTTCATTTGAGATGTGGTGTAGGAGACGAATGAAAAGTATTAGCTGGACCGGAAGGAAGACCAATGAAGAGGTATTGAGTATAGTGAACGAAAAATATCCTTATTGAAAACTATACAAAATAGGAGACAAAAGATGGTAGGCCACCTGATGCGACATGATACTTTCTTTGTGAACATTCTGGAAGGTAAAGTTAACGGAAAAGGGGCAGAGGAAGACCAAGATTAACCTATTTTAATAAAATAAAAGAAAAAATGGGCACTGTGTCGTATCAGGAGACCAAAAGGCTAACAGAAGATAAGGAAGAATGGCGATTACTCCACCGACAAGAGCGTAGCTCTTAAGTTACGAGCGAACGATATCGAAGGCATTCGAAGCAAACCTGTAAACTAAAGAAACTAACTAACTCAGGCAAAAGGTTAAATAAA